>JAUPFT010000026.1:14926047-16126047 GCA_036936625.1 Parnassius smintheus behrii | reverse complement strand
GGAACAATATGAGCTATTTTCCATACTGATGGGAAAATACCTGCCTTAATGGATGCATTAAATATAATACACAAGGGATTACTTAATTCCTTCCCGCATTTCATAATGAATAAAGGAGGAATACCATCTGGTCCAGAGCCTTTTCTTTGGTCTAATTTCGCAATCTTTTGCTGTATGTGGTCTGGTGTGATTGTGATATCACTTAGGGTACAATTACTGCGATCGGATAATTCATTGTGAGAATATAAGATAGTCTCCTCCGGGTTTGCAAAGACAGAACTGAAATAATTAGAGAAAAGCTCCCATAATTCTTTTTCATCGGAAGAGATGTGATTACATAGCATTATTTTTCTTGTCATTGACAAAACGCCAAAAGAATTTTATGTCGTCGTCTAAAGAAGATTCGACGGACGAAACAAAATTTTTATAGTCATTACTAATACGTTTTTTACATCTGTTGCGTATTATGGAAAATGCATCATAATCCCGAGGATTCTTATATTTTTTGAAACGACGATGATATTTTAGTTTTTCTTCTAAGCTTTGCCTTAAAGCAGTTGTGAACCATACTGGATAGTTGTTTATGTCAATTTTGGTCATAGGTGTATGTTTTGCAATAATATTCCTAAGCTCTGCGTAAAATGCGTCAGTCATGCTATCAATATCTTTATGAATTGACAAGATATTACGCCATTTAACTGATTTTAATTCAAGATTTATTTTAGAATAATTGCTTTTGAAAAAATTTGGTCGTTTTTGTTTTTTGTTTTTAAAATTATTTGAGTTTATTTCAACAAGATTAATATCTGCAACTAATGAGGGGTGGTGGTTATCTAAGCGGCTCAATGGCTCTACTTCATAAACCTGAATGCTGTTCGAACTGAAAAGAATTAGGTCTAAAAATCGTCCGTTGTTATTTGATATACTGTTATAATTATCAAGGTTACATATTCTAAGGGTATCACAAAGTAGATTAGCTTTTTGACCTCGCGGGTGAAGAGGAATCATATAATTATACTGTGATGATTTAGACTAGTGAATGTCGGGTATATTAAAATCGCCTATACAAAGAAATTCTTCTGTGTTGCGATATCGCATAATTACGTTTTGACAGTTTGTAAAAAATTTATCGATGCAGTCTAAAGGCAGAACTGGCGGAAGATAACACAGACAAATATTAACAATTTTAACATCAGTGGCTTTTGGCAATATACTGATCCACAAGTCTTCTAGTTCACTATTCCAGGAAACTTGATAAATAAAATTTATTTCTTTTTTAACGGCAATTATAATTCCCCCGCCCTCAGATTTACGTGCATTTGATTGATATCTGTCGCGCCTTACAACATTATAGCGAGTGTCAATGAATTCACCGTCAAAAATAGTGCTATTTAAGTTTGTTTCAGTTATACATATAATGTCGTAATCATTATTAAGTACATTAAGATAGAACTCTTTTGTTTTTGACCTTAAGCGATTAACATTTTAATAATAAATTAACATTATACAATAGTAAAATTCCCAAATACATAAACCAAATATAGCAACAAAAAAAAATTGTTGAAATAATACTCGTTTTTACGGAATTTATCGCGTATATTTAACTTTTTAATACCCGACGTTTCGAGAGCTTTACAGCACCCATGGTCACGGGAAGGACTGAGATGTTTAACGTCCAGATGTCATAGTTAACCGCGGTTACCATAGATTAAAATTTACCTTTGTTCCGATCTACACAGTATGAACTTATGGTATCATGAAGCCTTGCAGTTGTATGCTTGGGTTGGGATTTAATTTTATTTATTATAGGATCCCAAGCAGATGGTAGCACCCAGCCATCTTCTCTATTGAAATTAGGGTGTTTTTTGATTTCAATAGCCTCGCGAATCATCCTTGGAAGGAATCGGTGTTCTTTAGCGAGGATTTGTGGTCTATCAAATCTGATGTAGTGACGGGGGCGATCCTGTACATGTTCACAGACTGCAGACTTCCCGGAGCGTCGATTCTTCACATCAGCTATATGTTCTTTGACGCGGGTTTTAATTGATCTTTTAGTTTGTCCTATGTAGGAGAGACCACATTCACAATCAAGCTTGTACACTCCTGCATCTTGCAGAGGGACGTTACACTTGACTGATGGTAAAAACTGACCAATCTTCTTCGGCGGCTTGAAGTATGTTTTGATGGAAGCGCGCTTCAAGATGTAGCCAATCTTGTCAGTGACTCCTCTAACATATGGCAGTACAACAGGTACACGCTCGACTGTGGCCGGCTTCACTCGTTCTCTGTGACGTAGGCGTGGGACCCGAAGCTTGTTGTCATGCAAAACTTGCTTGACGTGTTGGAGCTCGGCAGCCAGGTGTTTACTGTCACAGATCCCTCGTGCTCTCTGAAACAAAGATTTACCCACGGTAGCTAACTGTGAAGGATGGTGGTGAGAATCACCGTTTAAATATCTATCTGTATGGGTCTTTTTTCTATACACAGTATGGCTCAAGGTGTTATCAGGATTCCGAATTACTAACACATCTAGAAAAGCTAAGGAATTGTTTGCCTCTAACTCCATTGTGAACTGAATTTTAGAATTTATAGAGTTAAGATGGTCTAAAAATGCAGTTACTTTATCTAAAGGTAGAATTGTGAAAGTGTCGTCTACGTACCGCTTGTAGAATCTTGGATTTATGGGAGAAGTAAGCAGGGCTTTCTCCTCAAAGTATTCCATGAATATGTCGGCGACAATGGGAGATACAGGTGAGCCCATCGCCACACCATCTACTTGCTTGTAGAACTCCTCCTTCCACAATAAGTAGCCAGATGTAAGGCAGTGTCTGAGTAATACTGCATATTCTACGGGCATGTTGTTTTCCTCCAGCCTCCTAGTTACAATTGAGATGCAGTCTTCAACAGGTAAGCATGTAAACAATGACTGCACATCAAAACTGACCATAGTTTCATTGTCTGCCAGACGCAGGTCTTTGATCTCGCTGACAAAATGGTAGGAATCCTTTATGTGTGCTCTTGTGTGTCCCCTGAGCGGTGAGAGTATTTTCGCTAAGTGTTGAGCCAATCTGTAAGTTGGTGAATCGATTTGGCTCACTATGGGACGTAATGGAGCATTGGGCTTGTGTATTTTTGGTAACCCATACAACTTTGGTGATTTGGCGCACGTAGGTATTATCCATTTTACGTCCAGATTTAATTTTTCGGAGTGTTTCTTTATGAGGTCACTAGTTGTTTTTAGTGTGCTATTTGTTGGGTCGTTTTTAACCTTTTTATAAGTACTTACATCCGACAAAAGTTCTTGTATTTTTGAATTATAATCTGACGTATCCATGACTACCGTGGCGTTTCCCTTATCTGCGCGGAGAATCGTAAGTTCTGGTTTATTGCGTAGGTTCTTTAACGCTATAAATTCGTCTCTGGGAAGATTCGGTTTAGGCACTGAACATCGACGTAACATAGACGAAATGTCTTGACGTATCGCCTCCAAATCTTCTTTCCGCATATTGTTTTTAAATAAACAGTCCTCGACGCTACAGATAATTTCTTCGTACGGTAATCTGCGCGGACTTACAGCGTAATTTAGTCCTTTGTATAAAACCTTTATTGTTGCATCATCCAGTGTTTGTTTTGACAGATTATAGAACGCGATTAATCTATGATCTGTGTTTGTCAATGGTTGCTTTTGGTTCTGGCATTGATTCGGATGTTTGACATTTGATTTGGCCGTTAATTTTTGATATTTTACTATATGTTTGTTTTTGCATTCGTTATATTTACTAATTTCGCGTTTATTTAATGTTTCCATGCAAAAATTATAATCAAACGTCGTTAAAACTTTCTTTAATTCACTGGATGATGTGTCTATGGATTTATTGATGTCATATAGATCGGAGCGTTTTTGTTGGATTACCGCCCGTAACAACTTTTTACTCGCCTGATTTAAGATGTTAGCGCTTCCTCGAATGTCCTTTTTGGTGGATATTTTGACACACGTAGGAATGAGATTATGGTCTCGGCATCTCTTCAAGAAATTTAAGGCTGTTAGATATCTTGCGCGCTTAGTCTTTAGATCTTCTAATCGGCGTATTTTATTTGCAATTACCAGTCCGTACTGGTTTACATAATGATTTCTTATATTTACGCGAACACTACACATTGAAATAATACTCGTTTTTACGGAATTAATCGCGTATATTTAACTTTTTAATACCCGACGTTTCGAGAGCTTTACAGCACCCATGGTCACGGGAAGGACTGAGATGTTTAACGTCCAGATGTCATAGTTAACCGCGGTTACCATAGATTAAAATTTACCTTTGTTCCGATCTACACAGTATGAACTTATGGTATCATGAAGCCTTGCAGTTGTATGCTTGGGTTGGGATTTAATTTTATTTATTATAGGATCCCAAGCAGATGGTAGCACCCAGCCATCTTCTCTATTGAAATTAGGGTGTTTTTTGATTTCAATAGCCTCGCGAATCATCCTTGGAAGGAATCGGTGTTCTTTAGCGAGGATTTGTGGTCTATCAAATCTGATGTAGTGACGGGGGCGATCCTGTACATGTTCACAGACTGCAGACTTCCCGGAGCGTCGATTCTTCACATCAGCTATATGTTCTTTGACGCGGGTTTTAATTGATCTTTTAGTTTGTCCTATGTAGGAGAGACCACATTCACAATCAAGCTTGTACACTCCTGCATCTTGCAGAGGGACGTTACACTTGACTGATGGTAAAAACTGACCAATCTTCTTCGGCGGCTTGAAGTATGTTTTGATGGAAGCGCGTTTCAAGATGTAGCCAATCTTGTCAGTGACTCCTCTAACATATGGCAGTACAGCAGGTACACGCTCGACTGTGGCCGGCTTCACTCGTTCTCTGTGACGTAGGCGTGGGACCCGAAGCTTGTTGTCATGCAAAACTTGCTTGACGTGTTGGAGCTCGGCAGCCAGGTGTTTACTGTCACAGATCCCTCGTGCTCTCTGAAACAAAGATTTACCCACGGTAGCTAACTGTGAAGGATGGTGGTGAGAATCACCGTTTAAATATCTATCTGTATGGGTCTTTTTTCTATACACAGTATGGCTCAAGGTGTTATCAGGATTCCGAATTACTAACACATCTAGAAAAGCTAAGGAATTGTTTGCCTCTAACTCCATTGTGAACTGAATTTTAGAATTTATAGAGTTAAGATGGTCTAAAAATGCAGTTACTTTATCTAAAGGTAGAATTGTGAAAGTGTCGTCTACGTACCGCTTGTAGAATCTTGGATTTATGGGAGAAGTAAGCAGGGCTTTCTCCTCAAAGTATTCCATGAATATGTCGGCGACAATGGGAGATACAGGTGAGCCCATCGCCACACCATCTACTTGCTTGTAGAACTCCTCCTTCCACAATAAGTAGCCAGATGTAAGGCAGTGTCTGAGTAATACTGCATATTCTACGGGCATGTTGTTTTCCTCCAGCCTCCTAGTTACAATTGAGATGCAGTCTTCAACAGGTAAGCATGTAAACAATGACTGCACATCAAAACTGACCATAGTTTCATTGTCTGCCAGACGCAGGTCTTTGATCTCGCTGACAAAATGGTAGGAATCCTTTATGTGTGCTCTTGTGTGTCCCCTGAGCGGTGAGAGTATTTTCGCTAAGTGTTGAGCCAATCTGTAAGTTGGTGAATCGATTTGGCTCACTATGGGACGTAATGGAGCATTGGGCTTGTGTATTTTTGGTAACCCATACAACTTTGGTGATTTGGCGCACGTAGGTATTATCCATTTTACGTCCAGATTTAATTTTTCGGAGTGTTTCTTTATGAGGTCACTAGTTGTTTTTAGTGTGCTATTTGTTGGGTCGTTTTTAACCTTTTTATAAGTACTTACATCCGACAAAAGTTCTTGTATTTTTGAATTATAATCTGACGTATCCATGACTACCGTGGCGTTTCCCTTATCTGCGCGGAGAATCGTAAGTTCTGGTTTATTGCGTAGGTTCTTTAACGCTATAAATTCGTCTCTGGGAAGATTCGGTTTAGGCACTGAACATCGACGTAACATAGACGAAATGTCTTGACGTATCGCCTCCAAATCTTCTTTCCGCATATTGTTTTTAAATAAACAGTCCTCGACGCTACAGATAATTTCTTCGTACGGTAATCTGCGCGGACTTACAGCGTAATTTAGTCCTTTGTATAAAACCTTTATTGTTGCATCATCCAGTGTTTGTTTTGACAGATTATAGAACGCGATTAATCTATGATCTGTGTTTGTCAATGGTTGCTTTTGGTTCTGGCATTGATTCGGATGTTTGACATTTGATTTGGCCGTTAATTTTTGATATTTTACTATATGTTTGTTTTTGCATTCGTTATATTTACTAATTTCGCGTTTATTTAATGTTTCCATGCAAAAATTATAATCAAACGTCGTTAAAACTTTCTTTAATTCACTGGATGATGTGTCTATGGATTTATTGATGTCATATAGATCGGAGCGTTTTTGTTGGATTACCGCCCGTAACAACTTTTTACTCGCCTGATTTAAGATGTTAGCGCTTCCTCGAATGTCCTTTTTGGTGGATATTTTGACACACGTAGGAATGAGATTATGGTCTCGGCATCTCTTCAAGAAATTTAAGGCTGTTAGATATCTTGCGCGCTTAGTCTTTAGATCTTCTAATCGGCGTATTTTATTTGCAATTACCAGTCCGTACTGGTTTACATAATGATTTCTTATATTTACGCGAACACTACACATTGAAATAATACTCGTTTTTACGGAATTAATCGCGTATATTTAACTTTTTAATACCCGACGTTTCGAGAGCTTTACAGCACCCATGGTCACGGGAAGGACTGAGATGTTTAACGTCCAGATGTCATAGTTAACCGCGGTTACCATAGATTAAAATTTACCTTTGTTCCGATCTACACAGTATGAACTTATGGTATCATGAAGCCTTGCAGTTGTATGCTTGGGTTGGGATTTAATTTTATTTATTATAGGATCCCAAGCAGATGGTAGCACCCAGCCATCTTCTCTATTGAAATTAGGGTGTTTTTTGATTTCAATAGCCTCGCGAATCATCCTTGGAAGGAATCGGTGTTCTTTAGCGAGGATTTGTGGTCTATCAAATCTGATGTAGTGACGGGGGCGATCCTGTACATGTTCACAGACTGCAGACTTCCCGGAGCGTCGATTCTTCACATCAGCTATATGTTCTTTGACGCGGGTTTTAATTGATCTTTTAGTTTGTCCTATGTAGGAGAGACCACATTCACAATCAAGCTTGTACACTCCTGCATCTTGCAGAGGGACGTTACACTTGACTGATGGTAAAAACTGACCAATCTTCTTCGGCGGCTTGAAGTATGTTTTGATGGAAGCGCGTTTCAAGATGTAGCCAATCTTGTCAGTGACTCCTCTAACATATGGCAGTACAGCAGGTACACGCTCGACTGTGGCCGGCTTCACTCGTTCTCTGTGACGTAGGCGTGGGACCCGAAGCTTGTTGTCATGCAAAACTTGCTTGACGTGTTGGAGCTCGGCAGCCAGGTGTTTACTGTCACAGATCCCTCGTGCTCTCTGAAACAAAGATTTACCCACGGTAGCTAACTGTGAAGGATGGTGGTGAGAATCACCGTTTAAATATCTATCTGTATGGGTCTTTTTTCTATACACAGTATGGCTCAAGGTGTTATCAGGATTCCGAATTACTAACACATCTAGAAAAGCTAAGGAATTGTTTGCCTCTAACTCCATTGTGAACTGAATTTTAGAATTTATAGAGTTAAGATGGTCTAAAAATGCAGTTACTTTATCTAAAGGTAGAATTGTGAAAGTGTCGTCTACGTACCGCTTGTAGAATCTTGGATTTATGGGAGAAGTAAGCAGGGCTTTCTCCTCAAAGTCTTCCATGAATATGTCGGCGACAATGGGAGATACAGGTGAGCCCATCGCCACACCATCTACTTGCTTGTAGAACTCCTCCTTCCACAATAAGTAGCCAGATGTAAGGCAGTGTCTGAGTAATACTGCATATTCTACGGGCATGTTGTTTTCCTCCAGCCTCCTAGTTACAATTGAGATGCAGTCTTCAACAGGTAAGCATGTAAACAATGACTGCACATCAAAACTGACCATAGTTTCATTGTCTGCCAGACGCAGGTCTTTGATCTCGCTGACAAAATGGTAGGAATCCTTTATGTGTGCTCTTGTGTGTCCCCTGAGCGGTGAGAGTATTTTCGCTAAGTGTTGAGCCAATCTGTAAGTTGGTGAATCGATTTGGCTCACTATGGGACGTAATGGAGCATTGGGCTTGTGTATTTTTGGTAACCCATACAACTTTGGTGATTTGGCGCACGTAGGTATTATCCATTTTACGTCCAGATTTAATTTTTCGGAGTGTTTCTTTATGAGGTCACTAGTTGTTTTTAGTGTGCTATTTGTTGGGTCGTTTTTAACCTTTTTATAAGTACTTACATCCGACAAAATTTCTTGTATTTTTGAATTATAATCTGACGTATCCATGACTACCGTGGCGTTTCCCTTATCTGCGCGGAGAATCGTAAGTTCGGGTTTATTGCGTAGGTTCTTTAACGCTATAAATTCGTCTCTGGGAAGATTCGGTTTAGGCACTGAACATCGACGTAACATAGACGAAATGTCTTGACGTATCGCCTCCAAATCTTCTTTCCGCATATTGTTTTTAAATAAACAGTCCTCGACGCTACAGATAATTTCTTCGTACGGTAATCTGCGCGGACTTACAGCGTAATTTAGTCCTTTGGATAAAACCTTTATTGTTGCATCATCCAGTGTTTGTTTTGACAGATTATAGAACGCGATTAATCTATGATCTGTGTTTGTCAATGGTTGCTTTTGGTTCTGGCATTGATTCGGATGTTTGACATTTTATTTGGCCGTTAATTTTTGATATTTTACTATATGTTTGTTTTTGCATTCGTTATATTTACTAATTTCGCGTTTATTTAATGGTTCCATGCAAAAATTATAATCAAACGTCGTTAAAACTTTCTTTAATTCACTGGATGATGTGTCTATGGATTTATTGATGTCATATAGATCGGAGCGTTTTTGTTGGATTACCGCCCGTAACAACTTTTTACTCGCCTGATTTAAGATCTTAGCGCTTCCTCGAATGTCCTTTTTGGTGGATATTTTGACACACGTAGGAATGAGATTATGGTCTCGGCATCTCTTCAAGAAATTTAAGGCTGTTAGATATCTTGCGCGCTTAGTCTTTAGATCTTCTAATCGGCGTATTTTATTTGCAATTACCAGTCCGTACTGGTTTACATAATGATTTCTTATATCTACGCGAACACTACACATTGAAATAATACTCGTTTTTACGGAATTAATCGCGTATATTTAACTTTTTAATACCCGACGTTTCGAGAGCTTTACAGCACCCATGGTCACGGGAAGGACTGAGATGTTTAACGTCCAGATGTCATAGTTAACCGCGGTTACCATAGATTAAAATTTACCTTTGTTCCGATCTACACAGTATGAACTTATGGTATCATGAAGCCTTGCAGTTGTATGCTTGGGTTGGGATTTAATTTTATTTATTATAGGATCCCAAGCAGATGGTAGTACCCAGCCATCTTCTCTATTGAAATTAGGGTGTTTTTTTATTTCAATAGCCTCGCGAATCATCCTTGGAAGGAATCGGTGTTCTTTAGCGAGGATTTGTGGTCTATCAAATCTGATGTAGTGACGGGGGCGATCCTGTACATGTTCACAGACTGCAGACTTCCCGGAGCGTCGATTCTTCACATCAGCTATATGTTCTTTGACGCGAGTTTTAATTGATCTTTTAGTTTGTCCTATGTAGGAGAGACCACATTCACAATCAAGCTTTTACACTCCTGCATCTTGCAGAGGGACGTTACACTTGACTGATGGTAAAAACTGACCAATCTTCTTCGGCGGCTTGAAGTATGTTTTGATGGAAGCGCGCTTCAAGATGTAGCCAATCTTGTCAGTGACTCCTCTAACATATGGCAGTACAGCAGGTACACGCTCGACTGTGGCCGGCTTCACTCGTTCTCTGTGACGTAGGCGTGGGACCCGAAGCTTGTTGTCATGCAAAACTTGCTTGACGTGTTGGAGCTCGGCAGCCAGGTGTTTACTGTCACAGATCCCTCGTGCTCTCTGAAACAAAGATTCACCCACGGTAGCTAACTGTGAAGGATGGTGGTGAGAATCACCGTTTAAATATCTATCTGTATGGGTCTTTTTTCTATACACAGTATGGCTCAAGGTGTTATCAGGATTCCGAATTACTAACACATCTAGAAAAGCTAAGGAATTGTTTGCCTCTAACTCCATTGTGAACTGAATTTTAGAATTTATAGAGTTAAGATGGTCTAAAAATGCAGTTACTTTATCTAAAGGTAGAATTGTGAAAGTGTCGTCTACGTACCGCTTGTAGAATCTTGGATTTATGGGAGAAGTAAGCAGGGCTTTCTCCTCAAAGTCTTCCATGAATATGTCGGCAACAATGGGAGATACAGGTGAGCCCATCGCCACACCATCTACTTGCTTGTAGAACTCCTCCTTCCACAATAAGTAGCCAGATGTAAGGCAGTGTCTGAGTAATACTGCATATTCTACGGGCATGTTGTTTTCCTCCAGCCTCCTAGTTACAATTGAGATGCAGTCTTCAACAGGTAAGCATGTAAACAATGACTGCACATCAAAACTGACCATAGTTTCATTGTCTGCCAGACGCAGGTCTTTGATCTCGCTGACAAAATGGTAGGAATCCTTTATGTGTGCTCTTGTGTGTCCCCTGAGCGGTGAGAGTATTTTCGCTAAGTGTTGAGCCAATCTGTAAGTTGGTGAATCGATTTGGCTCACTATGGGACGTAATGGAGCATTGGGCTTGTGTATTTTTGGTAACCCATACAACTTTGGTGATTTGGCGCACGTAGGTATTATCCATTTTACGTCCAGATTTAATTTTTCGGAGTGTTTCTTTATGAGGTCACTAGTTGTTTTTAGTGTGCTATTTGTTGGGTCGTTTTTAACCTTTTTATAAGTACTTACATCTGACAAAATTTCTTGTATTTTTGAATTATAATCTGACGTATCCATGACTACCGTGGCGTTTCCCTTATCTGCGCGGAGAATCGTAAGTTCTGGTTTATTGCGTAGGTTCTTTAACGCTATAAATTTGTCTCTGGGAAGATTCGGTTTAGGCACTGAACATCGACGTAACATAGACGAAATGTCTTGACGTATCGCCTCCAAATCTTCTTTCCGCATATTGTTTTTAAATAAACAGTCCTCGACGCTACAGATAATTTCTTCGTACGGTAATCTGCGCGGACTTACAGCGTAATTTAGTCCTTTGGATAAAACCTTTATTGTTGCATCATCCAGTGTTTGTTTTGACAGATTATAGAACGCGATTAATCTACGATCTGTGTTTGTCAATGGTTGCTTTTGGTTCTGGCATTGATTCGGATGTTTGACATTTTATTTGGCCGTTAATTTTTGATATTTTACTATATGTTTGTTTTTGCATTCGTTATATTTACTAATTTCGCGTTTATTTAATGGTTCCATGCAAAAATTATAATCAAACGTCGTTAAAACTTTCTTTAATTCACTGGATGATGTGTCTATGGATTTATTGATGTCATATAGATCGGAGCGTTTTTGTTGGATTACCGCCCGTAACAACTTTTTACTCGCCTGATTTAAGATCTTAGCGCTTCCTCGAATGTCCTTTTTGGTGGATATTTTGACACACGTAGGAATGAGATTATGGTCTCGGCATCTCTTCAAGAAATTTAAGGCTGTTAGATATCTTGCGCGCTTAGTCTTTAGATCTTCTAATCGGCGTATTTTATTTGCAATTACCGGTCCGTACTGGTTTACATAATGATTTCTTATATTTACGCGAACACTACACATTGAAATAATACTCGTTTTTACGGAATTTATCGCGTATATTTAACTTTTTAATACCCGACGTTTCGAGAGCTTTACAGCACCCATGGTCACGGGAAGGACTGAGATGTTTAACGTCCAGATGTCATAGTTAACCGCGGTTACCATAGATTAAAATTTACCTTTGTTCCGATCTACACAGTATGAACTTATGGTATCATGAAGCCTTGCAGTTGTATGCTTGGGTTGGGATTTAATTTTATTTATTATAGGATCCCAAGCAGATGGTAGCACCCAGCCATCTTCTCTATTGAAATTAGGGTGTTTTTTGATTTCAATAGCCTCGCGAATCATCCTTGGAAGGAATCGGTGTTCTTTAGCGAGGATTTGTGGTCTATCAAATCTGATGTAGTGACGGGGGCGATCCTGTACATGTTCACAGACTGCAGACTTCCCGGAGCGTCGATTCTTCACATCAGCTATATGTTCTTTGACGCGGGTTTTAATTGATCTTTTAGTTTGTCCTATGTAGGAGAGACCACATTCACAATCAAGCTTGTACACTCCTGCATCTTGCAGAGGGACGTTACACTTGACTGATGGTAAAAACTGACCAATCTTCTTCGGCGGCTTGAAGTATGTTTTGATGGAAGCGCGCTTCAAGATGTAGCCAATCTTGTCAGTGACTCCTCTAACATATGGCAGTACAACAGGTACACGCTCGACTGTGGCCGGCTTCACTCGTTCTCTGTGACGTAGGCGTGGGACCCGAAGCTTGTTGTCATGCAAAACTTGCTTGACGTGTTGGAGCTCGGCAGCCAGGTGTTTACTGTCACAGATCCCTCGTGCTCTCTGAAACAAAGATTTACCCACGGTAGCTAACTGTGAAGGATGGTGGTGAGAATCACCGTTTAAATATCTATCTGTATGGGTCTTTTTTCTATACACAGTAAGGCTCAAGGTGTTATCAGGATTCCGAATTACTAACACATCTAGAAAAGCTAAGGAATTGTTTGCCTCTAACTCCATTGTGAACTGAATTTTAGAATTTATAGAGTTAAGATGGTCTAAAAATGCAGTTACTTTATCTAAAGGTAGAATTGTGAAAGTGTCGTCTACGTACCGCTTGTAGAATCTTGGATTTATGGGAGAAGTAAGCAGGGCTTTCTCCTCAAAGTCTTCCATGAATATGTCGGCGACAATGGGAGATACAGGTGAGCCCATCGCCACACCATCTACTTGCTTGTAGAACTCCTCCTTCCACAATAAGTAGCCAGATGTAAGGCAGTGTCTGAGTAATACTGCATATTCTACGGGCATGTTGTTTTCCTCCAGCCTCCTAGTTACAATTGAGATGCAGTCTTCAACAGGTAAGCATGTAAACAATGACTGCACATCAAAACTGACCATAGTTTCATTGTCTGCCAGACGCAGGTCTTTGATCTCGCTGACAAAATGGTAGGAATTCTTTATGTGTGCTCTTGTGTGTCCCCTGAGCGGTGAGAGTATTTTCGCTAAGTGTTGAGCCAATCTGTAAGTTGGTGAATCGATTTGGCTCACTATGGGACGTAATGGAGCATTGGGCTTGTGTATTTTTGGTAACCCATACAACTTTGGTGATTTGGCGCACGTAGGTATTATCCATTTTACGTCCAGATTTAATTTTTCGGAGTGTTTCTTTATGAGGTCACTAGTTGTTTTTAGTGTGCTATTTGTTGGGTCGTTTTTAACCTTTTTGTAAGTACTTACATCCGACAAAAGTTCTTGTATTTTTGAATTATAATCTGACGTATCCATGACTACCGTGGCGTTTCCCTTATCTGCGCGGAGAATCGTAAGTTCTGGTTTATTGCGTAGGTTCTTTAACGCTATAAATTCGTCTCTGGGAAGATTCGGTTTAGGCACTGAACATCGACGTAACATAGACGAAATGTCTTGACGTATCGCCTCCAAATCTTCTTTCCGCATATTGTTTTTAAATAAACAGTCCTCGACGCTACAGATAATTTCTTCGTACGGTAATCTGCGCGGACTTACAGCGTAATTTAGTCCTTTGGATAAAACCTTTATTGTTGCATCATCCAGTGTTTGTTTTGACAGATTACAGAACGCGATTAATCTATGATCTGTGTTTGTCAATGGTTGCTTTTGGTTCTGGCATTGATTCGGATGTTTGACATTTGATTTGGCCGTTAATTTTTGATATTTTACTATATGTTTGTTTTTGCATTCGTTATATTTACTAATTTCGCGTTTATTTAATGTTTCCATGCAAAAATTATAATCAAACGTCGTTAAAACTTTCTTTAATTCACTGGATGATGTGTCTATGGATTTATTGATGTCATATAGATCGGAGCGTTTTTGTTGGATTACCGCCCGTAACAACTTTTTACTCGCCTGATTTAAGATCTTAGCGCTTCCTCGAATGTCCTTTTTGGTGGATATTTTGACACACGTAGGAAAGAGATTATGGTCTCGGCATCTCTTCAAGAAATTTAAGGCTGTTAGATATCTTGCGCGCTTAGTCTTTAGATCTTCTAATCGGCGTATTTTATTTGCAATTACCAGTCCGTACTGGTTTACATAATGATTTCTTATATCTACGCGAACACTACACATTGAAATAATACTCGTTTTTACGGAATTTATCGCGTATATTTAACTTTTTAATACCCGACGTTTCGAGAGCTTTACAGCACCCATGGTCACGGGAAGGACTGAGATGTTTAACGTCCAGATGTCATAGTTAACCGCGGTTACCATAGATTAAAATTTACCTTTGTTCCGATCTACACAGTATGAACTTATGGTATCATGAAGCCTTGCAGTTGTATGCTTGGGTTGGGATTTAATTTTATTTATTATAGGATCCCAAGCAGATGGTAGCACCCAGCCATCTTCTCTATTGAAATTAGGGTGTTTTTTGATTTCAATAGCCTCGCGAATCATCCTTGGAAGGAATCGGTGTTCTTTAGCGAGGATTTGTGGTCTATCAAATCTGATGTAGTGACGGGGGCGATCCTGTACATGTTCACAGACTGCAGACTTCCCGGAGCGTCGATTCTTCACATCAGCTATATGTTCTTTGACGCGGGTTTTAATTGATCTTTTAGTTTGTCCTATGTAGGAGAGACCACATTCACAATCAAGCTTGTACACTCCTGCATCTTGCAGAGGGACGTTACACTTGACTGATGGTAAAAACTGACCAATCTTCTTCGGCGGCTTGAAGTATGTTTTGATGGAAGCGCGCTTCAAGATGTAGCCAATCTTGTCAGTGACTCCTCTAACATATGGCAGTACAGCAGGTACACGCTCGACTGTGGCCGGCTTCACTCGTTCTCTGTGACGTAGGCGTGGGACCCGAAGCTTGTTGTCATGCAAAACTTGCTTGACGTGTTGGAGCTCGGCAGCCAGGTGTTTACTGTCACAGATCCCTCGTGCTCTCTGAAACAAAGATTCACCCACGGTAGCTAACTGTGAAGGATGGTGGTGAGAATCACCGTTTAAATATCTATCTGTATGGGTCTTTTTTCTATACACAGTATGGCTCAAGGTGTTATCAGGATTCCGAATTACTAACACATCTAGAAAAGCTAAGGAATTGTTTGCCTCTAACTCCATTGTGAACTGAATTTTAGAATTTATAGAGTTAAGATGGTCTAAAAATGCAGTTACTTTATCTAAAGGTAGAATTGTGAAAGTGTCGTCTACGTACCGCTTGTAGAATCTTGGATTTATGGGAGAAGTAAGCAGGGCTTTCTCCTCAAAGTCTTCCATGAATATGTCGGCAACAATGGGAGATACAGGTGAGCCCATCGCCACACCATCTACTTGCTTGTAGAACTCCTCCTTCCACAATAAGTAGCCAGATGTAAGGCAGTGTCTGAGTAATACTGCATATTCTACGGGCATGTTGTTTTCCTCCAGCCTCCTAGTTACAATTGAGATGCAGTCTTCAACAGGTAAGCATGTAAACAATGACTGCACATCAAAACTGACCATAGTTTCATTGTCTGCCAGACGCAGGTCTTTGATCTCGCTGACAAAATGGTAGGAATCCTTTATGTGTGCTCTTGTGTGTCCCCTGAGCGGTGAGAGTATTTTCGCTAAGTGTTGAGCCAATCTGTAAGTTGGTGAATCGATTTGGCTCACTATGGGACGTAATGGAGCATTGGGCTTGTGTATTTTTGGTAACCCATACAACTTTGGTGATTTGGCGCACGTAGGTATTATCCATTTTACGTCCAGATTTAATTTTTCGGAGTGTTTCTTTATGAGGTCACTAGTTGTTTTTAGTGTGCTATTTGTTGGGTCGTTTTTAACCTTTTTATAAGTACTTACATCCGACAAAATTTCTTGTATTTTTGAATTATAATCTGACGTATCCATGACTACCGTGGCGTTTCCCTTATCTGCGCGGAGAATCGTAAGTTCTGGTTTATTGCGTAGGTTCTTTAACGCTATAAATTCGTCTCTGGGAAGATTCGGTTTAGGCACTGAACATCGACGTAACATAGACGAAATGTCTTGACGTATCGCCTCCAAATCTTCTTTCCGCATATTGTTTTTAAATAAACAGTCCTCGACGCTACAGATAATTTCTTCGTACGGTAATCTGCGCGGACTTACAGCGTAATTTAGTCCTTTGGATAAAACCTTTATTGTTGCATCATCCAGTGTTTGTTTTGACAGATTATAGAACGCGATTAATCTATGATCTGTGTTTGTCAATGGTTGCTTTTGGTTCTGGCATTGATTCGGATGTTTGACATTTTATTTGGCCGTTAATTTTTGATATTTTACTATATGTTTGTTTTTGCATTCGTTATATTTACTAATTTCGCGTTTATTTAATGGTTCCATGCAAAAATTATAATCAAACGTCGTTAAAACTTTCTTTAATTCACTGGATGATGTGTCTATGGATTTATTGATGTCATATAGATCGGAGCGTTTTTGTTGGATTACCGCCCGTAACAACTTTTTACTCACCTGATTTAAGATCTTAGCGCTTCCTCGAATGTCCTTTTTGGTGGATATTTTGACACACGTAGGAATGAGATTATGGTCTCGGCATCTCTTCAAGAAATTTAAGGCTGTTAGATATCTTGCGCGCTTAGTCTTTAGATCTTCTAATCGGCGTATTTTATTTGCAATTACCAGTCCGTACTGGTTTACATAATGATTTCTTATATCTACGCGAACACTACACATTGAAATAATACTCGTTTTTACGGAATTAATCGCGTATATTTAACTTTTTAATACCCGACGTTTCGAGAGCTTTACAGCACCCATGGTCACGGGAAGGACTGAGATGTTTAACGTCCAGATGTCATAGTTAACCGCGGTTACCATAGATTAAAATTTACCTTTGTTCCGATCTACACAGTATGAACTTATGGTATCATGAAGCCTTGCAGTTGTATGCTTGGGTTGGGATTTAATTTTATTTATTATAGGATCCCAAGCAGATGGTAGCACCCAGCCATCTTCTCTATTGAAATTAGGGTGTTTTTTGATTTCAATAGCCTCGCGAATCATCCTTGGAAGGAATCGGTGTTCTTTAGCGAGGATTTGTGGTCTATCAAATCTGATGTAGTGACGGGGGCGATCCTGTACATGTTCACAGACTGCAGACTTCCCGGAGCGTCGATTCTTCACATCAGCTATATGTTCTTTGACGCGAGTTTTAATTGATCTTTTAGTTTGTCCTATGTAGGAGAGACCACATTCACAATCAAGCTTGTACACTCCTGCATCTTGCAGAGGGACGTTACACTTGACTGATGGTAAAAACTGACCAATCTTCTTCGGCGGCTTGAAGTATGTTTTGATGGAAGCGCGCTTCAAGATGTAGCCAATCTTGTCAGTGACTCCTCTAACATATGGCAGTACAACAGGTACACGCTCGACTGTGGCCGGCTTCACTCGTTCTCTGTGACGTAGGCGTGGGACCCGAAGCTTGTTGTCATGCAAAACTTGCTTGACGTGTTGGAGCTCGGCAGCCAGGTGTTTACTGTCACAGATCCCTCGTGCTCTCTGAAACAAAGATTTACCCACGGTAGCTAACTGTGAAGGATGGTGGTGAGAATCACCGTTTAAATATCTATCTGTATGGGTCTTTTTTCTATACACAGTAAGGCTCAAGGTGTTATCAGGATTCCGAATTACTAACACATCTAGAAAAGCTAAGGAATTGTTTGCCTCTAACTCCATTGTGAACTGAATTTTAGAATTTATAGAGTTAAGATGGTCTAAAAATGCAGTTACTTTATCTAAAGGTAGAATTGTGAAAGTGTCGTCTACGTACCGCTTGTAGAATCTTGGATTTATGGGAGAAGTAAGCAGGGCTTTCTCCTCAAAGTCTTCCATGAATATGTCGGCGACAATGGGAGATACAGGTGAGCCCATCGCCACACCATCTACTTGCTTGTAGAACTCCTCCTTCCACAATAAGTAGCCAGATGTAAGGCAGTGTCTGAGTAATACTGCATATTCTACGGGCATGTTGTTTTCCTCCAGCCTCCTAGTTACAATTGAGATGCAGTCTTCAACAGGTAAGCATGTAAACAATGACTGCACATCAAAACTGACCATAGTTTCATTGTCTGCCAGACGCAGGTCTTTGATCTCGCTGACAAAATGGTAGGAATCCTTTATGTGTGCTCTTGTGTGTCCCCTGAGCGGTGAGAGTATTTTCGCTAAGTGTTGAGCCAATCTGTAAGTTGGTGAATCGATTTGGCTCACTATGGGACGTAATGGAGCATTGGGCTTGTGTATTTTTGGTAACCCATACAACTTTGGTGATTTGGCGCACGTAGGTATTATCCATTTTACGTCCAGATTTAATTTTTCGGAGTGTTTCTTTATGAGGTCACTAGTTGTTTTTAGTGTGCTATTTGTTGGGTCGTTTTTAACCTTTTTATAAGTACTTACATCCGACAAAAGTTCTTGTATTTTTGAATTATAATCTGACGTATCCATGACTACCGTGGCGTTTCCCTTATCTGCGCGGAGAATCGTAAGTTCTGGTTTATTGCGTAGGTTCTTTAACGCTATAAATTCGTCTCTGTGAAGATTCGGTTTAGGCACTGAACATCGACGTAACATAGACGAAATGTCTTGACGTATCGCCTCCAAATCTTCTTTCCGCATATTGTTTTTAAATAAACAGTCCTCGACGCTACAGATAATTTCTTCGTACGGTAATCTGCGCGGACTTACAGCGTAATTTAGTCCTTTGGATAAAACCTTTATTGTTGCATCATCCAGTGTTTGTTTTGACAGATTACAGAACGCGATTAATCTATGATCTGTGTTTGTCAATGGTTGCTTTTGGTTCTGGCATTGATTCGGATGTTTGACATTTGATTTGGCCGTTAATTTTTGATATTTTACTATATGTTTGTTTTTGCATTCGTTATATTTACTAATTTCGCGTTTATTTAATGTTTCCATGCAAAAATTATAATCAAACGTCGTTAAAACTTTCTTTAATTCACTGGATGATGTGTCTATGGATTTATTGATGTCATATAGATCGGAGCGTTTTTGTTGGATTACCGCCCGTAACAACTTTTTACTCGCCTGATTTAAGATCTTAGCGCTTCCTCGAATGTCCTTTTTGGTGGATATTTTGACACACGTAGGAATGAGATTATGGTCTCGGCATCTCTTCAAGAAATTTAAGGCTGTTAGATATCTTGCGCGCTTAGTCTTTAGATCTTCTAATCGGCGTATTTTATTTGCAATTACCAGTCCGTACTGGTTTACATAATGATTTCTTATATCTACGCGAACACTACACATTGAAATAATACTCGTTTTTACGGAATTTATCGCGTATATTTAACTTTTTAATACCCGACGTTTCGAGAGCTTTACAGCACCCATGGTCACGGGAAGGACTGAGATGTTTAACGTCCAGATGTCATAGTTAACCGCGGTTACCATAGATTAAAATTTACCTTTGTTCCGATCTACACAGTATGAACTTATGGTATCATGAAGCCTTGCAGTTGTATGCTTGGGTTGGGATTTAATTTTATTTATTATAGGATCCCAAGCAGATGGTAGCACCCAGCCATCTTCTCTATTGAAATTAGGGTGTTTTTTGATTTCAATAGCCTCGCGAATCATCCTTGGAAGGAATCGGTGTTCTTTAGCGAGGATTTGTGGTCTATCAAATCTGATGTAGTGACGGGGGCGATCCTGTACATGTTCACAGACTGCAGACTTCCCGGAGCGTCGATTCTTCACATCAGCTATATGTTCTTTGACGCGGGTTTTAATTGATCTTTTAGTTTGTCCTATGTAGGAGAGACCACATTCACAATCAAGCTTGTACACTCCTGCATCTTGCAGAGGGACGTTACACTTGACTGATGGTAAAAACTGACCAATCTTCTTCGGCGGCTTGAAGTATGTTTTGATGGAAGCGCGCTTCAAGATGTAGCCAATCTTGTCAGTGACTCCTCTAACATATGGCAGTACAACAGGTACACGCTCGACTGTGGCCGGCTTCACTCGTTCTCTGTGACGTAGGCGTGGGACCCGAAGCTTGTTGTCATGCAAAACTTGCTTGACGTGTTGGAGCTCGGCAGCCAGGTGTTTACTGTCACAGATCCCTCGTGCTCTCTGAAACAAAGATTTACCCACGGTAGCTAACTGTGAAGGATGGTGGTGAGAATCACCGTTTAAATATCTATCTGTATGGGTCTTTTTTCTATACACAGTAAGGCTCAAGGTGTTATCAGGATTCCGAATTACTAACACATCTAGAAAAGCTAAGGAATTGTTTGCCTCTAACTCCATTGTGAACTGAATTTTAGAATTTATAGAGTTAAGATGGTCTAAAAATGCAGTTACTTTATCTAAAGGTAGAATTGTGAAAGTGTCGTCTACGTACCGCTTGTAGAATCTTGGATTTATGGGAGAAGTAAGCAGGGCTTTCTCCTCAAAGTCTTCCATGAATATGTCGGCGACAATGGGAGATACAGGTGAGCCCATCGCCACACCATCTACTTGCTTGTAGAACTCCTCCTTCCACAATAAGTAGCCAGATGTAAGGCAGTGTCTGAGTAATACTGCATATTCTACGGGCATGTTGTTTTCCTCCAGCCTCCTAGTTACAATTGAGATGCAGTCTTCAACAGGTAAGCATGTAAACAATGACTGCACATCAAAACTGACCATAGTTTCATTGTCTGCCAGACGCAGGTCTTTGATCTCGCTGACAAAATGGTAGGAATCCTTTATGTGTGCTCTTGTGTGTCCCCTGAGCGGTGAGAGTATTTTCGCTAAGTGTTGAGCCAATCTGTAAGTTGGTGAATCGATTTGGCTCACTATGGGACGTAATGGAGCATTGGGCTTGTGTATTTTTGGTAACCCATACAACTTTGGTGATTTGGCGCACGTAGGTATTATCCATTTTACGTCCAGATTTAATTTTTCGGAGTGTTTCTTTATGAGGTCACTAGTTGTTTTTAGTGTGCTATTTGTTGGGTCGTTTTTAACCTTTTTGTAAGTACTTACATCCGACAAAAGTTCTTGTATTTTTGAATTATAATCTGACGTATCCATGACTACCGTGGCGTTTCCCTTATCTGCGCGGAGAATCGTAAGTTCTGGTTTATTGCGTAGGTTCTTTAACGCTATAAATTCGTCTCTGTGAAGATTCGGTTTAGGCACTGAACATCGACGTAACATAGACGAAATGTCTTGACGTATCGCCTCCAAATCTTCTTTCCGCATATTGTTTTTAAATAAACAGTCCTCGACGCTACAGATAATTTCTTCGTACGGTAATCTGCGCGGACTTACAGCGTAATTTAGTCCTTTGGATAAAACCTTTATTGTTGCATCATCCAGTGTTTGTTTTGACAGATTACAGAACGCGATTAATCTATGATCTGTGTTTGTCAATGGTTGCTTTTGGTTCTGGCATTGATTCGGATGTTTGACATTTGATTTGGCCGTTAATTTTTGATATTTTACTATATGTTTGTTTTTGCATTCGTTATATTTACTAATTTCGCGTTTATTTAATGTTTCCATGCAAAAATTATAATCAAACGTCGTTAAAACTTTCTTTAATTCACTGGATGATGTGTCTATGGATTTATTGATGTCATATAGATCGGAGCGTTTTTGTTGGATTACCGCCCGTAACAACTTTTTACTCGCCTGATTTAAGATCTTAGCGCTTCCTCGAATGTCCTTTTTGGTGGATATTTTGACACACGTAGGAATGAGATTATGGTCTCGGCATCTCTTCAAGAAATTTAAGGCTGTTAGATATCTTGCGCGCTTAGTCTTTAGATCTTCTAATCGGCGTATTTTATTTGCAATTACCAGTCCGTACTGGTTTACATAATGATTTCTTATATCTACGCGAACACTACACATTGAAATAATACTCGTTTTTACGGAATTTATCGCGTATATTTAACTTTTTAATACCCGACGTTTCGAGAGCTTTACAGCACCCATGGTCACGGGAAGGACTGAGATGTTTAACGTCCAGATGTCATAGTTAACCGCGGTTACCATAGATTAAAATTTACCTTTGTTCCGATCTACACAGTATGAACTTATGGTATCATGAAGCCTTGCAGTTGTATGCTTGGGTTGGGATTTAATTTTATTTATTATAGGATCCCAAGCAGATGGTAGCACCCAGCCATCTTCTCTATTGAAATTAGGGTGTTTTTTGATTTCAATAGCCTCGCGAATCATCCTTGGAAGGAATCGGTGTTCTTTAGCGAGGATTTGTGGTCTATCAAATCTGATGTAGTGACGGGGGCGATCCTGTACATGTTCACAGACTGCAGACTTCCCGGAGCGTCGATTCTTCACATCAGCTATATGTTCTTTGACGCGGGTTTTAATTGATCTTTTAGTTTGTCCTATGTAGGAGAGACCACATTCACAATCAAGCTTGTACACTCCTGCATCTTGCAGAGGGACGTTACACTTGACTGATGGTAAAAACTGACCAATCTTCTTCGGCGGCTTGAAGTATGTTTTGATGGAAGCGCGCTTCAAGATGTAGCCAATCTTGTCAGTGACTCCTCTAACATATGGCAGTACAGCAGGTACACGCTCGACTGTGGCCGGCTTCACTCGTTCTCTGTGACGTAGGCGTGGGACCCGAAGCTTGTTGTCATGCAAAACTTGCTTGACGTGTTGGAGCTCGGCAGCCAGGTGTTTACTGTCACAGATCCCTCGTGCTCTCTGAAACAAAGATTCACCCACGGTAGCTAACTGTGAAGGATGGTGGTGAGAATCACCGTTTAAATATCTATCTGTATGGGTCTTTTTTCTATACACAGTATGGCTCAAGGTGTTATCAGGATTCCGAATTACTAACACATCTAGAAAAGCTAAGGAATTGTTTGCCTCTAACTCCATTGTGAACTGAATTTTAGAATTTATAGAGTTAAGATGGTCTAAAAATGCAGTTACTTTATCTAAAGGTAGAATTGTGAAAGTGTCGTCTACGTACCGCTTGTAGAATCTTGGATTTATGGGAGAAGTAAGCAGGGCTTTCTCCTCAAAGTCTTCCATGAATATGTCGGCAACAATGGGAGATACAGGTGAGCCCATCGCCACACCATCTACTTGCTTGTAGAACTCCTCCTTCCACAATAAGTAGCCAGATGTAAGGCAGTGTCTGAGTAATACTGCATATTCTACGGGCATGTTGTTTTCCTCCAGCCTCCTAGTTACAATTGAGATGCAGTCTTCAACAGGTAAGCATGTAAACAATGACTGCACATCAAAACTGACCATAGTTTCATTGTCTGCCAGACGCAGGTCTTTGATCTCGCTGACAAAATGGTAGGAATCCTTTATGTGTGCTCTTGTGTGTCCCCTGAGCGGTGAGAGTATTTTCGCTAAGTGTTGAGCCAATCTGTAAGTTGGTGAATCGATTTGGCTCACTATGGGACGTAATGGAGCATTGGGCTTGTGTATTTTTGGTAACCCATACAACTTTGGTGATTTGGCGCACGTAGGTATTATCCATTTTACGTCCAGATTTAATTTTTCGGAGTGTTTCTTTATGAGGTCACTAGTTGTTTTTAGTGTGCTATTTGTTGGGTCGTTTTTAACCTTTTTATAAGTACTTACATCCGACAAAATTTCTTGTATTTTTGAATTATAATCTGACGTATCCATGACTACCGTGGCGTTTCCCTTATCTGCGCGGAGAATCGTAAGTTCTGGTTTATTGCGTAGGTTCTTTAACGCTATAAATTCGTCTCTGGGAAGATTCGGTTTAGGCACTGAACATCGACGTAACATAGACGAAATGTCTTGACGTATCGCCTCCAAATCTTCTTTCCGCATATTGTTTTTAAATAAACAGTCCTCGACGCTACAGATAATTTCTTCGTACGGTAATCTGCGCGGACTTACAGCGTAATTTAGTCCTTTGGATAAAACCTTTATTGTTGCATCATCCAGTGTTTGTTTTGACAGATTATAGAACGCGATTAATCTATGATCTGTGTTTGTCAATGGTTGCTTTTGGTTCTGGCATTGATTCGGATGTTTGACATTTTATTTGGCCGTTAATTTTTGATATTTTACTATATGTTTGTTTTTGCATTCGTTATATTTACTAATTTCGCGTTTATTTAATGGTTCCATGCAAAAATTATAATCAAACGTCGTTAAAACTTTCTTTAATTCACTGGATGATGTGTCTATGGATTTATTGATGTCATATAGATCGGAGCGTTTTTGTTGGATTACCGCCCGTAACAACTTTTTACTCGCCTGATTTAAGATCTTAGCGCTTCCTCGAATGTCCTTTTTGGTGGATATTTTGACACACGTAGGAATGAGATTATGGTCTCGGCATCTCTTCAAGAAATTTAAGGCTGTTAGATATCTTGCGCGCTTAGTCTTTAGATCTTCTAATCGGCGTATTTTATTTGCAATTACCAGTCCGTACTGGTTTACATAATGATTTCTTATATCTACGCGAACACTACACATTGAAATAATACTCGTTTTTACGGAATTAATCGCGTATATTTAACTTTTTAATACCCGACGTTTCGAGAGCTTTACAGCACCCATGGTCACGGGAAGGACTGAGATGTTTAACGTCCAGATGTCATAGTTAACCGCGGTTACCATAGATTAAAATTTACCTTTGTTCCGATCTACACAGTATGAACTTATGGTATCATGAAGCCTTGCAGTTGTATGCTTGGGTTGGGATTTAATTTTATTTATTATAGGATCCCAAGCAGATGGTAGCACCCAGCCATCTTCTCTATTGAAATTAGGGTGTTTTTTGATTTCAATAGCCTCGCGAATCATCCTTGGAAGGAATCGGTGTTCTTTAGCGAGGATTTGTGGTCTATCAAATCTGATGTAGTGACGGGGGCGATCCTGTACATGTTCACAGACTGCAGACTTCCCGGAGCGTCGATTCTTCACATCAGCTATATGTTCTTTGACGCGAGTTTTAATTGATCTTTTAGTTTGTCCTATGTAGGAGAGACCACATTCACAATCAAGCTTGTACACTCCTGCATCTTGCAGAGGGACGTTACACTTGACTGATGGTAAAAACTGACCAATCTTCTTCGGCGGCTTGAAGTATGTTTTGATGGAAGCGCGCTTCAAGATGTAGCCAATCTTGTCAGTGACTCCTCTAACATATGGCAGTACAGCAGGTACACGCTCGACTGTGGCCGGCTTCACTCGTTCTCTGTGACGTAGGCGTGGGACCCGAAGCTTGTTGTCATGCAAAACTTGCTTGACGTGTTGGAGCTCGGCAGCCAGGTGTTTACTGTCACAGATCCCTCGTGCTCTCTGAAACAAAGATTCACCCACGGTAGCTAACTGTGAAGGATGGTGGTGAGAATCACCGTTTAAATATCTATCTGTATGGGTCTTTTTTCTATACACAGTATGGCTCAAGGTGTTATCAGGATTTCGAATTACTAACACATCTAGAAAAGCTAAGGAATTGTTTGCCTCTAACTCCATTGTGAACTGAATTTTAGAATTTATAGAGTTAAGATGGTCTAAAAATGCAGTTACTTTATCTAAAGGTAGAATTGTGAAAGTGTCGTCTACGTACCGCTTGTAGAATCTTGGATTTATGGGAGAAGTAAGCAGGGCTTTCTCCTCAAAGTCTTCCATGAATATGTCGGCGACAATGGGAGATACAGGTGAGCCCATCGCCACACCATCTACTTGCTTGTAGAACTCCTCCTTCCACAATAAATTGTGATGTGAAGAATCGACGCTCCGGGAAGTCTGCAGTCTGTGAACATGTACAGGATCGCCCCCGTCACTACATCAGATTTGATAGACCACAAATCCTCGCTAAAGAACACCGATTCCTTCCAAGGATGATTCGCGAGGCTATTGAAATCAAAAAACACCCTAATTTCAATAGAGAAGATGGCTGGGTGCTACCATCTGCTTGGGATCCTATAATAAATAAAATTAAATCCCAACCCAAGCATACAACTGCAAGGCTTCATGATACCATAAGTTCATACTGTGTAGATCGGAACAAAGGTAAATTTTAATCTATGGTAACCGCGGTTAACTATGACATCTGGACGTTAAACATCTCAGTCCTTCCCGTGACCATGGGTGCTGTAAAGCTCTCGAAACGTCGGGTATTAAAAAGTTAAATATACGCGATAAATTCCGTAAAAACGAGTATTATTTCAATGTGTAGTGTTCGCGTAAATATAAGAAATCATTATGTAAACCAGTACGGACTGGTAATTGAAAATAAAATACGCCGATTAGAAGATCTAAAGACTAAGCGCGCAAGATATCTAACAGCCTTAAATTTCTTGAAGAGATGCCGAGACCATAATCTCATTCCTACGTGTGTCAAAATATCCACCAAAAAGGACATTCGAGGAAGCGCTAAGATCTTAAATCAGGCGAGTAAAAAGTTGTTACGGGCGGTAATCCAACAAAAACGCTCCGATCTATATGACATCAATAAATCCATAGACACATCATCCAGTGAATTAAAGAAAGTTTTAACGACGTTTGATTATAATTTTTGCATGGAACCATTAAATAAACGCGAAATTAGTAAATATAACGAATGCAAAAACAAACATATAGTAAAATATCAAAAATTAACGGCCAAATAAAATGTCAAACATCCGAATCAATGCCAGAACCAAAAGCAACCATTGACAAACACAGATCATAGATTAATCGCGTTCTATAATCTGTCAAAACAAACACTGGATGATGCAACAATAAAGGTTTTATACAAAGGACTAAATTACGCTGTAAGTCCGCGCAGATTACCGTACGAAGAAATTATCTGTAGCGTCGAGGACTGTTTATTTAAAAACAATATGCGGAAAGAAGATTTGGAGGCGATACGTCAAGACATTTCGTCTATGTTACGTCGATGTTCAGTGCCTAAACCGAATCTTCCCAGAGACGAATTTATAGCGTTAAAGAACCTACGCAATAAACCAGAACTTACGATTCTCCGCGCAGATAAGGGAAACGCCACGGTAGTCATGGATACGTCAGATTATAATTCAAAAATACAAGAACTTTTGTCGGATGTAAGTACTTATAAAAAGGTTAAAAACGACCCAACAAATAGCACACTAAAAACAACTAGTGACCTCATAAAGAAACACTCCGAAAAATTAAATCTGGACGTAAAATGGATAATACCTACGTGCGCCAAATCACCAAAGTTGTATGGGTTACCAAAAATACACAAGCCCAATGCTCCATTACGTCCCATAGTGAGCCAAATCGATTCACCAACTTACAGATTGGCTCAACACTTAGCGAAAATACTCTCACCGCTCAGGGGACACACAAGAGCACACATAAAGGATTCCTACCATTTTGTCAGCGAGATCAAAGACCTGCGTCTGGCAGACAATGAAACTATGGTCAGTTTTGATGTGCAGTCATTGTTTACATGCTTACCTGTTGAAGACTGCATCTCAATTGTAACTAGGAGGCTGGAGGAAAACAACATGCCCGTAGAATATGCAGTATTACTCAGACACTGCCTTACATCTGGCTACTTATTGTGGAAGGAGGAGTTCTACAAGCAAGTAGATGGTGTGGCGATGGGCTCACCTGTATCTCCCATTGTCGCCGACATATGAATGGAAGACTTTGAGGAGAAAGCCCTGCTTACTTCTCCCATAAATCCAAGATTCTACAAGCGGTACGTAGACGACACTTTCACAATTCTACCTTTAGATAAAGTAACTGCATTTTTAGACCATCTTAACTCTATAAATTCTAAAATTCAGTTCACAATGGAGTTAGAGGCAAACAATTCCTTAGCTTTTCTAGATGTGTTAGTAATTCGGAATCCTGATAACACCTTGAGCCATACTGTGTATAGAAAAAAGACCCATACAGATAGATATTTAAACGGTGATTCTCACCACCATCCTTCACAGTTAGCTACCGTGGGTAAATCTTTGTTTCAGAGAGCACGAGGGATCTGTGACAGTAAACACCTGGCTGCCGAGCTCCAACACGTCAAGCAAGTTTTGCATGACAACAAGCTTCGGGTCCCACGCCTACGTCACAGAGAACGAGTGAAGCCGGCCACAGTCGAGCGTGTACCTGTTGTACTGCCATATGTTAGAGGAGTCACTGACAAGATTGGCTACATCTTGAAGCGCGCTTCCATCAAAACATACTTCAAGCCGCCGAAGAAGATTGGTCAGTTTTTACCATCAGTCAAGTGTAACGTCCCTCTGCAAGATGCAGGAGTGTACAAGCTTGATTGTGAATGTGGTCTCTCCTACATAGGACAAACTAAAAGATCAATTAAAACCCGCGTCAAAGAACATATAGCTGATGTGAAGAATCGACGCTCCGGGAAGTCTGCAGTCTGTGAACATGTACAGGATCGCCCCCGTCACTACATCAGATTTGATAGACCACAAATCCTCACTAAAGAACACCGATTCCTTCCAAGGATGATTCGCGAGGCTATTGAAATCAAAAAACACCCTAATTTCAATAGAGAAGATGGCTGGGTGCTACCATCTGCTTGGGATCCTATAATAAATAAAATTAAATCCCAACCCAAGCATACAACTGCAAGGCTTCATGATACCATAAGTTCATACTGTGTCGATCGGAACAAAGGTAAATTTTAATCTATGGTAACCGCGGTTAACTATGACATCTGGACGTTAAACATCTCAGTCCTTCCCGTGACCATGGGTGCTGTAAAGCTCTCGAAACGTCGGGTATTAAAAAGTTAAATATACGCGATAAATTCCGTAAAAACGAGTATTATTTCAATGTGTAGTGTTCGCGTAAATATAAGAAATCATTATGTAAACCAGTACGGACTGGTAATTGCAAATAAAATACGCCGATTAGAAGATCTAAAGACTAAGCGCGCAAGATATCTAACAGCCTTAAATTTCTTGAAGAGATGCCGAGACCATAATCTCATTCCTACGTGTGTCAAAATATCCACCAAAAAGGACATTCGAGGAAGCGCTAAGATCTTAAATCAGGCGAGTAAAAAGTTGTTACGGGCGGTAATCCAACAAAAACGCTCCGATCTATATGACATCAATAAATCCATAGACACATCATCCAGTGAATTAAAGAAAGTTTTAACGACGTTTGATTATAATTTTTGCATGGAACCATTAAATAAACGCGAAATTAGTAAATATAACGAATGCAAAAACAAACATATAGTAAAATATCAAAAATTAACGGCCAAATAAAATGTCAAACATCCGAATCAATGCCAGAACCAAAAGCAACCATTGACAAACACAGATCATAGATTAATCGCGTTCTATAATCTGTCAAAACAAACACTGGATGATGCAACAATAAAGGTTTTATCCAAAGGACTAAATTACGCTGTAAGTCCGCGCAGATTACCGTACGAAGAAATTATCTGTAGCGTCGAGGACTGTTTATTTAAAAACAATATGCGGAAAGAAGATTTGGAGGCGATACGTCAAGACATTTCGTCTATGTTACGTCGATGTTCAGTGCCTAAACCGAATCTTCCCAGAGACGAATTTATAGCGTTAAAGAACCTACGCAATAAACCAGAACTTACGATTCTCCGCGCAGATAAGGGAAACGCCACGGTAGTCATGGATACGTCAGATTATAATTCAAAAATACAAGAACTTTTGTCGGATGTAAGTACTTATAAAAAGGTTAAAAACGACCCAACAAATAGCACACTAAAAACAACTAGTGACCTCATAAAGAAACACTCCGAAAAATTAAATCTGGACGTAAAATGGATAATACCTACGTGCGCCAAATCACCAAAGTTGTATGGGTTACCAAAAATACACAAGCCCAATGCTCCATTACGTCCCATAGTGAGCCAAATCGATTCACCAACTTACAGATTGGCTCAACACTTAGCGAAAATACTCTCACCGCTCAGGGGACACACAAGAGCACACATAAAGGATTCCTACCATTTTGTCAGCGAGATCAAAGACCTGCGTCTGGCAGACAATGAAACTATGGTCAGTTTTGATGTGCAGTCATTGTTTACATGCTTACCTGTTGAAGACTGCATCTCAATTGTAACTAGGAGGCTGGAGGAAAACAACATGCCCGTAGAATATGCAGTATTACTCAGACACTGCCTTACATCTGGCTACTTATTGTGGAAGGAGGAGTTCTACAAGCAAGTAGATGGTGTGGCGATGGGCTCACCTGTATCTCCCATTGTCGCCGACATATGAATGGAAGACTTTGAGGAGAAAGCCCTGCTTACTTCTCCCATAAATCCAAGATTCTACAAGCGGTACGTAGACGACACTTTCACAATTCTACCTTTAGATAAAGTAACTGCATTTTTAGACCATCTTAACTCTATAAATTCTAAAATTCAGTTCACAATGGAGTTAGAGGCAAACAATTCCTTAGCTTTTCTAGATGTGTTAGTAATTCGGAATCCTGATAACACCTTGAGCCATACTGTGTATAGAAAAAAGACCCATACAGATAGATATTTAAACGGTGATTCTCACCACCATCCTTCACAGTTAGCTACCGTGGGTAAATCTTTGTTTCAGAGAGCACGAGGGATCTGTGACAGTAAACACCTGGCTGCCGAGCTCCAACACGTCAAGCAAGTTTTGCATGACAACAAGCTTCGGGTCCCACGCCTACGTCACAGAGAACGAGTGAAGCCGGCCACAGTCGAGCGTGTACCTGTTGTACTGCCATATGTTAGAGGAGTCACTGACAAGATTGGCTACATCTTGAAGCGCGCTTCCATCAAAACATACTTCAAGCCGCCGAAGAAGATTGGTCAGTTTTTACCATCAGTCAAGTGTAACGTCCCTCTGCAAGATGCAGGAGTGTACAAGCTTGATTGTGAATGTGGTCTCTCCTACATAGGACAAACTAAAAGATCAATTAAAACCCGCGTCAAAGAACATATAGCTGATGTGAAGAATCGACGCTCCGGGAAGTCTGCAGTCTGTGAACATGTACAGGATCGCCCCCGTCACTACATCAGATTTGATAGACCACAAATCCTCACTAAAGAACACCGATTCCTTCCAAGGATGATTCGCGAGGCTATTGAAATCAAAAAACACCCTAATTTCAATAGAGAAGATGGCTGGGTGCTACCATCTGCTTGGGATCCTATAATAAATAAAATTAAATCCCAACCCAAGCATACAACTGCAAGGCTTCATGATACCATAAGTTCATACTGTGTCGATCGGAACAAAGGTAAATTTTAATCTATGGTAACCGCGGTTAACTATGACATCTGGACGTTAAACATCTCAGTCCTTCCCGTGACCATGGGTGCTGTAAAGCTCTCGAAACGTCGGGTATTAAAAAGTTAAATATACGCGATAAATTCCGTAAAAACGAGTATTATTTCAATGTGTAGTGTTCGCGTAAATATAAGAAATCATTATGTAAACCAGTACGGACTGGTAATTGCAAATAAAATACGCCGATTAGAAGATCTAAAGACTAAGCGCGCAAGATATCTAACAGCCTTAAATTTCTTGAAGAGATGCCGAGACCATAATCTCATTCCTACGTGTGTCAAAATATCCACCAAAAAGGACATTCGAGGAAGCGCTAAGATCTTAAATCAGGCGAGTAAAAAGTTGTTACGGGCGGTAATCCAACAAAAACGCTCCGATCTATATGACATCAATAAATCCATAGACACATCATCCAGTGAATTAAAGAAAGTTTTAACGACGTTTGATTATAATTTTTGCATGGAACCATTAAATAAACGCGAAATTAGTAAATATAACGAATGCAAAAACAAACATATAGTAAAATATCAAAAATTAACGGCCAAATAAAATGTCAAACATCCGAATCAATGCCAGAACCAAAAGCAACCATTGACAAACACAGATCATAGATTAATCGCGTTCTATAATCTGTCAAAACAAACACTGGATGATGCAACAATAAAGGTTTTATCCAAAGGACTAAATTACGCTGTAAGTCCGCGCAGATTACCGTACGAAGAAATTATCTGTAGCGTCGAGGACTGTTTATTTAAAAACAATATGCGGAAAGAAGATTTGGAGGCGATACGTCAAGACATTTCGTCTATGTTACGTCGATGTTCAGTGCCTAAACCGAATCTTCCCAGAGACGAATTTATAGCGTTAAAGAACCTACGCAATAAACCAGAACTTACGATTCTCCGCGCAGATAAGGGAAACGCCACGGTAGTCATGGATACGTCAGATTATAATTCAAAAATACAAGAAATTTTGTCGGATGTAAGTACTTATAAAAAGGTTGAAAACGACCCAACAAATAGCACACTAAAAACAACTAGTGACCTCATAAAGAAACACTCCGAAAAATTAAATCTGGACGTAAAATGGATAATACCTACGTGCGCCAAATCACCAAAGTTGTATGGGTTACCAAAAATACACAAGCCCAATGCTCCATTACGTCCCATAGTGAGCCAAATCGATTCACCAACTTACAGATTGGCTCAACACTTAGCGAAAATACTCTCACCGCTCAGGGGACACACAAGAGCACACATAAAGGATTCCTACCATTTTGTCAGCGAGATCAAAGACCTGCGTCTGGCAGACAATGAAACTATGGTCAGTTTTGATGTGCAGTCATTGTTTACATGCTTACCTGTTGAAGACTGCATCTCAATTGTAACTAGGAGGCTGGAGGAAAACAACATGCCCGTAGAATATGCAGTATTACTCAGACACTGCCTTACATCTGGCTACTTATTGTGGAAGGAGGAGTTCTACAAGCAAGTAGATGGTGTGGCGATGGGCTCACCTGTATCTCCCATTGTCGCCGACATATTCATGGAAGACTTTGAGGAGAAAGCCCTGCTTACTTCTCCCATAAATCCAAGATTCTACAAGCGGTACGTAGACGACACTTTCACAATTCTACCTTTAGATAAAGTAACTGCATTTTTAGACCATCTTAACTCTATAAATTCTAAAATTCAGTTCACAATGGAGTTAGAGGCAAACAATTCCTTAGCTTTTCTAGATGTGTTAGTAATTCGGAATCCTGATAACACCTTGAGCCATACTGTGTATAGAAAAAAGACCCATACAGATAGATATTTAAACGGTGATTCTCACCACCATCCTTCACAGTTAGCTACCGTGGGTAAATCTTTGTTTCAGAGAGCACGAGGGATCTGTGACAGTAAACACCTGGCTGCCGAGCTCCAACACGTCAAGCAAGTTTTGCATGACAACAAGCTTCGGGTCCCACGCCTACGTCACAGAGAACGAGTGAAGCCGGCCACAGTCGAGCGTGTACCTGCTGTACTGCCATATGTTAGAGGAGTCACTGACAAGATTGGCTACATCTTGAAGCGCGCTTCCATCAAAACATACTTCAAGCCGCCGAAGAAGATTGGTCAGTTTTTACCATCAGTCAAGTGTAACGTCCCTCTGCAAGATGCAGTAGTGTACAAGCTTGATTGTGAATGTGGTCTCTCCTACATAGGACAAACTAAAAGATCAATTAAAACCCGCGTCAAAGAACATATAGCTGATGTGAAGAATCGACGCTCCGGGAAGTCTGCAGTCTGTGAACATGTACAGGATCGCCCCCGTCACTACATCAGATTTGATAGACCACAAATCCTCGCTAAAGAACTCCGATTCCTTCCAAGGATGATTCGCGAGGCTATTGAAATCAAAAAACACCCTAATTTCAATAGAGAAGATGGCTGGGTGCTACCATCTGCTTGGGATCCTATAATAAATAAAATTAAATCCCAACCCAAGCATACAACTGCAAGGCTTCATGATACCATAAGTTCATACTGTGTAGATCGGAACAAAGGTAAATTTTAATCTATGGTAACCGCGGTTAACTATGACATCTGGACGTTAAACATCTCAGTCCTTCCCGTGACCATGGGTGCTGTAAAGCTCTCGAAACGTCGGGTATTAAAAAGTTAAATATACGCGATAAATTCCGTAAAAACGAGTATTATTTCAACAATTTTTTTTTGTTGCTATATTTGGTTTATGTATTTGGGAATTTTACTATTGTATAATGTTAATTTATTATTAAAATGTTAATCGCTTAAGGTCAAAAACAAAAGAGTTCTATCTTAATGTACTTAATAATGATTACGACATTATATGTATAACTGAAACAAACTTAAATAGCACTATTTTTGACGGTGAATTCATTGACACTCGCTATAATGTTGTAAGGCGCGACAGATATCAATCAAATGCACGTAAATCTGAGGGCGGGGGAATTATAATTGCCGTTAAAAAAGAAATAAATTTTATTTATCAAGTTTCCTGGAATAGTGAACTAGAAGACTTGTGGATCAGTATATTGCCAAAAGCCACTGATGTTAAAATTGTTAATATTTGTCTGTGTTATCTTCCGCCAGTTCTGCCTTTAGACTGCATCGATAAATTTTTTACAAACTGTCAAAACGTAATTATGCGATATCGCAACACAGAAGAATTTCTTTGTATAGGCGATTTTAATATACCCGACATTCACTAGTCTAAATCATCACAGTATAATTATATGATTCCTCTTCACCCGCGAGGTCAAAAAGCTAATCTGCTTTGTGATACCCTTAGAATATGTAACCTTGATAATTATAACAGTATATCAAATAACAACGGACGATTTTTAGACCTAATTCTTTTCAGTTCGAACAGCATTCAGGTTTATGAAGTAGAGCCATTGAGCCGCTTAGATAACCACCACCCCTCATTAGTTGCAGATATTAATCTTGTTGAAATAAACTCAAATAATTTTAAAAACAAAAAACAAAAACGACCAAATTTTTTCAAAAGCAATTATTCTAAAATAAATCTTGAATTAAAATCAGTTAAATGGCATAATATCTTGTCAATTCATAAAGATATTGATAGCATGACTGACGCATTTTACGCAGAGCTTAGGAATATTATTGCAAAACATACACCTATGACCAAAATTGACATAAACAACTATCCAGTATGGTTCACAACTGCTTTAAGGCAAAGCTTAGAAGAAAAACTAAAATATCATCGTCGTTTCAAAAAATATAAGAATCCTCGGGATTATGATGCATTTTCCATAATACGCAACAGATGTAAAAAACGTATTAGTAATGACTATAAAAATTTTGTTTCGTCCGTCGAATCTTCTTTAGACGACGACATAAAATTCTTTTGGCGTTTTGTCAATGACAAGAAAAATAATGCTATGTAATCACATCTCTTCCGATGAAAAAGAATTATGGGAGCTTTTCTCTAATTATTTCAGTTCTGTCTTTGCAAACCCGGAGGAGACTATCTTATATTCTCACAATGAATTATCCGATTGCAGTAATTGTACCCTAAGTGATATCACAATCACACCAGACCACATACAGCAAAAGATTGCGAAATTAGACCAAAGAAAAGGCTCTGGACCAGATGGTATTCCCCCTTTATTCATTATGAAATGCGGGAAGGAATTAAGTAATCCCTTGTGTATTATATTTAATGCATCCATTAAGGCAGGTATTTTTCCATCAGTATGGAAAATAGCTCATATTGTTCCGATTTATAAATCCAGAGACAGATCAAATTGCGAAAATTATCAACCCATAAGCATCTTGTCTTGCCTTGGTAAATTGTTTAAATCATTGGTGTATGATTCTCTTTATCATGATATTCAACCTTTCCTATCGCTTCGACAACATGGCGTCATTAAGAACTGATTAACGACCTCTAATTTACTTGAATACAAACACTATCTTTGCAGTGCTTTCGCCAAGAGAAAACAGGTTGATAGCATATATACCGATTTCTCAAAAGCATTCGATAGAGTAAATCATAATATTTTATGTATTAAATTAGCATGTTACGGAATACATGGGAGTCTGTTAAGATGGACTGAATCATACCTCAACAGGAGAAGTCAGTTAGTTACTATAAAAGGTTTCAAATCCTCACCCGTTTCTGTGACATCGGGTGTGCCACAAGGGTCCCATTTAGGTCCTTTATTTTTTATTACGTTTATTAACGATCTCATTGATAAATTGACATGTCCATGCCCGTTGTATGCAGATGATTTGAAGATATTTTCCGTTATCGATACACTCAGCGATTCGTTCAATCTTCAGTCGAATTTAGACTCCATTCATAATTGGTGTAAAGAAAATCTAATGCATCTGAATACGAAAAAATGTTTTGTGTTATCATTTAGTAACAAGAAGCACAGACTTACATTTGAGTATAAAGTAAATGGACAGGTACATGATAGAAAATCCGTAGTTAATGATCTTGGAATACTGTTTGATGAAAAGCTTACGTTCCGCCATCATTACGATCATGTGATATCTAAAAGTACAAAACTTCTTGGCTTTATATTTAGAACTGCAAAACCTTTAAAAATCCACGAAGCTTTCTTATTTTGTACTGTTCCCTAGTACGCAGTATTTTAGAGTACAACATAATTATTTGGTTTCCATACTACGCTGTCCACGTAGATCGTATTGAACGTGTTCAAAAGAAATTTCTATCAATTCTCTGCTATAGGTACGGTTTAAATAGAAGTCTGCCCTCCTGTGAAGAGAAACTGAAAAAGTTTAACATTATATCACTACAAACTCGGTGTAAATATCAGGATATGGCTTGCCTTTTCAAAATTATTCATTCCTTTATAGATCCCCCACCCTCCTTTCATTTGTCAAGATTAATACTAAGCCTTATCGTCGGTATACTTTCCTAAATACTTTCGCTTTGCAAGTTTATAGAAATAATACGTCCTATTACAATCCTCTTGTAAAAATGTGTCGCCTATATAATGACTTATTGATTAGTAATAGTAAAAATATAGACATTTTTAATAACAAATTAAACAATTTCAAAAAATCTGTATTAGATGTATTTTGTAAATAAGGCATTCAAGGCTTAAAATTTAAATGTATAGGTTAATGAACATTATTTTAATAAAGATTAATTTTTCAAAATTTTCCACAACATAAGTTCGTAAATATAGTATGTTTATAAGTAAGTTTATAATTATTTGTGCTGTAAAATCGTTACTGTTACCTAATATCATGTTGTGTGCACATGTTTTGGAATACCATCCAGATTGTAACTTTGTATTTATTATTTTCAATTGTTCATGTTTTGGTGTTATTCTGTTTTGTGTACCTAAATAAATAAATAAGTAAAATAAATTTGTTAAAAATATTGTTTTGTTTGGGAGCAATAAAGAATTTTCTATCTATCTATATTTTTTAATTTAAACCTTAATAAACCTTAAAGGTAAAAAGACAATACCATTAAAATATTATCCTCATTTTAAGTAGATATGCTTAAGCATACTTATTTAAATTTCACTGTAGTGTGAGTATACAAGATGTTAGTGTAAGTGGCAATTTAACTTCCCCGCTATGATATACTGTTAAATATTTTACCAGTGGGGGAAAGTCGTGGATGCCCTCGTCATTGTGCTCGTAAGTTGCGTGCACTTATTATATTGTTCACACTTCACAAAAAAACGAGGGAAGTAAAAAATATACAATTATCTTAGAGTAGGAGGAATTATCCTACATAATTATACCTTAGGTGCGAAGAATCTCCGGGAGGAAAACCGGTGACGAGGTTCGGAGGGGCGAAAAGAGGATTGCGGATGCCCGTCTAGCTACGCTGAATGTATGTGGAGCAATGAATGATAACATGGATGAAGTATGCGATATGATGTATGATAGAGGAATAGATGTGTTATGTGTAAATGAGACGAAGCGGAAGGGAAAGGATGTCACTACACATGGCATATATACCGCCTACTTGTCCGGTGTAAACGAGACCGAGTGAGCATGCCAGGGAGTCGGTATCATCCTCTCAGAAAGAATGGGTCAATGTGTGAAAGAGTATGAGTGTGTAAGCCCGAGACTGTTATGGATACGAATAAAAGTGGGCCTAAAGAAGTTGTTTTTTCTAGGGGTCTACGCCCCAGACATGTCTAAGCCCACTTGTATCCGAGAGCAGTTTTGGGAGATGGTAAGGATGGTGTTAATGAAATGTAAGGAAAATGAAAATATTGTTATGTTAGGAGATTTTAATTGAAGGGTTGGGGTGAGGAGTCTTGGCTATGAAAGGATACTGAGAACGTTTGATGATGAAAGTATTAATGAGAATGGTGAAAGCCTACTCACCGTATGTGTGGAACGGAAACTTTTTGTGACGAACACTTTCTTTCTTCATAAGAAGATTCATATGTATACTTGGGAAAGAGGTGATGATAGAAGCATGATAGATTTCTTAACTGTGGATGAAAGAATGAGGAGCGCAGTGGTGGATACAAGAGTTTACCGGGGGTCCAACGTAAGGACGGACCACCACCTGGTCTTACGCCGAATTAGGGGTTTATCCAGACGTTGGCGGCATAGGACATCTGTGTCTGCCACTGCGTTACAGCGTATAAGAATTGAGAGGTTACAAGATGAAGAGGTGAAATACAAGTACAAATGCAGACTGAGAGAAAATATAAGTAATTTAGATGAGTTGTGTGTGAATGAGTTAGACTTGGAGAATGTGTGGCATAATGTTAAGAAAGGTTTAGTGGATGCAGCCACCGAAATATGTGGTGTTAGTAAGAGAACGAATGAAAGGAAAGACAATAAACAACAACAACAACAAAAAGGAAAGACAAAAGTACGTATGGAAGTTGAAGCAAAGAAGAGAGCATGGCTAGATTTACTAGCGACCAGAGCTGGTAATTCTGGCGGTAAGAATGATGAGAATGAAAGAAAAAAGGCAGAGTTTAAACGTTTAAATAAGAGAGTAAAAGAATTAGTTGAAAGGAAAAAGCAAGAGAGAACGGATAAGAATGATAGGAGAATATCGGATAACTTCCAGGCAAATATTAAAATGTTCTGGAAACTCGTAAGAAGTACCAGGGGACCTTCAAAACAGACTAGATTGAATGCGATACGAGACGAGAATGGCTGTATCCCGAATGATGAAGTGTTGAGTCTAAAGAGATGGAAGGAATATTTTGAAAGCGTATTTATGAGTGAGGAGACGTGTGAACTGAATGAAATAGAAATTCCGAAAGAAGATTAACGAAATAGGGAGATAAGTATAGATGAAATAATGAAAGCAATGAAAAGCACGAAAGTAGGTAAGGCAGCCGGATATGATAGAGCCTCACTCGAAATGCTAAGGGCTGGAGAGGACGTGGTGGCAGGCCTGCTGTACACCTTGTTTAATTTATGTTGGGAACTGAAGCGGGTACCGGGAGACTGGTGCAAAGCCGTGATAGTCCCAATATATAAGGGAAAAGGGTCACAGCAGGACTGTAAAAACTACCGTGGTATCAGCCTTCTTAGCATTGTGGGAAAACTGTATGCTAAGGTACTAATTGAAAGAGTTATTAAAGAAACTGATGAAAAAATTTGGGATGTGCAAGCGGGATTTAGAAAGAGAATGGGGTGTACAGATCAAGTCTTTTCCATGCGCATGATCGCGGAGAAGTTTTTGGCGAAAAAACAAAAAGTTTTTCGTGCGTTCATGGACTTGGAAAAGGCTTATGACAGAGTGGACAGGGATGTGTTATGGCAAACGCTGAACGCATTTAGGTTGAGCGCTGGTTTGATACAGGCATTAAAGTCTCTGTATAAGGACTCGAATGCTTATGTTAGAATCAACGGGGTCTACTCTGGCTGGTTTGGCATCCATAAAGGTGTCAGACAGGGCTGTGTAGCTTCCCCGTGGCTGTTCAACCTATTTATAGACAGCTGCTTGGAAAATTTGAAAGTTGAAGAATGCGGGTTAAGAATGGGTGAGTTAACCATCAAATGCGTTTTGTACCGCCGATGATCAAGTCATACTTGCGTCGTCGGCGGCCGAGTTGCAAATGATGGTTACATTAAAGAACAGGTCATTAAAAGAAAGGGGAATAAAAGTGAACGCAAGTAAGACGAAAGTGATGGTTTTTAAAAGAGAAGAAAGCAAAACGGTATGTGAAATAAGAATAGAAGGAGAGTTATGTAATTGAGCAAGTGGATGAGTTCGTATATTTGGGATGTGTATTCAGCAGGGATGGGAGATATGATAAGGATATTGAACGACGAGTGAATGCAGGAAATAAAGTAAATGGGGCCCTACACTCTATTGTGAAAAGTCAGAATGTGTCAAAAAAGGCACGTATGGCAATTCACAGTGTTGTATTAGTCCCTACTTTAACGTATGGCAGTGAAAGTTGGGTGTGGCAGAAGAAGCACGAGAGTAGAATAAATGCAGTAGAAATGCAGTCGCTAAGGAGTATGTTAGGGCTGAATCTGAGTGACAGGGTGAGAAACTGTGTGATAAAAGAAGAGTGTGGTTTGCAAGATGATGCGGTGACCAGGATTAAGAAAGGAATGCTTCGGTGGTTTGGTCATGTAGAAAGAATGAATGCGGAAAGACTGACAAAGCAAATATATGTTGCAGAAGTGAATGGAATAGTCGGAAAGGGACGTCCTAGGTGGAAGTTTGTCGACCAAATTGGCGATATACTAAAAATGGGCCAACTTCTCCAGCATAAAAGGTGCACTCAGTAGACATAAAGTTGAACCGGCACTGATCGACTGGATGGTTTGCATGCTCAGTGCACGAATAATAAAGATTGCTGGTGAATCTCAACCAATCCAAATTAAGAAAGGCTGCCCGCAGGGTGGGGTTCTCTCACCTCTCCTGTGGAATATGGTCATTAATGAACTCATCAGCAAATTAAATACTAATCACTTCTATACAGTAGGTTATGCTGATGACCTGACAATACCGGTTTCGGGAAAGACAGCAAGCATAGTGTGCGACCCGACCCAAGCGGCTCTCCGTATAGTGGAGAGATGGTGCAGGGAATACGACTTAACCGTCAATCCAAATAAAACGGTTTTAGTAATGTTCACACAAAAACGAATGCTGAATAACTATCATCTTCCAAGTCTTTTCAGCACAAAACTCCAGCTATCCTCTGAGGTAAAATATTTAGGTCTTTCCTTAGACAGCAAACTTAACTGGAATAAACACATAGAAAACAAAATCAACAAAGCTAGTATAACTTTCTGGCAATGCAGAAACATGATTGGCAAAAGATGGGGACTGACGCCAAAAATCATACTGTGGCTTTACAAAACTGTAATTCGGCCGATGATCACATACGGCGCTCTAGTATGGTGGACCAAGACAAATAAAGCCACCACAATTAAGAAGCTTCAGCGCTACGAGAGACTGGCATGTATGGCTGCCACAGGCTGCATAAGAACTACGCCAACAGCAGCCTTGAAAGCGATGCTGGAGCTAACTTCGCTTCATCTACATATACAACAAGAAGCGACTTTAGCTGCCATCAGACTCAAGACCCTAAATCTTTGGAGTAAGAATAGTGTCCCTCATACAGGCATAATTGATAGAATTCACTCAGAAATTCCTATCCTACAAGCCAAATACGATAGGATTCCTAAACAATTTGTTTTCGATAAGAAATACAAGATACAATTAAATGAAAACAGCCAGCCGGAAGGATTAAGCCCAAAAGAGCTTAGAGTTTTCACCGATGGTTCTAAAACAAATGAAGGTGTAGGTTCTGGAGCTTTCTCTGAAGACCTCAATATTCACATATGCACACCGCTGGGTACCTATAACACGGTCTTTCAGGCGGAATGTATGGGTATCATTCAAGCGGCCATAGCAATAGATGCTAGGAAGGTTAATGACTTCCCCATCAGAATACTGACCGACAGTAGGGCGGTACTACAAGCTCTGAGTTGCAATGGGGTCAACTCGGGACTAATATATGAATGCCATCAACCATTAAATGAGGTATGTAAAAACAACAATGTGACTCTGCAATGGTAAAAGGGACACAGTGGATCCAGAGGCAACGATGCAGCGGACGAACTGGCCAGAAGAGGATCGGCTCTGGCCACTATAGGGCCGGAACCAATCATACCAATCCCCTTTGGTAGCGTTCGTTCACTGGTACGTAGACACTTCACTAATCAACACGCTCAGCTTTGAAAAATCTAGTAGACTGTAGACAAGCTAGGGAGGCCCTACCTGAAATAAACGGTCGCTTAACCAAAGTTTTAATGAGACTGAACAAGCCGCAGATCAGGATAGTAACAAGTGCTATCACAGGACACGGCACCTTTAACAAACATTTATTTACTATAGGTGTTACAGATAGTCCTCTGTGCAGGGCATGTATGGGGGAGGAAGAAACGGCGGCCCACGTGCTACTGAAATGTCCAGAGGTCGCTACGTACAGGTCTAAACATCTCGGCACGCCGGGATCACTCCCCGAAGTTGCATGCAACATCAAGGGACTGTTGAGCTTCTTCGGGGAGATCTCATGGCTCGAATAATCACATTATTCCTGCCCACACGCAAAATACGCGCATAGACGTGGAGTTGCGGAAAACAACCCGTCGCAAACTAAACTAAAAATGGGCCAAATTAAGAGTACCCTTAACCGACGAGCATGTATGCGTAGGTATATGGATGTGGAAGAGGCGAGAAAGGTATGTCAGGATCGTGCTAAATGGAAGTCTGTAGTCTCTGTCTACCCCTCTGGGTGACAGGCGTGAGTGTTTATGTTATGTATTACTTATACCTTACACATTTTGAACTTGAAAGGGGCATTTTTCCCATACAGGATACCAGGCCCGCACCAAAGAGTATATGTAACTGTCCTATACAGGAAGCCCGCACAGACAAAGAGTATCGCACGGACTAATATCGCAGGCCCGTAGCTACATGAGCACATGACACATTTATTCCTAGTGGAGACATATAAGTAAAGAAACTGTAAAGAAACTGTGTGGCAAAGCTCTAAGGAACTGTCAAAATTTTTACATATTTAAGTAGGGTTGCCACAAGAGGATAAAATTAAGTAAACAAAATTAAGATAAAATATTTTTTCACTTATTTTCATTAATTTGTTGTGTCTTTTAATTAAATGGTAAATTCTAAATCTAATGTAGTTTTTTTTAAAATAATCTATTAAAAAACACTCACATTGGTAATACTAGGTATTTTATTACAAAACTTAGTTGAAATGTACTTCACTATCCAAGTACATCTATATATCCAAGTATCTACATACAAAACTTTATTTACTAATAATATTTCCAACTAAGTAGAATACGATCATATTTCTGTTATGAATCGTATTTCAGGTTTATTAGTTGTTTACACTCTCTACCTATTTCTTCCGAGCCAAGTAACACGATCCCCGACGAATGGCCTTGCAAGTTTCATGCGTTGGGCATCGCAGAAATCACATAGGTGCGAAAATATAGTCAGTGAATTATAGTCAGAATAAGTACTTATTACCAAAGTAACTTAATTAACATTTCACAATGTGGTTTTTACTCTTTATTGACAGCCCTTAGTAACCACGGAAGGTCCGCCGTGACGTAGGAAGGGGCAAAGATGCAAAGTAGCGATAAAGTTATATTTAGCTTGCGTGCACGATTTATCCAATCAATAATTATTATGTAATTGATAAAATCAGGCGTTACTTTGCGGAAATCCATTATAATAAAGATCTTAAATAGTTACTTTGCAACCATCCACTCAATAAAATAAAATGATTTGTCTTACCTAGTTTGAAGAGCACCTTGGGCGACCATCTGTCCCAAGGAGGTGTTGGATTTATCGTCCACAAGTCTCTCGTTAACAACGTTTTAAAGATTGGGAGTGTATCGACGAGGGTTGCATACCTTATACTCAGAATCACCAAACGGTATTCGCTGAAGGTCATACAGGTCTACGCACCAACCTCGGCACATCCCGATGAGGACGTGGAAGAAATATATGAGGATATTTCTAGAGCCATGCATTCCTCCAAAACTCACTATACGGTGTTAATGGGAGACTTCAACGCAAAACTGGGCACAAAAAAGAACGGTGAGATGAAGGTAGGGAAATTTGGGATAGGGCAGCGGAACCCAAGGGGCCAGCAGCTGGCCGACTTCATGGAGAAAGAGGGACTATTTATGATGAACTCTTTCTTCCAAAAGCGGCCCCACAGAAAGTGAATCAGGTCGAGCCCCGACGGTTCGGCAAAAAATGAGCCAACTGTTCAGTGATATCTCAGTGATCGCAAGGGTGAAAACTGGCAGCGATCACCGAATGGTTAGAGGCACACTGTACCTAAACGTTAACTTGGAGAGGTTTCGTCTAATGAAGTCAACGCTCCAACCCCCTCGTGTTCTGATCCAGAATCCCGAAATCTTTCAGCTCGAGTTACGTAACTGCTTTCAGTGCCTAGAAGATTGCAATGCAGTGGACGATATGAATGACAAGCTCGTGAAAACTGTCCATGCGGTCGGAGCTAAGTTCTGCAAGACCCGCCGCAGAAGAACACAAAAACTCTCCGATCACACTCTTAATCTCATGGCTGTTAGACGGGAGATGAGGCTGCAATCGACAAAAGATTTGACATCATACAGGCAACTGAACAGACAGATCTCCAAATGCATGCGGCGAGACTTACGCAACTTTAATACTGCTCGTATTAAAAAGCGATCGAGCGAAACCAGGGCTCCAAAGTCTTTACCAGAGATCTGTCTGCCCGAAAGAGCCAACTGTCAAAGCTGAGGACTGAGTGTGGCAGCATCATTTCCGGGACACCTGAGATTTTGAGTGCAATTAAGAGGTTCTAGGGGCATCTGTACACATCATCGTTGGAGCCACATGCAAGTGTGAGTAACGATCCAAGAGCAAGTCTTATGCGACACTATTCCGATGATATCCCGGACGTCAGTCTGAGCGAGATTAGAATGGCTCTCCAGCACCTTAAAAACGGCAGGGCCCCAGACGAGGATGGAATTACAGCGGAGCTTCTGAAAGCGGGTGGAACACCGGTACTTGAAGTCCTTCAGAAGCTCTTCAATTCCGTCCTCCATGGTGGCACTACATCGGAAGCGTGGAGCAGAAGTGCGGTGTCCTTGTTCTTTGAGAAAGGCGACAACGCTCTCTTGAAGAACTACAGACCGATTTCCCTTCTAAGCCGCGTCTACGTGCTGTTTTCGAGAGTCATTACGAATCGTCTCACACGCAGACTCGATGACTTCCAAACTCCCGAACAAGCCGGTTTCCGAAAAGGCTTCAGTACCATGGACAACATACATATCCTGCGGCAGATTGTACAGAAGACCGAAGAGTACAATCTGCCACTTTGCCTGGCGTATGTGGACTATGAGAAAGCCTTTCATTCCGTCGAAATTTGGGCGGTGCTATAGTCCCTTCAGCGGTGCCAAGTTGACTGTCGGTATATCGAAGTGCTGAAGTGTTCGTACACTGCAATGGCTATCCGAGTACAGAACCAGAGTTCAAAACCTATCGATATAGTCCTTATGGCAGATTCGTTGGAGAACCTAAGCACTGTGCGCAATGACCACAATGGTGTCTCCCAACGGATAGGTCTTAAGATGAACATGTTACATCTATGCCAGTAGTTGTTGGGAGCACTATGCTCGAAGTTGTTGACGAGTACGTTTACCTGGGACAAATAGTCCGACAAGGTAAGTCCAACTTCAACCGAGAGGTCAATCGACGGATTCCACTCGGCTGGGCAGCGTTCGGAAAATTACGACACATCTTCTCGTCAGGTATACCTCAAACTCCGAAAACTAGATTGAACCAATGCGTGTTGCCAATGATGACTTACAGATCTGAGACGTGGTCCTTCACTGCTGGCCATATGAGGATGCCCATTGCCCAAGGTCGCTCAGCGAGCTATGGAGAGGGCTATGCTCGGAGTTTCTCTGCGTGATATACTCAGAAATGAGGATATCCGCAGCAAAACCAGAATGACCGCCATAGCCCAACTGATTAGTAAGCTGAAGTGGCAATGGGCCGGCCATATAGCTCGAAGAACCGATAACTGATGGGGAAGAAAGGTTCTCGAGTGGCAGCCTCGTACCGGTAGGCGTAGTGTAGGGCGACCCCCTACTAGATGGAGTGACGACCTGGTAAGACATGCAGGAAGTCGATGGATGCAGGTGGCTCAGGACCGTGCTTTGTGGCATTACTTGGTGGAGGCCTATGTTCAGCAGTGGACTTGTGAAGGGCTGTAATGATGATGATGAAGATTTTTAACATTGATATGGTCACAACAAGATGTTGTAATGTTAGCTAATTACGTAATAACTTAAGACAGAAGGACCCTTAATAGGGACTGAATAAATTAACCGACTTGGTATTACATGGATCTCACAACTTTTTACGATAGAAGAACTGAGTTGCGAGACTTGGTTTTTTTTACAAGTTATATTTTTGATGGCATCTCATATCTTTTTGTAGATAAAATAGTCTTTTTATTCCTTTCCGGTACCTTCTACTTCTTGAACACGAACAACGTACCTTTCTACGCCTATTATACATATACAAGAACACTGATTCATTCAATGCAAATGAAACTTTGTAATTCTATATATTTGTATGGTATTACAAAGCTATTTATGCGGTTGATAAATCTATAAAACTTGACCGAAATTAAAAAAAAGTTAAGTTTTTCCTTGATTTATACACTAAAGACTAATTGTATTCTAAATTTGGAGCTTCTATGTCTGCTATACGAGTAAGTGCCTTAGAGTTTTGATGATCGGTCCGTCAGTGCGTGACAAAATTAAGAAACTTTGACCAGTTATACTTCTTAAACTACTGTTTTAAATTGAATTAAATTGAAATATACCATGTGTATATAATGTCTACTCGGTTAATGAAAATTCAGGCTTCTAGTTTTATCTACTACGAAGTTATAGGGGGTCGAATATGGCCTGAATGGCTTAGAGAAAAGTATGGTACGGCCGTGCCGCTTTTTTGCTCGACTTCGGAGGGGCACTGCCGTGCCCCCAGATTATTATGTTTCGGACGCCAAATCACAATATTTATGTTTTGATAACTTTTATAACGACGGAGTAAGGTTTGAAGAGATGAGGTGAAGTCGTCAGTGTTTCGTATTGAAGGTGTACGATATACATATACCTATTAGAACTGTATCAGTTAGGGTAAGCACAAGACAAGAGGCATTTCTAATGCAAGGTTCCGATATTTTGTAGTTAAGTTTCTTATGTACGTAAAATACTACACCGTCACACTGATTTAAAGTGTTTTTTGTAAAATATTTATTATAGTCATTAATAAGTGTTGGAATGGGCTTATTTCTTGAAAGATTATACTGTCATGACTAGTATGTCACAATGAATGTTTAGCGAGTCCAACGTTACTTGAAAAGTGTTAAAATTTTTATAAATACTTCTTATGTTTTGAGTGAGAATGATTAGACGTGAGAGTGGCAATCCTCAGGCCTGCACATAAAGGCCTGGGAAACTTCAATTTTTATTGTCTATATCTGTATTGGTTTGTAGCAAACTATCCATTTTCAGAAAGGGCTTTCGTTCCTATTGGTCCGGTTACAAACAATATCACGAGCAATACCTACTCAGGATTGCATAAAAAGAATATTCATCAAAGTTACTGCAATGAGAAAAATATTGGAAAATATTTTCTTTATGTTCGATCAGGAGTGGACTTAAATTATTAACTTTTATTATTAATTTTCGATAAAAGAACAACAAATATTTGGTATAAGACATGTATGTAAAAGAGTGCGGTGATTAATTTTTATGTTTATAGCCTCATTTACATTCAGCCCCTGCCACTGCTCCTCGCGCTGCCGGCCATACTTCGCTAAATACTGCCGTAGCAGGATCGCGGGAAGTGTGTATTCACACTCTGCCCTACCACTCACATCGGTTTCGCCTTTCGACTATGGCAGACGTCGAAATAATTACAGCGTCCGCGCTGTCTTCTTGCAATACAAAATTATGTTAATAATTTAAAAAGATATCAAGTTCAAAAGAAGATAGATAGATAGATAGAAAATTTATTAGCTTAAAAACATGGTACATAAGATGATCAATGACGTGGAACTGACATGTTTTGCCATAATTGGCATGCAAAAATGATATGAAATACAGCTAATTACACAAACCCAATGTTATATTTTAAAATTATTGCATTGCTTAAAAGTTAGGCGCAAACATTCTTTTTGAATTAAAATATTATGTATTAATGAAATACTTATACAGATCCACTCTATTTGAATTCTTATACAATAAATTGTTCATAAAATATTAATTGAATTATTACGTTATTGTTACATAAATAATATTAAATATTATATGACATTAGTTAAGCTATTATTATTTTAATAATTACACTACAGTATAAATTAATTCATAATTTTAATTACAATAAAATTATAATTTAAAAATATCAGGCTATTATGCAAATATTACCATTTAACTTATTTTATATTTTAATAAATAAATAATCAATATGAGTTACTAATCGTTTTTAGAAATAAAATGTCAATGTTCATTAATTCCTCAAACTAAATTTTATATTAAAATAATAAATTTGACGAATTTATAATTAATTATGTACATATGTACAATGTTATCTCAAAAAGAAAGTTTGTATTCGTAGAAGATGATGAATTGTGGTTTTTATCGTTGAAATCCCATAGTTTTTTTCTGATTCCAGCAGTTCTAAAAACTTTATTGTATTTTCATTATTCCACTCGAAAGGCATTTTGGTAGATCGTACTTATTTAATAACAAGACGGCACGCTCGTCCTTTCATCCAGGCGCTTGGCGCGAAGTGAGCGATGGAGCTGAATGTGAACACTCACTGCCGCTCGCGCTGCCCGTCCTTTGACTTCCGTACGAAAAACCGACATTTGAGATGCCCCATTTACATTCAGTCCTGTTGGGCAGGGAAGTGAGCAGGGCAGTGAGCAGGGCAGTATGTAAACAGGCTACTCGCGCTGACACTGCCGCTGCCGCTGCCACTGCCCGACGATCTCTCAAATGTCGGTTTTTCGTGCGGAAGTCAAAGGACGGGCAGCGCGAGCGGCAGTGAGTGTTCACATTCAGCTCCATCGCTCACTTCGCGCCAAGCGCCTGGATGAAAGGACGAGCGTGCCGTCTTGTTATTAAATAAGTACGATCTACCAAAATGCCTTACGAATGGAATAATGAAAATATAATAAAGTTTTTAGAACTGCTGGAATCAGAAAAAACTATGGGATTTCGACGATAAAAACCACAATTCATCATCTTCTACGAATACGAATTTTCTTTTTGAGATAACATAGTACCTATGTACATAATTAATTATAAATTCGTCTAATTTATTATTTTAATATAAAATTTAGTTTAAGGAATTAATGAACATTGACTTTTATTTCTAAAAATGATTAGTAACTCATATTGATTATTTATTTATTAAAATGTAAAATAAGTTAAATGGTAATATTTGCATAAAAGCCTGAGACTTTTAAATTATACTTTTATTGTAATTAAAATTATGAATTAATTTATACTGTAGTGTAATTATTAAAATAATAATAGCTTAACTAATCTCATATAATATTTAATATTATTTATGTAACAATAATGTAATAATTCAATTAATAATTTATGAACAATTTATTGTATAAGAATTCAAATAGAGTGGATCTGTATAAGTATTTAATTAACACATAATATTTTAATTCAAAAAGAATGTTTGTACCTAACTTTTAAGCAATGCAATAATTTTAAAATATAACATTGGGTTTGTGTAATTAGCTGTGTTTCATATCATTTTTGCATGCCAATTATGGCAAAACATGTCAGTTCCACGTTATTGATCATCTTATGTACCTACCATGTTTTCAAGCTAATAAATTTTCTATATATCTATCTATCTTCTTTTGAACTTGATATCTTTTTAAATTATTAACATAATTTTGTATTGCAAGAAGACACAGCGCGGACGCTGTAATTATTTCGACGTCTGCCATAGTCGAAAGCCGAAAGTGATGTGAGTGGTAGGGCAGAGTGTGAATACACACTTCCCGCGATCCTGCTACGGCAGTATTTAGAGAAGTATTGCCGGCAGCGCGAGGAGCAGTGGCAGGGGCTGAATGTAAATGAGGCTAGAGATCGTCGGGCAGTGGCAGCGGCAGCGGCAGTGTCAGCGCGAGTAGCCTGTTTACATACTGCCCTGCTCACTGCCCTGCTCACTTCCCTGCCCAACTGGGCTGAATGTAAACGGGGCATATGAGTGTGATGTTTGAAGTGTGAGCTTGTATAAATAGTGGTGTTCGTGATATGTACATATAGTATATATAATATGAAAAATGTAAACAATGCAAAATATACAATAAAAGTAGAAAAGGAGGCAAACAATAATAATATCAAATCAAGAACATGTCTGAGCTATAAAAAAATAGTCATTTGTTAGTAATATACATGTTTTTGATTTGACATTCGTTCTCTATTTTTATGATCGGTGAATTCTCATCCTTCCTCACCAAAACGTTACGAGCGATGTCCAGCAAAACTTATATTTCTGAGTTCTAGTTAATTCTCTAGCCAAGTAGTACAGTCTATTACCTTTTTGTGTTAAATGGTCCGACACAAACATTGGAGTGTTGTTGCCCTTTGAACCCAAATGCTGTGAATTGAGTTTATTGTTTTTATTTTGAAAGTTATATATTTTTGCATTGTGTAATATATTCGTCTTCTGTATGTAGGACGACAATTCGACTACTGTTGGCTTTTTATCGCCCTTGTGAGAGGATCTATAAATGTCTTTTATATCTTTAGTTTTAAGTTCAACTTTGAGCGATATAGACAATTGAGTAACCATATTTATTAGGGATGATTTTGATTCATTATCGATTTTCGGCACATTTTTTAATTCAAATGAGCATTTCCGATATGACTTTTGCAGATCCTCGATTTTATTTTCTAATATGATTATGTATTCTTTATCCTTCCGTCTTTCGCGTTCTATTTATTCCATTTTATACGTTTCCGTTTTATATGTGGTAGAGCCATGCTGCAATTATATTAGTAGCATCACAAAATAAATAATAGTACTACGGTAGTATAGTCGTAGCACGAATGTGTTGGCTCGACCGGGGTAGGACCACGCTCTCACAGAATACCAGCGGATAATAGTAGCTTAATGCTACTGTGTTTCGTATGGTGAGTGTAGAGAACCGGAGACCCTTTTTACTGGAAACGAGACATTCCATCCTATTCCTCACGGGTGACAACACATCTGCATTTTGATTCGTAATCGAGGATAGATGTAGATGTCTATGGGCCACAGCAACCACTTACCATCAGGTGGACTGTGTGCTTGTTTGTCAGCCTGTCCTATAAGAAAAAAATTTCCTCATATCTTCTAATTGTGCAGTCATAAATGCCATCGAGTCTTCAATAGTTTTTAGAGAAGACGTAATTTGTATTCTTTCGCTATTTTGTTGAGACATCCATGAGGATAACATGTCTTTTATTTCATTTTTAAACTCGCAGAAGTCTATGGGTGCCTCCACCAAGCGTTTGATCTTAGTACGCGTATTTGTATAGCTTGCTGATGGCAAAGATTCAGTATTACTTAAGATTTGTCGTAAGTTGGATTCGGAGCTTGATTTTTCAGGTGTACCCCGCTGCACGTGCTGCGCCGCGCCGCGCACCGCCGTGACTTCCACGCTTCCATGGACCGTTTCACTGCATAGTGAGTGTGTACAGTGACATTTCTTATCGGTTTGGTCGCTTAAGATAGATACTAGGGCAGCAGAAGTACGGAGTGATTGTCCCGAAGGGCGGAACTAGTATATTGTCACTAATTCTAATAATATTGCAAGATGGTGTGGGTGAGATGTCAAAAGTGACGAATGGTCGTCGTAAAATAAATTCCAATGCAATAATTTTCATGCACTCTCGGTACCAGGATTGCAGAAGTACGTAGTGATTAGTATATAGGGCGGAGCTAGTTAGTTGTCCTTGCTTCGTAGATGCTGGGCGGAGCTTCGGGGCTGTAGTATCGAGGACCGTAATCAAAGAATATATACACTACGCGAAAAGAAACGACACTTAAGCATGTGTGCACGTAAAATCGCTTGCGGCTATGTGTGGGTGTCTGGATGTGTGCGGGGGCCTTGAGAGGCGCGCGGGGCGTGGAACGGGCAGTCGCCGACTGCCCTGGCCGAGGGCTAGTAGTAATACCGATATTTGTCAGTATTAGTTAATATGAATATATTCGTCAAGTGATATTATAATATTTCAATTAATATATGAATATTACTGATATCTTAATGTACATATTACTATTCTATTCATGTAGGTATTAAGTTTATGTTACCAAGTAACGTTATTAGTTTTTATAGCCGGTTGATATGCTTTGATAAATATTAATGTTGTTATTAAATAAATTATATTATAGTTTATGTATAAGTATTACTGAAAGTGATTTTAAGTGATTAGAATTAAAATAAAATTCCACTGCACAAAACAAGGGCCCATGTTTTGTTAGTTTTATTTTTTAATAATGTTTTATGATACCTAAAAATATGTTAACTCGTTTTGATGAAAGTCGATATGATCTTAACAAGAATTATGGTGAAATACCATGACAATAAAACTAATATATCGCCAATAATTTTATTATATTACATTAAATGAAATATACACTATTAAAAATACCACTAGAGAGTCAAGAAATTTTAGATATGTATAAAGAGTTTTTGTATTTGTTCATTGTTGTATTTATGGATTATTTCATTAGAAATAAAAATGACTTATCTCTTCAACACATAGGGAACAATTTGTTGGCCGCCATGTCCCAGGAAACCTGCATACCTTTGGATTTTCTAAAAAAATATATATGCTACGAATTTTTGCAACTGTTAGAAATAATAATAAAAATTAAAAAAAAAATCATCGAAAAATTCAAAAATATATAAGAGTCAATTATTTTTAAAGGATAGTAGGTAAGACTGATTATTGCGTACTGAAATGCGTGTTGGTTAATTATTTAAGATTACTATTAACTGTCATGCATATTTGGTTTTGTCGGAAGTTTTAATATGCCTCATTTAATAAAAGTTGATTTAAAATTGAACGTATCTTTCACTACCCAAATACATAAGTTTACATAATATATAACATATACCTACTATGTATCTTCTTTGGCACAAGTCTATAATATTCCATTTCGGTTCGATATCAACCCTAGCGTTACACGCTTCGACTCAAGGTCACCGGCGCTTAAGCTCTCACGTACAGGGAGTGTCACCGCTGTGCCGTAATATAATCCGGTACGATTATGCACTCCTATTTTTTTAATCGAATTTTTGCCATAACTGAATTTAATTAGGATTTTAAATTGTTATAAAATAATATTAGTTAGCACGTCTCCCCTTGGCTGCGGTCCGGGTGAAGAGTCAATTACAATTCGTATATCAAATAAGACAGGATAAATTAATTAAGACAGGGTTAAAAAATCACTTTATATAATTATGATCAATAAGGTGTGGAGAGATCATATCTTATTCAATGTTACTTGAACGCTCACTGTCACTGTCACTTTCGTCATAGTCACTGCCAACTAGCTTGCTACATATTTATTTATCTATGCTGCCAACCCACAATAAAAAGCAATCACTTTCTTCATCTATTAGTTTATCTTTCGCTATGTAAAAGTAAAGTAAAGTTACAGCATATATACGTCCCACCGCTGGGCACAGGCCTCCTCTCATTTCTGAGAGGGTTTAACTTTACTTTACTTTACTTTATAATAAGTGCCGTAGCCCCACGCGAGTGCTCCACTAATTATTAACCGTGTAATACATAAGTTTAGTTATTTTCTGTTTAATATACTTCGATCAATAATAGTAGTAATATAATTATGCTACAATAAATAGTTACAATAAATAGTTACAAATAATAATTTCAAAGACTGAAAAAAACTGCTGTCCTTGTTTTAACCAGTTAAGACACATCCTAATCATCATGCATATACATTAACCTACATAACACTCATGAATTGAGACTTAATTATTATCTACATTGTGTAATAATGATAAAAACCACTGACTTAGAAGTATATGGACTGGGCATACCTACAAAATTAGCGTGACTGCCTACAAAAATCTAGCACATAAAATGGCCGCCTTTTATAGGGTTGTAACTCTGCAATATGCGCAGCTAATATCGATATTTTAACTAATATGATTTTTTTTTCTCATTTTATATAATTGGATTTGTTGCTTAATTTACTTTATTTTGTAGGTATTTACATAGATACAGGGCTGAATTTTCAATCGTCAAATAACTTATCTGGCGAATAAATGTGACCGACAGATTTATGGCTTTTGTGTAGATAGAAATTAAATCCTTGTTTTGTGTTTATAGTATTACTGGAATGGTGATCCCAGATCTCATATTATTAATGTAAAATAATAATGATTAGTTGAGTAAAAATGAAATAAACTGTTTTAAAAATCGATACATATTTATTATACACTATATTATTATTATTATTATTTATAACACATGACCTGATTTAATTATGCTTCACAAAATTATTTTAATTTAAAAATCCATTGCCGCACGGTAGTTTTGCAAAAACTCAGAAATGCCTCTCAATTAAGAGTTACAATCAAATCAAATTTAGGTGGTTATCTAGTAACATAATAAAATATAAATAGAAGATACACCTACTATAAGATAAGATGAAGGCACTGCACTACACAACAAAAAACTTTTAGCATTCAACAGTTTGACAGCAGATCTACCACAAAACTCAGCACTTAACATGGCGACGCAGTCACGCATGGAAGAGCTAATGACGTCACACGAAAGTGTTGTCAAAATAAGCAATTGACAAACTGTTGTTGTCTCCCTTTTCTAATGAAGCTACTGCTTTGTTAAAAAGAAACAAAAGTATTTTTGACAAGTGTGTCGATGTTATAGATATTTGTATAACTATTATTTCTATAGTGGAATACGGCGCCTCCATAGGTATTATTATCTCTATGATAAAAACCGACTGCCAAAATCAACGTTTTTAAATCTTCATAACTTTTCTCCACTACTGCGTGTGGATTAATCGATGGATTGTATCGTTTGCCGCGTAGTGCGTTCACGAAATTTGGTGGCTGGGATTAATTCGAACAATTCCTCAGAGCACTCCCCATGGCATATGCATAAGAAAATGCAAAGAGATGCAACATCTCTTCGCAGCGCCAGTGAATCGAGCCGATCGGAAAGCACTCGGTCGTCGACGATTCGAACCGCTCTGCGCTGGATGCAGTCGAGTGGAAGGAGCTGGTACTGGGGAGCCCCAGCCCAGAGATGGGAATAGTATTCCATGTGCAGCTGAACCTGCGCTTTGTAAAGTTGCAGGCAGGTAATATGAAATGACGGCATGAAATATTGTCCCGCTCTGCTGAGCACGCCAAGCTTTTTAGAGGCCAATTTGGCCTTCTCTTCCAAGTGACCACGAAACTGCACGTTGAGGGTTAAACTTGACTAGATTATTCACCCCCAATTCAAGACTCTGTTCAGCAAAGACTCGATTTCAGACACAAGTTTGTCCCGGTACTCGGAGACGTTTTCCCGAGAAATATTGGCACGGCCGGTGTACAGAGCATCACCAGTGCTGTCATCTGCATAGCAATGAATTTTACGGGTTTGCAACGTATCATTGATATGCAGAAGAAACAGCGTTGGCGATAGCACGCAGCCTTGTGGAACACCAGTATTAATAGGCTTGTAATCAGAGCTTGTACCGTCTACAACGACCTTGATGCTCCGATCTGCAAGAAAGCTGGTGATCCAATCGCACAATTTCTCGGGAAGGGAAGGAAGGGAGCTTCGAAAGAAGCGCTTTGTGCCAATTCCGATCGAAGGCCTTCGCAATGTCTAAGCTAACGGCCAATGCCTCCCCCTTGTACTCTACTGCCTCCGCCCGTCTATGAGTTAGGTCGATCAGAAGATCACCAGCTGATCGACCACGGCGAAAACCGTATTGGCGGTCACTAATCAGCTGGTGATCCTCAAGGTACCTCATGAACTGGATATTACAATTGGATTTCATGGGTTTTAATTTTTTGCGCGGATTCCTAATTTTTTTCTAAAATAAATGTAGCCTGTGTTACTCCTTACGACATCAACTATTTGCCAGTGCCAGCTATAAGCCGGAACAAACATACGGACAGAGAAGCATTTTAAAAATTGTTTTTGTCTTTTTGTTATAAATACCATATATACTTTCATATGCATTTAATAAAAGGCTATTATTTTGATATTATAAACAGACACTTGTATAGATCATACTGTGTTTTGATGTGTAAATTAAAATCATCTATTATTTTATGTTGATTGTAACATTCATATTGACATTTAAAGAAATAAAATGGCTGCCAACATCTACAACATGAAGGTTAGAGAACAGGAGAACGATCACTACGTACTAAAGCATAGCCCGCCTGTCCTTGAAAATTGTAGAATTTCGGTGAGTAGTGACACGTAATTTTGTAATTTTTGACAAAAAGAAACATTAAAATATGGAGAAATATTTTGTTATGCGTGGATGTGCAAGTGGTTTAGCATCTGATCGGAAAAATTGACTGAAAATGACTTTTATTGACTGAACTTAGCGATCGCAGCGCCTCATTTATGGTGTCCATATTTCTGGGACACTATTTTCTACGGCGATCGTTCTCCTGTTCTCTAACCTTCATGATCTGTAGTTTTTTCGCCATATGCATGGAGGTTAGAGAACAGGAGAACGATCGCTACGTACTAAAGCATAGCCCGCTTGTCCTTGAAAATTGTAGAATTTATAACGGCGCTGCCGTCGGTGAGTAGTGGCTGTGAAGTTAGCCGTTTATGAGTAGAAGTAGATGAAGTTAGTTCAATAATGTACAAATTTTCTTCGCGGCATTGGTGAGAAAATTTTCATGCTCCGTAATTTTTTTTATTTTTGACACAAAAGAAACATTAACAGCCTGGCCACGGAACGTACGCCGTTGCGAAAATTCGCGCGGCGCGAACGTCTAGGCGTCTGGCGACTAAAACAAATATATAGAAATGTATGGAGCAAGCGACGCGTAGCGGCGAGTGGCGACGCGACCGGCGAAATTTACCGGGCGACTGGCAGCGCGACGGGCGAATGAAACAAATGTATGAATCAGTACAGTGCAAGCCACGGAGTCGGGTGGCAATCGCGGTGGCAGACGCGGCGAATAGTATAGGAACAAAATATTTTAGTTGTTTTCGCCGCGAAAAATGTCGGGCCGACAAAAACAACTTAAAATTCCATCCTCATTGACTTTTATCTTTAATTCTGGTTGAATATTAACAAGAATATAATAGCAGGTTTCAACACTCATACTGGTATTTACTCGAAATTTTTTCTAGATGCATTCTATTTGTTGTGGAATTCTCCATCTATAACCCGATCCCTATTCAAATCAAGTACTCCGCAATCTCATCCAAATATTATGTCTTGAATCAAAAAACAATTAGTTTCTAAGCAATATCAAGATAACTTTGATAAAGACATTTCACTCTCGGCCTATCTGGTCGCGGCGGCAAACGTGACTTTCCGTGGCCCTCAAAACGCGCCGCGCGAATTTTCGCCCCGCCTGTCGCTTCGCCGGTCGCGCTGCCGATCCCCGTGGCCAGGCCGTAAAACAAGAGAAATATTTTATTGTGCGTGGATGTGCAAGTAGTTTAGCATCTGATTGAAAAAATAGACTGAAAATAACTTATGGTGTCCATATTTCTGGGACAATAGTTTCTACGGCGATTGTTCTCCTGTTCTCTAACCTCCATGGCCATATGTGTATTAGCCTTTCGCTATATGTGTAATAATGTCGCCAGATCCGGTGGGCCAAATATCGGAACGGAAGGTAAAAATAATCAAGAATCTGGTATAAAGATGTAATAAAATAAAAAAATAGGTTTTTTGTAGCCATTTTGGCCACCAGGAGTTATGATAAAGTATTTTTGGATACAATGCGCAATTTGCTTTATAATAATTTTTTCGCCTGAGTAGACCAATGAATAATTTATCTTCCAAGCATCGGAAACACTGCATATGCGTCTATGTGCGTTTTTTTCCGTAAATCAGAATTTTTTGAACGATTAGTTTCAATTCCAATTCACATTTACGTGATTTTTATATACGTATATTCAATTTATTCCAAAACCGATTTTTGATAGTCTGTGGTTGATCGTTATGACATGGCACAGTTTATCGTAGCACGTCACTATCGTAAGTGGGCTTTGAGTATTTTCTGGGTGTTAGCGCTGTTAGTCTATACGACAGCTTCATCTGACTCAGGACATCCCATAGAAAATAGTAAGTGGGTGGTACCCATCCATGAATTACAACAATATCTGTTGTCATCACAGACTAGATAGAGAAACTTGGTTATCATTCGCACGATGGCACAACGCAAAGACTATAGTCTTTGCGCTGTATAGTAATGTTACGTGCTCAAGTCGACGGCACTAGCGCCATCTAGTCTCGAACCGAAGAACTAAACTTCTTGAAGTCGAAACACGAACTCTCGGTACCTTGCGCGTGTTTACTTGAATATTCTGGATATTTCACTGCTAAGTTATATAAATAGGCGCCGCAAGATGCGATTGAAGAAGTATTGGAGTTGGCGACACAAGCGAAGCTTCGGAGCGGAATAAAGTTAATCAGTGTGATTAATTATTAGTGTTGTTAACTTTAATTAATGTAAAGTGAATTAAAGTGTTAATTTATGTAATTCTATCGGCAATTTTTATTGTCACGAACCTCAAGCTCATAACAATTGGTGTCAGAAGTGGGATAAAATCATGCCGATTTTACCTAAGGAGGAAACGGAGGGTGTCCGTACCCGAAGTCAACGCCAGCAGGAGACGGACCAACGAAGATTTGGTGGTGCAACGCCGCAGACGTCGGAGGGCCAGCTACCGACTGCAGGCCCGTCGGTAGCTCCTACATCTGCAGCACCTGACTTAGGTGCTCTGATGGTGATGCTGCAGGAGCAGGCCCGTTGGTTGAAAGAGCAGCAGGAGGAACAGGCTCGCCGACAGGAGGAACAGGCACGCCGATTGGAAGAGCAGCTGTGGGGCGGACAGGAGGAACAGGCACGCCGATTGGAAGAACAGCTGCGGGGCGGACAGGAGGAACAGGCCCGTCGGTTGGAAGACCAGATGCTCCTCATGAAGGACCTTCACGCTACCTTCGGGAAGGAGATAAAGGAGGTGAAGGATAGGGTTGATCAGCATGACAACCGCCTGTCGGAAGCTGAAACCCAAATCGCGAAAGCTGAAAACCGAATCGAGAAAGCTGAAACCCGAATCGACCAAGTAAACAATCGGGTTGACAACGTAATGGCTGACATGAAGAAATCACTGGACGAACTCAAACTTGGAGATGGAGCTACAGCTCCCGTAGTAGCTACAACACCTTTGCTACGTGGATTCAAAGTGCCGCCGTTCGACGGGACCTCTTCCTGGTCGGCCTACAAAATCCAGTTCAAGGCCGTCATGGAGGCGAAGGGCTGGAATAAAAGCCAAGCCATGACTGCACTCACCCTAGGCCTGCGCGACCAAGTCTTAAATGTGTTGGAAGCTCTCGGTAAGAAAGTGACCTACGAGCAGCTTCTTGAAGCCTTGGAGGCGAGATATGGCGACGCTCACCTGGATCACGTCTTTCGCGCGCAGCTTAAAGATCGCGTGCAGCGCAGCAACGAAAACCTGTGGCAGTGGGCCCTTGAGGTGGAGAAGATGGTTCGAAAGGCATACCAGTCCGTACCTGCGCGCATTGAAGGGAACCTGGTTCAGACATTCATCGACGGCATCCGCGACCTTGAAGTCTGAGCTGCTGTGAGACTCGGGCACCATGACACGATTAAGGAAACCTTGGCCCATGCACTGGAGGTGGAAGCCGTGCGGCAGGATCATCGTTCCCATCGCATCAGGGAGGTTGCAGCAGCTACAGTACGCGACCGCAACAAAGGATACGGCCCTAGGTGCTATGGCTGTGGGGAAAAAGGCCATCTTCGATCCAGCTGCCCTAAGCGAACCGTGGAAAGGAGAGTTGATCGATCTCGAGAGGGTAGTGCAGCTAACGGCACTGCCTGGCGGCGACAGGATCATCGTTCACCTCACGCTAGGGAGGTTACAGTAGTTACGGTTCACGATCACAATAAAGGATACAGCCCTAGGTGCTATGGATGTGGGGAAAGGGGCCATCTTCGGTCCAGCTGCCCTAAGCACACCCTAGGAAGGGAAGGTGAAAGGTCTCAGAAAGGAAGTGCGGCTAACAGCACCGCGCAGCAGCAGCAGGAATACGACTTTACTATCAGACACTGCAGCGGGAAATCTCACGGCAACGCAGATGCATTGTCAAGAAGACCTTTTCCTGAAGATTGCAACCATTGTAGTAGGCAAGAGAGTAAGGAAGTGGTATCCGTGAGGATGCTCAGGACAGACCACCTCAACAACGGGTGGAAGGACAGCCTACGACATGCACAGCAGGAAGATCCGGACATCAAGCCGATTCTGGAAGAGATGAAGGCCCGTTCTACCAAGCCTAAGTGGAGGGACATCTCAGCGATGAGTTCAACCACGAAAAGCTATTGGGCCCAATGGGACAGCTTGCTGATTCAGGATGGAGTCCTGTGCCGTAAATGGGACAGTGGTCGAGGAGACAGCTGTCGTTTGCAAATGGTTGTCCCTAAAGCTAAAGTGCCGAATGTTCTACAGCTGTACCATAATGATTATTCAGGAGGCCATCTGGGAGTTAAACGAACTCTACTGAAGGTCCGAGAACAGTTTTACTGGGTCCATTATCGTGACGATGTCGAGGATTGGTGTCATACATGTACAAGTTGTGCGGCCGTGAAGGGACCTCAGACACGTAGTAGAGGAGCATCGAAATTGTGCAATGTTGGTGCACCATGGGATAGGACAGCCCTAGACATTGCGGAGCCGTTACAGAAAGGCGCAAGAGGGACTCCTAATATCGCCCATGTGGATCGCCTGGCGCGTTATTATGGGGCCGATAATGCTCGGGACGAGCATGTCTTAGGAGGGGGCAGTGTTACGCGCTCAGGTCGACGGCACTAGCGCCATCTAGTCTCCAACCGAAGAACTAAACTTCTTGAAGTCGAAACACAAACTCTCGGTACCTTGCGCGTGTTTACTTGAATATTCTGGATATTTCGCTGCTAATTTACATAAATAGGCGCCGCAAGATGCGATCGAAGAAGTATTGGAGTTGGCGACACAAGCGAAGCTTCGGAGCGGAATAAAGTTAATCAGTGTGATTAATTATTAGTGTTGTTAACTTTAATTAGAGTAAAGTGAATTAAAATGTTAATTTAGGTAATTCTATCGGCAATTTTTATTGTCACGAACCTCAAGCTCATAACAGTAACTTGAGATTTTCATCTACATCTTGTTCTATGGTTTCTACTAAGTGTGCCTGCACAAACATTTCTGCTTTTATGTATAATGCACCTCAAACTTTATTACTTAAACGATAGTACCATTAAACCGAAATAATGAAACTTCAGTTGAACTGAGTTCAGTAGAGTCCTTTTAAGCAATTAACCACGATATAAAAAAATATCAATTTTTACGATCTGTCGGCGACAAGCATATAATCAACCAGCAGTGTGTTTAAGACTATTTCATTTCCTTAATTAGTGTAGTGTCAATTTACCAAGTGAAGAACTTTATTTTAAAACTATTATTATTTCGCAATTAGTGTATTTAGCTTATTAATTCTTATTAGAATATAATTTAAATATAATTACAAAACTGAAAGGTTAGCTTTTAATGATAATTTTGTAAGGAAGTTTTTTAAGCAAGAATTTGTATTGTAAATACTTATAAAAAATTTAAGTTTTGTTTAACGCTTAAAACTGGTGTTAGATTAAAGGTTTATACATAACATTATGTAAACAAAAAGAAATAAGTAGATTAGACATCTGTTTTAATAAATATAAGACAAAATGTATAGTAAATTAGCAATTTTATAGGGTTTTTGTTCTATAAGTTTTGTATAGAGGACTTAATAGTTTTATATTATTATTTTATGTTATAGAACATAATTAGAGCAATCTAACGATATATAATTTGTAAGGGTTTTTCGAAAATTTTCAGTAAATAAAGACTCCTAAGGTTTCGGCTCGAAGTAAAAACAACGCGCGAGATAGGGAAAACCGCGCTAACGCCCGTACGGTAACGCCGGCGGGTATATAAGCCGAGCAAATTTCATAACCACGCAGAGATCTATGATCTCCTAGGTGTGCGTCGCTTGCAGTTATACAGTGGCTGCAAATGACCGCCGGTACGACATACTCCGCCGAACGTTGAGTCCCGTGATTCCGTGAGGCGTCGAGGTCACCGGTCCCTAGGTGATTCTTGGCACTTTATGCGTTTCGTGCATCCTGTGCCTAGTCGCGTGTAAAGTGCCACCGTCGCACTTCCCCCAACCCTTTTATTGACAAAAGGGGTAGGCAGTGCCCATAGTGAAGATAGTCACCTAAATAATCTCACCATCTTATAGATAGGGCCACTTAGAGTGCAACCGACAAGTTAGGTTACACCTATCATGTCGGGTAGGGACAAGGGGGAACCACCCCCCAAGTCTAAAATACCACCGGATAAGAAAGGAGTGTTAGAGAGACCTCTAGTAATTAGGGATATAATGAACCCGGAGCGCACCAGAACGGTGCCAGCGTTCTCCCATATCCCTATGCGGAAACCCGTCTCGCCGCGGAAAGAGCCCGCAACAAGCGTCGCGCTCACGCCAGCCGTGTCTGAGCACACGGTTAGGCAGGAACCGTCGCCCCAGCAACAGCGGGCCAAGAAAACGGCCAGACGCCACACACCACCTGAGACCGAAGCCTCTCTATTCGAGAAGAGGCAACGGATAGGCTCCCAGCTATCGTCCGACGAAGCTCCATCCTCATCTGAAGATGAAAGGTACCACCAGGTGGTGACAACGAAGAAGGTGCTTAGATCACCGCCGAAGTCGCCTTCTCCACCACAACCCCCCCCCCCCCTCGCTCTATATCACCAGATCGACGTAGCCGAGATTCGGCTCAGTATGAATAGGGGGGCGAAGAGTCCTATAGCTGGGGGTCAACCACCTATGCAACCCTGGCAGCATCCGCTGGCCGATCATCGCCAGTGGCAACTTCAAACCCGTCCGGGCTCCCGCAGGACGATGGTCAACGACCATCTACCAGCTATGCCCATATGGTAGCTGCGCCAGCAGTGCCACGACCACAACCGGTGGCAGCGCCTATTGAGAAGCCTGCCGACCAGGAAAAAGCAAGATATCCACCAATAGTAGCTGAATGCCTACCGGACTGGACGAGGCATTTTAAGGAGCTCAACAGAATGTTGGGCCACCCTTTAAATGCCCGTCCGTTCGGGAAAGGCGTACGGTTCACGCCGCAAAGCGCTAACGAGTTCCGTACAGTTCAGCGCTATATGGTGGAGCTGAGCAAGGAAACACCAACCCTGTCCTGGTATTGCTATACCCCGGAGGAGGATAAGCCCACTAAGGTGGGCATCCGGGGGCTACCTATGGGCATGGATACCAAGGCAATAGAGGAGGCCATAAGGGCAAAAGGCTTCCCTATCAAGTATGTTAAGGCAATTCCACCACGTAGAGGCAGAACTGGCTGCATCTACTTTGCCCAATTAGACCACCTGAGCCTGGAGCAGCTCCAGAACTTATACAACATCGACGAACTCGTCGTCGATGTTGTATAAGTTCTGGGTCGTCATCGAGGCCTGGCAAAGGAAGGCTGGACCGGCTCAATGCCACAGATGCCAGGCCTTCGGGCATGCCTCTGCCAACTGCTTCAGGCCAGTGAGGTGTGTGCGCTGTGCCGGGGAGCACATAGCAAGCCTTTGCCCTAGGGGTAGGGAAGAGGAACCCAAATGTGCCAACTGTGGCAAGAACCACACGGCAAACGACCGCCGATGCCGAGGAGGACTGCACGAAGACAGGGGATAACCTTACCGGGGCTACTCCCGGAGGACCCGAAAAGGATCCCCCAGAGTCGCCCTAAAGCCATTACCATCCAAAATGACGGGTGGGCTACCATCACGGGGAAGGGCAGACAACCAGCCCCCCCCCCACCCGTACCACACAAGGAAACGGTGGAACCCGAACAGGAAAGGGCAACCACCGGGGCGACTCTGCAACCTCCCGCCAACCCTGCCACAGAACGGCAGCCCTCAAAAAAGAGGAGGCGGGAGAGAAGCAGGAAGAAGTCGCAGCCTCCTCGGGCTGTTACCTCTACCCCGACACCTGGACCAATAGCCCCTCAGGCGCAGGTTATAAAGGAGACTACCAAAAAGGGCGTGGGTAGAGTGCAGGAGAGGGCTCCACCCGAAGAGAGAGCCCGACCCACACACAGAGCATGCTCTACCCATAAACAAGAAGTCCAACGACCGAGACCAGCACCAACGCCTTCAGATAGGAGACCACCGACGGCCGGCCTCGAAACAGCCGATGCAATCCAACGACTAGTTGGTATTGCCATCGAGGTCGGCACTCAAGTCCTGGCCGACATCAGAGCTGGGACTGATCCAATAGCAGCAATTATGAAGGCGCTGGCAAACCTCCTGGCCCGACACTATGGAAGAGAATAACCTGCGCCTAATGTACTGGAACCCGGACGGAATACAGCAGAAGCTGCAGGAACTCCGCACTGTCGCCCAGCAACAGGACATACATATCATACTGCTGGGCGAAACAATATTGAATCCAAAGACGCGCATAAAGCTGCCAAATTCCCATATTTATAGAAGGGACGAGGTCACTTCTCGAGGGGCCGCCTACAGAGGGACGGCGGTTCTAGTGAGGAGGGACATCGTCCACCAGGAGCTGGAACTACCATCCTACCAGACAATGCGCTCAATCGGCATAAGAATGGAGGCGGCGGGCGAGGAACTAAGGATATATGCAGCATACCGCCCGCCAGGGACTCCATTCTGCTCCTCAGACATCCGGACGGTGATGGAAGGCGATGCACCTGTAATCATCGCCGGGGACCTGAACGCCAAACACCCGGCGTGGGGGTCCAGAGTGATCACCCCACCGGGTCGTGAGCTATATGAAGATGCTGAAAAGAACCAGTACGACGTTCTAGGTCCCGAGGAACCAACACACGTTCCTACAGACCCAAGGAGGCACCCGGATGTATTAGACATCGTGCTCACTAGGAACGTCAACTATCCGATAGTGGTAGAAGTGCTGTACGACCTACCTTCACAGCACCTCCCGTTACTGATAACCCTTGGCCTAAAGGCAGTGACTACGCCGCCTAGAGCTTTTAAAACCCGTGTCGACTGGAGGCTCTACTGTCAACACCTTCAGCAGAGACCTCCAGCACACCAACCTTTAAGCTCAGCGGACGACTTAGAGGCCGCTGCGACTAGAATCACCAATAACATCAAGGAAGCCCTCCACGCGGCTTCTACTGTCGTCCCGATTACAGCAAGGCGAGACGATCTGCCGCGTGAGATATGCGTGCAGATCAAGCGCAAAAGAGCGCTGAGAAAGCTCTGGGCGCGTACTCGCTGTCCCAGGATTAAAACACAGTTGAACACCCTAACGGAGGAACTGTCGGTTTTAGTCCAAGCCTTCAGAGGAGACGCCTGGGATCGGCGCATCCAGAAGGCGGAAGAGAAAGATGTATCGCTTTACAGACTAAACCGGCAGTTGACCAAATCCAAACCTCCCGTTTGCCCGCTGACTGATAATACGGGCAAACGATGTTACGATGCCAAGGGCAGATCGGATGTCCTAGTCGAGCACTTCGAGGAGCAATTTATGCCGAACACAGCAAGTGCGGAGTTCATGGAGCTTCATGCCCGGAAGGAAAGTCGCGTACAGGAGTTCCTGTCGTCGCCCGCGCCACCTCTTGCAGGAGACTGGTTCATCTCCCCCGCAGAATTGCGGAGGACAATAACCTGCCTGCAACCGAGGAAGGCGCCGGGGCACGACGGGATTACCAACGCTGCTCTCCGACAGCTGCCCAATAGAGTCATAGTAGAGCTTGGTCGACTCTACAATGGGATATTGCGGACATCCCACTTCCCGGAGGACTGGAAAAAAGGCAAAATCATCGTCTTGCCGAAACCCGGGAAGGACAGGCGTAGAGCTGCCAACTACAGGCCGATCACGCTATTACCACATATAGCTAAACTGTTCGAAAGATTGCTGCTAAAACGTCTCCGTCTGTGCATCCAACTTCGGGCGGAGCAGCACGGATTCAGGAGGGGTCACTCCACAGTTACACAACTGACTAGAGTGCTGCACCTGCTTGCGGCAGAGTACAATCGAGGCCGCATATCGTTGGGCGTCTTTCTCGATATCGAGAAGGCGTTCGACCGGGTGTGGCACGTAGGATTATTATATAAGCTGGAACAACAGACCAGTGTCCCTCCTGCTATATTGCGGTTAATAGCGTCTTTCCTGGAAGACAGGAAGTTCTACGTCTGCGTAGAGGACGCCGAATCCGCAACAAGATCCATTAAAGCCGGCGTCCCACAGGGCAGCTGTTTGTCTCCAGTCCTGTACGCGGCTTACACCAACGACATACCTACACTGGCAGGCAGGCTTCAAGAGTGGGAGGACGACGTTGAGCTGGCGCTATTTGCGGACGATAGCGCCTATTTCACTTCGTCCAGAAGAGCCCACATAGCCACTGCCAAGATGCAGCGTCTGCTGGACCTGCTGCCACCATGGCTGGATGAGTGGAGGATGGTCGTCAACGATGGTAAGACGACCGCTCTGCTCACTCGCCGTCTCAGGAATTTTCCACCTCCGCTGACCCTCAACGGCCAGGAGATTGCGTACCAGAAGGCTGTAACCTACCTTGGGTGCAGGATCGACAGGATGCTGCGCATGACCGCGCACGTCGACTTCGTCGTCCGCCGGGCCCGATGTGCGCGGGCGACGCTCTTGCCGGTCCTGGCATCCAAGCTGCCAATACGAACCAAGCTCCGGATATACAAGATGTATATCCGGACCATCATTACTTACGCTGCACCGGACTGGTACGCACTTCTGAGCGACCCTCTGAGGCGGCGACTACAGGCCCAGCAGAATCTGACACTAAGAACGATCGTCGGAGCAGGTCGCTACGTCCGGAATGACGTGATAGCGGCTGACTTGAAGGTCGAGAGTATCCACGACTTTGTGGCCCGGTTAGCGCACGGCATGTTTGACCGTGCCGATAACGGGCCACATGAACACCTCAACGGCTTTGCGCCGTTGCACACCCGGCCACCGGACGGGCGACCTCTTCCAAGAGAACTCCTCTCTATATGTGATTAGAGAGTTGAGTAACAACCCTCAATGCCGCTGAAAGGCCAACTTAGACTACCTCTATAGATTACCTCCTTTTCCCGTAGTCGGTGAACTACGGGAAAATTTTTCTTATCCGGCTACATTAACAAATTAATGTAGCAACAACCACGCCAAGATAGGCTAAATAATGACTGCCCCATAGTAATGGGGTATGATGACATCCGGGTAATGGGGTACACCCCGGGGCCCGATACCTACACGTACCTAGGTGCGTGCAGAAGACAATTAACGTAACCACGCAGCCGGCTGCGTGGTTACGTTGTCTTCTGGTTTAGTCTGTAAAGCGATACATCTCTGAAGGCTTGGACTAAAACCGACAGTTCCTCCGTTAGGGTGTTCAACTGTGTTTTAATCCTGGGACAGCGAGTACGCGCCCAGAGCTTTCTCAGCGCTCTTTTGCGCTTGATCTGCACGCATATCTCACGCGGCAGATCGTCTCGCCTTGCTGTAATCGGGACGACAGTAGAAGCCGCGTGGAGGGCTTCCTTGATGTTATTGGTGATTCTAGTCGCAGCGGCCTCTAAGTCGTCCGCTGAGCTTAAAGGTTGGTGTGCTGGAGGTCTCTGCTGAAGGTGTTGACAGTAGAGCCTCCAGTCGACACGGGTTTTAAAAGCTCTAGGCGGCGTAGTCACTGCCTTTAGGCCAAGGGTTATCAGTAACGGGAGGTGCTGTGAAGGTAGGTCGTACAGCACTTCTACCACTATCGGATAGTTGACGTTCCTAGTGAGCACGATGTCTAATACATCCGGGTGCCTCCTTGGGTCTGTAGGAACGTGTGTTGGTTCCTCGGGACCTAGAACGTCGTACTGGTTCTTTTCAGCATCTTCATATAGCTCACGACCCGGTGGGGTGATCACTCTGGACCCCCACGCCGGGTGTTTGGCGTTCAGGTCCCCGGCGATGATTACAGGTGCATCACCTTCCATCACCGTCCGGATGTCTGAGGAGCAGAATGGAGTCCCTGGCGGGCGGTATGCTGCATATATCCTTAGTTCCTCGCCCGCCGCCTCCATTCTTATGCCGATTGAGCGCATTGTCTGGTAGGATGGTAGTTCCAGCTCCTGGTGGACGATGTCCCTCCTCACTAGAACCGCCGTCCCTCTGTAGGCGGCCCCTCGAGAAGTGACCTCGTCCCTTCTATAAATATGGAAATTTGGCAGCTTTATGCGCGTCTTTGGATTCAATATTGTTTCGCCCAGCAGTATGATATGTATGTCCTGTTGCTGGGCGACAGTGCAGAGTTCCTGCAGCTTCTGCTGTATTCCGTCCGGGTTCCAGTACATTAGGCGCAGGTTATTCTCCTCCATAGTGTCGGGCCAGGAGGTTAGCCAGCGCCTTCATAATTGCTGCTATTGGATCAGTCCCAGCTCTGATGTCGGCCAGGACTTGAGTGCCGACCTCGATGGCAATACCAACTAGTCGTTGGATTGCATCGACTGTTTCGAGGCCGGCCGTCGGTGGTCTCCTATCTGAAGGCGTTGGTGCTGGTCTCGGGCGTTGGACTTCTTGTTTATGGGTAGAGCGTGCTCTGTGTGTGGGTCGGGCTCTCTCTTCGGGTGGAGCCCTCTCCTGCACTCTACCCACGCCCTTTTTGGTAGTCTCCTTTATAACCTGCGCCTGAGGGGCTATTGGTCCAGGTGTCGGGGTAGAGGTAACAGCCCGAGGAGGCTGCGACTTCTTCCTGCTTCTCTCCCGCCTCCTCTTTTTTGAGGGCTGCCGTTCTGTGGCAGGGTTGGCGGGAGGTTGCAGAGTCGCCCCGGTGGTTGCCCTTTCCTGTTCGGGTTCCACCGTTTCCTTGTGTGGTACGGGTGGGGGGGGGGGCTGGTTGTCTGCCCTTCCCCGTGATGGTAGCCCACCCGTCATTTTGGATGGTAATGGCTTTAGGGCGACTCCGGGGGATCCTTTTCGGGTCCTCCGGGAGTAGCCCCGGTAAGGTTATCCCCTGTCTTCGTGCAGTCCTCCTCGGCATCGGCGGTCGTTTGCCGTGTGGTTCTTGCCACAGTTGGCACATTTGGGTTCCTCTTCCCTACCCCTAGGGCAAAGGCTTGCTATGTGCTCCCCGGCACAGCGCACACACCTCACTGGCCTGAAGCAGTTGGCAGAGGCATGCCCGAAGGCCTGGCATCTGTGGCATTGAGCCGGTCCAGCCTTCCTTTGCCAGGCCTCGATGACGACCCCTCTCATAAAGAGGAGTTCGTCGATGTTGTATAAGTTCTAAAAAATATTTCCCTATTGCAACTCGATAGACAAGGAGGCACTCCTTAATAGAGGCATCTGGCTCAGCTCGTTTTTCCATTGAGCCTAATATTATATGAAAGTAGACTTTGTTTCAATAGCATAGAATACATTTTACGTATGCAACTTCTTCAGAGTGCACAATCTTTTTCTTTACGAAGTATAAAAATAAAACATACAGCTGATGTGAAGAATCGACGCTCCGGGAAGTCTGCAGTCTGTGAACAGGTACAGGATCGCCCCCATCACTTTCTCAAGATTCCTTCTAAGGACGATTCGCGAGGCTATTGAAATCAAAAACATCCTAATTTCAATAGAGAAGATAGCTGAGTGCTACCATCTGCTTGGGATCGTTGACCCCAAGCAGATGGTATCACCCATTAGGTGGATCGTGACGTCAGTTTTTTCTGCAAGGAGGGTTCTGGACTTTTCTCGACAAGGGCTAGTTCTGGGCTGGTAACCTTTACGCTGGTTGTTGATCTCTAATTCTAATTCTTTTCTCGCATCTTTACCATATTTTTTATGATGTGGTTATCAGTGTAGGTATCTTTTTTTCTCCTAGCCATCTTCTTACGTTTAGTTCTTTCGGTTCTGTAGGTCTCTTTATTTTCGTCTGTGTTATTTTGAAGATATTTTAGCCGCGTTTCGTTCTTTTTGTTTATAGCTTCTCTATATTATTCGTCAAACCAATCTTCGTCTTTTTTAATGTTTTCTCACCTATTACACACTTAGCCGCATCAATTACTTAAAAGACAAGCATCCAAGCCAAATATCTTAATTAAAAAAAAATTATAGTGATGTGAAACGGAACGTGCTGCTACCAGCCAGTTACTACTTTTTTTACAATTTACATCTTTCATCTTTCCGTTTTGCTTATTGTTCACGACATCACGAAATAGAAATGGTAGCGTGTCAAAACTTGTTGATGTAGTGTTTGAAGACATTTGTGTAGTTTCTTAACAAAATTCGTGTATTCTATTCAAATAAGAGAACAATCAATCAACCATCATGTCCTTTCAAACTATGCTGGCTTACAAAAAGGAGTTGCTTATCACAGGAAAATATAGGATCATTAGAAGAATCGGTGGCGGATCGTTTGGTGATATTTATCTGGGTATAAACACCGCTAATGGCGAGGTAAGTGACTGATACAACCGTCGAATAGTTTTTCAAAAAGATTTTTCGTTTAAAAAGAGGTCGTCTAGGGTTGTGAAATTACGTACGCATCTGAGTTGCTTTAGGGTAAGACTCAAGGCCATAATATACTCTACTTTGTAATTATATTTTGATGTAAAAAGTAAGAAATGTCAGGGTTTTAGGTTTTGTGTTTCGTGACCTTATTTTAAGACAAATCACACAAATAATGAATAATATTTGTGTTTGGAACTATTTTCAATTCTAAATATTTTTATTTACAGTCAATCACCTTTTTAAAAATAAATAAAACTTGGCACACGTTTAGATATTGTTATCAGCTGTTCTATGATTGTTACTTCAGTAAAAAATATGTCAATATATGGTAACAAAATGTAAGCGTAAAATTTGTATTATAATAAATTGTTTATAGCATTATTATAGCATTTGCAACCTTTATCTTTGATACTGATTGTGTTGCTGATTGTAAGGATATCATAGTAATTACTAGCATAGAGTCTTAAAATAACAACAAAATTCTTATTGCTTAAAGTCTTTACACATATGACATTTAATATAGTACAAAATAAAATAGCTATATTATCGTAGACAGAGAAACCTATAGACTAATGATTAGCGTGGCCTCAAGTGAGAAAGGATGATAATGTAGTTTTAGGTTATACAATAATCTTTATGACTTTTAAACATATTTAGAAAAAGATTTTAATTGTTCTAAAAACTGAACTGGACAAGATTCACCAATCTCAAGCTCACAAAACACTTTTTGCTTACTTAAACCAACTTGTAAACTCCTTAGATTGCTAAGAACTGTCAAAGTTGTTTAGCAAAGTGTAGTTTGCTAAACAAAAAACCGGCACGGAGAAAGGGACAAACAATCACACCGCTCTGTCTCATTTCTATGCAAGTAAATCTATCTTTTTCGTGTGCGAATGCGAAAGAAGGCGTCAATTTGTCTATAGGTTTCTCTGTCTACATATATTATTCTCACCTTTCGTTTTTCAAGGCGTTTTCCATTTTTCCATTCTATAGACACATCTATTGATGTGCAATTAGCGAAACAAGAATGTTGACGATAAATTCATTTAGTCTATGACTTAGTAAAATTAAGGATTTTTATTAATCTGTTTCGTAATACTTATTTATATTAACAAAAGTTTATGGAAGCTTCATCTGACATCTTACAACAAAACATAGTTGAACAATGCAGAATTTCGTACTATCGTTGTATAATTTAAAATATAGCGTGAAAAATTCACTATGAAATCTACTTCAATTCAGCCGGTATATTTCTGCCAAATTAAACTTAGTATGGGTTTCAGAAGGAATAATAACTGTATTCGTTTAATCGACACTGGGTTTGTGTCACACAATGTACACAAGGCACTTCTACAATAGTTTTTTTTTATACAATTAGGGTGCCAAACGAGCACACAGGCCACCTGATGGTAAGTGGATGCTGTGTACCATAGACATCTTCATTTATCCTTGATTAAAAATCAAAATGCAGATGCATTGTCACCCCTCAGAATGAAGATAGAATGCTTTGTTTCCAGTACAAAAGGTCACCTGTACTCTCCACTCACTATGTGAAACCTATCAGCCTTAAGTTGCCATTTTACACTGGTATTCTGTGAGAGCATGGTCCTACCCCGGTTGGGCCAACCCATTCGTGCTACAACTATTATACCTACAGCATGACTACCACGTAAAGTAGTATAGTGATATAACATTGGCACGACCGCCTTTTCTTTTGTTACTAGATCACAACCACCAATAATCTATCAATATTTCGATTAGGAACATATTACCCGTTTTTTTTTTTGCCCCCTCAGGATATTATCCATCATTCATTTATTAAATATAGCCAATCAAAAGTCCACTGCTGAACGTATGGGCAACATTTGCCGCAGTTCCCTCTCTTAGCAAGTGGCTTAGCAACCACATTTTTTTAATTGTTTTTATTCATTTTTTTATTGTTTTGTCTTGAAGATACTGTTGCCTATCTCATGTTTCATTTCTCTCTGTCGTCTTTTACAGTACTCATGGGATAGTACGAGTATGAGGTCTTAGAGCTTCTGAGTAATAATATATCATATTATTTGGTAGGAGTTAGTGAATTCTTTTTCGCCGCCGCTATACAGCGTTATCAAGATCCTGCCTTACCTTCATGATTTAAAAATATTTTCATCCAAGCAGATAAAACATTTTTTTTTAAATATAACCGATGGTTTATCTTTTGCACTAAACAAGTGGTAAATCTAAATAAATAAAAATCAATTACCACATATATGAAAGATCATCACTTAAGAAAGGCTGAACGGATTTCCATGAACTCTCATACTTATAATTGGACCAGGTATGTGGCATTGTTGTTGAGATAGAAAACAGTTGTGAAAAGCCTGGGCGGGTCGTTAGTCAGCATATAAAGTTATGATTACAAATGGGATCCAACTCGCTCATGTTACTTGTGTCTGTCAACACTTAGTATTGATATTACTAGTTTATTATAATTATTAGTTTTTAAAGTTTGCGAAACAAATGTTTGAAATGAAATATAATAATCAATATCACTTGATTTAAAAAAAACAATTTACTTAATTGTTTGAATAATAATAAGTTTGGTCCTATACGGGCATATAAAGTAATAATAATAAATAACTAAACAAAATGAGTATATCAATGTCGATTGTTACTAACATTGCAAACAAAATCACTATAGATTACAGACATAACATCTTGTAAAGTAACATCATACATAATACTGCTACAATAGGGATGTCATTTTTCTAGTAAATCAGAACATATGAGTATACTTATTCTCATATTTGACATAGTATAAGGAGACCAAAGATGACCACTTGACATTTATATGTCCACACATGAATTACATGTAACATCTTTCAATAGATTCGTTTCTTTTTGCCTTATTTGAAAATTAATTTTGAAAGAGCAAGACAAGTATTCTGACTCAATTTATCTAGAATTGTAGGTTCTGTCTATGCATATGTATGAGTGTAATTACTCTAAGGTAAGAATACAACTACATTAAGAAATTTTAAGGAACAGAGACAATGTTATAAATCAGGCTTTCTCAAACTTGTCATTGTTGCCAACAGGGGTTGAACTTGGTTGCTTGCACTGTGAAATATACGGTTTAAGCAACTAGAAATTAATTTTTTTGTTTGGTTTAAAAAGGATGTATTCAAAATGACGAAATCACAACACAAATCTTTGATTAGATAGTTTTTTGATTGGTGAGAAAACAATGTATTTAAAATGATTAAAACCACTGGACACAAAATCTTTGACTGATTGATTTGTCTAATTTTCCTGCAAAAACTGATAATTATTATCCTGCATTGGTATATATAAGCACAGCAAACAAAAGAAGTGTTTCTATTACACCTATTGTGTACATTGACAGGACACTCAGAAATACAAGCACCAAATTGTTACCAGTATAGAAGTAACCATGTGCAATGGTGCCAAGTCTAAATGCATTATTGTATATCCTGTGAAAAAACCTACACATATGCTGTGTATTCTTTAGTTGCTTCAATAAGGATAAAATGTTACACAAAAATAAGGTCAATACTTCACAAAAGTTTGAACCTTCAAAATTCAAATTATTGGTTTTCTACCATTGAGCCTATATCCTTTCAGCTGCGGAGACTAACACCCCTACTCCATTAACTGTGGAGCTGTTTAATAAAATGGGCGGCTGATTGGGCGCAATTCATCTTAACGCAAATTTCTTGATTCTGGTGTATCAAATACTATAACATATATACATTTCTTAATTCTTTATAAAATTTCCTTTATCATGGTATATAAATTTAATAAGGTCCTGCAGTAAATAATGTAAGCAAGTCAAAATTGTCATATTTCTCAATGAAACAAAGCTATAGTTAAATTTTGTTTAATTTTAAGCTTAAATCTATTATTTACAATATTTTATGTACAAAATTATAGGCTACAATAAAAATTTTCATCAGAAAATGCAGCTTACCATTACCCTAGAACTACAATGTTCGCGCATGTCAATCACACTGATGGCTGACTCAAGGGACGGACGAAATCAACCGATGACGTAGATAAAAAATCCTAATAAAGTGTGTAAGCTGTGGGGTTAGTTAGTTAGTTTACAACGGGCTGTTTTCCGCAACTCCACGTTTAAGCGCGTATTTTGCGTGTGGGCAGGAATATGTGGTTATTCAAGCCATGCAGCTGTGGGGTTTTTATAATACCCCTTTTTTATGCTGTACACATCGACAGAGTAGAAAGAGTTACACATAGATATTAATGCTTTCTTCTTCATTTAAAAAGCGAGTAAGAAATCATCCATTTCTAAGACGCCCGCAGCAGGAGATATTTTTCGTCTCAGAAATAGATGTCCCAAGTTGAGAGAATATTATATTGTTTGAAATAGATATGGCATACATTATATCTATGTTATTTTAGTTTGCTAAGGATTGTTAGTTAGATGCGCCTTCACCTTGAAAACTGTGGCATCATTTTTGGATATGTTCGTTTGCAAGACGCTGACGCGCGCACACTTATGCAATAGTGTCATCTCTTATTATCTTACAGAAATTGTGTATACTACTTTCTCTGTCGCACAAATAAGCACTGATTGCGAATGAGTGAGGTCACTCATTTGAGAATCGACACATTTTGGAGTGGTCGTAAGGGCGCATCTAACTATTTAAATCTTTGGTTAGCATTACATAGCAAACGGTCAGACTCCCCCATCATAAACTCGACAATATTACGATGTCGGGCTTTTTTAAAGTTTCGCATTGTGTCGCGTAACCACACTATCGTGAACGTAAACGTGGGCTCAGTTTCCCTGTCACTTACCTAATTAGCATTGGGTTCTACAAATAACCCTACCCATCGATTTTACGTAATATCGACGGCATAAAACGAAATTATACAACTTAATCGTGAACGTATTCAACTCCTAAGTTGTTTGACCCTGGCGCGGAAGGCGTCTTAAATCCTCTAACGCTTTATCTATAATTACTTCCGGGCGGCCGAAACACTGCTCTAACTTAAGCTTTACATTTTCCGAATCTCTCGCGGTAAATAGAAATGGGGACTCGGTTTGCCACGCTAACAATTACGTAATCTAGCCATATTTATATCCCTATAATCGAGGTGATTCTTTCATCGTGGCTTTAAACGATAACGCAGAAAGTTCGCGGCCGCCGGTCTATGTCTCACCATGCTTTTTAAACCTTCCGCCTCTTGTTCGATTATCCTTTCTCTATCTTCGCTGCCTGCGACGGGTGATAGGGTGGCTACTATAGAATGCTATAATACACAATAGAATGGCTGTCAAACTTATTTTGTACGTAATTCGGCGTCGCCGGGAGCACACATACAAGCAATGACGTCGTATTATAACCACTACAAACCCGATTTGCTCTTTGGACAGACTAAGTAAATTTACACATTTTAGAGTTTTGATTTATGTTCAATATCATCATTAAAAATATGTTTAAATTTTAATACATATTCATATGTAAATAGTGTGCAATTTGGTATTTTCTAAATAATTTGCATGCGAAATTTGGAAACGATGGGACGTCAAAACACGTCTCGTGTTGACATTTATACGTGTGAATTGACATGTTAGTGACATTTTAGTGGCTACACGGGTTCCGCCCACTCCCCCGTTCTATTATGTTTTTTTTTTAATTTATTTTCTTGCAATTATACAATAAACGTTTTTAACATTTTTATCTGCCAAACTGCATTACAGTTTGTCGGCAGTAGTTCTCGTCTTACATGCTTATACATATAATCTGAAGTATAATTTCTTATACATATACTAATATCTCCCACAATCTATTTTATTATTTTATCTATACATATTTAGTACAAAATTTGTTATGAGGTCCACATCAGCCAAATATCAAAATTGGTTCATTTTTTTATATACATACTGTATATACACATATACACTAATTCAACACATACTCAAACAGTACACATCGCATATAGACTGCTAATTTTAACAGTACGTTACTCATGGCCTGTGGCGTACCTTTATGGACACATTGATAGATAATGTTTTCTTAGGATATTTTTTAAATGATTTTTTGAGATAACTTTACTAAGCAAATCCGGCGGCAGCTCGTTATGTAATTGCGGGATAACCCATCGTCTCGTGCGCATACCGAAGTAATTTTTAATTTTAGGTACTACATATTTTCCTTTTCTAGTGGATTGACGAGTTGGGTAGCCATATTCTCTTTCTACTTTAAACTCATTTTTATTATACTGTTCCATTATCAACTTTATTTTCACTTTTTTGTCTACAGGTACAATTTTACAAATTTTGAAAAGTTTATTATATTCTTTATTACACGCACTTTTCACTTTATTATCTACTAGTATCTTTAACAACCTTGTTTGTAGTTCTTTGATTTTATTTAAATACACTGGGAACGTAAGTCCATAGCTACTCAACCCGTAATCTATAGTTTTATCCGCAAGCGCATAGTACAGCATATGTAACATACTTCTGCTTAGCCTAAATTTCAGGTGGTACAATTTACCCAATACACTACGTAATTTGTTACAGATTTGCTGAACATGTATACTCCATACCAAACTGGTATCTATAGTTAGTCCTAGGTATTTGTAGCATGAGACTTGTTCTAACTTCAGACATTTACAGTTATTTACATTGTTATTTCTGTGGAAACAATCGTAGGTATGCGTTTTAATTTCGTATGTATGTATTATACTATTTTATGGTGGCAAACACAGGCTTACACGACTGGACTCGACTTTTTCCAGTGAGTTGAGAGTCGAGACTTTCTATGTCAATTTCCTAATGTAGGAGCGATGTCTCTAGCAAACTTTTTCTAGATTAGATCCTCTTCGATCTCTTACCGCTTCTTCTTAATTGCTTAGTTGCTTCGAATTCTTCAGCCCTATTATACTCTATTTGCATAATTAGTGCATTTGCGCTGCTGTCGTCCGGGCTGAACGGATAGACGGGGAGCGTGGTGCGAACATTCGAACAACGTCAATTTTTAATTACAGGGTCCGACGAACTGAGCGGTCGAACTCATTTCAGTGTTCAGAAGATCTAATAATGCAACACGTGTCTGTGTGCGCGCACGTGTATTTGTTCTCGTTCTGCGATCAACTGATGAAGCGGATAAGACGCGGCTGTCTGAAGAGGCGCTGCGGGAATAGTGGCGCGGGCGTGTATGTCAGATTGTCTGAGGCTGAGCGGGATTCTTCGAAGGTACACATTTCCACGGGCATGATCGTCGCCGTTCTTCGTTCTGCTTCTTTTTTATTGCACGGTACTTACGATCGTGTTCAAAAAATTCGCTTGTTATTCGCCGTTCCCGCCAAAAGACATTACCAATCAACTGTTTGGTATCGTTTGGTGGTAATTTACTAGCTGCGTAAACGCGGTAAGAAACGAGAAGTTTTATAACGTGTAGTGAATGTTCTTTTGACGTTCTATGACAGATTATTATCAGAAATTCGATATATATTGTGCGAAATAGACGGACGTTCCTTTCCTTCTTCGTTCTTCACTCTTATAGAAACGTACTACACTCAGCGATCTTCCTTTTTGACTCGGCTTTATCTTATTTCTTGGCGTAATGAGTTCTAAGGTTAGGTTCAAAACTTACAGAATTGACTAAGCCAACTCCGGCTCGTGGTATTTACCTGCCCTACCCGTAGTGTTTTCAGAAAGCAGGAGGCGTAGCAGCAAATCTTAGGTACTATGCGTGGAGTAGGAGCTTAGGCTGGTTTCCTGAGACAACCAGCAAGCGGAATCGAAATGACATGACTTCATTTTTACCATATATCGCAAGCAAATACTAATTTTGTACGACTGACAAATAATTTACTTGTGCAGGGATAATGTTAGGACTTCAATAAAACTTCAAACTCAACGGGGGATGGTGTTATAGGGTCGTTGAGTTTGTGTTATTTTCAAAACTATATTAAAATATTAAATATGCAAACTGATAGCGTTCGTCGTACCTTTTTGGTACGACGAACGTGGTGGTGGTTTTTTCCTTTCTTCTTTCTTATACGTATTTTCTTTATGCTATGGCCACATTGTCGCTATAAGGCGACGTTGTTGCGACACGTCTGCACAAGCGATTCATCATATCGCGAATTACAGGCGATCTCGAATGCACATCGCGTGACTGTCAGTAAATTAACGTACATCAGAGGGTTTTATCGCGACAAAGTTCATGCGATTAGGTACACCTCTCGAGCTTCTTTTTACAGCGAGATGTCGAGCGGTATGTGTACACGTATTTCGCTTGCAATATTCTGATTTTGTAAAGATACAATAATAATTATTTGCTGACATACAATACAGCCGTCTACCGTGCAGAGGCGGTGTAAGAATGTCCACTACCCGATATCATCCTATGAGTGTGCGTAAGAGGCGACAGAGTGAAACAAAGGAAAAGAAAGCAGCGTCTTCTTCATAAAGACTAAAAATAAAAATAAACTGCGGTTGACAAGCGTGGCAACTATGGCGAATATCCTCCCTATGAGACAATTTATGGTGGAGGCCTATGTTCAACAGTTTACTGTCTGCACGCCTTGGTTAGTATGGGCATTTCTTTGAAAAATGCCTGCTCAAAAGGATTTGAATGATTGAAGACTGCAAGTAGAATAACTCAAAAAAAGTAGAACATTTGCTATAGCGATAGTAATAACCGCTTTAAAGATCTTTGAATCGCTGAGGAAATCAAGTTACTTTTCCAAAACTGCACATTTAGGTTAAATTGAGATCAAACACGAGGTAAGGTGAACAAGAAATTAGCAACACTGACCCATTTAAAAAGAAAACGTAAAATTTATGACGAAAAGTGGACATAATAATAGCATAAGTGCTTTGAGGAGAGTTTCCTGAAAATAGTGAAATTATTAAAGAACTGAACCGACTTTATTTTTATCTAACACTAGCGAGCGACTCGTCTTGGCTTCACCTGGCTAGGAGTTACTGTGGCGTCATTTAGAATTAAGATAGAGACCATTAATTTTAACCGTTTTTCGTTTTTTTTTTTTTTTTGTAAAAACTTAAGTTTATGCTGTATTTGTTACAAAACATTTCTCAAGAGTATGGTTGAATAAATGAGATTTGATATTGAATAATTTTAAAGACCCAGTGGTATAAAATAAGTTTTCTCTACTGGCAGCCCTGGCGTTCAGTGTTGCAAAGAGCGTTGCTACTTAACTGATTTAGTGACGTTTTGGAGTTAAAAAACAAGTTAGTAAAAATTATTTGATGGCTTAGTGATATTTATCAAATCGTGAAGAATTTAGAAAATACATATTGATATCCGTCGTTACTTGCCTGTGAATTCCCGTTTATGTTGAAATAGTACTATCCTTTTCTCGCATAATGTTTTACGTTATGCTAATCTATCTTGGGGATTTTCCGACTAATAATAAGAACCTAACACATAATATGTAGAGTTTGTTTCAGTGTCAAATCTAAGAAATACATTTTGACAGCTGTCAGACATACTGCGCCAAGCATGCCAACCAAAAAATGGGAACGTGCAATATTCGATTCTTAAAAAAATCGATATAGGTTTTTTAGAGTTGGTAATCATTTACAGTTTGGTTTGAATAACACCAAAATAAATTAAAAAAGGATAATTTAAAGCACAAAATTAATAAGGTTCTTCGTATTTGTTGTAACTGCTTATTTCTAGAGGCAAGGTTATAAAAATTTAAGGTTGAAACAACTACAACTTTCAGTACAACTAGTTGAGCTGTCATTATTTAGATTAATTATTATTTGGTTTTTAATAATGCAGGCAAAATTAATGTCTCTTTCAAAGTCATCCATAATCAATTTTTTTGTCTTTTCTACCACTTGCCCAATCATCCTTTGTGACATGAGCACATGCTTCAAGGAATATAGAAGGAACAGTCCAAAAAGTTAAAGCCGAGTCACAAAATAAGGAGAAATAAGGAGACAAGCACAAAATTACGCACAGTAAGTTTCCGAATTGGCGGAAGATCGAAATTACGTAGTTGTTTTTTCAGCGCGGCCTTGTACTCTAGTTTTTTGTCTACACAAATTTACCTTGAAAAAGTAAAAAAAAATTAACTTCTTTTATTCATGACGCATGTAATTTAAGAAATTTTAATAATAAAAATTTAATTAAACAAATAAAACAATAAAAAAATTATGATTTATTTGAATTATTTAAATATTTTTGCCGATTAATCGCATAACAATGAATTTTAATCATCTAAACACCATGAACATATCATTGAAACGACGTCAAGTAAAAAAGTTGATACTGGTTATTTTTGAAATATTTTTCTTTGTTTGAATATAAATTAGTGATAAAAAACTGTACACGTTGTAATGAAATATAGATATAACTTCATAATTATTCGCATCTATGTAAAAGGTTATTTTAACTCGTGTGAGTACGCTTGTGCAAAGTTATTGCGGAATGATTAATGTGAAACGTCAAAAGGTATTTCTTAGGTGATTGTATTGAATTGAAATCATTCAAGTTCTAATGTTTTTGTGAAGTCTATTATTTATTTTGCATTACTATGAGGGCGGCACTGAAAATTTCGGGAACCAAGGAAGTGACACAACATTACTATTTAAAAATGTATTTATTGCTTTTCGAAGTATTCTCCGCGAAATTTGACACATTTTTCCATACGACGATGGAACCAATCATTGAAGCAACCATTCCATTCGGAAGTTGGAGTCTCCAAAATGGCCGTTTTGTAGGCGTCCACAGCTTCTTCAGGTGATGAAAATCTCTGTCCACGCAATTTATTCTTTATGTTAGGGAAAGTATAGAAATCATTAGGGCTTAGGTCGGGGCTGTACGGCGGATGGTCTAATAATTCTATGTTTCCTTGCTCTAAAAACTCTTTTGTTCTATGTGCGGTGTGAGAACTCGCATTGCCGTGATGGAGGATGATGCGGCGGTTGCAGTTCTCTTTACGGAGTTCAGAAACGACCTGTGGCAAACAAATGCTAGCATACCATTCTGCATTAACCGTTCTTTGTCCCTCAATAGGAATAGTCGTAACATGGCCGGTTTTGGAGACAAACGTGGCCACCATTTTTTTTGCAACACTTCGTGAACGAACAATTTTTGTTGGCTTTAACTCATTTTCGAACACCCAAACTCGTGACTGGTTTTTTTGTTTCGGGTTCGTACGCGTACACAGGCTGCACTAAAAGTATCGGGAATGGAATATTTCCACTGTTCCTGTCGTATTAAAATCTAAGTCAAATGTGTTTACTACTCATTGCAATTAGCTGTTTCGCAAGCGACAAATGTTACCACAAAATATATATTTTCTCATTAGGGAAACTCATAATTGTAAAAAAAAAAAACATTCATCCAAACCCTATGAGAGACAATAAATTGTGGCGAGAATCCTTTAAAAAACATTGTGCTCTTGTGATGCTCGTTGACTGTCCTTTAAAAAAACCGTGACCAGGGTATCCTCTCGATTTTATACGTTATGTTTATTGTCATTATTTTCACAATTGAAATAGTATTTTTATTACCTACGTTGTAATTTATATGTATAGCGCTTTATATGTATAGCGATAGTTTCCTAATGGCAGGGCGAGGACCGCAAACTCAAAAAGGTCGTGGATTCGAATCCACCATTCGACTACTGGCATGAACCCACTCGTAACACAAGCAATTTAAGCTTACCGCGAGTGGTTAAGGGGAATATTAGTAATGTTTATAGCATTGTTAATATTCTTAAAAAAATAATTTAATATAATTTGGTGAATTCTGGAGATACTTTTAGTTAATATATCCCAAAATCTAGGGAAATTTTAGACCATGATTCAGTTCAGAACTTTTAGCATCTAACTTCTCTACTACCTTAACATATCCAACTTTTTGAAATTTTATTCATCAATTTATCTTTCTATTTATCTAATCCCTCAACGGGTTAATTGAGAAATTGACAATTATTTATTAATTATTATATTATTACAATACATTGACATATATATTACAAGCGTAAGGACCGGGCCGACCGAACAACTAAAATGGACCAGTGCCCTTGCCCTAAAAATACAGTTTAGGGCCAACGCGAATCGGTCGACAGTAGTGCGCGCGCAGGACAGATTTGCCTGTCATAAATATGTCTAGTTGCGTGGTAAAAGATTTAAAAAAAAAAACATGGGATATCGTATCATCGGTAAATAACCCTATATTAGTTTTGTTACAATTAAATTATTATATAAACGCATTTTTAAAGTTTTATTTTACAGTTAGTTTAGTTACGTTACCAAGATTAGGCCAGGGCTGGATTCAGACCCTCAGAAATATTGTACATGGAAGTTAAAATTATACCATTTTAAAAAAGTTATATCACGTTTGAAGTTTCATGTTTCTTTTTTCCCGTGTGCCGGGATTTGGCGTCACGCATCTAGTTTATCTATACGTTTCGTGTTTTGACGGTTTTATTTTTATTTATGTTTAATTTTTGTCAAAAGAACTTAGTGTAAGTTAAATTTTGAATATTGGTACCTAATATATTTTATATTCAATAAGGGTAAAATGAAAAGAGTACAAAAGAATCCATATCTGCTTACTTCAATCTGAAAATCTGATTCATAAAATATTTAGATATTCTGTTTTCAAACCGATTGCTTCTGGAGCATAGAGTTTTTATCGTCGTAGCCCCTAATTATAGTTGTATCAAGGATGCAACTTAAATGCATTGATCGAGCATCGATTGACCAGAAAGGGAGCTAATTCTAATTTTATTAAAAAAACGCGTTATCGATATCGTAGGGTTAATATTAAAATGTAAAATATAAGAAGAGTGTGGTTTGCAAGAGTGTTTATGTATCTTTAAAAGGACCGAATAATAAACAAGTAGACCTTTAGGTAAAATTATGGTATTTTCGCTTAGTATTTTTACGATACTATGTACTACAAACTATGAAATAATGGTACAATTAGGATAATTATACTACGAAATCCGACCCTGGTTACGTCGTGTTTTGATATGACGTTTGTATTATGACAGATGCGCTACTTTTTCTTTTATGAAAAATTTATGAGTAAAATATTTAGATGGGCCTACCTAATATTTAGATACGGGTGGTAAATATATATAACTTTTCAAAGGAGGATTGGTAGGAAACTACCTACTTTTGAAATCATATTATCTACCCGAGACAAATTTCGGGTTGGTAACACTCCCATAAAAAAAAATTTATAAGGTGGCAACACTGGTTGCGAACTTGCGAATGACGTGATTCGTTTATAATCTGTTTTAGTCGTGGAAAATGTAACTTAAAATCTTGCCTATGTTTTTATTGAGAAGTGTTTAGTTTTGTGGTGTGTAGTGTATTTTATCGTTCCATTATATTTTTATTATTAGTGTTAAATAATAAAATAATTCATCATGTCGATATTTGTGTCATCCCGGAAGGAGATATTGATTACGGGGAAATATAAGATGGTCAGAAGAATAGGTGGTGGATCTTTTGGTGACATTTATTTGGCGATCAATATATCTACTGGAGAGGTAAATTCAACAAAACGTTAAGTATTTAAAAAGTATGTCACGCTATTATGTATTTCTGGCGAGTTTAGTTCCGTCCTGTATGTCTCCAATTCATAATGGATTATATGTATGTGTTCTTGTCACTCATACCCTACGTCAGTGTTCGAAACATTACTGTTTGCGTATCTTGTATGAAATTTAATAAATTAATTATTGCTAAACTTAGTAAACTATACCTACCTTCGCTTAAAACTCTTGCAGGGCGCATTTGAATTTCTCACCAAACATTATTCGCATTTTAAATTATTTGCTCACAAGGTCACAAAAATAGAATTACTCTAGATTATTGTGTTACACCAATTACCAGAACGAAAAAGAAAAAGTAAGACTGATAATAACTGGTTTTTTCCCACACAATATTGTACTTCTAAAGAACAGAAATAATTCATTAGGCAGTTACGAAAGTCTTGACCTATATTTGGTTTGTATTGCTTTTTGCAGGAGTGTTTTTTGTATTTGTGTGTGTGTGTGTGTGTGTGTGTGTGTGTGTGTTTTGTTATGCCCTTAAATTCAAAATACTTTTGTACTTAAAATGTAACATATAATTAGCACAAGTGTATTGTGTTTTATGATGTTGTACTCCTGGCTGATTTTTGATCATGTCAAATACTTCTGATAACATTAGAAACTATCATGTATTGAGTAATGATATGTATAATATATATATATATATATAATGTAATGAACCGTATGGGTAATAGATAACAAATAATTAAACTTTAAACAAAGTATAAACCAAGTTTATATACTAAATAAAAATTTATATTTTGCTCACTCTTGAACTTAGTGCTAAATCAAAGAATTCTAAATGAAATGGACTTTTAGATTACTTATTATAAATTTACATGTACCTGCTGTACTACCGCATGTTAGAGGTGTCACAAGATTGGCTGTATCTTGAAGCAAGCGTCTATTAGAACATTCTATAAGCCACCTAAGAAAATTTCTTAGTTCTTTTAAATAAAAATAAATTGTCTTAAGATGCAGCAGTGTACAAGCTTGATTGTGAATGTGGTCTCTCATATATAAGGCAAACAAAAAGATAAATTAGAACCCGCGTAAAAGAAAGTACAGCTGACATGAACTACCATCTTTCTGTGAAGTCTGCAGTTTGTGATCATATATTAGATGGTACCTGCCATTACAACTGTTTTGATAGAGAACAAATCCGTGCGTAAGAATAACACCTACCAAGAATGGTATGTGAGGCTATTGGAATTAAAAAACATCCTAATTTCAATAGAGTAGGAGGAGTTGGGTACTACTACCTGCTTGTGATCCTGTAATTAAAAAAAATTAAAGCTAGATCCAAGGAAGATTTCAAGTCACAGTAATTTCATTCTGCATAGATCGGACCATAGGTAATAATTAAAAAGCTGAAGTTACTCTGGGTTAAAACTGACAACGGGATATCAATCATCTCAGTCCCCCGTGACCATGGGTGCTGGAAAGCAACCAAAACGTTGGGAATTAAATGCAAGTAAATTAAATGTGATAAAATATGTAAAAGTAGTATTATTCAGTGGAAATAATTTAATTTTTTATTAGTCTTTCAAGTGAGTGTATAGTTTTTACTAAAAGTTTGATTGTTTTACTCATTTGGGTGGTCTTGATATCATAGATACTTGAATTTTATTTTTGCTAGAGCTAAAGAAACACTTCGCACACTATTGCAGCAATCGCAATATTAGCCCCATATGGGGAATATAGCTGATGTTTTCTTATGGGAATTTGCTGGAATACTGTACGCGGCACTGAGGGCCCTCATAATACTCACACCCAGTCCGACTCTCCAGGTGCAGATAGGAATATTTGTCATCCTTTTCATTGTTACTACCAGTAAATATACAGAATATACTAAAATATTGTACTAAATAAAGGTCAAATAAGTCGAATCGAAGCTTCATAGCAAATGTAATTTTTGTAAAATTAACTGGTCTTATTTGACCTTTATTTCTTATAATATTTTGATAAATACTAGTTATCGATTATATTAAATTAATATAACATTCAGAATCGTGTTGAGATTGGTCTGAATATTTAAACCATTTGACAAAATTCACTACACATCTTTATGTAATGATTATTATTCATCACATTCTGATTTAGTTCATAGGTAATAAATTTTGGTTAATTATATTTTGTCGCAATTTTGTCGGAGCAATTGACTGGCACGACCACTTGCGGAATGGCGCACGACGCTTAGCAACTAGTTTTATATAGGTACTAATGATTCGAACTCTTGTGCTTTTGACAGAGGGGTATGCCTTGCGATGCCGCCTCATTTGGTTTCATTTGAGTATTAAACCAAAGGAGGCGAAAAAGGAAGCAGGAGAAAAAAATCTATCAATTCTTCTTCAATTTTTTGCTCTCAAATTTATTGTATTGATGTTTTTACATTAGTTGATTCTAATAATAACATACCATAGAATCCTAAGTGAATTCACAATATCCACTATATATAAATTGTCATCAGGCTCAAGTAAGTTTATTATATGACTAGCTTTTTACCTGTGTCTTCGCTGGCATGAGGTTTAATTTAACAACATCAATAATGCTGTTGTTCCATTCTCAAATTGGCAATGTTCGATCACTATTAGAGTCGCCTTGGTGTCTGTCTTTCTTTACGTCTATTAGTCAAAAAAAATTTTGAATTTTCAAAGGCTATTGAATGTTGATTGATATTATGCATAGATATAATATGTTATAGGAACACATGAATAAATAAGTTTTTCATAATTTCCATTAATACCTTATGTCCATAATCGACTGCTATTTTTTATATCAGGCATATCTTCTGATGTATCCATAAGAAACGTAATTATCAATTACCAAATTGTCTTAGAACCAATTTTTACATTTGAAATTTACATTTTTACATTTGAAAAAAATTGCGTTATTTATATTAACATTCTTTTATCGTGAAAGTTAGTTTAGTCTTAACGAAACAATGATGTATTTCACTGTCGTCTACTAAATTAGACCATAAATTATCGCAAATGAACCGCGATACATACCAAGGACGATTTTCGAGGCTATTGAAATTTAAAAAAAACATCCTAATTTCAATAGAGAACATGTCTGGGTGCTACCATCTGCTTGGGATCCCATAATTACTAAAATTAAATTTAAACCCAGGTATACTACTGCAAGATTCTTCTTCGTTAACTATAACATCAGGACGTCAAATACCCCAGTCCCCTCGTGACCATAGGTCGTCATCATCATCATTACAGACCTTCACAAGTCCACTGCTGAACAGGCCTCCCCTAAGTAATGCCACAAAGCACGGTCCTGAGCCACCTGCTTCCATTGACTTCCTGCGTGTCTTACCAGGTCGTCATTCCATCTAGTGGGGGGTCGCCCTACACTACGCCTACTGGTACGAGACTGCCACTCGAGAACCTTGCTTCCCCATCAGTTATCGGTTCTTCTAGTTATATGGCCGGCCCATTGCCACTTCCATGGGTGACCATGGGTGCTGTAAAGTATTAAAAAAGTTAAAATTAAAATTTTTAAATTAGATTCATTCGAAATAATTTGATGAAATTCCACTATTCACAGTGAAAGAGTGGGAAGAACCACACTCATGAACGGAAGTAGAAAAATGTTCGCCAGGTTGTGGCGGCGAAAGGGAATCCACCACGTCATATCGCCGTAGCAAATATCCAGCTTATTTGACAATGTATGGGGGAAGCCTATGTGAACTTTTGATATGCTGTAATGATGATGATGAAGTTCTACACATTATTTCCCCATTAAAAGTAAAACACTAGCAGCCATCGTCACCGTCATTACTGGGCACAGGTCGCAGACAATTTTGGTCAAAAAAGTTTTCGCTGCGCACGGAATGACCTGAACTGGGGAGCCCGAAACGCAGGTTTTCTCGCGATGTTGTTTTCCTTACCTTCGAAAACGTAGTAAATCGACACTTGAAATTGCAATTAAAAATACCTTTTTACTAGGTTTTCCCACGAAATTATTGTTCACCACTTCACTGGACACGTGATAAGTCAGCACGTAAAATTTCCTATAACAGATTCATTTGGAATGATGAAATCTCACGGCCTGCTACGTGGCTCTCGTATATGTTTAAATAAAATTCATGAAAACTGACACAAAGCTTTTGCGTGATTGGTGCTAACGATACACTTAATTTTCAAATCTCACAGTACACTTAATTTTCATTTATTTACGTCATACAACTTGTTAACAAATGAAATTGGTGAAATTAAAGCTATGCTGATAGACACCCAATTTATTCAACTAAAGAGCTTATCACATAATCACAGGTTTTTAGTTAGTAATTTCGCCAAAACGTAGTAATTGCGGTAAATTATGCCGATAATGGCCATCGGTCTGGGTTTCTATTTAAGGCTCCCGTCTAGCTTTGCTGTTTTACATTCCCAGCCATTGGAGGGGGTGCTCTCCCCCGTACATAAATACGTTCGAAGTCGTAGGTGAAGGTGCTCTACTTATTAAATATATAACTTATTTTTTTTTGGTAGTATAATTTTTTACCCTTTTATATTTCATAAACGTCGTTTTAGTAATGTTTATACGGGGTGTAGGTTTAAAAAGGGTATATACAACCGAAGGAAAATAAAAACTGCCTCTTCATACAAATTTCGCCTCTACCTTGTACATTTTGTACTTTACTACTATTTTTACTGACAAGGATTTTTCTTCTTTTTTCTATCCATCTTTTTCCGTTTTTTTTGGGTAATATATTATATATAAAACTTAAAATATATAAAACATACCAAATATAAAAATCCAAGTCAATTCATCTAATACTGATATAAACACTAAAAACTAGGACTAATATGACAAATAAAAATAATATATATTTAAGTAGAGCAACTTTCACGATATGCTGCGCTCAGTTCATAAGAGCTACACGAGGGAAAGAGATCAACCGTGCGAGCAAGAGGTAAAGTAACGTTGAGCAACACTGCACACGTCTGAACGCCGAGAAATCCCAGCGGAACTGAGAGAATTTTTAGGCGTTTCTGGTTTATAATGGCATATAGGTAAAAAGTACGAAAATATATATATTTTTTAGTTTTATTTATTTCTAATTAACCTGAAAATAGTTCTATTTTATGTGGTTTTAAGTCCAACTTTGCTCCATTTATACTACTAATAGAAAAAAAATAGATATTTACAGTAAAAAAAACATCATGAAATTACAACTTTTTAAGCCCTTCAAATAAGAAAATTAAAGCAATTATAAAAAAGTGACCAGATCAGATTGTTGTAGACAATATGTAAATAAATGTGATCTGAATACTTTTCTTGATATTGTTATAGTTTGTACATGACAGAGGCTTTATTAAGACCTTTTACGCATGTAACCTAAACATAGGCATGTTTAACACCTAATAGAGCTATTAATTTAAACACCAAAATAAAATTAAAAAACGGAAGAATTAAGAAAATATCAAATCCTACACTTTAAATAAATGTAAAATATGTTTCACTTTTTCTTTTTTAAATACTATAAAAAATATTTGTTTTGCTGTAAATTTTGCGAGAACACTAATTTTTACAAGACTGAGGCCTTAAAGTTTTGATTCTAAACGGGTAAGTATTCAGAAGTCTCTATTATTTAATTTTATCAGTGACTTATCATTAGTTTATTTAGCAATAAGTAGATTTTTTATAGAAAGAGGAGGGGGGGGGGGTAAACGAGCATGCGGCTCTTTGATGTTAAGTGACTACCACCGCCCATGCCCATGATCAACCGCAACACCAGGGAAATTGCAGGTGTGTTGTCGGCCCTTTAGAAAGGATTCTTGAAGGTCCTCAGGTCGTATCGGTCCGGAAAAATCGCCGGTAGTAAACCATTCCACAGAGAGGTCGTACGCGCAAGAAAACTCTGTGAATCGTACAGTGGTGGACCGCCAAGGCTCCACATGGTGCGGATGGTATCGGGACGTTTGCCGCGTAGTGCGTTCACGAAATTTGAAGGCTGGAATTAATCCGAACAATTCCTCAGAGCACTCCCCATGGTATATGCGAAAGAAAATGCAAAGAGATGTAACATCTTTTTGCAGTGAATCGAGCCGATCGGAAAGTATTCGGTCGTCGACGATTCGAGCCGCTCTGCGCTGGATGCAGTCAAGTGGAAGGTGCTGGTACTGGGGGGTTCCAGCCCAGAGATGGGATCATTATTCCATGTGCGGCCGAACCTGCGCCTTGTAAGGTTGCAGGTGGTGTGCCGGCATGAAATACTGTCCCGCTCTGCTGAGCACGCCAAGCTTTTGGAAGGCCAATTTGGCCTTCTCTTCCAAGTGACCACGAAACTGCACGTCACTCGATATGTCGACGCCGAGGATTCCGATACTGGCTGAGGCAACAAGGAGTGCCTTGAAACTGAGGAGATACGACAAAGAGGTGTTTTTTAGCGCTTAACGCGCAAACTTGTGTCTTCTGAGGGTGTCTTGTGTCATCCGAGACTGTTCAGCAAAGACTCGACTTCAGACACAAGTTTGTCCCGGGACTCAGAGACGTTTTCCCGAGAAATATTGGCACGACCGGTGTACAGAGCATGACCAGTGCTGTCATCGGCTTAGCAATGGATGTTACGGGTTTTCAACATATCATTGATATGCAGAAGAAACAGCGTTGGCGATATCCAACCAACCAACACCAACAGCCTTGTGGAACACCATCGTCTACGACCAACGACCTTGATACTCCGATCTGCAAGAAAGCTGGTGATCCAATTGCACAATTTCTCGGGAAGCCCATAGGAAGGGAGCTTCGAAAGAAGCGCTTTGTGCCAAAACCGATCGAAGGCCTTCACATTGTCCAAACTAACGGCCAATGCCTCCCCCTTGGACTCAACTGTCTCCGCCCATCTATGAGTTAGGTAGACCAGAAGATCACCAGCTGATCGACCACGGCGAAAACCGTATTGGCGGAGATCACTAATCAGTTGGTGATCCTCAAGGTACCTCATGAGCTGGCAGTTTACAATGGACTCCATTGTTTTGGAGAACAAGGAGATAATAATAGGCCGGTAGTTGGACGGGTCTAAGCATTGTAAGGAATCGGGTGGACGAGAGCCGTCTTCCATGATTTTGGGACTACGCCTAGAAAGTAAGAGTACCGAAAAAGACGCGTTAAAACCGGTGCCAACTCTGAAGCACACGTCCTCAGCACAATTGGGGGGATTCCGTCAGGCCCACTCGACTTGTAATTGTCCAGGGAGAGGAGTGCTTTGCGAACCGAATGCTATGTGAACTGCACTTTCGGCATGGAACACTCACACCGCGGGATGGTCGGCGGCGTACTCCCCACGTCATCGAGAGTCGAGTTGGACGCAAAGAAAGAGCCTAGCAGATCGGCTTTCTCCTTTGCGGTATGGGCCAGTGAGTCGTCCTTCTTGTGCAGAGATGGAAAAGGTGGCTGACAGAAATTCCCCTGGACAGCCTTGGCGAGAGACCAGAATGCACGGGTTCCAGAAGGAAGGCTAACTAGTTTCTCGCCAATTCTGCCTATGTGCTCTGACTTTGCCTTGGCAATGACTCTTTTGAAGGACCTAGAGGCGAATTATACTTCTTTTGGAGCGCTGGTGTTTATATCCCGGGACGTTGATGCGTCAGCCCAGGCTTGGTAGCACTCCTGCTTATAGCACGATGCTATTTTACAGGAGCGACTAAACAATGGCTGCGATTTACCTCCGATGGGCACCACAGAGGAAGGAATAAAAAGTTCCGTACCCTGAAGTAACACATTAGCGACAGAATCCGCAACAACGTTGGGATCGTCCGGCGAGAAGCAAACCCGCCCCCAAGGGTAGGATGCAAAGAAAGACCGCATCCTATCCCAATCGGCTGACCTGTAATGCCAAACACGGCGGCAGCCTTCAGAATGCAACTGCGATTTCAGCGTGAGTGGCACCCCACTCGGACAAGACAGTGGTCCGAGGAGCCTAAAGGGGCGTCAACGGAAATTTGATATCTGTTCAGGTGAGAGGTCAGCAGAAGATCCAGCAGGGAAGGTGCATGATCCTCCACTTCTGGAATCCGCGTTGGCGAAGTAACCGGTTGTGTCAGACCATACGCCAAGGCAAAATCAAGAACAGATCTATCCGCATGATCGGTTAAACATGAAACAAGTCATTCGGCGTGATGGACGTTAAAATCGCCAAGGATCACGATCTCTGCGGAGGGGATCTGCTGTAGCAACGAATCTGTAGCCATTTGGACGTGGTCGAAGAGTCGGTCTATTTCGGCATTACTGCTATGGGATCTTATAGAGGCACCTGTAGACGCGCGGATGGACGTCGCTGTCTACGCGTAGCCAAAGGATGGACAGGTCCGAACCTTCAAGACTGCCGAGGCGAGGCGAGAACAGATGTCCTCTCTGACGTAAACGCAAACTCCAGCCCGAGGCACAAAGGAGTGTTCCACTTTGTACCCCGGGTAGGAGAAATACGAGACATCAGCCGGAGAGGACACCTGAGTCTCGGAAAGAAAGAGCAGAGCCGGCTTCGCCGTCTCGAGATGGTAGTGGACGGCGGAAACAGAATGGGAGTGGATGGCTTTATTATTAGATGAAATAATGAAAGCCAAAACTTTGCTATCTAGTAATATCGGTGATAGAAGATTGGGGTGTGACTGGAAAGCCGTGCACATTTATTAATTATAATAAATAAAGCGTAAAATTTCGTTTATTCTGTTAAAAACTGTGTTTATGTTACCTTACGGTAAAAAACTATTCGAAAATATGGTCATAACATCATGAAACAGCAAAGTAATTGAACTAAAAACAATATCAATTTTCATATTTTTCATAGACGTCACTATATTATCTATTAAAATTATTACACTTTCAAATTGAAATAACGAAAAAGATAAAAAAATAACCGTTCGGATTCCTAAAAAATTTGATAAATTTCATTATTTTAACATATAAATGTAAGTCATTTAATTGTATTATTTAATATATATTTATAAGTGAAGGCAAAATGTACTTTTTCTATTTGATAATAAATGGCAGTGTTTAAAAAACTAAAATGTAGATCAGATCGTCAGCGATTTATTAAACAAATTTAGCAATTTATTAAACAAAATTAATTTTATTAAACAAAGGTTAAAAATATTGTGAAACTTTATTTATAAATATGGAATTTATTTGAAAAAAAAACACCAGTCATCCTGCATACTTGTAACTAACAAAATCATATGTAATACAAAATTAACATCTTAAGGAAGGAAAATACTAAACCTTCTTTTTTGAAGTTCCGTAATCGGATATAAATAGGCCTATAAGTTGCCCCGGGTTACTAACTACCTACATAGAAAATTTCATGGATATCGGTCCAGTAGTTTTTGCGTGAATCTTGAATACACAGACAGACGTACAGACAAAAATTCTAACAACTACGATTTTTTATACGTGGTAGAGCCATGCTGTAGTATACGTGGTAGAGCTATGCTGCATTTATATTAATAGTATAGTTGTAGCACGAATGGGTTGGCTCGACCGGGGAAGGACCATGCTCTCTCAGAATATCTACGTAAAATACTAGCTTTAGGGCCGATCTTCATTATAATACGTTCATAGTTCGTTCTCGGTCCGATCTCCGTCTGATAAAATATTATCAAGTAAAGAATATGTGTGTGCATGCATTCATACTATCCGTAACAGTCAAATTTCATTCGAATCCCATTCTAATAATATAATAAATCAGACCGAGATCGGACCAAGAACGAACTGTGAACGCCAAATGACGATTGGCCCTTACGCTGCTGTGTTTCGTATGGTGATTGTTGTAGAGAACCGGAGACGCTATTTACTGGAAACGAGGTAATCCATCTTAGTCGTCACAGGTGACAACGCATTTTCATTTTGATTTGTAACTGAGGATGGATGTAGATGTCTATGGGCCTCAGCAACCACTTACCATCAGGTGGACTGTGTACTCATTTGTCACCCTTGTGTGTGTCCTATAAAAATTGGCCTCAGTGTCTTTTCCTTAGACCCCTGGACTTGTTTTTTCAAACATATATTAGAATTACATACTCGTCTTTTCTGTAAATAAATCTGTATTATTATATCTATAGATTAAAGTAATTGAATATTTATAATTTAAACAATTAAATCGTGATATACTAAAGTTATCATGATTTGTTTTTTTAATTTTTGATTTTTTCGGGTTTTGTTCTGGGAATTGATGATTAATAATCATGCTTTCACGTGTGGTTCCTATTATATCGGGTGTCCGGTAATGAATGGATAACCTTGAAATGTCTTATAGTATAACTTATGGCCGTTCTGAAAAAAATAGGAAAAATAATATATCACAAGTAGTACCTTTGATATATTTTTTTAAAGAAAAGTCGATTCTTTTCTATCTTATTTTACTGTCTTGAACACTATAACCAAAAATGAATGATTTCTATTGGTTTTTCTGTTGTTTTATTATTATACACTAACTGTGCTTATAGGTAAAATGTAAACAGTATGAATAGCTTTTGCAGTTTTTATTTAAAAAATTCGCAAATTAATTTATTTCTGAAAAACATGCAAAAAATATTATTTAAGCGAAGTTCAAACCTCTTGGGTATGAAAGAAATGTATGAATGTATGGGTGACCAATAATTTTACAATAATGTCTGTTTTGTGTAGATTTTATAATGGTATAATTCAAAAATGTATCTTCCATAAATAGTGACTTATTGCCATTAATGTAGAAAAGGAGAAAATTTGACTAAGTAACAAAATTTGTAATATGGGAACATTTATTAAATTGAATTGTGTCTGATCATTGGGGATTAATAAAAAACAACATTTAAAATTAAAATATTTTATTTTTCGTTAATTTACAACAAATGTTCAAATTGTTTGCCTGACACTCTTATGCATGCCCTACATCTTTGGATAAATGATCTTCTGAGCAGTCTAGTGTACCGTCGCTCGCATATTTTTGAAGCGGCTTCTCTGACACGACTGCGTAGTTCGTCCAAAGACCGCACGGGCTTACAGTATACTTCCTCTTTCAGACAGCCCCAGTAAAAAAAATCCAATGGATTTAGATCCGGTGAACGTGGAGGCCACAAAATTGGCCCTAGACGTCCGATCCATCTATTTGGGTATTTGCTATTTAAATATGCACGAACCGGAACAGCATAATGCGCAGGACAACCGTCATTTTGCAGCCAATACGATTCCCTCAGCTCCTCGGGAACCTCTTGTAATAAATTGGGGAGATCATTTTGAAGAAACTCCAAATAACTTTGACCCGTTAAATTCCCCGGTAATTCAAATGGGCCAATTATTATACCATTTAATATTCCGGTCCAATAATTTATTTTAAATTGGTATTGTGACCTGTCTTCACGCATAAGATGGGGATTTTCTAGTTCCCAACTATGTAAATTGTGTAAATTTAAGTAACCGTCTCTTTTAAGCGTTGACTCATCGCTCCACAAAATTTTATTAAAAAATTGCGGGTCTTCCATCTTTGCCAGCATTTGCCGGCAAAAACGCACTCTTGAGAGATAATCTCTTGGTTGGAGAGTTTGCACGCGTGTAACGTGGTAAGGGTGGAATTCGTTTTTCTTTAAAATATCGTGTACGGTCGATTTTCCAATACCTGTGCGTCGAGCTATTGCTCGCGTAGAGGTTGAAGGATCGTTTTCAATATCCTCAAGCACCACGTCTTCTACATCAGGACGAGCGATTCTACCAGCGCTAGCACCACCGACACCACTACCCGGCATTTTTCCTTCAGAGTAACAACCGTGGACTCTTATAAATACACGCCAGTCTGGGTGGCGAGCATTAGGGTACCTCTCCCTATAAAGAGCTGCGGCTGCATTTGCGTTGCCTCTGCATTCTCTATAAATAAAATGCATGTTTGCATATTCTTGTGCCGTGTACTGATGACGTGGCATTTTGATAGGTACACAAAAGTCCAGTTTAGTCCAGAAACAAGCCAAATCGTCGCAAATATCGCCAAACGCAAAACAAGTCCAAATTAATAAGAAAAACAAATAGTCCGGTAAAATAGCCAAGTGGTCGTTTTAACACTGATTTAAATAATTGCAAAGGAGACAAAATAAATACATGCGAAGTCGAGCAGGTCGTGTGACGCACTAAGTTCTCTTTTACATTTAGCTCTTCTCTCTCCCACTTACCCAATTCAGACCTCTCTTTGTCTAACACAAAAGGCAGCAGGTAGCAAATATGAAGGTCACACGACCCATTTCACGCTAGTAAAGTAACCATTTCAAGATTTAAATTGGTTATTTTATTACATTTAAATAAGTTAATTTCTAATACTTAATTTGGTTTCAATTTGTTTAAAAGTAGCTGTTTTCATGTATGATCAACTCCTGATGTGTTTTTATTAATTCCCAATGATCAGGGACAATTCAATTTAAAAAATGTTCCCATATTACAAATTTTGTTACTTAGTCAAATTTTCTCCTTTTCTACATTAATGGCAATAAGTCACTATTTATGGAAGATACATTTATGATTTATACCATTATAAAATCTACACGAAACCGATATTATTGTAAAACTATTGGTCACCCATACATTCATACATTTTTTTCATACCCAAGAGGTTTGAACTTCGCTTAAAATATATTTTTACATGTTTTTCAGAAATAAATTGATTTGCGAATTTTTGAAATAAAAACTGCAAAAGCTATTCATATTGTTTACATTTTACCTATAAGCACAGTTAGTGTATAATAATAATATAACAAAAAACCAATAGAAATCATTCATTTTTGGTCATAGTGTTCAAGACAGTAAAATAAGATAGAAAAGAATCGACTTTTCTTTAAAAAAAAATATATCAAAGGTACTACTTCTGATATATTATTTTTCGTATTTTTTTCAGGACGGCCATAAGTTGTACTATAAGACATTTCAATTATATATAATAAACATTAATTATAAGTATTATTATTGGAAGGTCTCTAGAAAACTTAAAAAAATAATATATAGGTAAATAACTTTTCAAAGTAGGGTTGGTGGGAAACTACCAACTTCCGAATTCATATCCAACTCCGAGACAAACTTCGAGTTGGTAACACTGTGTCAGAATCAGATTTTAGTAAATTTTTATCCTAAGCGCTGGCAACTTTGTCATTGTGACGTCACAGTAAACGAGTGACGTGATAAAATGACTTTGTATTCATTTTTATAGCATCTACAAAAAACATTTTCGTAAAAATTGTACATAAAACAATAAATTGTAGTATAAATTTTATAAATAATATGGACTCTATGCAAGTTTTATTATAACAAGTATGTAATGAAGACAAAAGAAAATGGCTACCCTAAAGAAAAATATAATTTTAGGTGATAAATACAAAGTTATTCGCAGAATAGGCGGCGGAAGTTTTGGCGACATTTTTTTAGCATTAACTACAGATGATCAAAAGGTATTTACTAATTAGGTTATAAAATACAAATATGAAGAGGTTTGCCCCGTGCGAAGCCGGGCGCGTATTTCTGATCTAAACGAAAAATATCAAAAATAGCGTATTTTTAATGATAATTTTTACTACTACATACAAATTATTTACTTTTCATAAGTAAATAAAACATCTGCAGTAATTATCCCCGCCAATGATTTTATTAATAACTTATGTCTTGTAATTCGATACCTACATTTTTGTCCAGAGGCTATAATTGTCAATGGAATAATTTTTTAGGAAAAGTTATTATATATACTTGTCATAATAGTGCCAATTGTAATTTATCTATAGATCTCTACTCAGTTAGACATTTAATAATAATAATAATAATAATAATAAAAATAGTTAGACATTTGGGAAACGAATCAACTATTTCCACAGTTGTGTAATTAAAAAAAATTGGGTTGGCATCTGTTGTTTTTTTTTTCTATATTTAATCTCATTAATATGCCCTATGTTCAGCAGTGGACTTAAATAGTCTGTACTGCTAATGGTGACTTTTGGCCTTTTCTATGTTTAATTACACCTGATTTAACATTATATAGTAGTACTTTATACCTGATTTATATAGTATTAGTGTATTTTAACATTACTTCTACAACATTCATGTTGTTTGAGCAATCAAGGCAGAACATTGCTTCATGAATAAACTTTTCTGTAATCATAACCTTTTTTATTGTGTTATTGGCCACATACTCAAAAACGCTGCTTAATTTCTATACTCTATATCTCTATCACTTAAAGTCAAAATGGGTGTGACACCATGATTGATTGTATTTATTTTTTATGTTAGTGAAAAGAATTATGCATTATATACTCACTAATGTTTACAATAACTTAAAAATATTTAAACTGACATACTTGTTTAACTGGTAAAGGGTTAGGTGCTGAACATTCACTTAACTCTGTTAAACCATTTAAGAATCAAATAATACAAAGAATATTTATAAAAATGGTTAAATTTTAGCTTATTACTGCCAACTCATATATTTTTGTCTTGCATTGGAGAGAATAAACTGTGGTGCAGGAGTCCAACATAGTATTTAGATTATTATTTATAAAATTAAATATTTCCTGAAGCCTCGGAGCCAAACATATTCTATCATTATAGATGTATGTTAAATGGCATATTTTAAAAGGGCGTACTTAATGTTTTTCGGCAGTTTATACCAATCAACCCACTGTATACTACAAAAAAACATACTTCATTAGCCTGTATAAGTCAATGCTGATCATGAGCTTCTTCTGTTGTAGGTATAATTTGCTTCGATTGTTATGCATTCCAGGCTGGTTGTGGAGGGTAATGCCAGATGTCTTGTACCCATGGCGCTGCTCCCTGTTCATTTAAAGCCATTAAAGCTTTTTTAACATTTTCTATAGTTGTCACTTATTAGACCCATGAGATGAAATTAGTATAATAATAATGTAATGAATATATAAATACTTTGATAGATTTTCTTTCACTGCTAGCACACAGTCAATATACACATTCTTTGTATTTTATATATAAAACTTATTAATAAATGAACTTGTTAGTCTGCCTGCTGGCAAGTGGCTATTGACAAGTCCAAGGACACCTGCAACCAACTTTAAACAAAGAAGGTCAGAAATGCACAGTTGCCTCTGGTGACTAGGGTGTAATGTCTCATAGCTTGTAATTATACTGGCTCTCTTTACTCTTCAGATTGGAAAATAGTGGTGCAATAATACTATTTGGTGACAAAAGAAGTATTCTATACAATTATAGATTTTTTTTATAGAATAAGGATGAAAAATGAGCATACAGTCCACCTGATGGTAAGTGGATGCTGTAGCCTATAGACATATACATTTATCCTCAATTAAGAATCAAAATGCAGATGCGTTGTGCCTGAGGACTAAGATGGAATCCCTTGTTTCTGGTAAACAAAGGCCTCCGGTTCTCTACACTCACCATACGAAACACAGCAACACTAAGCTGTGATTTTATGTGAGAGTGTGGTCCTTCCCCTGTCGAGCCAACCCATTCACGCAACAACCATATAGCTGCAGCGTGGCTCTACCACATGTAACCTTGTTTCCCATTGATAACTATCTTTAAAAAAGTTTTCATCTCACCTAAATTAATTGTTTGATGGATATGGAATCATATAAGGTATAATCACCATTTTGCACAGGATATTAGCAATACTGTAAATTGTTTTTATAAAGTACAACCTTGATATAACAAATCTGAAGAAGATTAGAAAATATTTATTACACCAAGTAATTTGTTACAATGAGGTTTTTATAAGAGATTAGGCTGGTCCAAGATTTGTTTTATCAAGATAAGCAAACAAAAAAAGTAAAACACATTGAAATTAATGCCTTATAACTTATAACACTTAATATTAATTTATTATGACATTTTGAATTCCTGGATTGACTTATGATAAATTGAATGTGTTTTAACCTGCTGAGACATAATTTTGTGAGATCGATTGGTAGAATACTTTGCGCTGATGTTAATTATGCTTTGTATTTATGTTTTGCAATGATTGAAAAATCGTTAGAAAGAGGTTTTTCCGAAATTTATAATGTAAAGGTATATTTTGTACTTACAGCCAATTCTAGGGGATTTATAAACATTTGTAAAATCGAGGCAATTGTTATATTGAGGTTCATTATACTAAAGCTGTACCCTGTATATGCATGTAGTGGCAGCGTAAGAATATACGCTATCCCATATCACGTCATGGGTGTCGTATGAGGTGACACAAAAAGCTGAACCAGGAGATGAACAGCAGCGTCTTTCCTATGGCAAATATTATCCCAATAAACCTATGTTCACCTGTGAACATTTGATGGCTTTTAATAGACTATATAAAATCTTAGTAGCCAAGAAACCTTTTTTCAATTAAACATTGGCTTGTTTCAGGAGGTAGCAGTGAAAGTAGAATCCATAAAGGCCAGACACCCACAGCTGCTCTATGAGAGCAGAGTGTACAAAATGCTCCAGGGGGGCGTTGGCATACCACATATAAGGTATGTAATGTAAAAATCAATTGCTGTCCATTAGCCTTGCTAAAACTCTAAAACGGCTTAAACTATTTTGTATATCATTTTAGTGGGTCTTTGGATGGTTTAGATTCATAATTGGGCCCGGTAGTAGGCACTGCTGCCGAAATTCAAGAATCACCTGTGCAAAGTTATATGTGGTAGAGCCATGCTGCAGTTCTATTAGAGGCATAGTTGTAGCACGAATGAGTCGGCTCGCCCAAGGAGGGACCACACTCTCACAGAATACCAGCGTCAAATAGTAGCTTAATTCTGCTGTATTTTGTATGGTGACTGTAGAGAACCAGAGACTCTTTTTACTGTAAACGAGGCATTCTATCTTAGTCCTCATGGGTGACAATGCATCTACATTTTGATTCGTAATCGAGGATAGATGTATATGTCTATGGGCTACAGCAACCACTTACCATCAGGTGGACTGTGTGCTCGTTTGTCACCCTATCCTATAAAAAAAAGCCAAAGCGGATTGCAAGTATTTTATTTTGCTAAACTCAAAGTAAGACTTGACTGGACACAGTCTACTTTATAGATTATTAGATATTTGTGCTATATGGATTGACCCATAGCTATTTTAGCATACAGCACTTCAAGGAGTAAAACATTATTTATTACCCTTAACAAAATAAAGGTATTCTTCCTAATTTTTCCTTTTTTTTTACGTATTACTTAAAACAATGACTTTCATTAATCTCTTTGTGATTTGATGACGGACAATGTAATATTTGTATTATTTGGTAACTTATTTACACATCGTCCTGTGGATATTGTGACAGGGGGAAACCGAAATAGAAGCTGGGTAGTATTATCAACTTGATAACAACTAAATAATAAAAACTGTGGAAACTGCCTGCCTATGAGGCACTCTATTTTGAGCAGAGTACTTTTGCAGGCTTTAATGAAATGATAATGGATGCAATCAGTATGCTAGTGAAGATCGAGTTGGAGAAAAATGGCTGCTCAGCTGTTTTATTGGCTATTGTTTTTTGACATAAATCAAAACAATGTATTGCAAAAGAAATTAAAAAAATTATAAATATAGCGATCCGCTCTGATTTCGCATGGGTGATTTCTGGATCTCGACAAGAGCGCCACCTATCTGGTCCAATTTTGAATTTAGGATCCGGTGACCCACTTAAACACAATAAATTTCAATTAAAATTGGTCCAGCTGTGTAGAGGGAGATTCAAGTGATTAGTTTTTAAGTTGATGCTAAGGCATATAGACTAAAGAAGAATTAAGCCTTGACTTCAGACTATATAAAATTATTTTCACCCCACTACAAAACGAAAGAAGAGGTTCACAATTCGACAGTATTTTCTTTTTAATTACCTCAGAACTTTTTTCTAGGTGAACCGATTTGATGATTTTTTTTATTTGAAAGTTGGTGCTTCTCTTGTGGTCCTATATGAATGTGATCAAGATCTGATCTATAGTTTTCAAGTTATCCTTAATAATGCGTATTTTAATTGACTTTGAATACATTAATGATGTTCTTATTTTATTTATATTGAAGTCGGTTGTACAATTTTTTTTAATTTACCACTTGTTTTTTTAGTTACTTGAAGTCATCTTTTATTTTAAATTAAAATGTTATTTTCCTGTAATGTTATTTTTCGAACTTGAGTGCAATAAGCGATATCACAAATATCAATGTCCTCACCTTTTCACCCGCTATTTTGCTACTCATAGGGGTGGATGTTTTTTTCCAGATGTATATGGAACCTAACTCCATATAAACATGTTTAATAAGATAAGAATCAAGATTGGGTCACAATATTGAAAAATAAATGCATAACAAAACATTTAAAACAACATACAGTCAAATTGGGAACATCCTCTTTTTAATTTAACTGAAATACTAATAAAAAAAGTTGTTTACTCCAAAAATATATTATTTTTTCTGATTTTTCTGTTCATAATATTTAGAAAAATATTGAAATAACTGCTTTTACGCGCGTTATACGTGAGCGATTGCGCAGTGATGATGAATGTTCAATTCGGACACAGATCCTAAATAAATAAAGAGGGAGAGAGAAATATTCTTGTTATAAGTAAAACTGTTAATCAAATATGATTATATTTACTAAAGCACACCTTATCTTAAATATTTATTATAAAACATCTAAACTCATAAACTCAACACTATCCAACTTAGACTAGAAGACCCGCCCAACTTAATTCCTGCCAAAAGTCAACTGTTGAACAAAGACCGGCACCATAATTTGCCTTATATGAGAATATTTGCCATAGTTACCATGCTTGGCCGGTGGGTTGGTAAATGCGGTTGTTTTTATTTTGTTGCCAGAAAGATGCTATTCTCTCTCCTGTTTTCCCCATCAGTTTCCTCTTACGACACCCACCGATGATATAGGGGTATGTGTCATTCATTCATTTCTAATAACCTGTTCATTCAAGTATTTGATTATTCTTACGAACTGGGTTATTCGGGTCAATCGTTTAAACGGATCATTTTTGAGTGTCGGTACTTTGTGATCTGTGAGACGCACTCGATGATGTAGGTTGTCGGACATTAAGTATACTCTGGTCGTAGGTCCTGTCAATCGTTTGATTCGGAACGTTCAAAAAATGTAATTGCATGCATCAATACTTTGCTGTGACCCGGGACAAATGAACGAATCATTTACGATTGACAAATGAGCACATGACTAATATATTGGGTAGTGGATTCATTTCGCCGGTACTACACGTCAGTGGGCTTAATAATACTGTATATAATAATAATTATAATATTTTGTGTCATGACTTACGTTGGCGCAGATGGACTGGTATTTCAATCTTTTTGCGTGTTAAAATTAGAAAGTTAATTTTGTTTTGATGCTATTTATTTAAGTTGTTTACACAATACGCGAAGTATTACGTCAATAAAGTACTAAAAATAATAAGAATTAAGTTCTTACGAGTGGAATGATATCTAAATAAAAACGCAATAAATACTTCTCATTACCGTACAGCCTATTAAAGTCACTGCTGAACATAGGCCTCCCCCACAGACCAACTATGGCAAATATGCTCCTGCTCATTGGGGTGATATTTGCTATAGTTGCCACACTTGGCAAGCGGGTTGGCAATCGCAGTTATTTATTTTTAGTCGTTATTACAAACACGCTGCTGCCCATCTCCATATTTGTTTCCCTCTGTCGGCGACAGCACCCAACACTTCCTGCACCTACGGGATGTTATAGGGTAGTGGATATTCTTACACCACCACCACCAGGGCCTTTATTACGCTAGGTTTTAGAGTTCCGTAGTCAACTAGGAACCCCTATAGTTTCGCCATGTCTGTCTGTCCGTCCTCGCTTAATCTCTGACCGTTAGTACTAGAAAGCTGTAAATTTGGTACCAATATGTGTATCAATCACGCCGACAAAGTGGTAAAATAAAAATTGGAAAAAAAATGTTTTATTAGGGTAGCCCCCCTATATGTAAAGCGGGAAGTGATTTTTTTTCATTTCAACCCTAACGTGTGATATATTGTTGGAAAGGTATTTAAAAATGAATAGGGGTTTGCTAAAATCATTTTTTGATAATGTCAATAATTTCGGAAATAATCGCTCCAAAAGTAAAAAACAATGTGTCCCCCCCCCCTCTAACTTTTAAAGTTTAGAAAATATGAAAAAAATCTGAAAAGTAGAACTTTATAAGGACTTTCTAGGAAAATCATTTTGAACTTGGATGGAAACAACAGTACCCACTACCGGGAGCAGTTGCAGGAGCGCGGAGCGCTGCTGGAGCGCGAACATAATGGATACCCACCTTTAAACTCATAAGTGGGAACACTTATTGTGACGGACGGGAAACTACGGAACCCTACACTGAGCGAGGCCCGACACGCTCTTGGCCGTTTTTTTTTCAGTTCCTGATACTACAGTAGAAAAAAATCTTTATTAAAAAATTAAAACTAGTTTTAGTTTTTTCTTTCGTAATGTTTATACTATACTATACTACTTTATATTACCTACGAGTAAGCTCAAGATCGCTCAGATAGCTATGGAGACGATGCTCTGAGTTTCTCTACATGATAGATATCGTAATGAGGTATCCATAGTAAAACCAGAGTAACCGACTTGGCCCAACGGATCTTAATGATCTCAGATGATGATGTGGCAGATGGCAGTGGGCCGGCAATATAGTGCGACGAACCGATAACCGATTGAGCAGAAAAAAATTCTGGAGTGGCAGCAACAGCCCCCAACTGTATGAAGTGATGACTTGGTAATGGAAAGTCGATGGATGCCGGTGGCTCAGGATCGTACATTGTGGTATTATTTGAGGGAGACCTATGTTCAGCAGTGGATTTGTATTGTATTGTATTGTATATTTAACAAGTTACTTGAATGGTACCTCAATTATTGGGCCAGAATTCCATATTATTATAAAAGCGGTATTTATTTACTACATTTTTCTTCAAAACTTTAAAGTATACGGTTCAAAATTTATTGAAAACAATTTATTTGTTTCGTTTTAAATATGATTGGACGACGGATATTTATAACTGTTCTATTTTTCATATAATAGCTTGAGGTTCGACACAAACATTGCCCATTTTATAAACCAGTTATCAAAAACTTTATAAACCAATCTATTATTCCTAATTAAATTTGAACATACAACTTATATTGGAAATTCGATAGGTTTGGTTCATTTTTTTATTAGCGTTTTACTATTTTTCGCTAAAAATCCGCCATTTTATTTATAGAAAAATATAAAAAGTTATCTAAGAATACTGCAACATTTAACAAGGATTTGACTTTCAGCCGGTAACATTTTGCGAGATTTTTTAAATTTAAACAACGCAAAACAGATTGACAAATGATAAACTGAACACAGATTCCTAATTATCAAAATATAGCACTTTGATCATTACACGACAAAAGTGTTGTTTGATAGACATTATTAAGTACATTACAGATTGTAATGAAATAATAAGTATTCCTAAATTAATGGTAATACTTAATATACAGCCACTTGTATGCGCGTTTTTGGGATTGTGACATGCCAAAGTACTAACGTTTTGTGGATATCTAATCTTGTTTCGCAACCTTGTTTTCAAAATAAATAGTTGAACTAATAAATGGCTTTTAATTGTTTAAAAATAAAACGAAATAATAACTAAATGTAATAAAATGTATCTATTGACTGATGACATCCAGTTACCCAACTTTTCTGTATTCAATCACTCAAATTATCAACAAAGCTAATAGTGTGCCAGGAAAACATCTTTAATCGAAAAACTAAGAGGACAGCTTTAATAACCCTGATCAGTGATCGGATTTCTATGCGGTTTAATGCGTCAACATGATCTCATTTTGACCTGTGTTACCATTTTTTTTGTCTATCATGTGGTGGCGGTGTAATATATCCTTAACTTCAAAACGAAAAGATCATAATTTTATAAAACCGGAAACGTTCCGCTTTGTGTTACGATCCGTTACATTATTCTATATTATGACTTGCACTTGACTTTAGTGATGGTCAAGTGAAAAATATATATCGACATATATATTTCATATGACACGCATACATCGTATCGGTATAGTTTTAACCTGTATCGATATCTATCGCAAAATAGATATCAATATATCGTCATTTTTGTATGATGTAGTAGGATAAGGCCCAAAATTTTATAACTGGACGGTTGGAAGGCGAAAAAACGACACAGCCCATAAATGCTTTTGTAGCTGCTTTTGTTCCTTATTGTATTATCGATTATTACAACATGTTAAAATATATCGAAATCGATACGAATTTGATACTCTAAAATAAATATCGATATATCGCGATTAAAAATATCGACGGTATATGTATCGATATTGTTTACCCAAGCCTACTTGACTTAATGGTTAGGTGGTTTAATCGACCGGTTAATCGGATGCCGAGACCGTTAATTAAACTCCAACATTCAACTAAATGTCTAAACTTTTAATGCTTGAACATAACATACCTACTACTTTATTCGTGGCAAAGTCACAGTCTAACTAAGCAGTTGGTCATCGACGGCGCCTAGAGACGGGGCAATCGTGAGGTGTGTGTGAGGCGAGACGGGCGAAAAGTTCGTGAGTGACTGTTAGTAGCTCGGGAACTATTCGCTAGGGATGTTCTATCACACAAACAAAAAAAAAGTAACTGTATAATAAAATAAAATCTGTTGTTTATTCTTATTACTTCCCATTCTGGCAACCCAAGCAAATTTATTGTATATGTCGGCTTTTCCGACAACGTCAAACGCGAGGACTGACTGTATGTTCTTCTTAGGCTGTAGGAAAACCATGCTGCAGTTATATTCTAGTTGTAGCACAAAATACATAATAGTACAGTAGCTTTGGAATAGATTAGAATATAGATATATTGCTGCGTTTCGTATGGTGAGTGTAGAGACTACTGAAAAATGGGCATTCCATCTTAAGGTACCCACTGACGATACGTCGTAGTATACTTCCAAGTGAATGCACTCCAAATAAAAATGTATCCAGATACGGTACCATTGACGATACTTCCATTTGGAGGCATAGCGTCACTTTGAACTTGGCAGTCGTGGAATTGATGGAATGGAAATAAATAATAATATGGACAATAATACTTTACGGGCGGCGGCAGCAGCGGGTATTTCACTAAAAAGACAAAAAACCGAAACGAGACAATCCATCGTAGTCTTCAAAGATGACAACGCATCTATATTTTGATTCTCAGTTGAGGATACATGTATATGCCACAGCACCCACCACTAGGTGGACTGTGTGCTAGTTTGTCACTCCAGTTCTAGATATGATATATAATATGGAGGAGCAGTATTATTGACTGAGGTAGACATTAAAGAAATCAACATATAGAGGATATTTTTCATTATAACTATACGTGGTAGAGCAAGTGCTCGATCAACTCCCCTTCTATTCTTATTTCACAAATCGTTTTACTTTCTTCTCTTTCAAAAACCATAACCTTCGTCTTACTTGCGTTCACTTTCATACCCCTTTCTTTTAATGATCCGTTCATTGATGTAACCATCATTTGCAACTCGGCCGCCGACGACGCAAGAATGACTTGATCATCGGCGTACAAAACGCATTTGACCGTTAACTCACCCATTCTTAATCCGTATTCTTCAACTTTCAAATTATGCAAACAACTGTCCATAAATAGGTTGAACAGCCACGGGGAAGCCACACAGCCCTGTCTGACACCTTTATAGATGTCAAACCATTCCGAGTAGACCCCGTTGATCCTAACACAAGCACTAGAGTCCCTATAAAGAGACTCCAATGCCCGTATCAAGCCAGCGCTCAACCCAAATGAGTTCAGTGTTTGCCATAGCAAATCCCTATCCACTCTGTCATAGGCCTTTTCCAAGTCCATGAACGCACAAAAAACCTTTTGGTTTTTGGCCAGAAACTTCTCCGCGATCATGCGCATGGAAAAGACTTGGTCTGTACATCCCATTCCCTTTCTAAATCCCGCTTGCACATCCCAAATTTTTCCATCAGTTTCTTTCATGACCCTTTCAATCAGTACCTTAGCGTACAGTTTTCCTACAATGCTAAGAAGGCTGATGCCACGGTAGTTTTTACAGTCCTGCTGCGACCCTTTTCCTTTATATACTGGGACTATCACGGCTTTGCACCAGTCTACCGGTACCCGCTTCAGTTCCCAGCATAAATTAAACAAGGTGTGCAGCAGGCCTGCCACCACTTCCTCTCCAGCCCTTAGCATTTCGATTGAAACTCTATCATATCCGGGCGCCTTACCCGCTTTCATGCTTTTCATTGCTTTCATTATTTCATCTATACTTATCTCGCTACCTCTTTCCTCTTCTTTCGGAGTTTCTATTTCACTTAGTACACATGTTGTCTCCTCACTCATAAACACGCTTTCAAAATATTCCTTCCATCTCTTTAAACTCAAAACTTCATCATTCAGAATATAGCCATTCTCGTCTCTTATAGCATTCATCATAGGCTGTTTTGAATGTCCCCTGGCAGTTCTTACCAGTTTCCAGAACATTTTAATATTTGCCTGGAAGTTATCCGATATTCTTCTATCATTCTTATCCGTTCTTTCTTGCTTTTTTCTTTCAACTATTTCTTTTACTCTTTTATTAAGATGTCTAAATACTGCCTTTTTTCTTTCAATATCATCATTCGTACCGCTAGAATTACCAGCCTTTGTTGCTAGTAAATCTAGCCATGCTCTCTTCTTTGCTTCAACTTCCATACGTATCTCATCATCCCACCATAACGTATTATTTTTCCTTTCATTCTTTCTATTACTAACACCACATACTTCGGTAGCTGCATGCACTAAACCTTTCTTTACATTTTGCCATACATTCTCCAAATCTAACTCCTTCATACATAATTCATCCAAACCACTTATATTTTCTTTCAGTCTACATTTGAACTTGTTTCTCTCACCTTCATCTTGCAACCTTTCTGTTCTAATACGCTGTAACGCAGTGGTAGACACAGATGACCGATGGCGCCAACGCCTGAATAGACCATTAATTCGGCATAAAACCAAATAATGATCCGTTCCTACGTTAGAACCCCGATAAACCCTTGTATCCATCACTGCGCCCCTCAATCTTTCATCCACAATTATGAAATCTATCATGCTTCTATCGTCACCTCTTTCCCAAGTATACATATGAATCCTCTTGTGGCGAAAGCAAGTGTTCGTCACAAAAAGATTTTTTTCCATACATACGGTGAGGAGACTTTCACCATTCTCATTTATACTTTCATCACCAAACGTTCCCAATATCCTTTCATAACCAAGCCTCCTCACCCCAACCCTTCCATTAAAATCTCCAAGCATAATAATATTTTCATTTCCCTTACACTTCATTAACACCATCCTTACCATTTCCCAAAACTGCTCTCGGATATAAGTGGGCTTAGACATGTCTGGGGCGTAGACCCCTAACACGAACAACTTCTTTAAGCCCACTTTCATTCGTATCCATAGCAGTCTTGGGCTTACACATTCACACTCTTTCACACATTGGCCCATTCTTTCTGAAAGGATGATACCTACTCCCTGGCATGCCCGCTCGATCTCGTCTACACCAGACCAGTATGCGGTATACATGCCATGTGTAGTGACATTCTTCCCCTTCCTTTTCGTCTCATTTACGCATAGCACATCTATTCCTCTATCATACATCATATCGCATACTTCATCCATTTTATCATTCATTGCCCCACATACATTCAACGTAGCCAGACGGGCCTCTGCAATCCACTTTTCGCCTCTCCGGGAGACAGAACGTGACGGGTGGCGAACCTCGTCGCCGGTTTTCCTCCCGGAGATTCTTCGCACCCCTGCCCCATTAAAGGGGCGCCGGGAACTCGGGGCCATTTCCTTTATTTGGTTAGTCATGGTGCGAAATATGGGGTAGTATATTTTACGCCACTACCACGGCGTGGAGCCGAGTCTGTGTTATCGGCTTGTCGCTCATTTAGCACCACCCGGGGGACACGTGTAGGGTGGGCCTAGGAACAGGTGGTCAAAGCCTACGGACGCGAGCGACTTATCCCCCCTAATAAAAACATATTTAATCCAATACACAGTTTATGTTTGACAAACAGAGCACATGTACTACCATCAACACCAAAACACGTGGTAGAGCCATGCTGCAATTATATTAGTAGTATAGTTGTAGCACGAATGGGTCGGCTCGACCGGGGAAGGACCACGCTCTCACAGAATACCAGCGTGAAATAGTAGCTTAATGCTGCTGTATTTCGTATGGTGAGTGTAGAGAACCGGAGACCCTTTTTACTGGAAATGAGGCATTCCATCTCAGTCCTCACGGGTGACAACGCATCTGCATTTTGATTTGTAATGGAAGATAGATGTAGATGTCTATGGGCCGCAGCAACCACTTACCATCAGGTGGACTGTGTGCTCGTTTGTCAGCCTATTCTATAAAAAAAAACATTAACTGACGCAATAACGTCCAAAAAATGGACGCCGGTTCGCCCATTCACTGACGATTCGGACTGCTTCCATTTGGCGTGGCGCACGTTTTTGACATTGACGGACGGCCGCGGACGACGTCCATTTGAACTGGACGCATGGATTTCAATTCATTTGGAAATCCAGAGTTGGATGAAGTCCATCCAAATGGAATAGGTTTTTACCATTCACGAAACGATTTTGGACTATTACCACTCTACTTGGGTTAATGGACGTATCGTCAGTGGGTACCATTAATCCTCAGGGGTGGCAACGCTTCTGCGTATTGATTCCTAAACGAGGATAGATGTACAGAGGTATATATCGTATAGGGTTACAACCATCCACTTAGCGTCAGGTGGACTCATTTGTTACACTTATTCTAAAAAAAATTACGAGTAGCACTCCGTGAGTGCCGGTTAAAGTGAAAACTTGAATATTAACGTTGTGCGTTTTTGATATTTTGGAATGGTTAGGGATTAATTTTGCACGAATTGCTTTAATTATTGGTATAAAAGTACTATCATTTATGTGGTAGACTACAACAATTATTTATTGCGCTATCGTACACAAACATGACAATTTATGTTATATTCGCGCAAGCGCCCTGCGCCGCCTAAACGAAACAGCAGGCGCAGGCACACATTTTCGCCGCGCCGTAGAGAGGGGGATACTTCCTCTCCTACTCCCCATCCGTCTTACGAATTTTCGATCAAGTCACGTGTCCTGACGCGAGTTTAACATCTTTTACCCATTACAAAAAAGTGTACAACGCCTCTAAAGAAGTTTTCACTTCAAAAACAACATTACGAACTATCCTTATATCGTAAATATATGAAACGTTATCAGTTATGACAATAATTATTATCAAGACGTAACGTTACTCAGTAAAATTTCTAATTATTGAATAAACCACAGCATTATTGTGAGCTACAATTTTAAAAGATGATTTAATACCTTTTTAATTTGCTCATCGTTGTTGTAATTTTAAGTACTACATTTCGCACGCAAATAAAGTGTATTCACAACGGCTTCAGAACGTTAACGATTAACGTTAAATTTATCCACAAAATAACATGTAATGTTATTTAGGTTTATGGTTAACACGTCGGCTAGGTATTTAACGTAAAATCATATAACGTTACATGTAATGAAACGCTTCCTGTTTGGTTATTGGCAACATTACATTTTATCGGTATTTTAAGCCTGTTTTATGGCAAGCGTGACGATATAAGAGATACTTAAATAATTTATATTGTAGAAAAACAAATAATAAAAATATTAATTAATTTGCAACCTTTAACCTTAGGATTCGCGCAAAGTAACGCCTGATTCTATCAATTACAGTGAATTTCGGTTATAACGACGGCGGAGGGACCACTTTAATGTCGTCGCTATATCCGGAGGTCTCTATATCCGAAATAATAAGAAGTCATGTACATATTTACTTATCATTTATTTAATTATGTTATACACGGGTGTTTTGTGATTTTTCTTTATTTTCAGGAATTTTGATTCAAAACACTCCATAATTTTAGCGCGGTTTTTCCACATCGTTGATATTGTAGAATGTGAAACTCCAAATTTTAGATCAACATTGTTTTCTCCATTTTGCAGTGTCGAAATGAAGTCCACTTTTTCTTTAACAGTAAATGTACGTCTAGGAGCCATATTCACAAGTTTAAGAAACACTGTTCACTCACTGGAATTTCTATGTAACTGATTCACAAGTTTAACTTCGTAAACATGGTTCGTAGTCCTACATACAAACAAAGCATTAGTTTGACCATCTGTGAATGTAAACAAAGGATAAGAAAGCTCAGTCGCAATATCCGCAGGGGATTTCTAGGAATCGGTCATAATCATTACATCATTACAGCCTCACAAGTCCACTGCTGAACATAGACCTCCCCAAGTAATGCCACAAAGCACGGTCCTGAGCCACCTGCATCCATCGACTTCCTGCATATCTTACCAGGTCGTCACTCCGTCTAGTGGGGGGTCGCCCTACACTACGTCTACCGGTACAAGGTGCCACTCGAGAACCTTTCTTCCCCATCGGTTATCGGTTCTTCGAGCTATATGGCCGGCCCTTTGCAACTTCAGCTTACTAATCCGGCAGAGAAACTCCGAGCATAGGCCTCTCCATAGCTCGCTGAGCGATCTTGAGCGTCCTCATACTGCCAGCAGTGAAGGACCACTTCTCAGATCCGTAAGTCATCACTGGCAACACGCACTGGTTGTACAATCTAGTTTTTAGAGATTGAGGTATACCTGACGAGAAGATATGTCGTAATTTCCCGAACGCTGCCCAGCCGAGTTGAATCCGTCGATTGACCTCTCGGTCGAAGTTGGACTTACCTAGTCGGACTATTTGTCCCAGGTAAATGTACTCGTCAACAACTTCGAGCATAGTACTCCCAACAACTACCGGCGTAGGTGTGACATGGACATTAAACATGATCTTTGTTTTGTCCATGTTCATCTTAAGACCTATCCGTTGGGAGACACCATTGAGGTCATTGAGCATAGTGCTTAAAGGTCCTCCAGCGATTCTGCCGACTATACCGTCGGCAAATCGAAGGTGAGTGATGTACTCGCCGTTGATGTTAATACCGTATCCTTTCCAGTCCAGTAGCTTGAAAAAGTCTTCCAATGCAGCGGTGAAGAGTTTCGGGGATATAACGTCACCCTGTCTTACACCTCTCTGCAGTTGGATAGGTTTCGAACTCTGGTTCTGTACTCGGAAAGCCATCGTAGCCCTACTGTACAAACACTTTAGCACTTCGATATACCGACAGTCAATTTGGCACCGCTGAAGGGACTGTAGCACCGCCCAAATTTCGACAGAATCAAAGGCTTTCTCATAGAATCTCTTCAATCGGTCATAAATGGTTCACAAAAATAAGTCGCTATACCCGAAATTGACGCTATAACCGAAGTCGCTATTACCGAATGAATTTCTTACGAAAGTATGCTATAAATTCAAGGGACGTAAGTTTGACGTCGCTAAAACCAAAAAGTCGTTACAACCGAGGTCGTTATTAATGAAATCCACCGTATCTTAGAAAAACAAATAATCGTATACTTCCAACGAGACAATCTTTTCTCTTCTTCTCAACATAGTGATACTCATATAGTGCCCACCAAAGACGTTAAACAGTACTTAACAAGAACAAAAAAAATAACAAAAGTAAAAGTCAGTGCTAAAAAGAATAAAATTATTTCAGTTTGTGAAGTCAGCGCTTAAATTCTTCTATGTACACTGTCTGTTGGCGACGCGCCTATAAGAATGTTTCAGTTTATTAAGTCAACCGATGACGAATAACTTTTCAAAGACTTATTATCCAATAAAAATGTTCTGATAAGAAAATGCTTAGTTAAATCTTAAAGAAATGTCGAATTAATGGTATGAAGGTCTTGGGTTCGACTCCCAGGCCGGACTAGTTTACTGTTTTCTAAGTAATATCTTTCAATAAATTCATATAGGGAATTTTATGTTATAAATTATGTTACCAGATTTGTTCCCCGGTTGAAATCGTCTTTCCAACGATGTAAATTCAAAGGAATATTAAAGTGAAGTTAGAGATCGGATTGGTTCCCCGGTCGAGATGATCACTCTGTGCACAAACAGAATTAACGGAAGTTAATTGCATAAGTATTGTCTTGTATAAGTATGATATGTTTTGTACGAAAACAAATGCCTATTTGTTATGATCGATTAATGAAAACATTCACTTGTATTGTTATCTGATAAGAAACATGATAACTGATAAGAATCTTATCAGAGATAGTTTCCTACAGTTTGAAAATTGTGTAGAAGCACTTATTTATCTAATATTGTTAAAATTAAGTGTATTTCAGACTTTCATTTTTTCTGATAGCCGAGAGCCGTGCAAAGTTAGTTTAACGTTCAAATAGTGTGAGTTCACGGAAGCACGCTGGCCACGCCCTTAGGAGGCCAAATATGTAAAAATTTAAAATGTTTGTAATTTCAGCAATTTATGTAAAAATGACTTGTAAAACATTTCAGGTTGATTGTACGTGCTAAAGAGGTGAATTCTGTGTTATTTTTATGTGAAAATTCCTGTGTATAAGTGAAATAATGATAGTTTTGTATAAGAAATTTAAAAGTGTTTTAAATAGTGAAATAAATAGAGAAAATGTAAATTAAACTATTGTATTAGTTAACATATGTATAAATTCAAGTGGGAAACATTGTTTTAACTTTCTGTGTTAAATATTTAAGAAGTTCGGATTTTGGATTTGTGATTAAAATAGGCATGTTTTGTTTTATAAATTAAAGGATTTTTGTGATACGAAAAAATAATATATATCATGGTGTAGATATTGTTTTGTGCTATCTAAATAGATAACTTGTATTTATGTATGACTTATGTGAATAAAGAAATTAAGTGAAACGTGAGAGAGTAATAGTACAAATTCATGTAATTAAGTTGCGCAGGCACGCGAATGGCGCGGCTCACTTTCGCGTATAGCTCTGGGGGTAGCTTAGTGAACGGGTTTTATTGCAATTCGTTCGGGAATCAAACCAGCAGTCAATAAGAAGAAGAAAGAAAAAGTGTAGGGAAGTGATAGGGAAAAGTGATTACTCTCTCACGGAACGGTTTGAAGATAATTGCTGTTTTATTCCCAAGAAATTCATCCCTCAAAGTTATACAGTCCACATCGAAGAATTAAGGCGTCGGGACCGGGACGACTTCGGAAGACCCGTAATCCCCGTCTGAACCTACTTGCTGAAAAAGAACGAGGTTATCGCCCTTGTGTGTTACTCCGTTGCGGAGATCACATACGTTGGTCCCGAACCCAACGTAGGCGTTATAGGAGGCCGGATCGAGAGAAGCCTCGATTCCTCCCTTCTGTTTCAGAGCCCGAAAGTTTCCGCCCGCTGTTTCCTTTTTCAATTGGACCTTCGGAGCCGGATTAAAAGGACCACCCGAACCCCGCCAGCTGGATCAAGGAACCAGCTGTGGACTGCTGGTTGTGGAAAAAGAAGACCTTCGGAGCCGAGTGAAGATCAGCAACCGAAGGAAGCCGGAGGTTTGAGCTGAAGCAATAGGACCAAAGGCCAGAAGACCAGGACGTCAGCGCTGAAGGACTGGACCTGGAACTACCGGAAGAAAGAAAACCGGGATTGCGGCCTGGGGCGTGTGCTCGCATGGGGCACGTATCGCAGCCGGGCGCAGGTGTCTTGTGAAGGCACTCATCGTGGCCAAGCAGGGCTTGGCATTTTTCCTGTCGGGCAAGCGTGCTCGGCATTTCCTGTCGGACGACCGTGTCCGGCATTTTCCTGTCGGGTCATCAGGGTGCAAGAAGAAGCATCCACCGTTGCTGCTGCCAGGCGAGGGTGCGCGTGGGCACCTGACTGCATCGCGGCCGGAGGAGGGCGCTCGGACGAGGCGTCACCGGCAACTGGGCGGCGAGCACAGCATACATCCCGACCACCTAACGGTGCCAAACGGTTGGGCTCTGGCACAACACCTTCGGGTGGAGCAGTTCTCTCGAGCGAGACTGCGCTTGCACTACCGCTCGACTGTTTCGTCATATTCCTTGGCGGGACAGTTCCTAAACCTTTCCTCCATTCCATTCCTGCACGACTCCATCCCTGGACGGCTCACCTCGGTAGGCCCCGTCCAGGATTGATAGGGCTGATAGGGCTGTTAGGGTGGTAGTAGGGTTGTAGGGTTGGGAGATAAGGGGGGGGAGGGGTAGTGGTGTTAGGTTTGGGTGTAGAAGGGTTGTAGGTAAGGGGTTGTAGGGACCGTAGGGACAGTTAGGGACCGTAGGCCAACAATCACCTTCCTGCAAGATGAAGAAGGCACAAGACCAGACAGGGAGAAGCGAAGGGAGCAGGACAAGGACAGGGCTCTCAAGAAAAGCCAAAGAAGCGGAACCATCTGGAGCGACCACAGCTACTGCGTCAAATGGAGCAACTCCTTCAAGTGGAGCCACCACCGACACGTCCACATGCACGTGGGACTCAGGGACGTCCATGGCAACGACAAGCAACAGGACGGACACCAGTGGTACGCAGGCCAGCACCGCACAACAATCCGTTATATCCAGGAGTGAAACGGTGGTCGAAAAAGTAGGTCAAAGGACCGAAGAAGCGGCATCGTCAAGGACAGTAATCGGGCACACTAGCGATAAAGGGTCACAAAGAGGTAGTAGGTCATCGCGATCGGCGAGGCTGAAAGCCGAATTAGAGGCGCGGATTAAATTCGAACGCTCAGAGCTCGAACGAGCACAGGCAGCTGCTGCCTTAGCCAAGTCTCAATTGGAGTTGGCACGACTCAACCGAAAGAGGAGATCGACTCGAGTGAGGATGATGAAGAGCGGAATACTCAGGTGGAACCTTTCGTAAGGAGTTGGGTTCAGCAGACCATAATGAGCGCGCCGGTTAGTGTAGCACAACCCGATATTGCTGATAAGGAAGCGTGTAAAGGATCACGCCGCAAAGGGGCGGAGATCGAGCGCAACCAAGGAAATGCACAGAAAACACACGCGAGTGAGGTGTCAGAATTGACCGAAGCGATTGTGAGTGCAATAAAAACAGCTGGTAAAGATAAGTCTTCCCAGCTTCATTTCCTCCAGGAATTACCGGTGTTCGATGGAGACCCGGGTGAATGGATAATTTTCAAAACGTTGTTTGAAGACACGAGAAGCCAATTTTCAGGGGTGCAAAATGTTGCACGCCTTAGGAGGGCATTAAAAGGCACCGCTAAAGAGGCGGTAAAGTCGCTGTTATTTACTTTGTGTGAACCGGAAGAAATAATGAACGCTCTCGAAAGAAGATTCGGTAGGGTTGAGATGCTCATTCTAGCCGAAATCGAGAATGTAAAGCGTATGCCAAGATTGGCAGAAGATTGCCGGAATATAGGATCTTTTGCAAGTCGTATTACGAACGTGGTTGCCACGATACAAGCGTTGAATCAACCACAGTATTTGTACTCACCGGAGTTAGTGAGCCGCATAGTGGAGAAACTCGGAACTATGATTAAATTTAAATGGTTTGAATATCGAGCTCAGTATCCTTTGGAGCCAGAGTTACAGAAGATGGCCAAGTTTTTAAATTTATTAAGTGAACAATTTGGAGCGTCCTTAAACAATGAAAATGCGCCTGAAAAAAGGAAGCGTCCTGAATTCAGGAAGCAAACTGTACACACTGCAAAAGGAGGTGTACGCAGCTGTGCCGTGAGCGAGCGCTATATGCGCCGAAATAATTCGAGCGAGCGTCTAGAACGCCGAAATAGTAAAGGGCACAACCGACAAGTGGTTATGACAACCCAGGATAAGCCTGTAAGTCGGGTAACACATAAGTGTGTTATATGCAACAAGGAGCACTCTATAGTGAGTTGTTACAAGTTTAAGGACATGAATATTCGCGAGAAATGGGAAGCGGTCAAAAAAGCGAAAGTATGTTTCCAATGTTTGTCACCTAACCATAGGAGGTTAGAGTGCAAAGCGAAAAAATGTGGTGTAGAGGGATGTAGAATGTCACATCATCGAATGCTACACCGATACCCCAATGAAAAAACCTCGCCACAAGGGGGCGAGGTGGGTAAAGATGCTCAGATCACAACTGTTAGTACAGTGAATGCACTGGCATGTGCATACTTAAAGATTATACCGGTCGAGTTGTATGGACCTAGAGGAAAGGTCAAGACAACAGCTCTTCTGGATGAGGGATCGACCATGACACTCATAGAGGAGTGGATGGCTCAGAAATTAGCGCCTCGCGGACGTAAAGAGGGATTACGTATCGAAGCCGTGGGAGGTAAGCGAATTAACGACGACAGTTCGTATCGCTTAAACGTTAAGATAAAAGGCATTTACTCGAGCGACTTAGAAGAGATAAGTGTACAAACAATTAAGTCACTTAACCTTTCTCCTCAGTCGGTAAGCCGAGAATTATTGCAACGGTGTTCTCATTTGACACCGATTAAGGATGAGTTGATGTATGAGAGGTCCAAACCTACCATATTAATTGGTCAGGACAATTGGCATCTCATAGTTACTCGTGAATTAATTTCAGGAGGTAAGAACCTACCTGTAGCATCGCTCACCAAACTTGGATGGGTTTTACATGGTCACCGATCGAAACCGATCAAGATCGTTAACCACATTTCCACCAAGAAGGAGGAAGATATGGATAAATTGATAAAGGATTATTTTAGTTTGGAATCTCTGGGAGTGTCGGCTAGAAAGCCCGCGAACGACTCAGAAGAACGAGCTTTAAGTATTTTGAACAAAACGGTACGTCGTATACCTAATAATAGGTACGAGACTGCTTTGTTATGGCGCACAGACAATGAGTGCATGCCGTCGAATAGAGCGCAGGTTGAAAGTCGCCTGTTAAAATCGCCGAAGGGCGTAAATGCGTTAAGAAAGCAAGAACCGTTAAGTCTACCCGACTACGGACGATTTAGCAGCTTTAAGAAATTCCTTGGGGCAACTACACGCACCTTACAAGCGGTAGAAAAATTCAAGAGTTTAAGAAAGTCGGTTAAAGCACCCGACGACGCTGCCGAAAAGTCGGTTATGTGTTCCAACAAAGTTTTAGCAAAGTCGGTTAAAGGACCCGATGGCGCGTTGGACATAGCGCTCTTGAAAAAAGCGGAATTATTAATTTGGAAGTTCGTTCAAGACGAGTGTTTTTATTCGGAAATAAAATGCTTGAAAGCAGGCAAAAGTGTTGAAAGAAGTTCACGCTTAAGTAAATTATCTATGGAAATAGGAGAGGATAACTTACTCCGTTTAAATGGACGTTTACCTTTCAAGTCTAATTTGACCGAGGAAAGTAGAAAACCCGTCATATTGGACGGTAAACACGAAATCGTTAAAATGATGATTAGAGAAGTTCATCATCATTTTGGACATGCCAATCACCAGACGGTGATGAATGAGGTGAACCAGAAATTTTATGTCTTGAACTTACGTAATGTAGTACGAAGTGTGTCACATCATTGTCAGTGGTGCAGGACATACAGGTCAAAACCGCAGAACGTGCCACAAGGAAATATTCCTCCTGAGAGAATAGCTCATCATGAACCACCTTTTACATGCTCAGCTGTGGATTATTTCGGTCCTATGAGTGTGACTATAGGAAGGCGACACGAAAAACGTTGGGGCGTTTTATTCACGTGTCTGACCACCAGAGCAGTACATCTGGAATTAGCAGCCTCATTGACACCAGCGTCAATGATAATGGCGTTGAGGCGATTTATCGCCAGAAGAGGAAAAACAGCCGTTATATACAGCGATAACGGGACAAATTTCAAAGCTGCGAATAAAGAATTATTGAAAGCATGCGAAGAATGCCATGAGGGCATGAAAAATGAGTCATTTAAGAAATACATTAAATGGAAATTTATACCTCCGGGAGCACCGCACATGGGTGGCGCCTGGGAAAGGTTAGTAAGATCGATTAAAATTGCGTTGACCGCTACGCTCAGAGAAAGGAGCCCACGAGAGGAAATTCTACATACGTTGCTTTTAGAAGCAGAGCACACAGTAAATTCCAGGCCTCTGGTAACATTCAGTATGGATAGTCCTGAAGAGGGTTTGACACCCAATCATTTTCTTCTGGGACGCTCATGTGGTGATCGACCACCTGGATTATTTCTAGAGCAGCATCTGACGGGTCAACTCAATTGGAAAGCTGCACAGAGATTAGCCGACCATTTTTGGACAAGGTGGCTGAAGGAATACATGCCTACCTTAATACCGCGAACAGGTCATAACGGAAAGTTCATGGAACCTAAAGAAGGCGATATTGTTTTGATAATAGATCATTCGTTGCCACGAAATACGTGGCCGAAAGGCAAAATTAGTAAAACGTTACCGGGACCAGACGGTCACACCAGAGTGGTTGACGTCATTACTAGCACAGGTATCTTGAGGAGACCTACATCCAGAATAATAGTCCTGGTACCCGCGACGCCTCCCAAATGATGGTGCTAACGCACGGGGGGGAGATTGTTGGCGACGCGCCTATAAGAATGTTTCAGTTTATTAAGTCAACCGATGACGAATAACTTTTCAAAGACTTATTGTCCAATAAAAATGTTCTGATAAGAAAATGCTTAGTTAAATCTTAAAGAAATGTCGAATTAATGGTATGAAGGTCTTGGGTTCGACTCCCAGGCCGGACTAGTTTACTGTTTTCTAAGTAATATCTTTCAATAAATTCATATAGGGAATTTTATGTTATAAATTATGTTACCAGATTTGTTCCCCGGTTGAAATCGTCTTTCCAACGATGTAAATTCAAAGGAATATTAAAGTGAAGTTAGAGATCGGATTGGTTCCCCGGTCGAGATGATCACTCTGTGCACAAACAGAATTAACGGAAGTTAATTGCATAAGTATTGTCTTGTATAAGTATGATATGTTTTGTACGAAAACAAATGCCTATTTGTTATGATCGATTAATGAAAACATTCACTTGTATTGTTATCTGATAAGAAACATGATAACTGATAAGAATCTTATCAGAGATAGTTTCCTACAGTTTGAAAATTGTGTAGAAGCACTTATTTATCTAATATTGTTAAAATTAAGTGTATTTCAGACTTTCATTTTTTCTGATAGCCGAGAGCCGTGCAAAGTTAGTTTAACGTTCAAATAGTGTGAGTTCACGGAAGCACGCTGGCCACGCCCTTAGGAGGCCAAATATGTAAAAATTTAAAATGTTTGTAATTTCAGCAATTTATGTAAAAATGACTTGTAAAACATTTCAGGATGATTGTACGTGCTAAAAAGGTGAATTCTGTGTTATTTTTATGTGAAAATTCCTGTGTATAAGTGAAATAATGATAGTTTTGTATAAGAAATTTAAAAGTGTTTTAAATAGTGAAATAAATAGAGAAAATGTAAATTAAACTATTGTATTAGTTAACATATGTATAAATTCAAGTGGGAAACATTGTTTTAACTTTCTGTGTTAAATATTTAAGAAGTTCGGATTTTGGATTTGTGATTAAAATAGGCATGTTTTGTTTTATAAATTAAAGGATTTTTGTGATACGAAAAAATAATATATATCATGGTGTAGATATTGTTTTGTGCTATCTAAATAGATAACTTGTATTTATGTATGACTTATGTGAATAAAGAAATTAAGTGAAACGTGAGAGAGTAATAGTACAAATTCATGTAATTAAGTTGCGCAGGCACGCGAATGGCGCGGCTCACTTTCGCGTATAGCTCTGGGGGTAGCTTAGTGAACGGGTTTTATTGCAATTCGTTCGGGAATCAAACCAGCAGTCAATAAGAAGAAGAAAGAAAAAGTGTAGGGAAGTGATAGGGAAAAGTGATTACTCTCTCACGGAACGGTTTGAAGATAATTGCTGTTTTATTCCCAAGAAATTCATCCCTCAAAGTTATACAGTCCACATCGAAGAATTAAGGCGTCGGGACCGGGACGACTTCGGAAGACCCGTAATCCCCGTCTGAACCTACTTGCTGAAAAAGAACGAGGTTATCGCCCTTGTGTGTTACTCCGTTGCGGAGATCACATACGTTGGTCCCGAACCCAACGTAGGCATTATAGGAGGCCGGATCGAGAGAAGCCTCGATTCCTCCCTTCTGTTTCTTAATCGAAAGTCGAGTTCCGCTTGGTTCTTTTTCACTGTCTTATCACGGACTTTAGAATGTGGCATTATTTTATTTCTTGGTGGTTATTATAAGTTATTTTTTGCCCTTTTCAGTGGACTAAGGAGTATCACAATCTCAATGTCGTCAACATCTTAACATCGTTAACATCTTTATTCCCTATTTTGCCATCACTAAGGAGGGATATTTTTTCTATAAAGCAGATGTTTCAAAATCGGCCAGGTCTATGTACACTGCCTAAAAAAAAGAGAAAATCTGTGGATTTCGGGAAAAATACAGATAATTCATTTAAATGTATCCTGTTGTGGTAAACGATTGATTTTTATCAATTATATTTATCGACTTTCAACATTACTTCTTACCGCTTTAGTTACTCTGTGCTTATAAACAATGACAGTAAAACACAAATCGCGACAAATGATCGTAGAAAAAGGACTATCAGTTGTCACAACAGTGTCAAAAATACGTGAAATAAAGATGTCAAACGTCACTAGTCAATAAAAATGGCAGCTTACCGCCATGACGGGTCTTTGTTGTGTGTTGCAATTTCAAGTGTAATTTCCTGTGCTTTACCAGCAAACAAAGCCATTATAAAATAATTGGACGGTTGACAACCGTTTAAAATGTGTTTCCCTGTTTTTGAGTTTAGTGTACCTGGCCCAGGCTCCATAGGTACATTTTGGAACCGATTTTTACCGATTTAATGAATAATAATCGTCAATATCGATTCACAATTTACGAATATGTATGTCGCGTAACATACATAATAATAGAAAAGAACAAACGTAACGAACTGTAAACCTCCTTTTTTATGATGTGGGCAAAATGTCACTTTAGGTTTCGAATCACAAGAGATTGATATACTTACGTAAATGTAGTGCCTTGTACTTGTGGCAATAAAATATACCCTGCGCAGTTTATAATTGCTGATGCCGATAGTATTCGAGCTTTATGGTCGAGGTCGAGGTAGACGTGGACGGTTGGACATCTTGCGATTGTGCTAATTCCTAGAAATAAGCTGTTTTATTTTGCTATGTTGATAATATTCTTCAAGCAGTCTTTATATTTTTTTTGCCGTAAATTTAAAAGTAAAAGCTTTTGTGTAGAGCAAAATATTAATATTCTAATCTCTTTAGGTTAGGTATATGAGGTTTGGGTTATGATCTGATAACTTTCGAGGACTTCACATGTTTGCGTTTTTCTTAATTACTTAGACTTTTTTTGCTGCCAAACATATCGTTTATATATGATTTAATGACGCAAGTGCTGCGGGTTGTGTCGAACTTGGGTTCTTGGTTTAACAATAGTACTGGAGTAGTAATAGGTACTGGGTTAATAACTGGTGTACTTTTGTTACTCCAGTAACCCAAGTTTGACATAACACTTTTTACATTATTTTTACCATCATTTACTTGCGACTTCGTCTGCGTAGAAGAACGCTTGCGTACAGATCTATAATAATGGTCTTTAGGCAACCAGTTATAATTTTCAAAAAACCACTTAACAGCAGTTTTTTTTTTGCTTTTATCTCGAAAACTAATCTGCGATATGAGATAGTGGTCAAAGTAAAAATTGAAGATCTATCTATAAAAAAAGATGTAGTTTCATTCACAAACATTCCACCATTTTACAAAAAGCTGTTTTTGAAATGGTCGAATGGATTTTGCATCAAAAGTGGAAGATCGTTATAGAACCTTTTTCGTGTAGCCATAAAAGTTTTCTCGGAATTATATATCTTTTGCACTTTATGAAATAATCATCAAAAACTATTTAATTTATTAGATTTGCGATTTAACAAAAAAAATGTTACATGTTTATCGTAAAAAATATAGATCCCTCCTGGCATTGCCCTCTATCTGTTCCTGGAGTCGCTCACAATCGGTTCATTCATTCCGAAGGTTAACCTGTACAGACAGACGAAATTAAAATAAAAGTTATTAATGTTTTAATAGCGAGAAAATAAACCTCAGAGCTTAATAGACTTCAATTTTACTTATATATGTCTAGATAAATTATAATTTAAATTATTAAATTGCTGGATATATGCCTTTCCCGTTGAGAGAGTTTGCATTAAAAGCCACGCTTTACTTCTGTAAAGATTGGCGCTTACTCTCCGTCATCATTTTCGGTGGGCGTAAGCCAGGCGTAAACGAGGTGGTTACACCGACATTAATCGAAAGTCATCATTTTTTGGACACTCTCAGGACCGGCATACGGTTGATAAGTAAAAGTAATTATATATCAGATTCTTTGATACGTTTTAACACTCGGACAATCCTTGAATATCAATTGCGGATACCCGGGACAGCTGCCGTAGTAAATATTGTATTGACCTTAATACTCGGTCAAAATGCAAGGTTTCAGATTCGAGCCGAGCGATTTTTATTTCTGTACTCATGAACTAATATATATTATAATTGTTTGTCTAGACTGGAGTTATTTTTTTTTAAATTTCAAATGTATTTTTTGTACATTACTTACAAATGGTGGAAATAGGCTAGGTTCTTGGCGTGTTAATGTTTTTTTTAATTATTTTTTTTATAAAAAAAATTATAAAAAATGTTTTAGCTATGTAGAATGCGTAGTAGATTTAAGCGTTACTTTGCGGAAATTCATTAATATTAATGATGTCAAGCAAATTAAAGTCGTAACCTCTGCTTCATCCTAGTGAATGTCGCTGGTAAAATGCTTCAGATGTAATGTTTCTCAGTAAGTTTGTAATATTTAGATCAAGATATCATTACAAGCAGTACGTGTATTTGTGACTTTGTGTTTGTTGAACAAATCTTTTTTTTAACTAATTGGAGTTCAACAAGTAAGGCCCCGTTTACATTTTGAGAAGTGAGAAATGCGATTGACAACAGACAAGTGCTTAGTGCGCATTTCATTCCCACTTATCACTTGTCACTGCCTGTTCACACGCACTAATAAACACTAACTTGTCATTTGTCAGTTGAATTTGCCACTCGCACTTGTCACTTCTCAAAATGTTAACCGGGCTAAAGTTTAATGTTTGTTAATTTTTTTTATAAAACTCATGTGGCAAACCAACTTATTCTTCATGGTAACTGGCTACTGCAGTTGATGTACACCCGCAGCCGCAGCCAACTACAAACAAAGAAGGCTACAGATGCGTTGTCATATCTGAGGATGAAGATGTAATGCCTCACAGTCTGTGATTATATTGCCTCTGTACTCTTCAGTTCGGAACAAAATAGTACAAGCACTGTTAATTGACACTGATTCCTGGGCAAAAAAAAAGAGTCCTACCAGTTTTAGTAACTGGTAGATGATGTCATTGTAATTCATTCATCTCAATTTCATCTTTGCAACATAATTTAATGAATGAATTTATGAAATTTAAAAGTCCAATTAACTTTCACCGCTCAATTTATAGTCTTGATTAAAAAAGTAACGTTTTAGTAAATATGAAGAAAATAATATTTACTAAAACGTTACTTTTTTAACGCTTTAGTAAGTCCCTTTTTCCCTGTTTGGTTCGAATTGTAATATATATATAGTCCCGTCTCGTCGATTCTTTATGCCTTAGATTCCAGCAAAAGAACCGTCTAAGCCTTTTTTCTACTAACCTATTATTTAAGGAGGCTTAAGTGCCAATGTGGCGGCACCTAAGGGAAGTTTTACAAAAACTTTGTTAGATTCTACGTATGCCAATAATATAATGTAGATGGCGTTGAAGTTTTGATTAACAAATAAAAACCGAAAATTTATTGTTTTTAAATTTATATAGGTACGTAAAGCAAATATTATTTTCATTGTGATTTATTTTCCATCGTTTTCAAGCGATTCAATTTATTTTCTATCTAATAATTGCCGAAGAAAACATTGCACAGATTTTACAGTATTTTATAATAGTGTAGTGTAGGAACGTGCAGAACGCCAAGGCTCGACTTCAAGTGTGTATAGGTTTAAAGTTAAAAATTAAAGGATTAATAGGAAAAAGGAAAAAGCAAGAAAGAACGGATAAGAATGATAGAAGAATATCGGATAACTTCCAGGCAAATATTAAAATGTTCTGGAAACTCGTAAGAAATACCAGGGGACATTCAAAACAGCCTAGATTGATGCGATACGAGACGAGAATGGCTGTATCCTGAATGATGAAGTGTTGAGTCTAAAGAGATGGAAGGAATATTTTGAAAGCGTATTTATGAGTGAGGAGACGTGTGAACTGAATGAAATAGAAATTCCGAAAGAAGATTAACGAGATAGGGAGATAAGTATAGATGAAATAATGAAAGCAATGAAAAGCATGAAAGTAGGTAAGGAAACCGGATATGATAGAGTTTCACTCAAAATGCTAAGGGCTGGAGAGGACGTGGTGGCAGGCCTGCTGTACACCTTGTTTAATTTATGTTGGGAACTAAAGCGGGTACCGGGAGACTGGTGCAAAGCCGTGATAGTCCCAATATATAAGGGAAAGGGTCACAGCAGAACTGTAAAAACTATCGTGGTATCAGCCTTCTTAGCATTGTGGGAAAACTGTATGCTAAGGTACTAATTGAGAGTTATGAAACTGATGAAAAAATTTTCTGATGTGCAAGCGGCATTTAGAAAGGGAATGCGGTGTACAGATCAAGTCCTTTCCATGCGCATGATCGCGGAGAAGTTTTTGGCGAAAAACCAAAAGTTTTTTGTGCGTTCATGGACTTGGAAAAGGCTTATGACAGAGTGAACAGGGATGTGTTACGGCAAACGCTGAACGCATTTAGGTTGAGCGCTGGTTTAATACAGGCATTAAAGTCTGTATTACTCGAGTGCTTGTGTTAGAATCATCAGGGTCTACTCGGACTGGTTTGGCATCCATAAAGATGTCAGACAGGGCTGTGTAGCTTCCCCGTGGCTGTTCAACCTATTTATGGACAGTTGTTTGGAAAATTTGAAAGTTGAAGAATGCGGATTAAAAATGCCTTTTCAAAAATCTTTATTTCACAACACAGTGGTTTGTAACTGTAAACAGAGGTTGGGACCATCCTATTAAGTAATAATAATACTTGTGCCAGGTGGCCCCGCTCTTCCTTACTTTACTAAATATCTTTAAATGTGTTTTGAAGACAATTTGGAAAAACACTTATAAAAATAATTAATGTTAACATTAGTTTAGAGTGAAAAACAAGGCAAAACAACAATCAATTTTTTCAATTTACATATTAACTGAAATAGATTAATTCTGAATTTTAATAAAAAAGCATGAGAGCGTGTTCGCACGCGCGCATGTGCAGAAGATCCACTGAAGATGAACATCGCGAGGGACGCCCGTCCACGTCCCTCACTGAAGACAACGTGAAAAAAGTTGAAGATGTTGTGTTGGCAGATCGAAGAGTGACCATCAGGCATGTAGCTGAGGTCACAGGGATCTCATATGGCAGCGTTCAAAGAATCCTTGCGAACGAGTTGCATATGAAAAAACTCTGCGCGTTGGGCACCCAGAATGTTAACCGATGAGCAAAAGAAAAATCGAGTTGACATTTCGAGGGTCAATCTCGAAAAGTTCCAAGCAGATCAAGAAAATTTTTTGTTCCGTTTTGTGACTATGGACGAGACCTGGATCCACCATTTTGATCCTGAAACGAAACAACAATCGATGACATGGAAGCGAGCCTCCTCACCGACGCCAAAGAAATTCAAAGTTTCAAGTTCGGCGGGAAAGGTTTTGGCATCTGTTTTTTGGGACGCTCAAGGCATAATTATGGTGGAATATTTGGAAAAGGGAGCCACTATTACGGTCTCTTACTACGCAGACAAAATAAAAAGATTACGGGAGGCCGTTAAGGTAAAAAGACGCGGCAAACTGCGAGCTGGAGTGCTGTTTCACCAAGACAACGCACCGGCTCACAAAGCCGCAGTTGCGATAGCTGCCATTCAAGAAACGGGATTCGAACTGCTCGAACACCCTCCCTATTCGCCAGATCTAGCTCCTAGTGACTTCTACCTCTTTCCTCGGCTCAAGGAACGCCTCCGAGGCAAGAAATTTGAAGACGATAGCGAAGTAATGGCCGCTGTTGAAGCGTTTTGGGAGGGTCAAGACAAAGAATTTTTTTCAAAGAGAATCCTGGGTTTAGAAAAAGGATGGACTAAGTGTATTGATTTGTTAGGATACTATGTAGAAAAATAAATTATCATTTTAACTTTAATTACCGTGTTTTATTTTCATTATCATTACTTTTGGATCACCCCTCGTATTTAGGATGTGTATTCAGCAGGGATGGGAGATATGATAAGGATATTGAACGACGAGTGAATGCAGGAAATAAAGTAAATGGGGCTCTACACTCTATTGTGAAAAGTCAGAATGTGTCAAAAAAGGCACGTATGGCAATTCACAATGCTGTATTAGTCCCTACTTTAACGTATGGTAGTGAAAGTTGGGTGTGGCAGAAGAAGCACGAGAGTAGAATAACATGATTAAAACTACTTTTACGGATTTTATCGCGTTTTTTTTTTTGCTTTTAATTACTTTCATTTTTAATTCCCGACGTTTCGGGCGCTTTCCAGCACCCATGGTCATGGGGGACTCCCCCGTGACCATGGGTGCTGGAAAATAACCGCGATAAAATCCGTAAAAGTAGTTTTAATCATGTTTAGTGTTCGCGTAAATATAAGAAATCATTATGAGAGTAGAATAAATTCAGTAGAAATGCGTTCGCTAAGGAGTATGTTAGGGCTGAATCTGAGTGACAGAGTGAGAAACTGTATGATAAAAGAAGAGTGTGGTTTGCAAGATGATGCGGTGACCAGGATTAAGAAAGGAATGCTTCGGTGGTTTGGTCATGTAGAAAGAATGAATGCGGAAAGACTGACAAAGCAAATATATGTTGCAGAAGTGAATGGAAGAGTCGGAAAGGGACGTCCTAGGCGGAAGTTTGTCGACCAAATTGGCGATATACTAAAAATGGGCGAAATTAAGAGTACCCTTAATCGACGAGCATGTATGCGTAGGTATATGGATGTGGAAGAGGCGAGAGAGGTATGTCAGGATCGTACTAAATGGAAGTCTGTAGTCTCTGCCTACCCCTCTGGGTGACAGGCGTGAGTGTTTGTTTATGTATGTATTTAATAACAATTATCGTATTTGAAGCAACTTTCTAGAAAAAGAGTCCTGTCGTCTGCTTTTAAACAAACTCGCATAACTTTCTAAAACCAAAAAATAATTACATTACATTATTTAAGGTTAACATCTGCATGCGCAGCAAGGTTCGCGATAACACAGCAACCAGTTCGTTTAAAATTCTCTTTGTCGTTTATTCAGTCACGTTATCATAAGAGTTGCATCTGCAAACGTTGTATAAGTATAATTTGATTTATTCGGTAACAAGGAAGTACGTATTTGAATTGTTTCACCATTATTTCGATAATAAATAGCGTAGCTCTCACAGAATACCAGCGTGAAATAGTAGCTTAATGCTGCTGTATTTCGTATGGTGAGTGTAGAGAACCGGAGACCCTTTTTACTGGAAACGAGGCATTCCATCTCAGTCCTCACGGGTGACAACGCATCTGCATTTTGATCTTTAATGGAGGATAGATGTAGATGTCTATGGGTCGCAGCAACCACTTACCATCAGGTGGACTGTGTGCTCGTTTGTCACCCTATTCTTTAAAAAAAAAAGCTACTCTAATGCTAGAAGACATTTAGTGACATATTATTTTACATTTTGTAGTAATTAAAAAAGATGCAATACAGTGTACGTGATATAATTTGTAGAGCCATGCTACAGCTATATTTTGGTTGTAGCACGAATGGTTCAGCTCAATCGGGGAAGGACCTATAGTCTTACAGTCTTACAAGTACGAGTGGCAAGCACAACTGAGAAATGACAAGTGCTTAGTGCGAATTTTATTCACACTTATCACTTGTCATTGCCTGTTCACAGTTCACACGCACTAAGCACTTTTCATTTGTCGGATGCACTTGTCACTCGCGCTTGTCACTTCCCAAAATGTAAACCGGACCTTAATAAACATAATCTAATTACGGCTATTGCACTATGAACTTATATAAATTTTTCATTTTTTGTTTTAAGTCTTACAATGAAACGAACGGTTTTATCTCGATCGCTAGTATCGACGGTCGGTTTCATACTGGCGTGAGAATGTAGGCGGGTATTGGTATAGGACAAGCTGTAACGACTACCGCATGGTGCTCCCATCTTGCCACTGCGACCGTTTGCCATAATAACCAGCGATCGTATCCCGATTGTGATACAGTTCATGTAAAAATACATCTCCGCTTGACGAGAGTTCAGAAGGTCAGAAGTTAAGCGGTGATTAATAAAGTAACGAACGTATAATAACGGTCTGCTCCAACAAACTTCATCAAAAGATCAGTATTATTATAAGAATATAAGCGTTATTGGAAAGAATTTGATCGAGATCTTATTGTTGCAGATGGTATGGCTACGAGAGGGACCACAACATCCTCGTGATGGACCTCCTGGGCCCGTCGCTCGAGGACCTGTTCAACTTCTGCTCGCGGCAATTCACGATAAAAACTGTTCTTATGCTAGCTGGTCAGTATTTTGTAGGCTGGATTCTGCAGCTTTTGACTTAACCCCTAAGCTACGGCTTTTCATCAAACATAGTTATACTTATTTGTATTTTATCTTAATAAAGATATTCTCTTGGGGAACTTAGAAGACGGTGATAGGTCCAAATGAAAGAAAATCAATTTCGCTGGAAATTATGGTTGGAACACGTAGAGAAACCAGACGGAAGGTTGAAAATTCCTGAAAAATAACCTGATTTCCATGATTAACTCTGATATTTTGTTGCAAACGTAATTAACAAGCGTGAAAAGAAACTAATTATTGGTTTTGTTTCCACGTCGCGGATTCCACCCCACCCCTCTCACGCTAAAACCTATATTTTTTTTAAATCGCTCTCACTAAACTACCTGTGTCGAAGAATTAAATCATTCATTCATTCTGCTTTTTATTTCTTAACGAATTTATACTAGTTTCTGTTTGGATTAGAACACGAAGCCTGCGACTCGGTAGTCAAATATTATATCGTAAACCGTACGTAATACATATTCAAACAAATCAAATCATGTATTTGCAATCTAAGTAGACATGTTCTTAAATTCTAAATTTAAAATGTGCTTACAACTTAGACGCCCTTTTCACGCACTGCAAATTTGACGGGGACACTGCTTATATACCTATAAAATATACTTGGAAACTACATAGATAAATATAAAAATATATAAAAGTGTTATTTTATGATATCTGAATACTTCTCCACTGAGTAGAAGGGATTTTGTTTTAAATGTTTTCTAAGGTTAGATTGAATTAACCAATTCTGCAATGTTTTTTATTTTCTGGGGTAATTTATTATAAACTTTTGTTGATATATATATAGTAGGTTCTTGTATTTTTAACATTTTTGTTCGCCACTGTGGTAGGTATAATTTATTTTTGTTACGTGTATTTATGGTATGTGTATCTTCAATAGTTTTGAAAAATATTATTATTTTTGTGGACAAACAAGGCATAGATCATAAATGTACGTACAGGGAAAGGTAAGAATAAGAATATTTAGTTTTTTGCAATATGATCTACAGCTAGTAGTGTTATCTATCTGGGCTAGCATCTAATTTCTTACGCACTTTTGATTCATTAAGGTGACACTTCGAAGATTTGGTGGTTTTTCTAATTAACATGTTTTTTTAAGTTTTATAGATTACAAACCAAAATTTTGGTATATGATTTTTAACTATATGGTCTTGGATTGCACAAAAGGAAAACACGATGTCACGTAATTTTCTTGATAGAAAAAAATTGCAAAGTAGGCTCTAATTATTTACATTTCTCGATGACACCACAATATACTTACGAAAAATTTCATAGAATTATTTTTAAGGCATAGTAAATAATCATATCTAAGTTCTCATAAACCAGTTTTTTAAACCATAACGAAGTTTTGTTAAAATGAATAAAAATGTTGTTTGGCGCTTACTTAGTTTTCTACCGAGCGCTTGCTCGGTATGGCTATCTCATAATTTGCGTACTATGAAGTCATTCAAATTCAAATTCATTTCAAATTCATTTATTTATTTGTGAATACAGTAAGTTAGGTGTTATAAAAATTTACAGTAGGTACCGTGTATTCTACCACAGTGTGGTGTACAAATATATTTCTTCACGTAATAGCCAATAACAGCAAAATGGAATACTTTTAAAATTGATTGCAAATTATAAAAATACAATAATCATATTTGTAGGTGGTATTAAATATTCACAGAAATGTTATATATTATAAGTGAAAAGCGTCTTGCAATGATACCCATGACAAATAACACATTTCGTAATGGCGCCTTTACGTCCATATTGAAAAAAAAAGAAAAAGGTGAAGTAAATAAAAATGTCATCTTTTCAAATTATTATTACTATTATTAAATATACGAGTCAACAATAGATACTGCATCTTAAGCTAATGTCACGTAAGTAAACTATATATATATATATATATATATATATATATATATATATATATATATATATATATATATAAAAAGAAATCAAAAATGTCGATGTCATCGGCTCAGACAAAATAAATATTTTGTCTGAGGTCATCGGGTCATCATAATATCATGTCAAATGTATAATATATGGTATGTCAAATCAAATATAAATATTATAATATTATGTATACCAAAACAATCATTTAATTTCTATGTCATTAAGGTATTCATTAATAGAATAGTAAGATTTAGTAATTAATAATGTTTTTAATGATTTTTTGAAGCTTTGTATATTATTTATTTTCTTTATGTCATTAGGTATTTTATTATATATAGGTATGGATAGGCAAAATATACTTTTTCGCATTTTTGCTGACTTTGATTGTCGAACTTTTAATCTCAGAGGATACCTTCTATTATTTAAATTTTCAAACAACGGCAGGTTTCTATGGACAAACACAGCCGTCTCATAGATAAAAAGACAGGGAAAAGTTAGAATTTGCAGCTCTTTAAAATGTGGTTTACAGCTGTCTGTCCAGTGTAGATTTTTGATTGCTCGAATACACCTTTTTTGAGCTTTGAATACCTTTTCCCGATCCACTGAGTTTCCCCAAAACATTACACCATACCTAAGTGTTGACTCAACGTATCCAAAATATGCTATACGAAGTGTTTGCGTATTTGCTCTTTTATTTAACTTATACAAGGCATATGAAAATTTATATAATTTACTGCAAACACTATCGACCTGTGCCTTCCAGTTCAGTTGGTTATCTATGATAATTCCTAAAAATTTAGTTTCTATCGTTTCATAGATTGGTGAACCTTTATAATTAATATTAAAACTTGATAAACTATCTTTTTGCCAATTAAATTTCATAATTTTAGTTTTCTCTAAATTTATATTTAAGTTATTTTTTACGAGCCAATCAATTATAAGACCAATGGAATTGTTAATCTCAATTTCATAGCTTTGGGTATTATTGCCTTCATAAACGACCGTACAATCATCCGCAAAAAGGACCATAGATTGTTGTATCACCGATGGAAGGTCATTAATGTACAAATGAAACAGGAGTGGACCCAAAACGCTTCCTTGTGGAACGCCGTAGTTCACAGCTCGGGGTGTCGATCGATAAACCTTTTCTGTCAACTTTATAGGACATATTCTCCTTATTTCAGTAATCTGCGTCCTGTGTGTAAGATATGACTCAAAAAGATCTAAAACTGTCCCTCGCAATCCATATTGATATAATTTTCTTATTAATATTTTGTGATCCACAAAGTCAAAAGCCTTAGTCATGTCCATATATAGCGCGGCCACAGGTATTTTTTTGTCTATACATGTTATAATTTTGTTGAGCAGGTCATAAATTGCCGCGTTTACAGATTTATTTTTACGAAATCCTTTTTGCTCATTTACGAGTATCTTATTATCTTCGAGATATTTATTTAAACGTTTATATAAAACTTTTTCAAAAACTTTCGCAAATACAGTAATCAAAGCAACAGGGCGATAACATCCAACATCACATCTGTCGGTTTTTTTAAATAATGGATTTACTATTGACAGCTTTAGAGACTCAGGGAATTTGCCTTGCTCTATACATAAGTTTATTAAATGACATAAAATACCCGCAATCAAAAATGCTGTCTCTTTGACTACTTTAGTAGTTATTCCGTCATACCCTGTGCTTTGGGTATTTTTAAGTGACTTTATAGTTTCATATATTTCAACAGGAGTGACAGGGGCCATAAACATTGACGAAGACTTATTAAATTGTATACAATAGTTACCTGCGTTCTCTTCATTAACCTGTTTCTTATGCTCCATTTGTATAAAGTGATCGTTAAAAGTTTGAGCTATTTCTTTCGGGTTTGTTATTATTCGATTATTATATATAATTTTGTCGATTTGTTTTATAGGAGCATTTGTTTGGTTATTCTTAATAACCTTCCACGTAGCTAAACATTTATTTTTTGCATTTGCTATGTAATAGTTATTCTGCGATCGTTTTGTGAGTTCAATAATTTTCTTTAATTTTTTAGTGTACCTTTTAAATTTATCTTTTGAGTCTTTATTAGGATTAAGGCGAAATTTCCATAACTGATTCCTTTTGTTTCGGTTACACAACTTAATTCCTTTTATAATCCATTTCGGTTTTGTTTTTAAAGACATTCTTATCTTTATTTTCGGAAAGCATAAATCATAACATAATTTATAAATGTCAAAGAAATAATCAAAGGCGTCATTAGGATTATCTAAAGAAAATAGTTCAGTGAATGTGAAAGAGTTTAGGCAATCTACAAACTTTTTTAAATTTTTTTTGCAAAAATCGCTTTTAAAAACATACCAATATGTCATTGCATGATGCTTCATTACTGGAATTTTCAGCAGTTGGGCTGTATGATCTGAGAGTGCAAAATCTCGTATTTCGGTATTTAGTTTTGTGAAATTATGGAATGCATTATCTATGCAGGTACCACTACATAACCTTGTTGGTTCATTAAATTCAATTTTTAAATTGTAACTACTCAAAATTTGTGTTATGCTATTTGTCAAGATATTTGGCTTTAATATGTCAACATTGAAATCACCAACAATGACAAGTTTTTTTGATTTAAAACAGTACTTGTGTAATATATTTTGCAATATATTTAAAAATGTATCAATATCCTTCGCAGAATTTTTAGGCACTCGGTACATGCATATTATAATTATTCCAAATTCAACAAGCTCAATTGCACAACATTCAACTTCGTTACTAATGGATAGAGCTTGAACTTCGTAAATTATGTTATACTTAATATTATAGTCTACTAAAATACAAGCTCCACCTTGTCTATTTTTTCGCAAATAACTTGTAGCTAATTTGAAATTTGGTATACATAGATGTTTAATGTCATCTTCAACCATATTATGCTCGGTTATACAAATAATCCCAATTATTTTATTTTCATCTTTTAATTCCGATAAACACACAGCAAGTAAGTCGGATTTGTTAATAATTCCGTTTATGTTTTGATGCAAGAGATACAGATTATTTTGGACCACGAAAAAACTCTGAAGAATCATCGGTTTCATTACTCGCTGATCCTTCCATCGCTACATTACAAAACTCTGTTTGACATGATTTATCACATTTTGAATACAATTTTGAGTTCCCTGTTACACAAGCAGCGTTCTTTATATAATTTAAATAATTTTGTCTGTAACTAATACTTAAAATTTCTTTCAGTAATGACCTCGATAAGTTCAAAGCAAACAGCTTTCTTCGCGGGACCGATTTGCAATAATCCATATCCAAAAACACAGCTCGCTTAAAATTGCTACATAAGAACTTTAGTTCGTAATTTAGCTTAAATAAGTTTAGGTAATTGTTATGTGGAACCTCCGATATTATTACATTTGTATTTTGGCATGAGGTGACCCAACTCATCAAGTTACATTTTAATTTAAAAGGATTACGATCATTAGATCCTGTAAGTACAACCACACAATCATTTAAAGTTAATGAAGATATTTCATGTTTCCAAACATTTAACACTTCACTTGACTCGGCACCAGGTTTAATAAAGCAGTAAACTTGATATTCCGGACCCAGAAGTTTTTCCAATGAGTGTCTGACATTTTTCCCATACTGATCAGGTGATCAGCAATAATTATGATTTTCTTTTTTGCAGATATACGATCCACCAATACTGACCGTTTATTAGTAATATTAGTAGATATGTTATCCTTGTCAATAACTTTATTTACAACATCTTGCTGCTGAACATTTAACGCTATTTCAGATTTGTTGCTAAAACTATTATTTCTTTTAGTGACCCGCATATTACTGTTTTCTTTTTTGTGCATGTTACTGTCCGAGTATGTATAAATGTCTGTTGCAGTTTCCGTTTTTCTGTCTTTAGTTAATATATCACCAGTAACTGTCAGTATACTACTATCAGCCGTAGAATCTTGATTTGTAGATTTTATATTATTAAGCAATGGTGACAGGATATCTTGTAGTGGTTTAAGTTTATTTTGTTTAGTTCCCTTTCTTCTCGGTGTTGAGTTTGTAGATCGTGCTTCGTTATTTTGAGTTGAATTTAATTGTTTTAGTGATTTAATTACCATTTGACAATTTTCCAACTCACGTTTAAGTTTAAAATTTTCTGTTATTAGATTTTCAATTTCTTTATGCGCTGACTGTAGTTTTAAGGCTAAATTATTATTATTTACTTTTAACTCAACTACTATAGGATTCTCAATTGTTGATAAATTCGGTAAACTGTCCATAGTATTCTCAAATAACATTGTCGACGATGATGTCATATCGATCTCTAGTTTCGTTAAGTCATTCTCCGAGTTACACTTAGTAGGTTTTCTTATAGTCACATTTTCTTGTTGTAATGAATTTCCGGTATTCATTTTTCGAAATAGTTATATCTAATCATTAATATTATATATCTTAAATAATCACAAAATAAATCATAGTGTGTTGAGGGCCTTATCATATAGTTTTTTTTTTGTCATGCGTCGTATAATAATTATCTATGACATTTGTAGTGCGATTTTAAAAGTTATTTAAAAGTTCAGACAGTTTATAAAGTCGTTTTGTCGTGTCTTAAGTTGTTCTGTTATAATCCACACAAAAATTATTTTTTATTCTAATAGTAGGTATAGTCAGATTCAGATTTATATTATAAATTGTAAATGTTTTAACTTTGTTGTAAAACCAAAATTTATTTAATCTAAGAAAAAACGTAATTTTCACAATCGGATTAGATTCGATCTCACGACATACGGCGTTCGTGCAAGCGCTATAGACCATTAGACCAATTTATTGTCACTCATCACGATTCAAAAATGTCATTACTATATTTTAAATTTATGATTAGCGCTCAGCTGATTGGTTAACGCAGTGTTATCGATCATGGAAAGTTTTAGATATTCAAAGGTTAACTGATTTTTAACAATTTTTCTTTTCACTTATTTTCTATAAACGATCAACACAACACATCTAGGGTAACTTGGTTTATACACTGTTATTGAATAAGTTTATGAGTGTTTTATATTTACACTGACTTTTTTATGCCGATTAAAAAGTTATGATTTAGATAAATACACTTTTAGAAAACACTATCACTTGATAATCAGAATAGAGAGACTTGATATTTAACTTCTATCGATTGAAATAACTATGAAACAAATTTTAAGGATTTAAATCCTGCGGAGCACACAGAGAATGTCTACCGTCCGTCCGCTTCACACGACACACGCTTTTACATTAAGTCATTGCATCACTTTCATTTTGACACTACCGCAGTCGTCCGTTAGCTTCACCGACAAAGGAATAAGCCACGCCCCCAAAACTTCGATTCATTGTCAAGGTATCCTCTTAATAGCTACTGCACATCGACGCTACTTCCCCACAACATAACTCCGTACTTAAGCCACGAATGAGCATAGGCAGAGTAAGCTGATTACCGTGGCTGTGTCAGTGGTGATCATTGGTATATTAAATGATTTACGTGCTACTAGCAGAAACTACTTTGGTTTAGTGATTCATCGGCGACGACTTCTGAATATTTTGAAAATGTTCGATTCATAGGAACCATAAGGAAAACGTTTCGTTCTCAAATCTCTTGTTGTGAATGAGTCATACATACACTTTCCATTTTTTGATTTTAATTTTAATTTTACTTGGGCTAGTCAGAGTTTGTGTTTATAATACAGTTTTAGAAGTTATTTTTCTGAATAATTTTGCTTTGTAACTAACGTGAAAAAGTTTTCATTGTTTATGGTTTAGTAGCTTTATAAAAAAAAATATTGGAACTTGCCAGTGTGGGCAGACCAAACACACCCACAATTATTTTTATTGTTATTTACATTTGGTTTCATTCTGTAAATGCCTTAGGTAGGTCTTATAAAACTTCTATAATGTCTTGAACTCTATAGAGGTGTATAATATAAGTTACAAAACTTCTGTACTTTCAACACCACAATAACCAGTGTTTGTCACTGACGTTTGGAACAGATCAAATGCTGGGTCGCGTGGAGTTCATCCACTGCAAGTGCTTCATCCATCGCGACATCAAGCCTGACAACTTCCTCATGGGAATCGGACGTCATTGCAACAAGCTCTACATGATCGACTTCGGCCTCGCCAAGAAGTACCGGGACATGCGCTCGCGGGCGCACATAGGATATCGCGAGGACAAAAATCTGACTGGTGAGTTGTTTGCGTACTCATTAACTTAATTCATTCATTGTAGCTTGTCAAAAGTCCACTCCTTAACATAGGTCTCCCCCATAGATTGGCTGTCCTATTCGCTACGCTCTGCAACTGCAATTTTTTACTATTTTGGTCTGTTATCAAGAAGATGTTGCTGATGTTTTCCTGTCACAGTTCCCGTCTGTCGCCTCTCTATGAACCACGGGATGACATGGGATAGTAGATTCTCTGATTCCGTTGCTACACGGCTGTTATATTCCGTGAAACCTGGCAACTTTGCATTTTTGGAAGGACTTAAACGTTTAGGACCAATATTCCTACATAAAAGTTACTCTCAGACTGGACGTCAATGTTGAAAGTGACCCTTTATTCTTCATAGATTTGGTATTTATTAATGATTTAAACGAATACTAACATTAAATAAACTAAATACTCAAAAACATAAAATGGCAAAGTTAACTTCACTTTGAGGCAATATTGCCATCAGGTTTTATAATGGAATTAATAGGTTTTGACTTAAAGGTTGAAGGTAAGTTTACTTCATAAGATAATACACAACACTCAGGGTTATGATTTCTCCTATATTTGTGTTGCAAAAGCAAACTTTACGCTTATAGCAAAATTGCCCTCCCATTTTTTATGTTTACAAACTTGAAGATGTGAGTCAGGATTATCAAAAGTTCTTGATTTGCGTACTTTACTTAATTTTTTATTTAAATCTGTCACAATAATTCCTGAAGCAAAAATATAAAATATATCAAATATAAAATACTCTCCTCTAAAATTAAAAAAGCGGCCAAGAGCGGGCCACGCTCAGTGTAGGGTTCCGTAGTTTCCCGTCCGTCACAATAAGTGTTTCCACTTATGAGTTTAAAGGTGGGTATCCATTATGTTCGCGCTCCAGCAGCGCTCCACGCTCCCGCAACTGCTCCCGGTAGTGGGTACTGTTGTTTCCATCCAAGTTCAAAATGATTTTTCCAGAAAGTCCTTATAAAGTTCTACTTTTCAGCTTTTTTCATATTTTCTAAACTTATGGTTCAAAAGTTAGAGGGGGGGGGGACACATTGTTTTTTACTTTTGGAGTGATTATTTCCGAAATTATTGACATCAAAAAATGATTTTAGTAAACTCCTATTCATTTTTAAATACCTTTCCAACAATATATCACACGTTAGCGTTGAAATTAAAAAAAATCACTTCCCACTTTACATATAGGGGGGCTACCCTAATAAAACATTTTTTTCCAATTTTTATTTTACCACTTTGTCGGCGTGATTGATACACATATTGGTACCAAATTTCAGTTCTTTCTGGTGCTAACGGTCACAAAGATTAAGCGAGGACGGACAGACGGACAGACAGACATGGCGAAACTATAAGGGTTCCTAGTTGACTACGGAACCCTAAAAAGCAAATTAGTTCAATTAAATTAAATTAAACGTTCAAAATTAACTCTCATGCTGCCCTGCCATATTGAAGACAATGCTGTCAATAATTAGTTATTTTATTTTCATCCAAAAATGATATATCTCGCAAAACACGTTTTTCGTGTTAATCGTACTTTGTACCAGTACCCCTGATGGCAAAGATAGCTTCCATTGGTAAAGTTGCCAGACTTACTGTACTTCGATTATTTATTCTTTCCAAATGTTTTTTAAGTCGTGGGCACAAAATGGCTCTATTCCTTATGACATTCCTGGGAGCCTTTTCCTGACATATCAAAAAATTTGTGTCTTCTGTTTTTCGTATTTTCCGACCTGTTTTTTTAATCCATAATATAGCTTATATTGGCTACTATGATCGCAATATGATCTTTCTGGCTAATTTCACCAGCATAATACAGCAGAGTAATGAGGTTGTGTTTCCATTCCATCTTGATCTTCGTGGGTAACCACGCGCCCACATTTTAATTCTGAATCGATGATGGTCGCAGATGTCTAACCGCCATAGCGTTGACTTACCTACCGTCAGGTGAAACGCGTGCTCGCTTTTAACCTTTATTCTATAAAAAGAATCGTCTCATACGTCACCCGGTGTAAAATTAGATGTAATGTATCGTTTATCGATGATGAAGTTTACCTGCCTACACGCAAGTTAGGTTCGATTGCTGGTGTACGTAAGTTATGGACTAATATATAACATTTTCTCTCAGGTACGGCGCGGTACGCGTCCATCAACGCTCACCTCGGTATCGAGCAATCGCGACGGGACGACATGGAGTCACTCGGCTACGTACTTATGTACTTCAATAGGTGAGTCTCATCTTAATATCAGTCTCATTTCATTGTACTTACACTTGTTGAGTGTTTTCTCCGTCATTCAATTCATTCATTATAGGCTTTAAAAAGTCCACCGCCAAACAACATGGGCGTCTCCCATGGATTGCCTTATATGAGGGATGTTTTCCAGGATTAGCAGGCAGATTTCTATTTATTTATGTTATTTTTACTGCACCAAAGATATTGTTCAAAAGGCGAGCCTAATGCTACATTGCATTCTTTACCAGCTAACAGTGACTGAGTTAAGTTGTCATGACATGATCGATGTCATTGTCGGGTTGACAAGTGTTTTATTATTTTGAGCTCATTGATCTGTTATTGGGAATATGCTTATGCCCATAACCGCTTTCAGTTTCCACTGTCGCCGCTTACATCCACGGGATGATATGGATGGTGGTTTCTCTTACAGCGCCGCTATACGGCACGAATAAACACACAAAGTAGAAGGTTTATTTTATTAATTATGATACGACACGTTGATTCTTAAACGGACAATTTACAGATCCTTTAACTTCTAGACAACATTGGTTTCGTATTACACCGTTAGACAGATTCGAGTTTTCTGAACAAGCAAACTGGCAAAAGTAAAACGCTCGTTGAAAGTGATCACTGTTTGCTGTTACAACATGTTATGACCTGTTGAGCGCGACACAATATAATACAAACACACAGCCGCTTTATGAACCGGCAACAAAACGGTATTTTCAACGTACTTTATTATGCCGGATATCACACTCGCGTTTCTCACATACATTGTGTTTATAATTATTAGTAATGGTAAAATGGTTTGAGATTAATTTTAGCGTTATAATTTGCGTTATATACAATGTATGCTCAAACATATTGGATAATAGGTTGATTGACTTATAGCTTCTGAAGGATCTTGAAGTCATATTGCAGTCAGTAGTGGGGCCAATATTTGCAAAATACTGGCATAAATTAATTGTTTATGTTCGGGAATCCAGATCTTTGCCATGTACCATGCAACGCACCAACTACTGGACAAGAAGTTAGAATGTTTGTATCTCCTTAATGAAGGGATCGAACAAATTTATAAAGTAGACAAACTTATACATGGTTATTATTCAAAGAGTAGCCCAATTTTAAACTTAAGTTTAAATATATAGATACTGATACTGTTATTGCAATTTTTGTAAATACGATTAAATAAGGCTTCCACTTTTATTTGAAATTACACCAAATTTGATGTGATTAATGGGCAACAACATTTTTGCCTACCGATACCGATCGACCTTACGAATGTGTGCGTGCTAATGCATTACCACGCATTTTGAATTAATTTTTCTTCACACTTGCCTTTATTACTTATTCTGAACCTTTCCAAATTTGGCTGGTTATTGCAAAATAACCCCGTATAGTGTAACCTAAAAACTAACGGATGATATTAGTAATCACTAATAACCTCAATAAAATTTGAGTCTGCGTGCGTCTCACTGTATCATATTATTTGTTATTTTCGATTTTATTTGTTTAAAAATAAAACAAGTAATTACTGAATGAAAACTTAAGGCGACACCGCGAAAATATGCACCTCCTTTCATCGAATAGTATAGGACTATGACACCACTAACGAAGGTGGAATTTTGATATAGGTAAATTTCATGTCTATCTTGAATTTGATTGTTCAAAAACACGATTGTATAATTTTGACTCGATCATAATTATTTGCGAAAAAACCTCTAAAAAATCACTATAGTTGAAATTACAACGATATTACTTAATCTATATGCTTGGGAATCACTCAAATATATTCAGAACATAAATATTCATCATTTACTTGCTCATTGTTTTGATTACATGAATAAATATTTTTTTTTAAATATTTTAAGATTCTGACAATTTCTAAGCGGTTTTATTTGTCGCGGGCGCTACGCATTTTTAAAAACCTTATGACGTTTTTTTTTTCAAGTTTTTATAGAAATTATTCAAATTAGGTATTTACTCGGATCTGTACGGCGATAGCCTGGAGCCACATTTTCGATGTGTCGTCTTAATCTTAAACATTCGTATTGGTATTAAGTTTGAAGAAATTTATTTTCAAAAAGCAATAAAAAATGCAATAATCAATTTTACTCGACACTAATGCAAGTGTCGAATGAAATTGATTTGGAGACCATCATATCTTCTCAGGATAGATGGATTTCATTTAAATACAGTAGATTTGTGGAAACCAAATGGGAATTTCAACTTACAGCGCATATCTGACTCCAGCATAAGATTTTTTTTACGAACTAAACTGGTTGAAACGTCACGTAGTTCAACCGGTTCGAGAAATTGGTGACTCACAGCCACGCTTAACGTTTATTGATTAGGAAAGACTCCTTTGTTTTATCAATTTGTGGCCTTTATTTAAAGTTATGCAATTGAGTGTATACTAGACTTATTACGTTTTTATAATTTTTTATATATATGTATATATATAAGGCTGGTCTAGGTTATCGCTAGATGCAAGTTAAAATTACTATCATAACTATCGTATTTATATTATTAAACATAATTTTTACGCAAGTATAAGGTGCGTTGGGGTAATACCGGACGGATTTCCGACTAGTTAAAAGAGTCTGGCAAAAACTTTATTCTCTCGACATCCATATACGTCAGATTTCTGAAACATGGCGCAAATCGTTAATGGTTACACGTTATTTAGCTATAAGAAGCTTTTACTTTTCAAAACTCAACAGTTTCTGCTTAAAACGTGTGTGAAGACAAGGCATAATTTTTTATATGCATGATGAAGAATTGGCCATCAAGGGGAAGACCGGACGTCGCTACAAATCGCAATTAAAGTTATAGGGAAAGACCCGACAGACGAAAAAATTCAAAAATTACCTTGTTTTATAAAATACTGAGCAGCGCACGCCCTACTTTTCGGAGCGACTGCCTGAAACTTGGGGTCGGGGCAGAATAAAATGGAGTCTTGTACCATATTGCTAGCTTTCAAAGATATAGCATAATTCACCGGAAATTTGAATTTTACGGTCTTACCCCATCACCGATCTTACCCCAATGCACTATATAACGTCATTATTATTGATATTTTTGGTACATTTATTCGTACTTTACAACTTCATCAGTAAGATATGTCGTAGATTGAGTACTATCTATAAATATGCTTTACGACTACATGTTAGAAGTTCGAAGAGCAAACATTTACTGGGTGGTTGTTGAACAAAAATAGAAACGGAAGAAAAGGATAGACGTGAGATGTAATTTTTTACAACTTGTATTTATAAATGAAAAAAAAAATTAAACACTGTGGCCAACATTGCTCTATAATTTGAAAGTTATTTTTTATTATAATAAAGTAATAGGGTGACCACGAGCACACAGTCCACCTGATGGTAAGTAGATGCTGTGGCCCATAGACATCTACATTTGTTCTTGATAAAGAATCAAAATACAGATGCGTTGTCACCCGTGAGGACTAAGATGGAATGCCTCGTTTCCAGTCAAAAGGGACACAGGTTCTCTACACTCATCGTACGAAACACAGCAGTATTAAGCAACATTCTGTGAGAGCGTGGCCCTACCCCGGTTGAGCTATTCGTGCTACAACTAATATAGCTGCAGCGTTGGTCTACCACGTAAAAGTCATGATATCAACTTTTAGCGTCGCAGCCAAAAGCTTGACCACTGTTCTATTATTGAGCTGTCAAAATAATTTTATCCAAAACTGTTTTTGCTATTGTTTTAGAAGCTAATTGTAGTAGATTTTATTTCCTTAATATTTGTTTATGCTCTCGTATAATAAACTACTCGTAAGTGGGATCCGTTACCTTGTGGTTTTGCACGAGGTTATGTTATGACTTAGATTAGGATATCAAATACCTTTTTTGGATCGACTTTGTCTTGAGGGGGAATATAACTTCAAATGGCTTAGCAAGATCCCCCGTTATACCGAAAATATTGCAGCATTAATTTTGAAATAAATATATGGTAAAGTTGAGGATTGATGTTAAGTACTATGTTAGACGCAAACACGATTCCGTAAAATTTTCTCGATAGAAAAAAAATCCAAAGTTACCTCCAAACTGAACAATAAACCGCTGTTATTCATAAAATACTTTAAGATCATGAAACTTTATTATATTAATAGATGAATTAGTTAACTATTAGAATATAATAATATACCGATAATAATTCCCTAGAAGATAGTTCTTCAGTCTCAATTCAGTCTAAATAAAAAATAAATATCATTGTGCTTTAATAATAATTATATTATTAAAACTTGCTGGGTACCCGGTGCTTTGCAGCCGTAGAGAAATAATTGTGGAAATATAATTTTAAATTTCATCATTCATCATCATTGCAGAACTTCACAAGTCCACTGCTGATCCCTCCCCCAATTAATGCCACTAAGCACGGTCCTGAGCCACCTGCATCGACTTCCTGCTCGTCATGTTTACCAGGTCGTCACTCCATCTAGTGGGGCATCGCCCTACACTTCGACTGCCACTCGAGAGCCTTTTTTTTCCATCGGTTGTCGGTTCTGTGAGCTATATGGCCGGCCCATTGCCACTTCAGCTTACTACGTTGCGCTTTGTCGGTCACTCTGGTTCTTCTGCGGATATCCTCATTCCTGAGTTTATCACGCTGAGAAACTCCGAGCATAGCCCTCTCCATAGCTCGCTGAGCGAACATTGAGCTTCCTCATACGGCCGGCAGTGGAGGACCTCGTCGCAGATCCCTGGGTCATCACTGGCAACACGCACAGGTTATACAGTCTAGCTTTAAAGTAAGCCAGACAAGAAGATGTGTCGTAATCTCCCGAGCGCAGCCCACCCGAGTTGAATCAGTCGATTGACCGTCGAAGTTGGACTTAACTAGTCGGACTACTTGTCCCAGGGTAAACATACTCAACAACTTTGAGCTTAGTGCTCCCAACAACACTGGCATTTTGAATTTAAAAGAGTTCCATTGTCGAATTGGGAAAGATGATATATTTATTGAAGTTTAATGATATATAACTTTGAAATAAATCTGTTGGTACGGTATGCGCGCCACCTACTGTAAATTAATTGCGCTATGCCTATAACCTTCGTGCAAGTGCAAGCAATAGAAACAGAAACAGAAACTTTTTTATTCAATGTAGATTATAAACAATTCTTATTGAAAGTCAATTTTTTCATTTACCACTGGTTCGCAAAACAAACTCTGTCCTGGGAAGAATCAGCAAGAAACATAGCGGGACTATTTTTTTTATTCAAATAATAGCTTACAATCATGTTTACAATTAACAACACAAGACAAATTACAAATAGCTTGGTGGCGATCACCCTTCCCAGGGGTTATTATCATCCATAAATTCCTTAATATTACAATAACCCTTTTTATACAAACTTAGTTTAATAACATTTTTGAACTTTTCATATGACTAATTTTGTATATTTTCTGGGATTTTGTTGTGAAAGTATTAATGTATTAAGTATAATTAAGTAAGAATGAATTACTGACTCGATGGAGTCGAGTAACTAGTAGTAATATGTTGTCAAAGTTTTACCGCAATCTGACGAACAGTATGGCAGCGCATCAAATACGAACAAACGAACTAATAATAGTTTTATCAATATTTAACTGATCACAGTTTTATTTTTATAGTATATATGTTTGTATTTTTTTGTAACATTACGGACACATTCTTAGCGCAAGGACAACTCGTCGGGAAATATCATTGTCATCGTTGGAAAATGTTGGAGCACTTTTTTCACACTTTTTTTTATGTTTACACAAAATCTCGTGATGAAGTTGCGTTGTAATAATATTATATATTCTTTGCTCAAGTGATCAGGGTCAACAGGGTATAGTGTTTTTTTTAATTACAGTAATCCGTACATAGTTAACTTTGTGTGGGCGGTGATCAAAGGCTGTTGGCTCGCTTACGCTTAGGATTTTAAAACTAGCGTTTAGTTTTAATCTCGGCGTTACCTGGAGCTGGTAGCGGGTTTATTTATTTACTAGTAACCTGGTTTCTAGGTGGTATCTGAAAAGATCATTTATTTAATTTTTTTTGATTAAAAATGGGTTCACTCTTAACCTTCATGTGGCCCGACGGCAAAGATGAGGTCTACGATGGAGCGAGTTTGCCCAGGAGAGAAAACCTTGAACATGATGATGATGATGATGACACCTTGAAGAGGTTAAGGTTCTCTCTCTCTCTCTCTCTCTCTCTCTCTCTCTCATTTTTTGTCTCTCAAGTTACTCACGTTTTTTGGTTAATAGCCTACACAAAGTCTAAATCACTCCTCGCATTGCTCTCTATTAGGAATGGTTATCAATATTTACTGGTATGAAGTAATTCCCTGAGCCATTTATTACACTGTGACAAACAAACACTTCAATTTTATTTATGAAGCGACAGTAGCCTAATGGCAGGGCGCGGACCGCGAACTCAAAAAAGTCGTGGGTTCGAATCCGCAATTCGACTACTGGCGTGAACCACTCGTAACACAAGCAATTTAAGCTTACCACGAGTGGTTAAGGGGAATATTAGTAATGTTTATAGCATTGTTATTGTCGGCGGTTGTATTGTCGGCGGACTTAATTCTTATTAGCATTATTTTACAGTCAATCCGGAGCAAGCTGCAAAACTTATTATGACATTTATTTGTGATGTGTGTGATCATTGAGTTATACAACACTAGAGGAGCAAACCACATTACCGCGCGTCGAAAAAAGTGTAACCACTATCCAAACGCGACGACGTAGCTTAAAAACTAATAACAATTTTAATTAAACATATATCTATCTCACTTACACAAGTTGCGAAAACAATATCGTCGTCGTAAGATTAGATAAAGATAGATACACAAACATGCAATGGCGGGTTGGTGTGGCTTACTATATGAAATTTTACCTAAAATACGCAATAAAAATGAGTTTTTTTAAGCTGCAGTTAATTATTTTTATGTTAAAGAAGTATATTTTATTTTAAAATCTTTATTACGTCCCCTTAGAAAAAAAGGATACAAAGCTTATCAGAAGAATAGAAGTAAACATGATGATGAAGTAAAACGTATTTTTATGGAACTAATAAATCAAACAATATAAAATAGGTATCTAATAAAATATAATTAATAGAAAATTTATATGAAATTATAAATAGTATAAAATTATTAATATAAAATAGGTCATAAAATATATTTAATAGATAATTCATGAATAAACTAAAATAAGAATAATTAATTATTTTGCATGAAAGTTAAAACGTAGTTTTTATTGTAATTTCCAAAATATTTAAAATCGGAGGTAACAAATTAACTTACTCCATTAATTATATAGTCTCCCATTAATGTAGGATAATCACAAATGCGGAAAAGTGGCAACATTAAACCTAAATGGCAATATTCGATAATTTTATTTAATTATTTGAGGTTTTTTACGTTTATATGAAAACAAGAACTAAAAATTACGTGTTGAAAGTGATGCCGCTTATATAATATAATAGCATTCTTTCACTACAAATTTACCCATTTTTGTCGCGGCTCAACTCTGTCGGCGTCACATTGAACAATGAACTAGGCATGTCGATCTAAAATCGATTAATCGAAAAATCGATTCTTTGGAGTAAAATTATCGATTTTTAGATCGATTTGAAGCACCGCATCGATTCACTGAATCGATCCAAAAACCTATTGAATCGGACTGATTCATTTGATTCAAGAACTAGCTAAAATTCCCAAACTGGCTGGGGTAAGATACCACAGTTTTTTAATTTTTTGCTGTTGGGGGACGCAAAAACAACCGGTCGTACTTGGTTGATAATTTGAAAGCAATATATATTTGAATAAAATAAATGTTTACGAACGCATCCAACAATATCGAAAAGTTGTCATTTCGTTTTCATTTCTAAAATTCTTAACGCCCACTTTCCACTAAGGGATATAATGTAATTTAATATTACATCTCGTGATATAAATTAATATCGCTCACCGTACTTTTAAATAGAACCGTTTCCACTGAGGTGTAATATACAGAATGGGTCCCACATATATGCAATAAATGAAACCACAAGTAATACTAGTCCGTAGAAGTGTAGAAAAATTAAATATTAAATTAAAACCCGTAAAATAAAAAAGTGAAATTTTCAAACAAAATAAATATTAGAATAAATTCAGTAAAAGTGAACACTCTGTTTAGTGTTTACTCTGTATATTACATCGCAAACTACAAATATTTTTTCGATCGACCGAGCAATATTTTCATATTATATTTCACCTCCTGTACTATAATATAATATAATATTATAGATGTGAACCTGTTTGAACTGTGAACTTGTGAATTTACATTATTTATTATCAAAAACATACATACTGTGAGCTGTAAGTACAGACAGAGTACTTTTTAAATACCTAGATACTGTAAAAAATATTATATCGTACGGTGAAGTTTATAGAGGTTTAAAGTAAATAAATAACCAGTATTGTGTTCGTGTAGCATTCATTTCAATATGATAAATAGTGAGTTATTAGATTGAAACAGATTTATCGAAAAATGTAGGTTGCAGTTTGCACTTTTGTAAAAGTATTGTTGTTGTTTTTAGCCCAAAATGTCAAATAAAAGTGTTACGTGGAATCACTTTGTAAAAAAAGGGATCGAGTGGAGTATGTGAGAACCACTCCTAACACAAGCGTTTCAAGCTTACCAGGAGTGGTTAAAAGAAATATTAGTAATGTTAATCAATAAGATTACTAATATTTTATTTAAAAAATATATTACAGTTTAGAAGTTAAAGAAAAAAAATCGAAAATTCTTGAAATTCCATGTTTGAAAATGTCGCGATTAATCGAAAATCGATCTTTTATTCCTCGATTTAATCGATAATCGATTCAAGTCCTTCGATTCAAATCGATTCAGAGATCGATTTTTTTAAGAGTGAATCGACATGCCTACAATGAACTCACGTTAGCTAGGCATATGGCTGTGGCCATAAGTGCAGTGGCAACGCTTTGGCGCGGTTATTACTGATCTAGGGTTATATAAATCAATGTGTGTGATATTAGCGACGCATAATTCTGCATATTACATCAGAAATTCAAATGATTAATGATTTTCTTTTTTTCTTATAAAGTGTAAAGGAAAACTCTGTTTTGTTTCTTGGGAAATAATCTAGCAAATATAAAATTTTACAATAATAACATGAAGTACGATTTGTAGGATTCGATTCGTAAAATGGAATCCTAAGTGATGTACTACGTCATACGTTACTACGCCACAATTACAACACGTGTGACGGTGACGTCGTATCTTTGACCCTAACAAAACTCGGCCGACTAGGGTTGCCACTCGTACTATAATATATAGTATCGTACTAAATTCCTTTTTAAATAAATAATATATATATATATATATATATATATATATATATATATATATATATATATATATATATATATATTAATACTATGTTTTTATCCCTTAAATCAACGCGCCAATGTCGCTTTTTATACTGTGATTGTAATTCTGGAACAAGTAAGTTTTACGGAAAGAATTTTTCTATCATGAGTGTAAAATGGATAGAAGAAAGAAGCAGAGCATGTATTAATATAATTTAAAATTAATTGTTAATCTGTTTTAATTTAAACCTAAATGGCTGAGATTTCCATTATTATTTTAAAGGTAATATTTATAAATAATTGATGGCCAAAGCGAAGACCAGTTACAAATTTATATGCGAAAATACATAAAGTTTAAAAATAGATGTGTACTTTTTTCTGAATTTGTCAAAAGTACTATTTTTTTTTTGGGAAAAATACTATATTTGTTCAAAAAAAGGTGGAAAGTGGAAACCCTACGGCCGACACACTTGCACAATGCGAGCACGGTGATTCTCAGCGTTCGTAAAGCGGATAGAGAAATCTGTGGCACTAAGTTGACCTTTAATTTAATGAATATAAGTGCTATAAACGGTTATATTGTACGTACAATAAACAAGGACTACAGAAATAAGGCCAGGAAGGATTTTTTTATATGAACTTGGTTTTCACCTAGTCGCGCCATGCATACAACGCAGAATAAATATTGAAAGTATCCCAAAATCATTGAAAATGAAAGGGAAAATGCTTTTGGGCATGAAAGAGCCATCGGAATTACAACCATGCCCAGCACAACTCCCCAACACTGGTCGAGTCGGGAAATGTTCTTTTTGTGGCAGAGCGCGCAATAAGTCCACTAGAAAACAATGTGACACCTGTAAAAAGTGGATTCGTCCTCAACATCAAGTTCTTCAATGCCTTGACTGTTGTAAAAATGATAAAGACTGTGTGGAAGATATGAGCGAGTAAAAAAAGAAGACTGAGAAGGTTTGATGCCAAAAGGTTGAAGCCATTGATTTTTCTCAAAATTCACAAGAAGTCTGATATTGAGTGCCTAATAAATGGTAACAGTTATGTTTCGTCTATTTTAGTTTCTTATTAAAGTTTGTTTTCATATGATATTGAAGTATTTTTATATTTGTTTATTGTTCCTGTAAAATCTTTACACAAAATAGTTCTACATATTATGTAGAGCGCGCGAGCACTCGCGTCCCAAACAGGGGCGCGCCTAATGTTGAGTGTTAAATTTGGTAATTAGTCTTTTGTTTTTAAATAGGTCGATTCGCATAAGTTACGTACTTGAAGTTGAGTCGACATAGTAATTTGAAAATATAAATGTATATTTATTTATTTATTTGTATTATTTTCGTATGCTACGTTGTTCCCCGACAGACGTTTGCCCTTTCTGATAGATTACGTTGTGAGTTTAACTTCGAATTCACTCCGTACTTTTTAGTGTAAACGTAACACGGTGCAGCAAGTATCATGGCTGCAGCAAGCATGCATCGCTTATACGGAACCACGTTCATACAGTATTCAGTTCATCAAAAGGCAGATGCGTTGTAACCGCCAGATACTGCAACCGGTTCTATGCGTGACGTCAAGCGTCCCGCCACTCGGACCTAGACCTACGATCAGATGGTTAGAAATCGTCCAAGCGACAGTACACTAGTGGTGGGTCGTTGTTGAACTTTTGACGGGCGAAACGCAACAGTTTTGGCGACGACGAAAACGGTTGCAGAAAACTGTCTTCGTTGCAACTGGTTTGAAGAGAAGAGGGCTTAAAGAACGAAACTTATCCAACATGGAATAGAATTCAATTTTCGTCGGGTGAAGTGGTTGCAGTTTCTTACAACTTTCAACGATTTGAAATGTATGAAATGGTTTATTAAATAATTCGTTTTATCGACCGACTTTACTTAACGATGAGATGAACTTCCCTTCATACTTTTAAAGGCTTAGGACTGGCTGCTTAGCATTACCAATAACATTAGCGACTATATTTAATCGACAAAAATTTCACTTTTTATTGTATGGACTGTTTAGTCTCTATTACGTTTGTAAATGAACGCGGTAACCAAAGACAATATAACGCGGAACGTTAAGGATGACGACGCGACTAGTGAGACAGATAGTTGAATCATTGCGTTCGCGACTGTATAAGACCGATTTGTGTAAAGAAAACTCTTTGAACCCAGGGTGTAAAACGGTTTCATCGTCGCAGAACACAAAACAGTATTTGTAGACGGTTCGTCGTCGCAACACTCACCCTTACAATACACCGCTTTTAATTCGTAATAGCTTTATTTGCTATACATACATTAATACAATAATAAAAGTTAGTTTGGCACTTATCATGGGATTTTCATATTATCCTACAACCTTATCCGGAAGCTTGAGGGAGTGCTCTAACAGTAGTCATTCCAGGATGACGACGCATCTGCATTTTTATTTAAAACCGGTAAAAGTTGTAGTTTCAATGGGTAACAGCATCCACTTAACGGCATGTGGACTATGTATTTTGCACCCTAACTGTTTTAAAAAGATACTATTATATCACTCATAGTTATGTCTGGTTGTATAACCTAGGGAATGGTCGCCATGGTAGAAGATCAAATGTGATAGAATTATCTAACTTTCTTGTGTTGAGATTAAGTGCTCTGTCAGGCTGTCGTAAATGTCGTCGTTTCAAATGTATGCAAAGAAACACAACACAACTAGATATATCGAGCAATATTTTTATGTTATCTGTTATATCTCTGACCCGCTTTCCATATTGGCAATGTTATTTAAATCCGCCGCGTCATAAAGAGTTTATATAATCGTTTAGTGAATTACTCTTTTGATGTATTCATGATGCCAAATGTAATGTTACAAATAAACTAAATTTTTTTGACCTTAATTTCATAATTTTGTTCATACATACAAATAAAATTGAACTGTCTAAAATATTAAAATAACTGTCTTCTATTAAGTTCAGGGTAATTGCATGCTTAGTATAGTTATTTATGTTTACCAGCATGCTTAAACACAGACAGATAGACAGACAAAAGTTTAAAAAATTTTAATTTTTAAACTTTTGTCTGTCTATCTGTCTGTTCAAACTAATATTTGGAATGAAACCGATTGTGATGAAAATTTAAGAATTTATATCTCATACGGAAAACTGTTTTGTTGATTAAATTTACGAAATAAATGGTCTTTGACTATTTTAAATCTAAATAACGCCACATGTGTATTCTATGCAGTCGAAGACGGAGCGATAGTTAGTTAGTTGTAAAATTAAAAATCAAAAACTAAGTAATCGCGATTCTGCTGTAATGACCATATCGTCGGCAAATCGAAGGTGAAGGTGAACTGAGGACTTCATTACTATATAAATACTCATTGACCTCCATTATTAACTTCCAATGGAATCTCTTAAGAGGAATATGTACAAGACAAAATATTACCTAGTTACGTTGTAATACCTAGTTTACCTAGGACAAATTGTCTGATTAGGAAAGCATTACTTCGAACGTGGGGTCAGTGAACTGATTCAAATAGATATGGCAGCGTTCGGGAGTATATGATGACACATCTTATCGTCACATATACTTCAAAACTTGGAAACAACCATTGCGTGTTGCTAATGATGACATATCGATCAGAAACGTCGTCTTGCACTGCTGGCAGTATGAGAAAGCTCAAGGTCGCAAGCTGCAGTCGATTTGCGCTACACAAAAACCGCTATTACCAAACCCCGATGTGCTAATCGATTTTACGGTGTTAAATTTGACCGGACTCAAAGAAAGATTAGACAAAGGTGGAGCCGACCCATGACCACGCTCTCACAGAATAACAGCGTGAAATAAAGGCGTAATGGTGCTGTATTTTGTATAGATAATTTAGGTCTTAGGTGTAGAGAATTTACGTCTTCAGGCTTGACAACGCATCTGTATTTTGGTTCATCATTGAGGATAGATGTAGATATCGTTTAGCCAACCCATTCATGTTCCAAGCATGAATGGGTCGGCTCCACCAGCAAAGGACCACCATTACTCTCACTGAATAACAGCGTGAAATAAAGGCTTATGATGCTGTATTTAGTATAGAGAATTTAGGTCTTCGGGATTAACAACGCATCTGTATTTTGGTTCATCATTGAGGATAGATGTAGATATCGTTTTGTCCAAATACTCAAATGCTGCTCAATTTTAAGATGACGTTAATCTAGTGCTGTCAATATGGCCGTGATTTGGCTATATGGGCAACAGCATACTATCAAGTGGACACATGGTCCTTTGTTACTATAATTTAGAAAAAAAAAAATTAAATTGTATGTGTTATGATATTGTATTTATTAAGTTGCGTTGATATCAATTTCAGAGGCTCTTTGCCGTGGCAAGGCTTGAAAGCGATCACAAAGAAGCAGAAGTACGAGAGGATCAGCGAGAAAAAAATGTCCACGCCTGTCGAAGTGCTTTGCAAGGTGAGGATTGTGTCAGACGCTTTCATGTTGTGATATATAGATAAGTTTTTAACTGTATAAACAATATTTCCATAGAATTTTAAATCAGTTTAATAATAAGGGAAAAATCAATTGTAAACAATAAGATACACTTTTCTCAAATTATTTAAATTATCTATCATCCTAATTTTCTCTCTTGAGGTAGATAAACGACTTTTAGAACAGGCTACAAAATCTTTGACCTAGTCTTGACACCTATTTTGATAGCTAAGAGTTGCTGGTTGGTCTAGTGGTTAGGAAATTGACGGTGTTTCTCCCACGTTCCTTGGAAAGCACGTACAGCTGTTGGTTCTGTGCCTGATCTTCTTCGGTCGTATCCGATTGCCGGATTTAGCTACACCACCACCTATTACTCCAATATGTATAAAATTACAACTATTTGTTTGCAACTTATAACCTATACCATTGTCTTTATGTGCAAAACTTCAAACAAAAAAAAAACTTATTTCTTTGGCAGAGCATACAAACCTATTTTGTCATGTTAGAGCCTAACAGTCGTAACATTATTCATTTTATTACATACATAAACACTTACGCCTGTCATGCGGGGCAGTCGACGGAAACTATGACTTTCATTCGGCACGATCCTGACATATCAATCTCGCCTCTTGTGTTCATATTCCTACGGATGAATACTCGTCGTACCTCAGGGATCATGTGTCGTGGTTGCTCAGGGACTTGCGCTCGCTGTAAATTACACACCACGCGGGCAATCCGAGTTTAATTCTCGCCGGAACCAATGAAATTGTTAGTTGCAATTTTAAGTGCTGATTTACGAAATTTATTGATTGGCGAAAATAAACACCGTGAATAAATCTGCATGTCTGCGGAAAATAAATTCAAGACTGAAGAATGTGAAGCCCGCCAACACGCATTTGAGCAGCTCTGGCTCTGCGTACCTTTTCTTGTATTAAATTCATCTCAGAAGTGTAAGAACTCCTTTGTCTCCTGTGGGATGCATATACGCTGTAGCTTTATTTTACCTGCTCGTCGGTGAAGGGTACTCTTTACTTAGTCCATGTTCAAAATATTGCCAATTTGTTCGATAAACTTCCGTCTAGGGTTTCGTTCGTTGCTAAACTTTTATTTAATGATGCATGCAGACTTCCCGGAATGTTGATGCTTCACGTCAGCAATATGTTCTTTTTCCGGGCAGTCTGGAGTTTGTGATCATATCTTAGGCCCTGGCCCCAACCATTACATCACATTTGATAGATCACAAATCCTCGCGAAAGAACGTCGATTCCTACCAATTACGATACGTGAGGCGATTGAAATTAAAAAACATCCCAATTTCAATAGAGTAGGAATCTGGTTACTATTACACGCTTGGGACCCTGTAATTAATAAAATGAAAACTAAAGCCAATCATACCACTGCAAGACTTCAAGACAGCCCCGGATCTAGGGGGGGGGGGGGCAAACCGGGGCACCCGCCCCGGGCGACAGTTTCAGGGGGCGCTATAATTATAATACGATTGGAAAAAATGGTTTCATTTGCTTCATAAAGCGCCTAGTATCCAGCGCACGTTGTTCTGCCAATTATTCACTTGATTTTAAAACACCCAGTTGGTTTTTGAACACATCCTAAGGGTTTATTCCGACATGCGTTGCCAGCAGCTGTAGTGCAGTTGATTGTTCGCTACATCTAATGGCGTGAATTTGGATTTAAGCAATTTATTAATTCTATAAAGAATTACTGTTAACAATTATTTAAAAATTAATTTTATCTTTATTTTCTTATTTATTAGAATTATCATAAAATTATAACAATTAGTAATGTTGTAATGGATTTCCGCAAAGTAACGCCTGATTCTATCAATTATCACAAAATTAATAAATTATTTAAATTCAAATGAAGTGGTTTCACGATGGAGGCTCCTCCTTAAGCTCCATTCATACTTTTGATACGATTCCGGGTATTCTGAATAACTCTTGTATCCTGGACATTGGAGTTAATTAGACTGAACGGTAGAAATTTCAAGGCTCAGATGATGGTAAACAGTCTTCGTCGTCGGTATTATCTCAGCCAGACGATGACGTTCAGCTAGCATCTAGTGAATTATTACAGTCAAATAGCAAAGACAAAATTATCAATGTAATTGATCCAGGTACATGCCCGGACCACAAAAAATTACAGATCAACAAAGATCATTCTTCAGCAAACAATGATGAACATCCAAATAGCATAGAGTTTATGTCAATTGAACATAACGGTTGGCCATTCGACCAAGGTGCGGAACAATGATATCATAAGAAAAATATTAAAAGGTCCTAGCTTGTTTATTCGAAAACAAAAATGCACTTTACTGCACTGCCTGCAAGTTATTCGCCAGCACTTTTACATCAGCTTTTTGTAATGACAGTCTTATTTTTTGATAAAAGACTTCGGAAAGATTAGCTGAGCATGAAGTATGACAAACGCAAAAAAATATTTTATCAAGTGGAAAACTCGTCAACAGAAATTGAAATTGTGTCAGGGCATCGATTGCAAGATAGAGTGATTAATTTTCACTCTGAGAAAGAAAAGTAGAGGCATATTCTACATATTCATATTCATCGCCACAATTGTCTTCTTTTTAGAGGTTCTAAAGAAACACTGACAGATTACACCGATAGTTTCCCTCAACCTAGTCAAGAAAACTTCCTTAATTTGATAAGTCTGCCAACTAAATACGATGCTCCTCTCAAATACCATTTAGATCACGTAAAAAGGACGGGTATCCCATTTGCTAAAAACGATACAAAATGACATTATAGATATAATGGCAGACAAAGTTAAAAATACCATTATTAATGACATCAAGGAGGCCAACTATTTCACCATCATGTTTGACTGCACTCACATGGAACAAATGAGCCAGGTGATTCGATTTATAAAAATTACAAAATCTGAATGTGAAATAAAGGAAAGCTTTATTGATTTTATTGAAGTTGGTGGAAAGGCTGGAGAATATATATTACAAAACGTAATCTAGAAAAATTTGAGTCTGATAGTTGAGATGTGCATGGATGTGACAACGAATCTAATATGGCTGGCAGATATACATGAGTTCAATCCAGTATTATGCAGATTAACGAGATGGCAGTGTTTGTACCATGTCTAGCACACTTAAAATCTTGTAGGCGTGCAATCAGCGTCATTATTTCCAGAAGCAGTTAGCCTATTTGAGCTTGTACAAAAACTATTTTATTTCTTTGTTGGTTCCATCACGGTGGAAAATAATGCAAAAGTGTACAAAAACAAACTTAAAAGGAAGTAGTCATAGTATTAGCTGTAGAAAATTTATTAAAGGGTTCTTATTGTCCCGATCACAAAATACCACACATTATGTATTAATGAGCTTTTTTAACAAATCTCAAATGCTGAAGAGAGGAGGCGCCATTATGAAGTTTTTGCCCCGGGTCAAAAAAACGTAGATCCGGGGCTGCTTCAAGATACAGTAACTTCATTCTGCGTAGATGGGACCATAAATAATAATTAAAAAACTGAAGTTACACTCTGGGTTAACACTGACATCGGGACGCCAATCACTTCAGTCCTCCGTGACCATAGGTGCTGGAAAACACCCGAAAGAATTAAAAATCGTATAATATTTACGTGGTAGAGCTACGCTGCTGCTATATTATAGTTGTAGCATGAATGGGTCGGCTCGACCGGGACAGGATCACGCTCTCACAGAATACCAGCATAAAATAGCAGCGTTATGTTGCTGTGCTTAGTATAGTGAGTGTAGAGAACTGAAGACCTTTATTACTGGAATCGAGGCGTTCCATCTTGGTCCTCAGGGGTGACATCGCATGTGCATTTTGATCCTTAATCGAGGATAAATGAGGATGTATATGGGACATATCATCCGTTTACCATCAGCTGGACTGTGTGTCGTTTGTCACCCAATGCAAAAAAAAAATTAATTAAAGTAGTTTTAATTAATGAACCTTTAATTCTTTCTTTCAACAAAACATTCCTTTTTTAATTATGGTCACAATACAAAAATGGTCTTCTTGTAAACTACACTTATCTTATCATACAATTTCTCAACCAGTTATTAAGATAGGCCTGTTGGTCTAGTGGTTAGTGACCCTGACTGCTAAGCCGGAGGTCGTGGGTTCGATTCCCACCCAGGACAAATGTTTGTGTGATGAGCACGATCATTTGTTCTGTGTCTGGGTGTATTTTATCTATAATATTTATGTGTTTAGAAATATATAAGTATGTTTATCAATTGTCTAGTACCCATAACACAAGCTCTGCTTAGCTTGGGACTAGATGGCGTTGTGTGATAGCTGTGGAATATTATATTATATTATTATTATATTATTAGGTCACCCTGGTGCGCGTTTACAGTGTAAGGAATACAATACAATAGAATAGCTTTTTTATTCAATATATATTACATGTAATTCTTATTGAAAATAACTTTTTACTTTACCATTAGTTCGGAAAAAATCCCTGTCCTGGGAAGAACCAGCAAGAAACCCAGCGGAAAATTGTTTAAAATAAATTTTACAATGTGAATGGTTACAAAATTTATTTTAGAAACAGCTTGAAAGCGACCACCTCATTCCCAGGAGTTCATACCAACCATGTATTCATTACAGAGATTATTAGTACAATTTTTGTTTGTTGTAATAGCGTAAACATTATCCCAAGAATGAATTAGTTACTCTGTGGCGTCGAGAAACTGGTATCACTAGCTTGTGAAAAATTTGTGTTAAGGTAGTAAATGCGAGATTAAAGAATTAAGTTTCTTCTCGTTTAAGAACTACGTACTTCCGCAGGCCAGGAGAATTTCTTGCAGTTTTCTTTATACTCGATCCAGCAGGCGTGTTTTCTACTTTAACACACTGCACTTTGTATCTTGGAGTATAGAGGTAAGGAGGACAATCTCCCGTAGGAGAATAGTTGAAAATGTGTTCATCCGTAAGCAGCAAATAACAGTTCAAAAACTTTCCACAACAGCGCTCAAGTAGCTACAGGGTATGATAAATCGCCGTAAAATATGTTGAAAGTGATTTTGAATATAAAAATTTTGAAAGCAGTAAAACAATTATTGTAAAAAGAATTATGGTGAAAGTCTGTACAATAAAAAATGATAAAAGTTCTTTAAAATTTAGACTGTAGTTACAGTGGCGCCACCCTTATTTAGCGTTTTCCTACGGACACTTTTATACAGAGTCTGTACTCCCTTACCTCTACGCTCCATACTTTGTATAATGGTATTGTCTGAGTTTAGGAGCGAGTAGCGATGGCCATACGCGTCGTGGAAAGTTTATGTACTTCTTTTTACGTTGTCTTGCGTGGCGCTGGAGTTGGTGCAGATAGGAGTGAAGGAAATTATTAGGATAGGGGGATATACGTATATGTATATATATATATATATATATATATATATATATATATATATATATATATATATATATATATAATGGACTACATATATTATACAGAATCATGTTAAATGTATACATACACCATTTTAATTTAATTATCTCGTTGACAGGGCTTCCCGGCCGAGTTTGCTATGTATTTAAATTATTGCCGTGGACTTACATTCGACGAGGCTCCGGACTACATGTATCTTAGACAGGTAAGAATTTTATATCAGCCTAGATTTTAATAGTAGCAGTCTCTGAAGTGATTATGAGTTGGAAATAAGGCTAAACATGATTTTGGACGTTAAATTTTAATCACGTACAAAGCACGGGATTTGTTATTATTTCGTAGTTTTGTTGTAGTGCTGCTTGGCAGTTTTTTGAAAATGTAACATATCTCGTATTATAGTGGACGAACATACATAAAATGCACATGGATACCCTCTACATTCAGCAGGATTATTTGTACGACATGTAAATACTAGACCAGTGCAGGAATTGAATGTCATACAGCTTACACTCCAACAAATCTTAGAAATACCTCAAGAGGAAATTATTAAAAAAAATTAAGACTTGTTTGATCGTGAAATTAAAAACTTTAAACTAATAATTAAAAAATGTAAGGGTTCGATCATTTCAATATTTTTACAGCTTATTCGCATTAGCATGAATTTGAATCAAACAATGTCAAGCATAAAAGTTGATTCCAGTTACATTCTTTTATATTTTGCTTTATTTGAAAGATTCCAATTTAAATTAGTGATAAAGAACTGTACATATTGTGATGAAATATAGATAACTACATAATTCTTTTGGATTTACCTAAAATGTTATTTTAATTCATGTGAGTATGCTTGTACAAAGTTATTGTAGAATGAATAATGTGAAACGTCAAAAGGTATTTCTTAGATTTGGTTGGGTATAATATACTTTTGCGCCGCCATCGAAGTAGTTATTAATTTTAATGGGAATAATTTGCTTTCATCACTGAGGTAAGCACTTGGACGTTTAGTATATTTTCTCACCTTTGAGGGGAACATTCAGATTTTATGGGACAGTAATCACTCCGTGACTTAACAGGGCGGGTTTATGTGTGGCTACAACACAAAACCTTAAAAAACTAAAGCTACGATAATGCAGAACACATTGCATTATCGTAACCTGTTTTTTTTCAAGCTTTCCGTTACTAAAGAAAAGAATGTCGATACATTTTATACAGTTTACTTTAAGTATATAACAATAGAAAAAAAAATTAAAATTATAAAGAGGCATTAATGGGGCTACAGGCATTTGTATCGGGTATCGTAATGCTGACGTGACAAAAGTTAATTGGCTCATGAGTTAGTCGTTTCTGGACCACTGTTAAACATTGCAGGTTATATGGAATATAAAAAGCTTGAGAAAGCCCAAAGTGGGCGGGGCAAGTGTGTCACCGTTAGGGACAGCAGAGCCTATTTATTGTCAGTCGCAGACTTAAATTGTCGCGAGCATAAGATAAGCGTGTGTCGCAGGCTCTAAGTGTCGCGTGCAATATTGCAACATGAAAATGAAATCAAAAAGAAAAATATTTCGAATGAATATGCTTATTACCAAAGGCACGTGTAGTTTTATTTGTTTTGCATAGAAGCGATAATAGATGTGTTAACAGATACTCGTGAAGAAAAACATTGTGAGGACATGGGTATTTCTGAGAAATTAATTTTTTGAAGATATGTGAAGTAAACAAGTGTTTTTACAAATTGCTATTTCGTCGGCCAAGCGGCGACTATTTTAAATATAATTTCTTTGAGGCAATGTATGGGCGAGGCTTATGTTAACGCGATATGCCAAACCCGCCAATATATATGTATGCTGGACACTTTCCTATTAAAACCACTTCAGAAATGGATGGCCCAGCCGTGAGATTTATATAGAATGTAACTGAAGTTTAGTTGTTTTTTATTTTTATTCTTAAAAAGAAAAAATATTAGCAATGTTATTAAACTTTACTAATAGTTCCTTTGACCACTCCTGGCAAGCTAAAAATGCTGCTGTTTAGGAGTATTTCACGACAGTAGTCGAATGGCGGATTCGAACCCACGACCTTTAAAGTAAGGTGTGTTGTGTGTGTGCAGCTATTCCGCATCCTGTTCCGCACGATGAACTACCAGTACGACTACACGTTCGACTGGACGATCCTGCGGCAGCGCAAGCAGAACCTGGAGCTGGCCGGCGGTGCCGCCGAGCGCCGCTCGCCGTCCGTGCAGCGCCGCGCGCAGCAGCCACCGCAGCCGCCGCCCAACAACGAGGTGCGTGCACCGCGCACACCGCCACCACACACCAGCACCATCATCACACTCCATTATCAGCGACACACACCAGCACCACCGCCACCACACACCACCACCGCCACCACACACCAGTACCACCGCCACCACACACCAGCACCACCGCCACCACACACAGCACCACCGCCACCACACACCAGCACCATCGCTGCCACACACCAGTATCACCGCCACCACACACCAGCACCACCGCCGCCACACACCATCACCGCCACCACACACCAGCACCACCGCCACCACACACCAGCACCACCGCCACCACACACCAGCACCACCGCCACCACACACCAGCACCAGCGCATTCACACATCAGCAACATTGCTACCACACACCAGTACCACCGCCACCACACACCAGCACCACCGCCGCCACACACCATCACCGCCACCACACACCAGCACCACCGCCACCACACACCAGGACCACCGCCACCACACACCAGCACCATCGCTACCACACACCAGTACCACTGGCACCACACACCAGTACCACCGCCACCACACACCAGCACCACCGCCACCACACACCAGCACCACCGCCTCCACACACCAGCAACATTGCCACCACACACCAGCACCACCACCACACACTACCACAATCACCACACTCCAGCATCACCACCACACACCAGCATCACGCACCAGCATCACACGCACTGCTCTCGCACATACCAGCCCCCTTCACAATCAACCTAAACGTGTGCGGCTACTTGTGAGGAGGACCACACTATATGTGTGCGGCTACAGACTCGCGAACGATAGGCCGAGTGGCGCCTCGTCATACCAATATTTCTCTTACCCTGCAACTCTACCCCCTCTGCGCCCGTAGACAGAAGAAACTATCTCTCGCCGCACTCCACCAACACACATCCGAGGAGGACATTGCACCGGGTATGTGGGTTCCTTTTAATTCACCGTAGGTAACCACAGCTCTACACATCACAACACGGTTTGAAGTTTGAACTGATTCGGGGAGATTAGGTTAGCGCACTATACCTAACTTGACTACACCACGTACAGGCCTTAACACAGGATTCAACACTACACTAAAGACTTCTATTATATACTTACAGACAATTCTTCGTAACTTTAGTCGACCGCGAGAGAGCGAGAAAACTAGTTATTTGATTGTAAATCGCGAACGTTGTTTTCAATAATTAAACAACACCGCCTGTGCCCTCCACAGCTGTTACGCAGTTTTTATTGTAAACTACCATTCAAATAATGTATATGGAACTCTGCTTCGCACACTCAGTCTGCGTTAGCCCGCGGACAAACCTACACACACCCCACAAATCAAACCTCACTCAAGTCCACCACATACAATCCCACACACAGACCTAAACACAGCTCCATACAACATCAGCCTACACAACATAACAAAATATAAACATTTCGATTGTGTAACTTTTACGGACAGGAAAACTCTATTATAATGTTATAATGTACCGCCCCTCCCCTCGTCAGCATTTTTGATACCCAACATTCTTATTCCTTTCCACCCAATTCCCGCTTTATCCTTAGGTGAAGTCTGCGCATGCAACCGCGGATTCTGCAGCTAACAAGCAAACAGTCAAAGGACATCAGTCTGTCAGCCAAATGAAGAAGAAAGTCACCGCTATCTCCTAATGCTTTTAACTAACCATTACTAACTTTCCTTGACTATAATTTATTCTGGACTATTTCATTAAATTTATAACTTTATTAAATAAATAATGTAAAATTTAGACAATGTCGTAGGCAAAAGTGTTTCTTAGGTTTTTGGCATTTTTAACAAAATTATAGATAAATTTCAGTGTTTGCTTAAATTTTATAATCTTATTCTTTTATTGGTTTTGTGCTAGTGCGCATGTTATTGTGTATGTACTGTCTCATGTAAATTTATATTTATAAGGGTTAAAAATGTTTGATTCGTAATAAAATCTTCTATATTCGTATAAATCCTTACATTGTATATAATTACTATAAAAATATTTTGCTTCCACAATTTTGTTCACATCAATTTGTTTACGAACTAAATATAAAAATGTGTTAATGTTGTACATTTTGTCTAAATGTTGAGTAATTTTTGATATTGCGAATTTAACTTTTGCTAAATTAAATTCGGCGATTTCGATTTGCGAAGCATATTCGACATAGTTTTTTTATTTTATTTATAAAGTTGTAAGTAATGATCGAGGTAACAGTCCACATGGTGGTAAGTGGCTACTGCGATCTATGGATACCTGCAGCTAACTTTTGAGGACTAAGATGGAATGCCTTACAGCCTCCCTCATTCCCACGCTTTATTCTGCCTCTGTATAACCTTCATACCTTAACACAGCATTAGGGTTTACCTAAATAGGTTTTAATATTTTGAAAACAAAATGATTTCTTATATTTACGCGAACACTACACATGATTAAAACTACTTTTACGGATTTTATCGCGTTTATTTTTACTTTTTATTTTTAATTCCCGACGTTTCGGGCGCTTTCCAGCACCCATGGTCACGGGGGACTGAGATGACTGACGTCCCGATGTCATTGTTAAACCCGGAGTACCTTCAGCTTTTTTAATTATTGTTTTTGGTCCGATCTATGCAAAATGAACTAACTCTGTCTTGAGGTCTTGCAGTGGTATGCTTGGGTTTAGTTTTAATTTTATTGATTATAGGATCCCAAGCAGGTGGTAGTACCCAGCCTCCTTCTCTATTGAAATTAGGATGTTTTTTAATTTCAATAGCCTCACGTATCATCCTTGGTAGGAATCGGTGTTCTTTCGCGAGGATTTGTGGTCTATCAAATCTGATGTAATGGTTGGGGCCGTCTAGGATATGATCACCGTCTAGGAATGCTGATGTGAAGCATCAACGTTCCGGGAAGTCTGCAGTTTGTGATCAAAGCTGATGTGAAGCATCAACGTTCCGGGAAGTCTGCAGTTTGTGATCATATCCTAGACGGCCCCAACCATTACATCAGATTTGATAGACCACAAATCCTCGCGAAAGAACACCGATTCCTACCAAGGATGATACGTGAGGCTATTGAAATTAAAAAACATCCTAATTTCAATAGAGAAGGAGGCTGGGTACTACCACCTGCTTGGGATCCTATAATCAATAAAATTAAAACTAAACCCAAGCATACCACTGCAAGACCTCAAGACAGAGTTAGTTCATTTTGCATAGATCGGACCAAAAACAATAATTAAAAAAGCTGAAGGTACTCCGGGTTTAACAATGACATCGGGACGTCAGTCATCTCAGTCCCCCGTGACCATGGGTGCTGGAAAGCGCCCGAAACGTCGGGAATTAAAAATAAAAAGTAAAAATAAACGCGATAAAATCCGTAAAAGTAGTTTTAATCATGTTTTGAAAACAATTTTGAGAATCATTATCTTAACGAGTGAAATGTTTTAAAAAATCCTTTTTACAAATTTTTTACCACGTTTTTTATCATATTCGTTCAACTTAAGCCATATTCAAAATTTCAAGTTTCCAGCTCATCGAGAAGTAAGTTAAATCAATTATTAAAATATAGTAAAATCAATTGTTAAATTCCACCCCGAACGATAGACAGACAGACAACAAAAAAAGTGACTCAATAAAAACGTGGTAAAAATGTTAATATTTGTTTTAAATTCGACATATCCATTGCATGACGTTACCCTTAAAGATCAATATGTCAGTGGCGGTAATTATTTTTTTTTAATCGATATCTTTTGTGGCATTTAAAACATAAATAGTATACTGATAATTTGATGTATTTGTTTGTTTGATCATTACAATCAAGATTAGCAATTTTATCATTACATATCACTGGAACACCATTTGAAAGTTATCATTTATTTAATTTTTTTCTCATATTAAATCAACTCGTAAACTTGTTACCTAATATAGATACCATAATAGATTTTGTGGATAGTGTACAGAGTTATATACAGGGTTATTTTGCAATAACCGATCAAATTTGCAGAAAAGGTTTATAATAAATAAGTAATATACGCTACTGGTAAAGAAAAATTAATTTAAAATATCTTAAACATTCTGTCGTATTTATCTTTTAAATTAAAAATGCGTTATAACTTATAATGCATTATTTTAACTGATTTTATTTCGTGAGGACCGATCAGTAGGTTGAAACTTTGTTGCCCATGAATCACTTTCAAATCGGGATAGTATCAAATAAAAGTAGAAGCCCTATTTCCTCGTATTTTCAAAATATTTTCAAAAACTGCGACATTATTAACTAACTTAAGTTTATAATTTGACTACTATTTTAAAAACAACCCTGTATATATATTTTTGTAGTTTAATATGTTGTTTAGCTATTAAAATTTTATACAGCGAGTTAAAATTGTTAATTTTTTTGTTTCTTTTTTCCAGTGAAAGAGATTACGGCGTTCGGCGGCTACGGGTGGCCCGGCGAGGAAGAAAGCGCGATAGCATCTGTGTGTGTGTACGTGTGCGCGTGTGCTAGTGTGCGTGCGTGTCGCAGTGTGCGTGTGCGTCGCCGGCTGCCGTTTCTCCCCGCACGTTGGGCCAAACTTGCGCCATTACACCTGTTTTAGCCAGAGCCGACATTTTACCAGGCGTAAGCTCCAAGCGGATTTGATCCATTTGTTTTTTAATTGGAGTTAATTTGTGCAGATTTAAAAGTGCATTTGACTATTGATTAATAAAATATATCATAACTAATTTTAAAACTTACAATGGAGTAACGTTGTTGCCGATTTGTATTACTTACATTACAAAGCGTGGAATAACAAGAAACGCAATATCGAAATTAAAATTGAGTTTTGAATTTCCCACCTTTAATTACATTATGCAAAAGGAACTGTGAAAATATTCACTCGACCATATTTGTAAAATGTTCGGTTAGAAAGCTTAATTCAAAGAAATAAGTTAAAGTTGAACTAAGTTCCGATCTTCTCGCATAAAAACACGATTTGTTCGTTTTGAGGTTTGGCTTAATTTGGCTTAACGTGCAGGTATAGTAAAAATACTAGCGTCGAGTCGAACGTTCCAATGAAGTGACGGTAAAACTTTTCTTCTAACAGAGGCCTTTTTAATTTACAATCGAAAATATATAAAAATAACCCTTATTAATTTTAATAAATGTTATTTCTGATCTATTTAATATACCAATGTGTACGTTTTTAATTGTACACGAAAAAGAAATTAGTTTTTAATTTCTCATCAGACCACATTCTATATTTACTTATGAGTTGAGGATCAATTTGTATTTACTGTTTAAGAGTTGATGTAACGAGGGTCGACAGACCAATGGAAATATAAAAACATAAAATTGTGGTCATATTTATCTCTGTGACGGACAAATAACTTTGCGTTTTTAAGTCCAATAATTATATCTCTCTGAATTGCTTAGTTTTCGATGTTAGTTTTCATATAATTAGCTAGTATTATAACATTCTTTATTGATTAGGAATGCACCGGTCGTGTTTCGACTTGCAACATACTGTTTATATATGGCTTGAAAAAAAAAAGAATTGCCCCCTAATAGCAGCCGTCGAAACGCTTCCGGTAGTAAAATGCGAATTAATGGCTAAAATGTTCATTAAAATTACTGATTAAACTACTAATGAATAGGTTTCTGAGAAAAAATGTAAAAAACGAAAAAAATATTTGTAGTCTTAAGAAGATCAGATTCCCTCCGGGCCGCAGGACGCGCGAAGGCAACAAAAAAAACTAGTTTATTTTACACAAACATTATTTCTCGGCTTCAATAAACAAAATTGTACATAGTTTCTCGCGCCGACTGCGGATCGGGGGCGTTTTTGGTACATATTGTATTTACGTTTATTATAAAGATAAAGCAAATTGTAAATATGAGACCGTGTTCATTTTTAGTGTTTATTTTTTTTAAAGAACACATAGTAAGGTTCACGAATCATGGCACTTGCCCTCGATAAATATATCTCCTCCCTCCTCTCAGTGGAATTCTAATTTAGCGATATTTTTATATGAATTACACATTAAATAGGAGCGTTAGTAAACCGCTTCTACAGATTTTGGCGGGTGCCACGGATCGGTAAATTAAAATACCTACCTAGGTAACAAACGAGTGCTTGTGACTGTGCGAATGTGAGCGAAATTTTGGAGACAAAAACTTTTATCGCACCAATGTTACACATTTCAGTGACTGGAATTTGCGTCCTAACTTGTTTTCTTCGCATTGTGATAAAATGGATCTCAATATTCCTCGTTTTCTCTAGGAAACGCGCGATATAAGGTAAACGTAGTTTTTATCTGACCAGAAAATCTTTTAAAATTTTTCAGTAAAACATCATTTTTTGTCTCCAGCCGAGTAAATGTGTTGCACTTAAATAATAAATTAATAAACATAATTATAAATTGAATTTTAGTGTTTTATTTGGGTCCGATAATTTTTGTTATTTTGACTAACAGCCTGGCCACGGGACATTCGCCATAGCGAATACTCGCGCGGTGCGATCGGCGAGGCGTCTAGCGACTAAAACAAATGTATAGAAATGTATGGATCAAGCCAAGCGCAGTGGCGAGTAGCGAGCGACCGGCGAAATTTACAGAGCATATCGCACGGGCGACTGGCTGAATCCGTACGGCGCAAGCCACGGAGTCGAGCGGCAGACGCGGCGAATAGTAGAGGCTACAAAATATTTTAGTTGTTTTCGCCGCGAAAGAAGCCGAGACGTACGGGCCGACAATCCGCATTCACCTTTAACACCAATTCTGGTTGAATATTAACAAGAAAATCGTTGGTTTCGACACTTATTCTGGTATACTCGATTTTTTTTTCTGGATATACTGTATTTGTTGTGGAATTATTCATCTATTACCCGATGCCTATTCAAGTCATGTACTCGGCAATCTCTTCCAAATATTATGTCTTGAACCAAAAAACAATAACTAAGCAATATCAAGATAACTTTGATAAAGACATTTCGCTCTCAGCCTATTTGGTCGCAGCGGCGAACATGACTGCCTGCGGCTCTCAAACCGCGCCGCGCTAATTCGCACATACGCGCGGCGTCGGGCCGCGTGGCCGTGGGGGGTAGAGGTTGTCGTAAGGATGCGCGTGATTACTTCATCGTTTGACAATGTACGTCCAAATTTATGAATGATGCGGACTTACTTTGTCGCTAGATGGGTAAACGTAAAGGAAAGCATATATTTGAAATTTACGCGACTGGGTGTATATAGATAACAAAATTTATTAGTTTAAAAACTCTAAAAACTACAATTTTTTTCATAAAAGCCCTTATCCCATAGGTATCAGTTTTCCAGCCCTCGTTTACAGATGTGTGCGTGCACATGACTGCCTATGCTAAGGGGTTTCTCTGCATGGTAATCTTAAAAATGACGGATTTTAATATGCGTAGATATATGGTAGTAAAGGAGGCGAAAGAGGATGTCAGGATCGTGCCAAATGGAATTCCGTAGTCTGCCTGCTCCTCTGGGTGACAGGCGTGAGTGTTTATGTTATGTTTAATAAGCTCAAGTGGCAATGAGCCAGCCATGTAGCTCGGAGAAACGAAAACCGATAGGGAAGAAAGTTTCTCGGATGGCGGCCTTGTACCGGTATTAGGCGTCACCCACCATACGGAGTGATGACCTGGTAAGATATGCAGGAAGTCGATGGATGCAGGTGGTTTCAGGATTGTACTTTATGGTAGAGAGCCGTGGTAGGTCAGATGGTTAGCGCTCGCTGTAAATTTCACAATACGCGAGCAAACCGGGTTCGATCCCCGCCGGCACCGATGAAATTGTTAATTGCAATTTTAAGTGCTGATTCTGCTGATTTACCACTTGCTCGCGGTAAAGGAAAACACGGTGAGGAAACCTGCATGTTTGAGAAATAGAAAAAAAAATGATTTCGAAAACATGTGAGACTATTCCTTGCCCTAAAACCCTCTCAGAAATGAGGGGAGGCCTGTGCCCAGCAGTGGGACGTATATAGGCTGTAACTGTAACTTTTAACTTTAACGGTGGTTACTTACCATCAGCTGGCCCACACTCGTTCGCCCACTTAAAAAAAAGATACTTTAATGATGGTTCCATACCCCCCCCCCCCCCCCATTATACACCAATAATGCTGTTGTTTATCACCGGTGTGTAGAATATTGGTTCCTTGATTGCTTCGTTGGTCTAATCAAAACGTAGCTGCTGATCATGTGGTCCTGGATTCGAATCCGGGTCGGGCCAAAATCAGTAATTGATTATAATTGCCGGCACAAGTCGTGAGCACACTTTTTATTGGTCGATATGACGTTGACCACGCTGACGTTCAACGTGATTGGTTCGTCAGCCGATTCTCGTCGTCTATTGGTATCGAACGTATCATTCGGCTTCCGTACACTTCAGAGCAATCGTTTTAGTGATAACTGTTTTAATTAGTTTATTTTCGATAGTTGTTTTTGTAAGCTCGTTGTTAATTGTTGTTTGTGTATTCCTTGTTATTGTTTTTAATTATTTTTGTTGATATAATTTGAGTGTTCAGATTTTGGTCTAAATATGCAGAGAAGAAAGAATTCGGTGTTAAATAGACAATCCCGACAAATGGTCTATTCAGTGTTTAGTTATATGAAAAAATTTGGTACTGCCAAAACATCATAGACGTAGGTATATAAACAGACTGCTGAGGCGAACGACGATCTGAAAAAAACCGAAAAATTACAACTTTCAGTTGTTATCAGAAAATACTGGTGCCCATCTCCGGTTTCAGATTCCCTCGTCAGTCATGCGGGTTAGAAAACGCCTAGCGTGGTTAGTATTATTAATAAGTTACAATAATACGTTTTAAGTCATTAGCTTTTAAAATTGCTGTAAACAATGTTCAGGTTCTTCCTCGCATTAAATATGGATCAGAGTACTAATATGGTTTATGATTAAAGAACAATAAGTAATTAGTTTTTCATTGTTTATTAAATAGTAATGGAAAAACACATCGTAATATTATTATTTGTTATTAATTAGAAACACAAGTTTGTTTATATGACTTTATCTGCGGACGTTCTCTTTAAGTTTGAATCTCCATTAAGCGTCTTTCTGTATGCGTCGATTAAGGGGAGACACCAAAATATAACTGAAAATAAAACATACGTCTCGATTTATAATGCAATTTTGTTTATAAAATTAGGGTGACCAACGAGCACACGGTCCACCTGATGGTAAGTAGATGCTTCGGCCCATAGGCATCTACATTTATCTTCAATTAAGTATCAAAATGTAGATGTCATCCCTGAGGACCAGGACGGAATGCCTCGTTTCCAGTAACAAAGGGTCTCCGGATCTCTACACTCACCATACGAAACACAGCAGCATTAAGCTACTAGTTTACGCTGGTATTCTGTGAGAGCGTGGTCCTTCCCCAGTCGAGCCGACCCATTCGTGCTACAACCATAATATAGCTGCAGCGTGGCTCCACCACGTATAAAAAATTGTTTCTAAGATAATGTATCCACTACCCCGTATCATCTCGTGGGTGTCGTAAAAGACGATAGAGGGAACTGGAATAGAATATGGGCAGCAGCGCCTTCAAGAAGAACTTAAAATAATAAAAAAAACAGCGGTTGTCAACCCACTTACCAAGCGTGTCTACTATGGTAATATCTCCCCTATGAGAATTTCTATGGGGGAGGCCTATGTTCAGCAGTGAACTTTTATATGCTTTCATGTATAGATGGATGGCTCCCTGGCACAGTGGCTTGCATTGAGTTGCAGCACTACGGGCCACGCATTCGAATCCCGCCCGAAAAAGTGTTTGTATGGTCTGCAAAATAATTTTTCCGGATCTGGATGTTTGTTTTGTGCAATTTAACTAAGTAAACTGTCTCCTGGAGAAATTGCTAGTGTTGGTGTGTAGATTTTTAAAAATAAAAAGATTTCGAAAAGTTCGATAAAAAGTTGGCAACCCTGTCTATATCTCATATAAAACTTTTATGAATTTAACAGATTCACCTTCGAATTCGGACATTGAATCAAAAACAGGAATAAAGTTATTTCGTCCGGACCCGAAAAAGCAAACAGTTTTTGCACAATACTCCAGCTGACTGGCTTTTTACTCCTGGAGTTATTTCGGATTTTACTTAACGTACGTGTGTTTCAGATTTGATTTTTTTGGCACTAAACACACTTCTGTACTAAACTAACAAATATAACATTTAGGAAACAGTTTTTGCACAATACTCCGTTACTAATCCGTTGGGCTATGTCGGTCACTCTAGTTCTACTGCGTATATGTTAATTTCTAAGCCTATCATGCGGAGAAACCCCTAGCATAGCTCGCTAAGCGACCTTGAGCTTCCTCATACGGCCAGTAGGACTACGTCTCCGATCCATATGATATCCATTCAAGGCTATACGTACCAAATAAATATGTTACATCGGCCATTAAGGCAATGAAGCTCCACAGCTGCTCACGTTTGATTCGGAGAAGAAACTCCAGGATCGTCACAATAAAGCCGAACACAACGAAGCTTAATGTGTACCAAATATAGAATTGCATAAGCGAAGCACTCTCCTGAAAGCATAAATCGTAATATTTGGATTTTGAATGAATCGATTTATTCTCTGTTAACAATAGGTATTCTTAGTGCTAAGTATTATAAAATTGCCAGACTGGTACCTACCTAAGTTGTGAGCGACTGGTGCCAGGTAGGTAAATTATTACTTTATTTAATAATTTTTTTTAGATAAATGTGGTATGCAAGATGATGTTGTGACCAGGATTAAGAAAGTAATGCTTCGGTGGTTTGGTCATGTAGAAAGAATGAATGAGGAAAGAGTGACAAAGAATAGAAATAGAAACTTTTTTATTCAATGTAGATTATAAAAATACTTATTGAAAGTCACTTTTTTAATTTACCACTGGTTCGCAAAAAAAACCTCTGTCCTGGGAAGAACCAGCAAGAAACCCAGCGGGACTATTTTTTTTTAATAATAGCTTACAATCATGTTTACAATCAACAACACAAGACAAATTAGAAATAGCTTGGTAGCAATCACCCTTCCCAGGGGTTATTATCATCTATAAATTCCTTAATATTATAATAACCCTTTTTATACAAACTTAGTTTAATAACATTTTTGAAATTTGTGTATGACAAATTTTGTATATTTTCTGAGATTTTGTTGTAAAAGCGTATACATCGCCCCAAGAATGAATTACTGACTCGGTGGAGTCGAGTAACTGGTACTACCAGCTTGTGTCTGCTCTGTAGTATTTACAGAATGAATATCACTTATTTTCGCAAAACTACTTTTATTTTTGTGTACGTACATTACATTTTCATAAATGTATTGAGAGGCCAGAGCAACAACAACACTAAACTCCCTTGGTTCCTCAGTGGCTAAACCATATTTTGAGTTTAAAGGCCATGAAATCGTCACAATTATAGACCCACCTCACCTAATCAAATGCTTCAGAAATAATTTACTGAAGTACGACATTAAATGCCCTCAAGTATTGCAAATTGATGGAAAATCTATACCAGGTAATTTAAATGTTGTAAATAATAGATAATAAGTAGGTATGACATGAGTACATGACTAAGGTCAAAGGTGGCAATTCAAACTTCATAAGATTTATCTTGTCTTGTGCAACCCGCCGCGCGGATGATCATCAGATTAATATAAACTAACACAGACTCAATAAATGTATTTTATTAATACTTCTGTCATTATTTATAATATATTTTACATGTTTATTATTACAGGTGTAGCCAAGTGGAGCCACATTAAATCATTCTTTGAAAAAGACAACGAAAATCCAAATTTTGTTTTTGCACCTGCTTTAACCAAGTAGCATATTAACCCAATTTTAAACAAAAGATGAAAGTCAGCTTAGCTTGCCAAGTATTCAGCCATTCAGTTGCTGCAGGAATGCTTGCAAAGATTGCGAACAGTAAGTTGTTTTATTGGATAACTTTTAATCATCATCATCATCATCATTACAGCCCTTTACAAGTCCACTGCTGAACATAGGCCTCCCCCAAGGTATGCCACAAAGCACCGTCCTGAGCCACCTGCATCCATCGACTTCCTTCATGTCTTACCAGGTCGTCACTCCATCTAGTGGAGGGTCGCCCTACACTTCGTGTACCGGTATGAGGCTGCCACTCGAGAACCTTTTTTCCCCAACGTTTGTCGGTCCTTCGAGCTATATGGCCACCTATTTCCACTTCAGCTTACTAATCCGTTGGGCTATGTCGGTCACTCTGGTTCTACTGCGGATATCCTCATTTCTAAGTTTATTACGCAGAGAAACTCAGAGTAGCCCTCTCCATAGCTCGCTGAGCGACTTTGAGCGTCCTCATAGGGCCAGCAGTGAAGGACCACGTCTCAGTTCCATATGCCATCACTGGCAACACGCACTGGTTGTACAACTTAGTTTTCTTAATTATTTTAATAATAACTTTTAATAATCTTCAAAAATAATCGACGTCTCGAAATATAATATAATAGTTTCTGAATATGTCAATCAACTATTATTAGAGCTTATTCAAATAATCATTCTAATAAGATAAAATTAAGCTACTTCGCGTTGACAGCTTCCTTTTATAATTGAATATTTTTATAAAGATTACTTTATTTAGAGTAATTTTGATTACTTATTAGGTGTAATTTTATGCCTGCTGTACACGCTCGTCTCGTCTTGTCTCGTGCCTCCCTCCCCGACACGCTTCCAAGAGCGAACGAGGGCGCGAGACGCGACGCGGCGAACGCGTGAATTTCCCATTGTCTTCAATTTCATTTCATTTTCCCTAACCTTTCACTATAAAATAAAAAAAATTAGTGTTTACTTTACAGATGAACTGCCGCAAGAAGCAACGACGACAGCCATGCTGATAGAAAAAATAGACCAGCTGTTCGACACCTTAAATGGCGATACGCCTGATCAGAAAAGAGGAAAAAATTCCTTACAAATTTTACCCGCAGAAGTCCACATTTAAATTTTTTTAAGGAAATGAAAATCCTGTTCCAAGAATTACAATTTATTGGGGCCAGATGCAAGCCGCCTTCGCAGGAAGGTTTTATTAGAACTATAAATGCAGTTGAGCGTCTATTTTTTAATTTAGAAAGGCAATATGGTATAAAAAGTTTATCAACGCGCAGGCTCAATCAAGATCCATTAGAAAACTGTTTTGGTTGCATCCGCAGCAATTGTGGATGCAACCCGAACCCAAACACCCTACAATTTGTTGCAGCTCTCAAAACCTCCATGATCAACAATTTATTGCATAGCAGTAAAAATAAAAATTACAAAGAAGACGATAATGTCATATTAAATGATTTAAAATCTTTTTTAAGTCAAGTTGACCAAAATAAAGAAACAAATGTAGCTGTTAAAACATTTGATTTAACAGAAGGTGTAGAAGCATCTAATACTGTAATACCTCAGTGTTCTGGAGAACTGCAAGCTTGCGCATATGTATGTGGCTTCATGATAAAAAAATTAGTACCCATTTGCCATCAGCGCAAAATCACAATGCTTGCAGACCAGAACACAGAGGTAAGTCATTTATTCACAAGTTTTAAAGAATACAGTTGTATGCGCAACAGTCTACATTATGTTAATAATTTTTTACGGAGACAGTGGAGATTGCTGCAACAATTGTTAATAAATTTTGGATGGAGTTTGGATGAGCATGGGTGTAAAATAAATATAAAAAATGAACTTATAGAAATTTTAAGAAGAAAATTAAATTTCGAATGGTTGCTTGGTTGTTCTGAGCACTATGATAAAAATAAAATGCAAATAATTATTTCCACTATATGTATATGTATAAAACGACACTATATTTTAAAAAATAGGCAGTTCACCGATGAAGCTTCGAAAAAAGCAATGAAAAGAAAAATAAATACTTTAAAACACGCTTACAACTTCGTTTTATTTAATACCTTTCCATAAATAAGTATGCATCAGGAAAATAAACCAAAATTCAGGTAATTTTCAAATTAAATACCAGAATTTCGCTTTGTTTTCATGATACATGGCATAAAATAAAATGAAATAAAATCATGAGTTTATCATCAGTTTTGAAATCTGGCGCGAAAATTAGTTCACGGGTCAAAAACTGGCGCGCTAGTGTCGCAAGTTGTTGGCACTTTTTTTGTATGAAGTTTTCGTTCTTTCCGTCAGGGTAAATGTATTCTGTGGGCCAGAGTTAATATATTAATTTCCTTAAATTTTTGTCTCAGTGACTCTTTTGGTTTTAAATTATATATTGCTCTAATGGCCCTCTTCTGTAAAATAAATATAATTTCAGTGTCAGTTTCGTGTCCCCATAGCAAAATACCATACGACATAATGCTATGAAAATAACTAAGGTAAACTATTCTAGCTGTTTCAACACTGGTAAAAGTTCTAATCTTTTTTACAGCATATGCTGCAGTCTGCTAGCTAGTTTTGATATATGGGGGAGCCATTGAAGCTTTGCGTCCAGTGTGATTCCAAGAAAAATGGTGGTATCAACAAGACTCAGTTCCTCCCCATTTAAAATTACATTAGTATTGACATGTTTAACATTAGGAGTTAAGAATTTCATACATTTAGTTTTAGTTCCATTCAAATGCAAATTATTAACATTAAACCAATTGACTAGCTTAGCTGTAGCATTATTTACTTCGTCGTAATTTAATAACTGTCGTTTTAATTTGAAAATTAATGAAGTATCATCAGCAAATAATACTATATCATGGTTATCGCCTACTATGTAAGGTAAGTCATTAATATATACAAGAAACAGAAAGGGGCCGAGAATTGAGCCCTGAGGCACGCCCATTTGTACAATCGACCCGGAAGAACTCATACTTATATTAATAACAACTTTTTGTGTTCTGTCACTTAAATATGAAATAATTAATTTAAGAGCATCATTTCTTACACCGTAGTGTTGAAGTTTCCTGATTAATGTTTCATGGTGAACACAATCGAAGGCTTTGGATAGGTCACAGAACACACCCAAAGCATCCTGTGAATTCTCCCATGCATTAAATATATATTTAATCAGCTCAACACCAGCATCAGTTGTCGAGCGACCCCTTGTGAAACCAAATTGATTTTTATGAAGTAATTTATTTACATTAAAAAAAATTAACAATTGATCAAGAATAATTTTTTCAAAAATTTTACTAAGTGTTGGCAGTACAGAAATAGGTCTAAAATTAGCGGGGTCCAATGTACTACCAGATTTAAATAAAGATATTACTTTACTATGCTTCATTAAATCAGGAAACACACCATATTTGATACTACTATTAAAAATAATAGATAGTTGAGGTGCGATTGTATCTATTATAGACGCAATAACTTCAACAGAAATCTCCCACAGATCGGCGGTTCTCTTAATATCAATAGTCTTAAAATATTTTACTATATCTTTTGATGAAACTTTATGAAATGTAAAATTCTTTGTACACACATTTACATTTTGTTTAAGTAATGATTCGGCGACGGTAGGAGAAGAATTCAGTGACTTAGTGGTTAAGATCGGAATATCAGTAAAATATTTCTCAAAAACCATTGCAACGTCCTGATCTGATTTAGTTAATTTATTGTTAAAACTTAACTGGTAGTTTGAATTGCGAGAGTTGACCTTACCAGTTTCACTATTAATTATACTCCATGTCATTTTAATTTTATTAGAAGCAGTCTTTATTTTGTTGCTCAAATACAATGATTTGGCTAAGGAGCACACTCTTAAATATTTTGGAATATTTTTTACATATTCCACTAAATTCGACGCTAGGATTATATGACCTTTCATTGTAAAGTTCACATAACCTTTGTCTACTCTTATGGAATCCTACTGTCGCCCATTCATTAAATGATTTACGATTATTAAAGGAGAATGTTTTAGAAGTAAAAGTATTATTAAATTCATTGCAAATGAGCTTAAATAATGTTGCATACAAAAAATTTGGATTATTTTGGTATGAAAGTAATGGAAGATTTTTACTATGTTACTTCTAAACTTCTCCAAGCGATGTGCATTTACTGGAACAAACACTACTTTTTTATCTACTTGCTTTTTGTGAACATAAGGTAATGAAACAAATTGTCCACAGTGATCAGAGCTCAATTTTTGAATTATACATTTATTGAACGGCTTAACATTTGTAAAAATGTTATCTATACATGTTGCACTAGATTCAGCAATACGTGTTGGCTCCAAAAATAAATTAAAAAGACCATACGATTTAAACAATGATCTAAATTTAATATTAGTGGAGGAAGCTTCTAGGCGATTGATATTAAAGTCTCCACATATTACAACAGATTTATTCTGTTTATTAAGCTTAGCGAAAACTTCCTCCATAATTTTTTCAAAAGTATCATATAACGAACATGGGGGTCTGTAAACGCTCACAACAATGAGGTGCTCAAACTCAACACATGCCATTTCTACAGTTCGCTCAACAGAGAGGCTCACAATATCTTTACGTTCTTTATATGATAATAATTTACTAGCTAAAATTAAGGAGCCACCTCTTAAAATCGTTTCTCTATTGAAAGAACTGAGCACCTGGTGATTACTAAAGTTAAACATTAAATTATGAGCTTTTAACCAATGTTCAGTAATACATAAAATATGAATATTGTTGCTATTTAAAAACAATTCAATTTCTAGCTCTTTGCCTATCATGCCTTGTATATTTTGATGCACCAGGTATAAACAATTTTATTATCATTTTGTGGAGTTATACAATTGCAACTATTAAGGATTTGTAAGCTACATTCTAAACTATTTAAATTATTATAACTGCTGGAGATTACCTCTATTGTCTCATTTTCTAATTTAATTACTTGGAATGGATTCCAAATTACATGTCAAATCATTATGCTGCTCAATAGGAGCAGATGTCTGGGTAGCCAAGTCCTTGGCTGAGTTAATATATAAATAATAAGATAGCACATTTGCTATCTGTCTTAAATTATATTTGGATAGGTAATACCTATCTGTAGTCAAATATTTCTTAATTAAATTATTAATATCTATTAAATTAATTCTATTGGTATAATTGTTACAATTAAATGTCAAATTTAAATTATTATTACATGATAAATCATTCATTAATAAATTTAAATCATATCTTATTTTATTCTCCTGTGGCCAACCCTGTATGTAAGGCAATGTAAACAAGATAATTTTATGTACATTTAAAGTATTGAGGTAATCAATATATTTTAATAATTGATTTTTGTTTACATTGCCTCTTCTCTCAACAAGAATTATTAATGTGCTATTAGGAGAAAACTTACTGGTTAAAACTTTATTCATTATATGACTAAAGGATGCTCCAGGCATACAATAATTACTAATCAATTGTCTTTTTAAATGGTTATTTAACATCATGCCCAAATTTTTACCTATGTCATCACAATACATAATAACTTTATGTTTTTTAATATTTAAACTACTTTTTAAGTTTTTATTCTGTGTTATGGCACCGTCGTAGAGTGTTGGTGAAAATAAGGTGTCATTGCTATTTACACATATTGTCCCCGATGAACATGGTATGGAGCGTTGATTCTCACTCTGATGTTTTATTAAGGAGTCAAAGCGCTCCTCATTGTATTTACATGACTTTACCAGATCATTCATGGCCAATATGTGTTCTTTTATCTCAACCTGAGCCGATGCATATTTATTTGAGATAATTTGTAAGGAGTTTTTAAGCGACAAAACTTCTGAATTGAGACACTCTATTTCAGTCTCATAACAGTTTTTCATATTTTCCACCTCAATTGCATATAATTTAAGTTTATTAATTAATACATGCTTTTCCTTACATATATTTATATAATTTTTTGTATTAATTTTTGTTTTAATTAACTTTTGTACTTTCCTAACATATTTATTAACTTTTATGTATTTCTTTAATTTTCAAGCAAATTTATATGGCAGATGTGAACGGCCGAGTCGGGAAGGGACGCCCTAGAAAAAAGTTTATCGACCAAATTGGCGATATTTTGAAAATGGGCCACGTTAGAAGCACCCTTAACAAAAGGAGGGGAAAGAGGTATGTCAGGATCGTGCCAAATGGAAGTCCGTAGTCTCTGCCTACCCCTCTGGGTGACAGGCGTGAGTGTTTATGAATTATGAAAATAAATGTTATTACTTTTTTGTTTAATCTGACATTTTAAAATATTCACATTGCATGGTATCATTATGAGTTGTTATTATTGTAAACGAATTTCTATAACACGATTCCAAACAAGTGACAAAATTTAAAAAGAGAACATCATCAATGTAGTCGAAGTCAATTAAATACGCATTATAAACGATAACTCAAAAAGTCAAGTCAAGGTTAGATCTTTATCAAACTTATATAACCATATGAGAAGCACCAGCTTTCAAGGAATCATCAAAATCGTTTCACCTAGAAAAAGGTTCTAAGGTAACACATTAAAAATACAGTTGAATTTTTTTAATAGCATAGAGTGACAAACGAGCACACAGTCCACCTGATGGTAAGTGGATGCTGTGGCCCATAGACATCCACATCTATCCTCGATTACGATTCAAAATGCAGATGCGTTGTCACCCCTGAGGACTAAGATGGAATGCCTCGATTCCAGTAAAAAGGAGGAGAAGGAAGGAAGGAAGGAAATACACTAGCATTACGCTGGTATTCTGTGAGAGCTTGGTCCTGCCCCAGTCGAACCGATCCATTCGTACTACAACTATAATATATCTGCAGCGTGGCTCTACTATAATTGAGTAACTCCTCATTATTGAAATTGGTTAAAAAGAGTGAATTGTTTCTTGCCGATTCTTCTTTAAGTTTATTGTTTGTATTGTTTGTTGTTTTTTCGAATCGGTGTGGATATTAGACATTTTTTATAGTATAAGGCAAACGAGCACATAGTCCACGTGATGTTAAGTGGATGCTGTGGTCCATAGACGTCTACATTTATCTTCAATTAAAAATCGAAATGCAGATGCGTTGCCAGTCCTGAGGCTGAGATGGAACGCCTTGTTTCCAGTAAAAAGGGTCTCCGGTTCTCTACACTCACCATACGAAACACAGCATCGTTAAGCTGCTATTTTACGCTGGTATTCTGTGAGAGTGTGGTCTTACCTCGGTCGAGCTGACCCATTTGTGCTGCAACCACATTATAGCTGCAGCATGGCTCCACCACGTAAAAACATTAAAATTAAGTCAACCTGATGGTGTACTGCAGTCTATGAATACCTGCACCGAAATTCAAACCAGGGAGGCTACATATGCGTTGTATTTCGTAGACGTATATCTATGGGCCACAGCATCCACTTACAATAACTTGGGATGGATACTGATTAGTAACGGGGACTGGATCCTTTCGCTGGTGAAGTGGCATTAATTCTCAGGGGTGACAACGCAAGTTTCATTCTTATTCGAGTATTATTTTACAATACGTGCCTTACGCCATGATACAATACAGGTACAATGTACAAATAACATAGTCTAATGGTAATTAAATGCTTACCACCATGGTACACAACAAGTACTTACCATTAGGTGGTCTGTGTGCACATAATTAAGAACTTAGAGATGTGAAAACTCACAAGGACGCAACCCAGCAGCAGTAGCAAGTTGGCGGCTTGGAAAAAATTAAGCAGCATATTCCTCGTAGAGCAGACATGGTCGCGGACTTGCCACCATTGATCCGGTTGCCTGCAGTCGCAGCACAATGATGAAATATCGCTACCAGTCAGGTAATCAGCAAAGCTGGCCGTCTGTTGTTAAAAAAGAAATAAGTTTAATAAAAACTTGACTTTCAATTAATACTTTCTATACTAGATACCTTTAGAGCTGGGCGGGGGTTAGTCTACTCCTAACTTTTTGATATTATAAATAGGACTAGATTAACACCTATTCCGCTCTCCTGTCCGGCGAGCAGTTTGGCGTATGGCTCTGGGGGAGAGCGCAGGTCGTATTGATCCCCAGGGCAGCCTCCCCAAGTTCCGAAGGCGAAAAAACGCGGTCGGTCTGAGGAAGAGTCCCCCAAAGACCAGCCCAGGAAGACTGTGAAGCTGGCAACGGAGGAGAAGAAGCTTAGCTTCAATGCCGTAGCTGGCTCCGCGCGTATAGGAATTCGCAATTCGAATCCTATGAGTGTGGAGCAGATGCGGCTGGTCCACCGGGCACTAACACAGGCCATCGCTAAGACGGCCTGAGGGGCGCAACCGGTAATCGGTCCAAAATTTTTGGGTTTCACCCACAAGCCAGGTTGGATTCTGGTAACGTGCCTGAATAAGGCAAGCCAGGACTGGGTGATGGGTGAAATCGGAAAACTGAAGCCCTGGCCGGAGGCAGAACTCTCGGTAATACCCGAGGGCGAACTGCCTAAGCCTCAGCTGGGCATTACCTACTTGCCCCGCAGCGAAGCCGACTCTCCAGAGGAGGCGACTGTGCTGTTGAGGGCACAAAATGATGGGCTCCATACTGAGCTCTGGAGAATCCTCCACCGTAGGGACGAGAATGTGGGTTCTTAGTATCTAACCGCACGAACTTACAAACTTATTCCATATATTATTACAATTTGAAAAACATTTAATTACCAGTGTATCTAACGAATTGGAATATTATTAATCTACTTTTAAAAAACTAAGTTTTAACTTTTAGTATGTTGATATTAATTGATATAATCCCTTCTGTGCCATCTGGTGGCCACTAGTTGCATAGATTAATATTCTTTGTATATATCAATAATATGGCAAAGTGTGGAGCATACCTATCGGTGACAGATGGCGTTACGTGTGGCAAATGTGATGCCACATATCATCGAGGCTGCCTTAACTTATCTGAAAAGGCAAAGATATCAACTTCCTGGATCTGCCCAACTCGTAAGAGTAAAGTTCCTCGTGCTGGGGACAATTCTAATACCCGGTGTATTAGAATAAAGTGTCAGGATGTTGGAGATAATAGTCCCGTCTACAAAGACATTGACATAGGCCTAGAAATACGCCTGTTACGCAATGAGCTGAAGGACATCAAGGACAATTTCGCTATGTTAAGGGATACAATGCTCGTGTGTAATAAAAATTTGAAAGAAATTGACACTAGGGTCACCAAGTTGGAGAACCGAATGGAAAAACGTGAGCACAAATGTAAGTCCATGGAGCTTGAGAACACAATAGCAGAATTAAGGATCCAACTAAGCGAGAGGGATCAGGATCTGTTAGCCAATGACTTAGAAATCTCAGATCTACCGGAACAAAAGGGGGAAGTAGCCATTAACACTGTGATACTATGTGCTAGAAAGTTAGGCCTTGATATTGACCACCGTGAAATTGTCCATGCCGAGCGTGTCGGACGTTACGCAAATCTATTGACATTAATAGCTCTCAAGAACAAGTTCGTTTGGGACCACGTAGAATTATGGTGCGAATGAGCCGGCGAGCGCTGCGAGATGAATTTCTACGTTCAGCGCATGTTCGGCGGACAGTAACCACTGAGTCACTGGGGTTACCCGGTGAGCCGCGTCGGTTTTACGTGAATGAGTGGTTAACACCTTTGAATAGGAAGTTGTTTGGTAAGACACGCGAGGCAGCGAAAAAAGCAAAATGGCGTTATACTTGGACGAAGGGAGGACATATTTTTGTGAGAAAGGAAGATGGAAAGCCTGTAACGCGAATTCGGTCCGAAGCAAACCTTAAGCGTGTTTTTTGTTAATCATGCGTTAGCTATTAATTTACTTTTTTTAATATTACTTTTTTAATATCCTACCTCTTATGTTAGAGATAGCTTAATTAGGTTTGCTAAAACAATATTTATATTCTTTTATAAGTTAGTCTCCATAATAAAAATTACATACAGTAAGTGTATACATATTACTATACATCAACTTAATATAATATATTGCTTTTCAAACGGTTTATTGTTAAGTTTTAATTCAGCCTATTTTGGGTTATGTAAATCAGTATACATGTTCATCACGCATGAAATCTTTAAGTGTAATTTTCATTGTCTTGTTAGTATTTGTGTGTCTGACAAAAGTGTTCATACCGTGAGTAATCGCAATTTTACTTTACTATATTTTTCCGGGTCATTAGTGGTAAACAGTTCCTTACGTTTTTTACTCCACTTACATAAACAGAATTTTAATTTTGTATTTATATATAAACACACATATTTTTATATTTTTAACGTAAATAATTTTAACATTCGGAAAGAAATAACCTTAATATTCAATAATAATAAATGTAATCTATCAAAATTTATACATAATGTCTTGTCAATATATAATTTATATGTAACGTGTTGTCAGTTTAGGTGTACAAAGTAAACATAGGTACATCATGTCTTAATAATATTCATTTATTATACGTAAATCCTGAGATATACTATTTATTTATAAGATTAAATTTACAATATATAGTATTTGTTACAATTAGAAAAACCGTATTTGGTATTTTATACTCATTATTACCACATTACTATCTGTTAACAATGGATAAATCTTTTTATTCGGCCAACGTTAGTGGTAATTCGGTTAGCAATGATTAAGTTTAAAGAATTAAAAGTTGGTTTCTTTAATGCGGGTGCATTGGGTACGAAACACGAGGAGTTCCTCGTAGCCATGAGTCGACATGATGTTGATCTCATGGCGATAAATGAGACCTGGCTGCGGGAAGGCGAAGATGGGCGCGCTCCGCTCGTACCTGGTTACCGCCTGCGTCACGTGCCGAGACCACACTCTGTGTGCGGTGGCCGTGGAGGGGGTGTAGGCTTCTACTTCAAAAAGGGAATCAATGCCCGAACAATATCTACTCCTCACCACAACTGTGTAGAAGAGATGTGGCTAGCCCTGCATATACCAGGCGGTCCCATAATGAACTGGCCTGATATAGTTCAACGCGACATGTCGCTACATGTTGTGTTGCATTAAATAGTAGGGTAAAGGATGGTAATTCGGAATACTGATGGTAATTTGGAATACTGCATTATAAAAATAAAGAAAAGCGCCATCTAATAACGAATGCCTGTATTACGTAGTCCGTGTACTAACAAACAAAGAGGGCGTGACTGAGAAGCAGCCATATTGACAGCGCCGTAACAAACTGCATCGGAGTGAAAGTGCTGTCGAGAAAATTTTTCAAGTAAGTAATAAATCGGCTTGCATCTTGAATTTAACTTATATTTGCATGTTTGTATTTGTACAAATCTATAGTTTTGTGTATCAGTTGTAGAAATCATGGCTTATTTTCAAAATTATTTTAAACACACATTGATAAAAATATTTTAGGTTAAAAATGGTTCTTTTGCTAATTTGGAATACTATAGGTGAAGTCAATTTGGAATATTCCAAATTATGTGCACATTAGTTTGCCTTCTTGTTTCTACTTCTGATTGAAAGGATTCTTTTTAAGTATTTATTATTTATTCAAATAGTCTTTTTGATCAATATTATTTAATTTTGTTTTAGTAATGTCTTCGACCACTGCTGACTCTGCCAGTAAATATAAAAAGCGTAATAAGTGGAGTCAAAATGATATGGCTGCTGCAATATTAGCAGTTCGAGACAAGAAAATGGGCTATTTAAAGGCAGCAAAAACTTATAATGTACCCAGAACCACCTTATTTCGACTTGTTCAAGAAAATGACAGTTTGTTAGAAGATACTCTGACCAAAAAGATAGGTCGCAGACCAGTACTTAATAAGGTTTTTGAGGAAATGTTGGTGAAATATGCCCTTGTTATGGAACAAAAATTATATGGTTTGACTCGAATGGATATGAGAAGGATAGCATATCAACTTGCTGTTAAAAATAATGTGCCCCATCCATTCCATGACGACAGAGCTGGCAGATACTGGCTCAAAGGATTTCTTGCGAGGCACAAGCAAACTTTATCAATACGCAAGCCCACTGGAACATCTTTTGCTAGAGCCAATGGATTTACAAAAGCAAGAATGGACGAGTTTTATCAAAATCTTGAGAAAGTTTATGACGAAAAAAAGTTCACGGCTAGTAGGATTTTTAATGTTGACGAAACAGGACTGTCAATTGTACAAAGCAAATATCCCAAAGTGATTGGTCGCCGAGGAAAAAAGCAAATTGGAGCTATGTCGTCTGCTGAAAGGGGAACTCTCATAACAGTGGTGACCTGTATGAGTCCAGCTGGTATATTTGTACCGCCAATGATGATTTTCCCGCGCAAAAATAATAGCGACCTATTAAAGAAAGGCTCTCCCGAGGGTTCTATTATCCGAGTACATCCTTCTGGCTGGATACAAACACATTTATTCACGCAGTGGTTTGAACATTTTATCAATTATGTAAAGCCGTCCGAATCCTCACCAGTTCTCCTCTTATTTGACGGTCATTTCAGCCACACAAAGAATATCGAGCTCATAGATAAAGCTAGACAGAATCATGTGACTTTGATTTCACTGCCGTGAAATCAAAGTCACATGATTCTGTCTAGCTACAACCAGTGCGTGATGCCAGTGATGACTTATTGATCTGAGACGTGGTTCTTTACTTCTGGCCGCATGAGGACGCTCAAAGTCGCTCAGTGAGCTATGAAGAATGCTATGCTCGGGGTTTCTCTGTGTAATAAACTTAGAAATGAGGATATCCACAGTAGAAACAGAGTGACTGACATAGCCCAACGGATTAGTAAGCTGAAGTAGAATTGGGCTGGCCATATAGCTCGAAGAACCGACAACCGACGGGGAAAAAAGGTTCTCCAGTGGCAGCCTCGTACCAGTAGGCGTAGTGTAGGGTGACCCCCCACTAGATGGAGTGACGATCTGGTAAGACATGCGGTCAATGGATGCAGGTGGTTCAGTACCGTGCTTTGTGGCATTCCTTGGGGGAGGCCTATTTTTGGCAGTGGACTTGTGAAGGGCTGTAAAGATGACGATGAAATACGCTAATCTATGGAACTATTAGTCCAATTTGAAAACCCAAGTTCATGAGGAATAGTATGGGCTATCTAGCATTAGGCTACACCTCTCAGCTAGCCTCTTTGATTTTTGTTAAGCAATTCAGAAGAAAACCGCTCTCGAAATGATTTACCCGAGTGCGCCGGCGTAATAGCTAGTGATACGTAAATGGGATATTTACAATGTTCTACAAAAATGTAGATTTTTACTTCATCTGAAAAAAAGAGGCTAGAATTTATGCGCAAACAACGCATAAATCATAGCCGCCCGATGAGAACCGAGAGTAACCAGAAATGAACGCTTCTATGAGCGAGGTAATTTCAATAATTTAGCTAAGAAATTGACAAAATTAATGAACTACTTTCAGGTATTTATCGGTATGCACGTTATAAAACAAAGTTACATTTTATCCCTTTCCCTCCCCAATGAGCGTCACCCTCCGGCGCCCCAAAAAGTTTTAAAGAAAAAGTACACGACACACGAAAAGCGTGCAGGTACGAATTGATCCTCGATAAATTTGCTATCAAGCTCTAATACTTACTAATCAATTATATTTTCAAAATATCATACTAAATTGAAATGAATAAGTTTAGAAATAAATTGTACCTCTTTTTAAAGAACATATTCTATTATTTACTATACTTAACCTTGGCAGTGAAGTGGGAAATTTTTGTAAAAACTAAATTTTGAAAAACAAATATCATTTATATTTGTTTTTCAAATTTTTTTTTCAAAAAAAAGGTTCATATTTTGTGGCAGATTGCGCGGAAATCACGTGATATCTCTTGTGTATGATAGATAATTTATCAAGGAATATTTCGTACCTGCATACTTTTCATGTATCGTGTACGGTTTTCTTTAAAACTGAAAAATAAGCGGCCCTTGGGAACATTATCTGGGTCGCGAGGGAATGAAGCTCACCCTGGAGGGGGAGGGAGAGGACATAAAATTGACCTTCGCTCTATAACGTACATAATTATGCCGATAGATAAAAGTAGGTACTTCATTAAATTTGGCAATTTTTCCATACATTGCTATCTGAAATGCTTGAACTACGTGTATATCATGTCGCGTGACTTGCACACGTGATATAAGCGGGTGAAACCGCGGGGCACAGCAAGTTTTATATATAAAGTTTATTGGCGACGGGCAGCAGCGTAAAATACTGGAGACTTCTGGCTCAGCAATCGTCAATTCCTCTGCTCAGTGTCCTTTTTACAACAAATGTAAAGGAAGGGAATGTATTTGTATGCTATACAAATAATTATTGTTCTGGATTCAAAATTTTGAACTCCAGAAAAAAAAAACAAATAGCAGTGAAATAAATAATTGATAGAATCAGGCGTTACTTTGCGGAAATCCTATACAATAATTATATTAATTAATTCGCAACCGTCCGCTTAAAAATACAATGATGTGTCTTACCTGGATTGAAGACCACCTCCCGCCCTCCCTCGATTGCATGCACTAATCCCGTCACCACTAATCCCAGCACCACTTATCCCAACACCACTATTCCAGTAAAGACACACCATCGACGACAATACGACACGTGTTTCGCCTCTACACGAGGCATCTTCAGGTGATGTAGACTCTACGGCGGCGGACCGCTAAGATGACCGTTAAGATTTTGCGAATTAATTAATATCTTTATGGTGAAATAAATATTTTTAAAAGTTCTCATTTAGGTTACATTTTCGTCTTTAGCATCAGGACTTTAATTTTTTAAATAGAATCAGGGTGATAAACGAGTAAAAATCCACCTGATAGTATGTGGTGTCGTGGTTAATAGACATCTACCTTCAAACTGGCAAACCTTCTTATAACAAAAAAGGCCCAGGACCAGAAGTGGACTTTTAGGAGCTGATAAAGAAAAAGAGAGAATTTTTATGAAGTGAAAATAATGGAAAAATAAATAATTTCATAGCATCATAAGCAAATGTGCACACTTTGTGCACCTATATTGGAGTACTTTTTTAAACATACCAAGCTTATCACTGAAATAATTACTATGGTGGTCCGCGGCGACATAGCTCTGTTCAAATGGTCTTGAAAATAACGCATTGCTACATCCATTGTATTGTTTCTTTTGTAATGCACTTCTACAATAATTTATCATAACTATAGACATGACAATATGACTGAGTCAACGTCAGAAAAATAATTGTTTCCTAAAGTTTTTGGCATAGACCTCTAAAGAAGAAACCAAATAGAAATAGAGCATTTAAAAATTCCATTATTTATTTCTCCTACTCTACAACCTATGTTTCCTGCAAACGAAAATAAAAATAACCAACACAAACAACCTAGCTAAACGGATAAACAAAGGATAACTAAGGATTAGTTGCAAACGGAAAAGATTACTTAGGTTTAAATAATATTATACGAACAAAGATAGCGTAAGGTTTACAATTCAGTCGCCTGAATTAGGTGGTGGGGGGTGGTGTGGGGGGAGAGGAGAAGTTGTAGAGTCACCCCCTACTTCCCCTTCCTGTCGGACGTGCTTAGTTTTTTTTTATAATTTTTTAGACATCTCATTTTGAGGTTATGTTTCGTAATTTTTATGACAATTTTAACCTGACTTATGGGGAGAGAGAGTTGGGAGACGGAAAATCCACGCCACTTAACGTGGTGCAGTTAAGGGAAGCCCGGTGACGGAGGCCCGCGAAGCGGGGCTCCTACTACTGAGTGGTTTATAAGAAAAATAACCACGAAGCGGACAATGGGGTCTATTCGCTCGCTTCGCTCGCTCACTCGACCCCGTCATCCCCTTCTAACCTATCCTGTCCGAGTCGGGGTGCCCCACGTCCCAGGCTTGCTTCGCTCGATATTGCACTCAATATAACACCAAAATATTAACTTTTATAACAACTTTAAATTATAAACATAATTTATGACTGCCACCATTTGTAGATATGAAAGGATCTTTGCGATATTTAGCAGTGTTCCGCCGCCACAAATATTCCACTATTCAAATCGCCGCCACAAATACACCAAAATTCTGAAACTCTGAAGCACATGACGAAAGGCTGTCAACCTAGTATATATTCAGTAATCTATGCTGTCAACAAAATGGGCGGCCTAGCGATTAATTTTACACATTTTTAAATCGATTCGAATCGAAATTGGATGAATTGATTCACAAAAAATCGAAATCTTTAAGATTGATTTCGCAAAAATCGATCTTTTTTTGATTTGCGTTAAAAGTTTATATTTACAATATCAAAAGATACAATAATGTACAGATAACATTGAATGATTGAATTGAAAAGCTGTCATACTTTACGAGTTGGCGTACATTTAACTAATTGTAAATAATTTTATAAATCTTAATAAAACAGAAAAAGATTCGATCTCGATTCTCTAGGGTGAAATATCGATTCACTAGATCGATTCAGTACTATATATCGATACGACATTGACAGATGACACGTCATAAACCTGAGAATATTTAAATAATTAGTCATTTACCAATATATTTAAAAAATAATTAAAAATACTTCGACGCTGCTCCGGCTGCAAAAATCGCGTGGGGTGCTTCAGATAGCCCCCCCCCTCCCTCACAGTGACCCTTGACCCCCCCTCCACAGTGACAGAATCTTCAAATTCAGGCGACCGAATTGTAAACCCACTCCCAAAGATAAGTTAAGAAAACGTATCTATACAAATTATTCAAATAAGTCAGAAATGCAGTCATATCTCTAATAACTCGAAAACAACAGGTTACGATGGAATATGTACCATATTATTAAAATTTCTATCGATAGTTTTATAAAAATAGTTACACATCTTATAAATCTATCTTTTTCAACAAGTACTTTCCCAGAAAAGTGTAAAGTATCAATATTTAACCGTGGTTTAAGAAATGTCAAAAAGATGACGTCAATAATTAGAGCCCATTGCATTAATATAAATTTTTTCCAAAATATTTAAAAGTGCGCGTTCTTGCGCCTTACTGTATATTATAATAAGATTAGTGTCATCAATTCGTATGCTTAGTTTAGACAGCGGGAGACCCCTTTTACTGAAAACGAGGCATTCTATTTTAGTTCTCAGGGATGACAACGCATCTGCATTTTTATTCTTAATCGAGTAGGTACAAAAATGAAGATGTCTATGGGCTACAACATCCACTTACAACTAGGAGGTCTGTGTGCTCGTTTGTCGTCCTAATTATATTAAAAACTGGCTAGTTACCAATATTATTATTATGACAACCATCTCAGATGCGCCGTTTACATTACATGTCCAAGAAAGCGATCGTGGCAAATTAAAATAAGTGTTTTGTCATTGGTCGACTCCGAAAGCGATGTGTTGTCACCGATATAGGTACCTCATCGATGATGATATTTTTTGGAAACTTTTTCATTTTACAATTTTTTTTGCGCCCGAGCAAATATGGGCAACCCTCCGGAATGCGGGGGAGAGAGGTGGGGAATGCTCATAGCATACCACGCAGCCGGCTGCGTGGTTATGTGGAGACTTTTATCCACTAAACCCCACCTTTTAGGGACTGGCTTAACGGTCTAACTAGAGATCTCTAAGCCGTATACGAACGCGACCCTCCTTGGCAGAAAGGAGGGCGCAAGCGGCGAAAAGCCGCTTAGGAGGGTGCCTAACTAAGGCAGATTAAGGGATGTGTTATGTAGGCTCGGCCTGAGCCGTCAGGAGGCAGTTCAGGTCAGCCGAAAGCTTGTTGGGGGGTCCGAGAGAGAGGTTCTCGGTCTGCGCACACTATAGCGAGTGTGGATAGGGGTTGCGTAGGCAGCTGTCTCACGAATGAGATGATTTGGGTGGGACTCTGAGGCTTTGAAAAATCTCTCAGAGAGTGATTTAAGGAACTGCTGGATTGTTGGGAGCTCTAAGTCTCGGTGTAGGTCGGCATTACGGACATAATAGGGCGAGTTAGTGGCTCTACGACAGAATATATTTTGAACTATTTGAAGTTCATTTATAGCCTTGGGCTTAGCATGTGCAAAAATGGGGGCCGCGTAGGTCATGACAGGTCGTATGCAGACCTTATATAGGGTTCGCTTGTTGCGGAGGGACATTTTACTGTGTCTACCCAACATGCTGTTTAGCCTACCCACGTAAAATCGTGCGGTGCGAGTTACCTTCTTGATATGGGGCTCGAAAGTGAGCCTTGCATCAAGGGTGACGCCTAAGTATTTGGCTTTAGTTTATTTTACGATACGGTAGGTTTAGTGGGTTTACTTTACGTGGCGATAAACAGAACGTAGTACTTTCATGGCTAAACTAGATTGCTATATTTATTAAAAATGTTAGCCAGCAATTAGGTAAATTATATATAATAAATAAATTACGTAAATTTATATTTATATATATTGTGTCCAAAAAAGAAAAAAAAATTGTAAAACATTTTTCAATTTCAATCAATTACAGCCTATCAAAGTTCACTGCTGAACATAGGACTCCCGCATAGATTGCCTCACAGTTGGGGGTTTTGGCATAGTTGACACGCTTGGCGAGCGGGTTGTCAACCGCAGTGTTTTTTTATTATTTCGGGTTGTTATTAGGAAGATGCTGCCGCCCGTCACCTGTTTCAGTATCCGTTTGTCGTCTCTCACGACACCCACGGGAGGATATGGGGTAGTGGGTATTCTTACACTGCCACTGCACGGTGGCTTTGATTACATCTAATAAGGTATATGAGGGTAAGATGGACACCTTAGGCTTTGCCGCTCCATAAAACCAAAACTAGGAGGAGGACGGAGATAAAAAACACAAAGTTGTATACTATAACTAATATATTAAGAAAGAAATAGTAAACAAGCTTTGGAAATAATTAGGAACACTTCGAAAAATTAACTTAACAAAAGTTAACTTCACTACACAATACTAAAATCGACTAAAATATTTACTAGAATGTCAACTGTCAAAATGGCTTGGATATTATAATTTTTTTTTATTATTTGATTCACTGATGAAGAGCTATCGTAGCACAGAGCCATCCATGCAAACATGTAGTTTTTAAGTTATAAGAAAATTACCATATTAACCGGATTACCATACTACCCTCACGTACTATAGTTAAAGTGAGACATGTTGAGCTTATTATACATTAATTTACCGATTAATTATAAAGCTCAGAACAATAACTAAAGCAGAGTTATAAACAAACAGCATTACGTATAGATTAATTTACTTAGGTATACAAACAGCACACACGTACTTTGTTTTAATGAAATTAATGTTACTCACATCACCACACATGTATGAGATGTATGGAGGGACATGTCTTTAGGGAGCGGGCGTAGAACCTATCAGGATAATATTATAGTAGTGGTGCGTAACGATGAAAAAGCATTAAGGTCGCTCCATACATTTCACCGCCTCGATATATGGATGAGATCATCGTGTCGACCAATTAAAAGCGCTAACGGGCGAAATTTTATAAACCAAATAGTAACCTGCTCTGACTTGCCTGGGTATGATCTGGAATGTAACGTTATTTAGATTTGAGATTATCAAAAACCATTTATTTTACCAATCTTTCGTTTGTTCAGTTAAAAAAGTCTTCAAGTTTTTTAGTATAAATCATAGAATACTATAATACACAATAGAATGGTTGTCAACCTTATTTTGTACGAGGAGAGGCGTCGCCGGAGGCACACATACAAGAAATTACGTCGTATTATCACTCCTACAAACCCGATTCGCTGTGTTGACAGATTTTAATACATATTTATTTGTAAATAGCAATTTGGCATTTTCTAAATAATTTGCATGCCAAATATGGAAACGATTTTAACGTCAAAACACATCTGGTGTTGACATTTACACGTGTGAATTGATGTGTTAGTGACATTTTAATGGCTACACGGACTCCGCCCACTCCCCCGTTCTTTTATGTATGCAATTATAGTACTCTATGGTATAAAATATAGCTTAGAACACTCTTGGTATTGCTCCCTATTAGGTATTAGTTCGTTTCGTTACAACCAATCAGCCATTCTGAAGCTTAGTCCAGACAGATAGATATACACACTTTTTATGTCTTAATTTCATAAAAATAACCCCTTAGCTCCATATAAGGCAGTTATTTCGATATTATATACAGATAATAAATTCTATTTGGATGTGTAGACATATTTTTTGTCCTAAAAAGAATTTAGTACTGGTTGGAAATAATTAAAATGATTTTTATTGTTCTATTTCCGTGATATTAACTTCTGTCATGGTTCTGTCATTTAGTAAGTACTTAATTAGAAGTAGGGATTGTATTTGATTTTTAATAGCTAAGCGTTAAACGTAAAATGAAACTTCAACCCATTGTTACTTGTATAATTATGTTACTTATAGAAGGCTATGGTGCAGATGAACTTTATTCAGGTAATAAAATAAGGATTCCCTTTATTTTCAACTTTATTCTGTGTCATTTCATCATTTACAGCCTTTCACAGTTCCACTGTTGAACAAAAGCTTCTTCCAAGTCATGCCACAAAGCACAGTCCTGAGCCATCTACACGTCTGACCAGGTCGTCACTCCTGGTGAGGTGCTGCACTATATTCCGCCTATCGGTACGGGGCTGCCATTCTAGAGTTTTCCCGAATGGTTGTCACTTAGCTTCAGTTTATTGACCTGTTAGGCTATATCAGTTACTTTGATTCTGTTGCGGATATCATTGTTACGGATTACATCACGTAATATACCACTTAGAAATCTACATTTTTATCCTTGATTAAGAATCAAAACGCAGATGCGTCGTCACCCCTGAGGGCTAAGATGGAATGCCTCGTTTCCAGTAAAAAAGGTCTTCGGTTCTTTACACTCACCATACAAAACACAACAGCTTCTAGCTGCTATTTTACGCTGGTATTCTGTGAGAACGTGATTCTACCCTAGTTGAGCTGACCTATTCGTGCTACAAATAAAATATCAGCGTGGCTCCACCACGTAATCATTAAAATATCATCCAAATCTTTAGAACCGTGTCCGAGAACTCAATTATCTGTAGGTATAAATATCTAAAACTAAGACTATTCAGCTGTACTGTTAGTTCCAAATAAATAATAAATCCAATTTAGAATACGGTAATAAAAGCTGCAGCGTGGCTCCAGAACGTTAAAATATTAGGGCTTCTGCTACAAGAAAAATGCATTTATATTTCAAATCTGAATAACTTTATTTCTTGTTACGGTATTTTAAACAAATTCAATATTAACCTGCTACCAGGTGAAGGTGATCTAAGTGAGGAAGATTTTGAACAATTAACTCAGAATGACGTGAAATACATCGAGATGTTCGAAGAAACATCTTTACAAGCAGCGAAGTTAGAGCGTGAAGGAATACTGCCCAGAGAAAATACCGTGGAACTTTACGATGAAATGACTTCAATTTTGCAGGACATTATAGATTTAAATATGAATTCAAACAATGTTTATAAATTTCTCCACAATAAAGGATTGGACAGAGTCGTAGCTCCATGCCTACACATATCATATACTCCACTAAGACGACTTCTTTTGATCCTTACCAAGCAGTTATTCGATATTGCTCCTACTACAGCTAAAGTTGCAATTCCTATTAGCGTCGTTGACGGTCTTCTTGAAATTCTTGAAAAAGACGATAATGTAGCCATCAAAGCGTATGTAATTGATATTCTTTATTTATGGTTGCCTGGTAATGTAAAAGTCCAAGTGCGTGTGATGAAGTTGAAAGGGTTGGATATGTTCTACAATCAAATTAAGAATTTGGATTTCACATCTATTCACACTTTACTTAATCTGTTTAATAAAATTTTGGAAGAACATATAGAAGTCAAGAGGGGATATGCGCAGAAAACAAAAGAGAACACCGAGGATTTGGTTTTGTATCAAAGGATTGGTTTGTTGGAGCGTATGTCAACCGCACACGTATGCAACGGATTGCTCAATATATTTGAGACTTCGTTACCATTTCTTTCGAAGACCGATAAAATCATGCCTCCGATTTTTGAATTGGTGAAAATGATAAAACCATTTTGCTTAAAGTTTTTTAAAGGCAAATCCAAACCACTTGAAATATTTGAAAAACTGTTCAAACTTTTAGAAGAAAAGAGAAGTGTAAAGTTTGAGGAATTACATAAAATAAATATGACTGATATTCATGAAGTATTAGACCAGTATGTTCAAGAGTTAAAAAGTGCAATTTCTAAAGATGAGCTTTGAAAAAGCATTACGTATTATATGAAAAAACAGATACATGCCCGTTTACTCTCCTCTTCCATTTAAAATACAACAAAGGTTTCCCATCCAAAACGATGTTTTAATCACGTGTTTATTTACTATATATTCATTATTATTGTCAGTCGTAGTAATTGAAGGATAGGTCGATCACCTTAATATGTTGTTTTAGAATATGGGAGACAAACGAGCATAACTTTATTTATTTTTTGGCAGTGTAGTGGCGGTTGAGAATATCCACTACCCCATATCTTCCCGTGGGTGTCGTAAGAGGCGACAGAGGGACGCAGGCGGTAGATGGGCAGCAGCATCTTCCTGATAACAACAATAACATAATAAACACTGCGGTTGCCAACCCGCTTGCCAAGCGTGGCAACTATGGCCATGAGCAACGACGCAAACGAACGGCCCCCAGTTCCCGGCAGCCCCGCTATTCCTGGCTATGGTGACGTCCATGTGAACGGCGGGGCAGGGGGTGCTAAGAATCTCCGGTGGAGGTTCGGTTGCCACCAACGACGACTCGACCTGGCAACGTATAACGCACGCACCCCGAGGATTGACGCAAAGATACTGGAGCTGGAAGAAGAGGCAGACAAGTTGCGCTGGCATATTATTGGATTATCTGAGGTCCGAAAAAAGGGGGAGGACACGGTAATCCTCGAGTCCGGCAACTTGTTCTATCACCGGGACGGCGACCATCTGTCCCAAGGAGGTGTCGGATTTATCGTCCACAAGTCTCTTGTCAACAACGTTGTAAAGATTGGGAGTGTGTCGACGAGGGTCGCGTACCTGATACTCAGAATCACCAAACGGTATTCGCTGAAGGTCATACAGGTCTACGCACCAACCTCGGCACATCCCGATGAGGAGGTTGAGGAAATGTATGAGGATATTTCCAGAGCCATGCATTTCTCCAAAACCCACTACACGGTGTTGATGGGAGACTTCAACGCAAAACTAGGCACAAGAGAAAGCGGTGAGCTGAAGGTAGGGAAATTTGGAGTAGAGCAACGGAACCGAAGGGGCCAGCAGCTGGCCGAATTTATGGAGAAAGAGGGACCCTTTATAATGAACTCTGCCTTCCAGAAGCGGCCCCACAGGAAGTGGACCTGGTCGAGCCCCGACTGTTCGATAAAAAATGAGATTGACTTCATTATGACGACCAGACACCAACTGTTCAGTGATGTCTCAGTGATCGCAAGGGTGAAAACCGGCAGCGATCACCGAATGGTTAGAGGCACACTGAACCTAAACGTTAAGTTGGAGAGGTCTCGTCTAATGAAGTCAACGCACCGTCCCCCTCGTGCTCTAATCCAGAATCCCGAGACTTTTCAGTTCGAGTTACGTAACCGCTTTCAGTGCCTAGATGATTGCAATGAAGTGGACGATATGAATGACAAGCTCGTGGAAACTGTCCATGCGGTCGGAGCTAAGTTATGCAAGACCAGCCGCAGAAGAACACAAAAACTCTCCGATCACACTCTTAATCTCATGGCTGTCAGACGGGAGATGAGGCTGCAGTCGTCAACAGATTTGACAGCATACGGGCAACTGAACAGACAGATCTCCAAATGCGTACGGCGAGACTTACGTAACTTTAATACTGCTCGTATTAAAGAAGCGATCGAGCGGAACCAGGGCTCCAAAGTCTTTGCCAGATATCTATCTGCCAGAAAGAGCCAACTGTCAAAGCTGAAGACTGAGTGTGGCAGCATCGTTTCCGGGACACCTGAGATTTTGAGTGAGATTGAGAGGTTCTATGGGCAGCTGTACACACCATCGTTGAAGCAATACGCAAGTGTGAGTAACGATCCAAGAGCAAGTCTTACCCGACACTATTCCGACGATATCCCGGACGTCAGTCTGAGCGAGATTAGAATGGCTCTCAAGCACCTTAAAAACGGCAGGGCCCCAGGCGAGAATGGAATTACAGCGGAGCATCTGAAAGCGGGTGGGACACCGGTACTTGAAGTCCTTCAGAAGCTCTTCAATTCCGTCCTCCATGGTGGCACTACTCCGGAGGCGTGGAGCAGAAGTGCGGTGGTCTTGTTCTTTAAGAAAGGCGACAACGCTCTCTCGAAGAGCTACAGACCGATTTCCCTTCTGAGCCGCGTCTACGTGCTGTTTTCGAGAGTCATTACGGATCGTCTCGCACGCAGACTCGACGACTTCCGGCCTCCCGAACAAGCCGGTTTCCGAAAAGGCTTCAGTACCATAGACCACATACATACCCTGAGGCAGATTGTACAGAAGACCGAAGAGTACAATCTGCCACTTTGCCTGGCGTATGTGGACTATGAGAAAGCCTTTGATTCCGTAGAAATTTGGGCAGTCCCTTCAACGGTGCCAAGTTGACTGTCGGTATATCGAAGTGCTGAAGTGTTTGTACAGTAGTGCTACGATGGCTATCCGAGTACAGAACCGGAGTTCGAAACCTATCCAACTGCAGAGAGGTGTAAGACAGGGTGACGTTATATCCCCGAAACATTTCACCGCTGCGTTGGAAGACGTTTTCAAGCTACTGGACTGGAAATGATACGGTATTAATATCAATGGCGAGTACATCACTCACCTTCGATTCGCCGACGATATAGTCCTTATGGCAGAATCGCTGGAGGACCTTAGCACTACCTCTACAGTGTCTCCCAACGGATAGGTCTTAAGATGAACATGGACAAAACAAAGATCATGCTTAATGGCCATGTCACACCTATGCCGGTAGTTGTTGGGAGCACTATGCTCGAAGTTGTTGACGAGTACGTTTACCTGGGACAAATAGTACGACTAGGTAAGTCCAACTTCGACCGAGAGGTCAATCGACGGATTCAACTCGGCTAGGCAGCGTTCGGGAAATTACGACACATCTTCTCGTCAGATATACCTCAATCTCTGAAAACAAAAGTGTACCACCAGTGCGTGTTGCCAGTGATGACTTACGGATCAGACGTGGTCCTTCACTGCTGGCCGTATGAGGATGCTCAAGGTCACTCAGCGAGCTATGGAGAGGGCTATGCTCAGAGTTTCTCTGCGTGATAGGCTCAGAAATGAGGATATCCGCAGTAAAACCAGAGTGACCGACATAGCCCAACGGATTAGTAAGCTGAAGTGGCAATGGACCGGCCATATAGCTCGAAGAACCGATAACCGATGGGGAAGAAAGGTTCTCGAGTGGCAGCCTCGTACCGGTAGGCGTAGTGTAGGGCGACCCCCCACTAGATGGAGTGACGACCTGGTAAGACATACAGGAAGTCGATGGATGCAGGTGGCTCAGGACGGTGCTTTGTGGCACTGCTTGGGGGAGGCCGACATTCAGCAGTGGACTTGTGAAGGGCTGTAATGATGATGATGAGACAAACGAGCACACAGCCACCTGATGGTAAGTGTATGACGCGGCCCGGCGCAAGAGGTATCTATACCTACATTTATCCTTGATTAAGATTCAAAATGCAGATGTGTTGTCACCGCTAAAGACTAAGATGAAATGACTTGTTTCCAGTGAGACGGATTAGTCTATTCCGTTTATTTTTGCGCCCAAAGCAATAAGGGCAACCCTCCGGAAAGCGGGGGAGGGAGGCGGTGAATGCTCATAGCATACAACGCAGCCGGCTGCGTGGTTATGCGGAGACTTTTACCCACTAAACACCGCCTTTAGGGACTGGATTAACGGTCTAGCTAGAGATCTTTAAGCCGTATCGAACGCGACCCCCTTGGGAGAAAGGGGGGCGCTAGCGGCGAGTAGCCGCTGGGAAGAATTGCTGCCTAACTAAGGCAGCTTACGAATGGGATGACTAATTAAATTGAATTTAGAAGATGTTGGTGCTCGGTAAGCGCGAGCAGACGGTCCTGTGGGGACTGAAAAGCGCGCAATTTGAGTGCTAGAATTGCGATCTCTCTTACTTCGATATTGCGGATAGCAGTGCATACTGTATCTACGTTTCGGCATAAGAGGGTTTCGCCTTATGCGGGAGCCCTGGTGGGCGAAGTTGAGGAGGCCTGTAGGGGCCCTGAGGAGGCCGATATAGTTGTTGCTGAGATTGGGGCGAAGTGCGCGGGGGCAGCCTCTGAAGTTGGCCGTATGGCCAATCTGTCCGTTTATCCACCCTAAAATATGTACCCCAGGGTGGATATTCGGAAACGCATGTTCATCTATCTACCCAAACGGGGTGAATTATCGGAATTCGCATATATTATTTTCTTTTGATTTTCCTCTCCGGATGTGTACAGTTATTTATAGAAACATGATAAAAACTGACCCAAGATACTTGTAGACATTACTTTTAAAAATATAAACATTCTTCTTGTTTGAAAGGTCAACGCTGAAATAAAAGGAATGCCTTACAAGGTTACAAGATTCTTTGAAATCTTGGCACAATATAATTCAAAATCAAGTTAAAGAGAAACATCTCATCGTAAGGTTTTTGGAATGCTTGCAAAGAAACGCCCAATTCTTCTCTTTCACATCTATTATAGCAAATCTGCATTGACGAATTCATGGAATACTAATATAATGTATTATAGTATAGTTATAGTATAGCGTATTATAGTATATTATAGACGAATTTATCCTAAATATCAAATTTGGTCTACTCAATAATGAAATTAGTGTTAGGAATTGCCTTGAAATATTGCAGAATTTATAAATTATAATATTATTTAAAACGCGGAAGTGAAATTTGATTTAAATGCAATACGTAGTTCACGGACTTCAATAGGCTGTCACGGTAACGGTAACGCAATACGGTTTTTGGAAACGGTTTTTGGATAAGGTTGGTGGTTATTAAAAGTTATATACAACATGTAACAAAAACCCTGTGGTTCCCGTTAACTACGTCATCAGAATCAGTATCCAAGCATATAGAAAAAAATTTTTTTTCAAAAAAAAACATTTAAAAAAAATTAGTGGGAAAAATTATTTGCAAATTGTTTGCGGTTTTATTATCTCTGCATTAGCCGAGGAATAAGAGGATTGTCAAAGACCCCGCATTGCCGATACTCGTGTGAGTTAAAGGAAATAAAACCACATACAATTTGGAAATTAATTTTTTTTCATTAAAATAATTTTTTTAAACGTGTTTTTTTGAAAAAAAAAATTCTATATGCTTGGATACTGATTCTGGTAAGACACTTAACGGGAACCACAGGGTTTTTGTTACATATTGTATAATTAAAGTGTATATGTTGAACTGTACTTGGGATAAAAAGTCGAAAGAACAAATAAAAGTGAATTCCGATTATCCACTCCGTTTGGGGTGGATAGATGTACACGCGTTTCCGAGTATCCATCCTGGAGTGGATTTTTACGGTAGATAAATGGAATAACCCGAAGGGTCTCCGGTTCTCTACACTCACCATACAAGACACATCGGCATTAAGCTACTTTTTTTTGACGTTCCCGGCAGAGCCGACCCATTCGGACCAAAACCATAAAGCTGCAGCATGGCTCTACCACGTAAGAGTCTGTTTGAACAACAACTCAGTTTGAACTCGTATTAAGTATATTATATTGCACCATCTACCTAGTTTTCATTGTTCTAATGCTTTACACCTTTGGTTGCCTGGAAGAGATCGCTATGTAGCGATAAGGCCGCCAAATTGTACTTACATATTATAATCTGCTTTTGTTTTGTTATCTGTATATTTGTTTGTGGTGTACAATAAAAATATATTCATTCATTCATTCACTTTGAACACCAGTACAAAGGCAATATTAAAATTATTTGTAGTCAATGGTGCCCTGAATGTGTTAGTCAAAAGGAAAGGCGTAGTGAAGAGTGCACGCCTTGCAATACATAACGCAGTTTTGGTACCGACTTTGTTATATGGCAGCGAAACCTGGGTATGCCAGAAGAAGCATAAAAGCAAGTTGAATGCAGTGGAGATGCGATCTCTTCGTAAAATGTGCGGCGTTACCATAGCCGACCGAAAGCGAAACAAAGAGATTCGCAATATGGCAGGATTGAATGACCTTATCACAAAAATTGATAGGGGCGTACTCCGATGGTTTGGGCACGTTGAGCGAATGAATGAAGACCGAATGGTGAAGAAAATATATAGCGCGAAAGTAAATATTAAAAGATGTCGAGGTAGACCGAGACTAACTTTCGAAGACCATGTGAGCAAATTGCTCGAAGAGGGGAGGGTCAAGAGTACTCGGATACCTAGACGTGCATGTATGAAGAAGTTAATGAACCTGAAAGAAGCGAAAGAGGTATGTAAGGATCGTGACACTTGGCGATCTGTTCTCTCTGGCTACCCCGTTAAGGATTGTGCGTGAAGATAAGTAAGTAAGTATTTGTTGATATTCTACATCCTAGTTTACCGCGTGCTCAGCGATGAAGGAAAACAGCGAAGAAACTTGCATTCTGAAAAATGAAATAAAATATTTCGAAGGCACGTTCAGTCTGTCAACAAGCATTTGGGCAGCTCGGTAGGCACTTCCCTGACCTAAAACTCGCACAGAAATGAGAGAAAACCCAGTGTCCGGGAGTGGGAAGTGCATAAATGTAACTTATAAATATTGTATGGAAACTTGTATGTCTATTAAATTAAACGAAACTTATTATCTGTGAATATCATACGGCACTAGCGTAGAGCAGAAATCGTTTAAGAACTATTGTGGAAGAATGATACTCTCTGGTAGGACGTCCGTAGGTTCTTATTTTATTATAAGAGCGAAAATTAGCTCTTTTTTATAGAATAAGGTTGACAAACGGGCACACATTCCACCTGGTGGTAAGTGGGTGCTGTGGCCCATAGATATCTACATGTATCTTAGATTAAGAATCAAAATTCAGATGCGTTGTTACCGCTGAGGACAAAAATTTAATGCCTCGTATCGAATTAAAAAAGGGTCTCCGGTTCTCTACACTCACGACGATACGAAACACAGCAGCATTAAGCTACTATTTTTCGCTGGTATTCTGTGAGAGCGTGTTCCTAACCCACTCAACCTGACCCATTCGTACTGCAACCATAATTTGATGTCAGTGATAACACACACGTACGGAAGAATTATACATTTTCTGATATATAAAAACTGATGTTTGTTCGTGTTTTATGCGCTGCTATACCGTTCATCAGATTGCGTTAAAACTTTGTCAACTTATTGCTTGCACTTGCGCGAAGGTTATAGGCATAGTACTATTAACGTACGCTAGGTGGCGCGCCTATCGTATCGATAAATTTATTTGAAATTTGTTGCTATTTTAAAAAAAATCTTGAGGGGTGTCAAGGGACACCCGGATGGAACGAAATTCCTTTCGATTAATTAGTGAAGGAATTGTAATAATTTTTTAAGTTATAATAATATTTTTTTATTATTAACAAATATAATGTAATATAAACTTAATCAGTATGCTTAGACATATCGATACTGTAATATTAAAATATAATTTGCTTTTAAATTTATTAAAGTTATGACGCGTATGACTTGGTTATTAGCAGTTAGCACAATAGTAAAGAGAGGTTATTATGCGTACTTGCTAAAAATACATAAGCATTTACTATTGTCTGTATAAAATCTCTATACCTAACTCCATCAGCAATATCCGGAACTTGTGCAGAAACACTGCACAATGCACAACTATAGCAAAAAGTGTCGTTACAACTTTTGGTCTTAATTTTATCCGTCTATTGAAATAATACTAGTTTTTACGGATTTTATCGCGTTTATGTCATATAGATTCGAGCGTTTTTGTTGGATTACCGTCCGTAACAACTTTTTACTCGCCAGATTTAAGATCTTAGCGCTTCTTCGAATGTCCTTTTTGGTTGATATTTTGACACACGTACTGGTTTAAATAATGATTTCTTTTATTTACGCGAACACTACACATTGAAATAATACTAGTTTTTACGGATTTTATTGCGTATTTTATCCGTCTAGCCCCCTTTCGCAACGCGCGATAAGGAACTTCGTTCCAAAATATAACTCTTTCAAATTTAAAACCACACTTCCACAATAATTTCTACGACATCAACGCCCCTTAGCAGCTAGTTATTATACGTATATTGTTATCTTCTCTATAATATATAAAATCTGCCTTGTTGATCTAGTGGTTGTAGTAATGCGACTGCTGATCATGAGGTCCTGGGTTCGAATTCCGGGTCAGGCCAAAAAATCAATTATTGAGTTTTCCGTCAAGAAATTCTCAGTAGCTGCCCAGAGTCAGGAAGTTGGCGCTGTCTCATCCCCGTACCTCGGAAAGCACGTAAAGCTGTTGGTCCTGCGCCTGGTCTTTCTTCGGTCGTGTCGGTTTACCGTCCCATCGGATTATGAGGGTGAGGGAATAGAGAGTGCGCCTGTGCTTGCGCATACACTTGGGCCCTATAATCCTGTCCTGCGCTGATGGCTAGTCTTCATTGAGGCGGATCACCGTGACCGAAATTCGGTTGAGAGGACATTATATAAAAATCAAATGCCGTCCGGTAGTCTCACTTAAACTAAAAAACGGCTCGACCGATTTTGATATGTTTTTTGTGTGTCTGGATGGTTTAAAATTAAATTCACATTTGGACCCGTGTGTCTGGATTGTTTAAAATTAAATTCACATTTGGACCCGTGTGTCTGGATTGTTTAAAATTAAATTCACATTTGGACCCGGGAGGAGGCGCTGTTGTCGAGACCAATAAATCACCCGTGCGAAGCCTTATATATAAATATAAACCTAATATATAAACCTAATGTTTTATTCTTTCTACCATTTATTAAAAGCTACATTTTTAGACAATTTCAACTGTACTAAAGAATATAACAAATAGTAAATTAAATACTTCATTTCCTATTTTCCATTTTAGATGAGATTTGTTTCTCTAAATATAAAATTTATATATTACATTAAAGTCGGTTTACATTTGACAATGATATTATACAGGTATATAAAGCACATACATAAAAGCACAATAGAAATAGAATTCACTAATAATTTCTCTTATTTCGTTTGAAAGTCTGCTAAAAAGTTACCAGAAAAGTCACAAGTCACGGATACATCTTGCATAAGAAATTATTAAAACCTAAAAACAGAAAAGTTACAAGTCACGGATACATATTGCATAAGAAATTATTAAAACCTATTGTTTTTTTTGGTTGATATTAAAACATTATCCCTATTACAGTCTAAATAAATTCAATTTTTATAGAATAATGTTGACCCACGAGCTTTAAGTCCAACTGATGGTAAGTGGTAGCTGGCTCATCGACATCTACATTTTCCCCGATTAAGAATCAAAATGATGATGCATTGTCACGTTGTCAGGGATCTCCGGTTCTCTACACTCACCTTACGAAACACAGAAGCACTTAGCTGCTATTTTACGCTAGTATTCCGTGAAAGCGTGGTACTTCCCCGGTCGAGCTGATATAGCTGAAGCATGGCTCTACCATGTTTAAAAGTCTCGTAATTCTAATGTAATATTTATCAAAGATCCCTATAAACTTATATTACCTACATTTCAAATACCTTGTGTGGTCTAAAATCAACCACAGATAATGTCGAAGCGCCATTGTGCAAAATGTGGTTTTCTGTAGAGGGGTCCTACACATGACAACAATACGATTTAGTCCCCGTATGTATCGGATGCGATTGTTTGGCTGATTTATTATAGTTGATACGTTGACTGGTTATTGCTTAATTTATTTTGATCATGTGGTGTCGTTTCGCTTTCAAATATTAATCGATGGCGAATTTCAATTTACATATTCTTATTAATAACTATTTAGGGCTAGGGAATTGCATAGGAGAGCTCAAAAGTAGTATTACCTAGTTCCTCTATCCATATTTTGATCGGACCACTAGTAAGTACGTACGTTTTTTTTTCAAACTAATTTATTTTTTGATTTAAAGCAAAAGTCAATAGATAATTTTAGGCAGTTATTAGATAGGAGAATGGTTAAACTTTCATATAGAGTTCAAAAAAAAAATAAGCTACGGGTGTATATTTTAAAATGTATGTGGTAAAATGGAGCCGAAAAGGCCACCATTATTTTAATATTCTCTCTATTTTCAGAAATTTCCAAATTTCAGTAATACAGGGTTCTTAGTATTTCATCTCTCTACCAGCACCGTTAATATATTGATCGATTTTTTTAGTGCTTATTAGTAACTTTACTTTATAAAGTGAGGTAAAATTACCGCCTATATACGTCCCACTGCTGGGCATGGGCCGCCCCTCATTTCTGAAAGGGTTTTAGGGCAAGGAAATGTCCGCCGCGCTGCCCCAATGGGTGTTGGCGAACTTCACATGTTTTCGAAATATTTTTTTCTCTTATTCCTCAGACGTGCAGGTTTCCTCACGATGTTTTCCTTCACCGTCGAGCACGTGGTAAATCAGCACTTAAAATTGCAATTAACAATTTCATTGGTGCTAGCGGGGATCGAACCCGGGTTACTCGCGTTCTGTTATATTTACAGGGAGCGCTAACCATCTGAGCTATCATGGCTCTTTCATCAAATGTATTAATTACGAAGAAAGTCTTTGGGGACTTTATATTTATGCCGCCTGTCTAAAGACGACTACTCATTCGCAGAAAATTTAGAAAAATTTATCTTTTTATCTATACACATCCTTTTATTATTCTACCCTTAAATATAAATCTATTTATCTAATAATTTTTTAAAAGTAGGAACGAATAATATGACAAGTTATACAGGTACAGGTAATACATAATAGCTATGTTATTAATACTTTAAAGTTAGCTAGCTTTAATAAGTATTTTGAAATAGTAATGAATATTCTAAACCAAGAATAAGTGCGTGGGAAAAATATTTTTACTTTAATGTTTATAACCACAGTTTTTGTGTAAAGAATACACAATGCCAATCGTTAAATACGACATATCACTGCAAATTGGAATCATTAGCGCATTGACTGGTGACAATTCGTGCGCTGTGGGTGGCCACCATTTTGTGTGAGTTGCTAGTTGCTGTACGTTACGAACTTCCTTCCGCAACGTATGCAAGGAGGTGAACAATTGGATGGAATAAGTATTATATAAAAATACGCTCAATTATTTTAATTAATCGAGAGGTTACGACACATCTCGTCAGGTGTACGTTAAAACTTGTTGTTAGGTTGTCAACGATGACATAAAGATTTAAGACGTGGTTCTTTATTTCGCGCCGTATGAGGAAGCTTAAAGTTGCCAAGCAAGGTATGTAGGGGGCCATGACTCCCCCAACAAGCTTTCGGCTGACCTGAACTGCCTCCTGGCGGCTCAAGCCGAGCCTACCTAACACATCTCGTAATCTGCCTTAGTTAGGCTTACTTCTAAGCGGCTATTCGCCGCTTGACCCAAGGAGGGTCACGTCCGTTTACGGCTTAAAGATCTCTCGTTAGATCGTTAAGCCAATCCCAAAAGGTGGTGTTTCAGCCGGCTGCGTGGTATGTTATGAGCATTCACCACCTCCCTCCCCCGTTACCGGAGGGTTGCCCTTATTTGTTTCGGGCGCAAAAAAGGCCATGATAATGGTTTCTCTGCGTGATACCTAGAAATGAAGATAGTTGCAGTAAAAACAGAGTAAGAGAAGTGTAGGGCGGCCCCCCACTACGACCTCGTAGCACATGCAGGAGGTTGAGGGAGGTCTATGTTAAGCGAACGAGTGGAATAAGTTGTCAACTGTCTTTGTTCTGTCTTTCCATCCGATTACAATGTTGGTGTCTTCAAGGCAAGAAGAGCAAATGGGTTTTTGTTAAGTGAGTGCGCTTCACCAGCTTATGCTACATCACCACTTACCATCAGGTGGGATTATAGTTAAGTACTGGCTTAGAATATTTAAAAAAAGAGATGTTCTTGTACTCCACCAAAACGTTCGAAATTCTTTTAGTTCTTCCTTCTTTAGAAAAATAAAATTATCACATTTGTCTCATATTCGCCATAGTTGTTTCGATCGGGGAATTATCACGAATAGCAAAGAATACAGATATGAAATAGCAACATAATGCTGCTGTGTTTCGTAAGGTGAGTGTAGAGAACCGAACACCCTTCTTGTTTGTAACGAGGCGTTTCATCTTAGATTAAAAGGTGACAACGCTTGCGTTTTGTTGCTTAGTCAAGGATATCTGTGGGTGTGGCTGTATTGACGACAAGATCCACATAACTGTACAGCTAGTGCTGTGGACTGTGTGCTCATTTATCACCCTCTTTTCCATAAAAAAAATACTTCTTGTAAGAGAGCGATTGAAACAGATAAAAATAATAATGTTTGTTCTTGCTTTTCCACTAAAAGAATTAATTTTATTGTGCTATGGAATGGTCGTGATTTCACATGGTATTAATATACACGTGGTAGAGCCACGCTACAGCTATATTGTGGTTGTGCCACAAACCACGAATGGGTCGGCTCGACCGGGGAAGGAACACGCTCTCACAGAATACCAGCCTAAGCAGTTTAGTACTGCTGTGTTTCGTATGGTCAGCGTAGAGATCCGGAGACCCTTTTTTTACAGGAAACGAGACATTCCATCTTAGTCGTCAGTGGTGATAACGCATGTGAATTTTGAATCTTAATCGAGAATAAATGTAGCTGTCTATGGGTCACAGCATCCACTTAACATCAGGTGGACTGTGTGCTCGTTTGTCACCCATATTCTATAAAAAAAATCATGCCGTCCTTTGCAACCAAATAGGATTTTTTTGGGTTCCCAATGGATGTTGGCAGTCTTTATGTCTTCGGTTTTTTTTAATTTTTCTCAGATATGCAAGTTTGTTTACGGCGTTCTCCATCACCGCCGAGCTTGTGGTAAATTAGCATTACTATTTACAATTTCTTTGGTGCCCTAACATAATCTGTCACCCCGTCTCATTCCAGGGTAATGAGTGTATCAGGGAAAACCGGGTAAAATCAATGTTACTGTTGCTAGATTAGAAAATAGTAGCAAGCGTCGGAAAGTACATTGTCCAGAAGTGAACCGTTGACGACCCAATAAGGACATATTGATTACCTACAAATATATTTATAACTTTCAAATTACTTTGGATAATGGTATTAATTGCATTTTTTTGAAACTTCTTAAGTACATTATAATATATTTAGACCTTTCGTATTACTTTGGATAATGGCATTTATTTCATTTTTTAAACTTACACAGTATATTTTTGAAACTTCTACAGTATATTAAAAGTACTTAAGAAGTTTAAAAAATGAAATAAATGCCATTATCCAAAGTAATTTGAAAGAAGTTTAATGGCATTTATTTAATTTTTTTTGAAACTTCTTAAGTACATTTAATGTACTTAATTCTTAAGTACATTTAATGTACTTAAGAAGTTTAAAAAAATGATATAAATGCCATTATCCAAAGTACAAATTTGAAAGGTCTAAATATATTTGTAGGTAATCAATACAATAACATATCGCGTGGGAGTCCCTACAAGGTGTATTCCAAGTGGCAAAAGTCACACAGGTCGACTAAACAAATATAAAAATCGTACCGAATCGATCACTGTAATGTAAAAAACTTTGACATTCATGAACAGTCAAACGTCAAAAAGTGCAAAACTCCGAAAACTCTAAACCTGTTCGCGGAACGAATTTGCACAAAACGTCACTTATAAGTTAGTAGTACGTTCCGTGAGAATGAAATTGTATTTTTTTTTCCTTTAGAAGTCATGAATGAGCATTATAACGTAATGACCGCGGTAAATAACTCTATTTGTATTGTTAGCGCAATCCTTGTTATTTTTAAAAGTAGGGTGACAATGATATTAGAAATTAAATTTTAAAATTTAAACCGACTCCAAAAAACATCATATATTTTTTTTATTTTTGCATGTAAATTTGCTGACGTCCAGTACTGTGATCTTTATCTGCCTGCCAAACAATAAGTATTTGTTAATTTATTGTTTGGCAGGCAGATAAAAGATTAAGGCAAATTCTATACATCGACTTCCTGCATAACTTACCTGATCGTTAGGTCATGCAGCTTGGCTGTATTTCGTATGGTGAGTGTAGAGGATCGGAGACCCTTTTTACTGGAAACGAAGCATTCCATCTTAGTCCTCACGGGCGACAACGGATCTGCATTTTGATTTGTAATCGAGGATAGATGTAGATGTCTATGGGCCGCAGCAACCACTTACCATCAGATGGTGCTCGTTTGTCACCCTATCCTATAAAAAAACTCTAGATCCTTTCCTTCTCATCGATTTACGCTTTATCGAGGATTTTCATATGTAGAATTAGTGACTTCCAGTCTGCCGGACAAGAAAGTTTGCGCGAAGGCCTTTGGTATCAACTACACTCATGTTCCTTTTTACACACAACTTTAAAAATTAATAATTGTTTTAAAGTCTCTGATGTAGACGTTTTTTTATTCGATTCTTTTTATTTTCAGGCGCAAAAATGTTTAAAAACTCTTTCAATTTCTGGACGTGTCCATTTTGTAATTATAATATGGACAGCATATAAAAGGTCGCGGCAAGTTACTTCAGGTAGCGAGTAAAAACCATACTAACCGTAGGCGTGACCCAACTGATCGAAATTCCCATGGATGGACACAATGGATTAGAACCCGTGAGTTGTTGATGCTAATTTATGACCATGTGACGCTAATGCCTGTTAGTACGTACACAGCCAAATACCTATATATGCAAATGCGTCAATAGTTTAGTTTAGAGTTGTTATAGAAGAACTACTAGTTGACACTATATTAGTTTTTGTCTATTTTTTACTGCCTCGTACCGGTAGTAAGTATGGGGCGGCCTCCGACAAGATGGAGTGACAACCTGGTAAGACAAGCAGGAAGTCGATGGATGCAGGTGGCTCAGGACCGTGCTTGTAGCTTTCCTTGGGTGAGGCCTATCATCAGCAGTGGACTTGTGAAGTGCTTTAATGATGATGATAATGACATTTGTGTTTAAAAGTTACAGCTGCGTTATTTTGATTAAATTTTGTACAGTGTTGTGACGGTGTAAGGATATCCACTATCCCATATTGCCCCGGGAGTGTCGTGATAGGCGACAGAGGGAAACAAACTAAAAAAAGGAGCAGAGGCGTCTTCTTTATGACAACAATAAAATAAAAATAATCGTAGCAAATATGGCAAATATCTCCAAAGATTTAAATAGTTAGATGCGCCTTCACCTTGAAAACTGTGGCATTATTTTTGGATGTGTTCGTTTACAAGACGCTGACGCACGCACACTGACGCAATAGTGTCATCTCTTATTATCTTACAGAAATTGTGTATACTACTTTCTCTGTCGCACTAATGTGCTCTGATTGCGAATGAGTGAGCTCACTCATTTGAGAGTGGACACATTTCGGAGTGGTCATACTATGGTAAGGGCGCATCTAACTATTTAAATCTTTGAATACCTCTACATATGAGGGCGTCTATGGGACAGGACTATGTCCAGCTGTGGTCTTTGATAGTCTGTAACGGTATATCTAATGGCGTGTATGGTAATTATTTTTTCGAGTTAGTCTTTAAGTTATCCTACGCTGGGAATTTTATTTAGAAGTTAGGATGATAAGCGAGCACGCAGGCAACCTGATGTTAAGTAAATCATGTTAATTGCATTTTTAAGTGTACCGATTTACCACGTGCTCGGCGGTGAAGGAAAATATCGTGAGGAAACCTGCTGAAAAGGAAACAGGTTCGGAAGTTAACGTTCGATTAAGAAACAGAAGGGAGGAATCGAGGCTTCTCTCGATCCGGCCTCCTATAACGCCTACGTTGGGTTCGGGAACAACGTATGTGATCTCCGCAACGGAGTAACACACTAGGGCGATAACCTCTTTCTTTTTCAGCAAGTAGGTTCAGACGGGGATTACGGGTCTTCCGAAGTTGTCCCGGTCCCGACGCCTTAATTCTTCGATGTGGACTGTATAACTTTAGGGATGAATTACTTGGGAATAAAACAGCAATTATCTTCAAACCGTTCCGTGAGAGAGTAATCACTTTTCCCTATCACTTCCCTACACTTTTTCTTCTTATTGACTGCTGGTTCTTCACTTTTCCCGAAGGATTTTCTTATTTTTCCGAACTAATTCCCCGAACGAATTGCAATTATTAATTGTCATCTGCACGCACCTAGGTACGTGTAGGTATCGGGCCCCGGGGTATACCCCATTACCCGGATGTCATCATACCCCATTACTATGGGGCAGTCATTATTTAGCCTATCTTGGCATGGTTGTTGCTACATTAATTTGTTAATGTAGCCGGATAAGAAAAATTTTCCCGTAGTTTACCGACTACGGGAAACGGAGGTAATCTATAGAGGTAGTCTGAGTTGGCCTTTCAGCGGCATTGAGGGTTGTTACTCAACTCTCTAATCACATATAGAGAGGAGTTCTCTTGGAAGAGGTCGTCCGTCCGGTGGCCGGGTGTGCAACGGCGCAAAGCCGTTTAGGTGTTCGTGTGGCCCGTTATCGGCACGGTCAAACATGCCGCGCGCTAACCGGGCCACAAAGTCGTGGATACTCTCGACCTTCAAGTTGGCCGCTATCACGTCATTCCGGACGTAGCGACCTGCTCCGACGATCGTTCTTAGTGTCAGATTCTGCTGGGCCTGTAGTCGCCGCCTCAGAGGGTCGCTCAGAAGTGCGTACCAGGCCGGTGCAGCATAAGTAATGATGGTCCGGATATACATCTTGTATATCCGGAGCTTGGTTCGTGTTGGCAGCTTGGACGCCAGGACCGGCAAGAGCGTCGCCCGCGCACATCGGGCCCGGCGGACGACGAAGTCGACGTGCGCTGTCATGCGCAGCGTCCTGTCGATCCTGCACCCAAGGTAGGTCACAGCCTTCTGGTACGCAATCTCCTGGCCGTTGAGGGTCAGCGGAGGCGGAAAGTTCCTGAGACGGCGAGTGAGCAGAGCGGTCGTCTTACCAACGTTGACGACCATCCTCCACTCATCCAGCCATGGTGGCAGCAGGTCCAGCAGACGCTGCATCTTGGCAGTGGCTATGTGGGCTCTTCTGGACGAAGTGAAATAGGCGCTATCGTCCGCAAATAGCGCCAGCTCAACGTCGTCCTCCCACTCTTGAAGCCTGCCTGCCAGTGTAGGTATATCGTTGGTGTAAGCCGCGTACAGGACTGGAGACAAACAGCTGCCCTGTGGAACGCCGGCTTTGATGGATCTTGTTGCGGATTCGGCGTCCTCTACGCAGACGTAGAACTTCCTGTCTTCCAGGAAAGACGCTATTAACCGCAGTATAGCAGAAGGGACACTGGTCTGTTGTTCCAGCTTATATAATAGTCCTACGTGCCACACCCGGTCGAACGCCTTCTCGATATCGAGAAAGACGCCCAACGATATGCGGCCACGATTGTACTCTGCCGCAAGCAGGTGCAGCACTCTAGTCAGTTGTGTAACTGTGGAGTGACCCCTCCTGAATCCGTGCTGCTCCGCCCGAAGTTGGATGCACGGACGGAGACGTCTTAGCAGCAATCTTTCGAACAGTTTAGCTATATGTGGTAATAGCGTGATCGGCCTGTAGTTGGCAGCTCTACGCCTGTCCTTCCCGGGTTTAGGCAAGACGATGATTTTGCCTTTTTTCCAGTCCTCCGGGAAGTGGGATGTCCGCAATATCCCATTGTAGAGTCGACCAAGCTCTACTATGACTCTATTGGGCAGCTGTCGGAGTGCAGCGTTGGTAATCCCGTCGTGCCCCGGCGCCTTCCTCGGTTGCAGGCAGGTTATTGTCCTCCGCAATTCTGCGGGGGAGATGAACCAGTCTCCTGCAAGAGGTGGCGCGGGCGACGACAGGAACTCCTGTACGCGACTTTCCTTCCGGGCATGAAGCTCCATGAACTCCGCACTTGCTGTGTTCGGCATAAATTGCTCCTCGAAGTGCTCGACTAGGATATCCGCTCTGCCCTTGGCATCATAACATCGTTTGCCCGTATTATCAGTCAGCGGGCAAACGGGAGGTTTGGATTTAGTCAACTGCCGGTTTAGTCTGTAAAGTGACACGTCTTTCTCTTCCGCCTTCTGGATGCGCCGATCCCAGGCGTCTCCTCTGAAGGCTTGGACTAACACCGACAGTTCCTCCGTTAGGGTGTTCAACTGTGTTTTGATCCTGGGACAGCGAGTACGCGCCCAGAGCTTTCTCAGCGCTCTTTTGCGCTTGATCTGCACGCATATCTCACGCGGCAGATCGTCTCGCCTAGCTGTAATCGGGACGACAGTAAAAGCCGCGTGGAGGGCTTCCTTGATGTTATTGGTGATTCTAGTCGCAGCGGCCTCTACGTCGTCCGCTGTGCTTATTGGTTGGTGTGCTGGAGGTCTCTGCTGAAGGTGTTGACAGTAGAGCCTCCAGTCGACACGGGTTTTAAAAGCTCTAGGCGGCGTAGTCACTGCCTTTAGGCCAAGGGTTATCAGTAACGGGAGGTGCTGTGAAGGGAGGTCGTACAGCACTTCTACCACTATCGGATAGTTGACGTTCCTAGTGAGCACGATGTCTAATACATCCGGGTGCCTCCTTGGGTCGGTAGGAACGTGTGTTGGTTCCTCGGGACCTAAAACGTCATACTGGTTCTTCTCAGCATCTTCATAAAGCTCACGACCCGGTGGGGTGATCACTCTGGACCCCCACGCCGGGTGTTTTGCGTTTAGGTCCCCGGCGATGATTACAGGTGCATCGCCTTCCATCACCGTCCGGATGTCTGAGGAGCAGAATGGAGTCCCTGGCGGGCGGTATGCTGCATATATCCTTAGTTCCTCGCCCGCCGCCTCCATTCTTATGCCGATTGAGCGCATTGTCTGGTAGGATGGTAGTTCCAGCTCTTGATGGACAATGTCCCTCCTCACTAGAACCGCCGTCCCTCTGTAGGCGGCCCCTCGAGAAGTGACCTCGTCCCTTCTATAAATATGGAAATTTGGCAGCTTTATGCGCGTCTTGGGGTTCAATATTGTTTCGCCCAGCAGTATAATGTGTATGTCCTGTTGCTGGGCGACAGTGCGGAGTTCCTGCAGCTTCTGCTGTATTCCGTCCGGGTTCCAGTACATTAGGCGCAGGTTATTCTCCTCCATAGTGACGGGCCAGGAGGTTTGCCAGCGCCTTCATAATTGCTGTTATCGGGTCGGTCCCGGCTCTGATGTCGGCCAGGACTTGTGTGCCGACCTCGATGGCAATACCAACTAGGCGCTGGATTGCATCGACTGTTTCGAGGCCGGCCGTCGGTGGTGTCCTATCTGAAGGTGTTGGTGCTGTTCTCGGGCGTTGGACTTCTTGTTTGTGGGTAGAGCGTGCTCTGTGTGTGGGTCGGGCTCTCTCTTCGGGTGGAGCCCTCTCCTGCACTCTACCCACGCCCACGAATTGCAATAAAACCCGTTCACTAAGCTACCCCCAGAGCTATACGCAAAAGTGAGCCGCGCCATTCGCGTGCCTGCGCAACTTAATTACATGAATTTGTATTACTCTCTCACGTTTCACTTAATTTCTTTATTCACATAAGTCATACACAAATACAAGTTATCTATTTAGATAGCACAAAACAATATCTACACCATGATATACATTATATTTTCGTATCACAAAAATCCTTTAATTTATAAAACAAAATATGCCTATTTTAATCACAAATTCAAAGTCCAAACTTCTTAAATATTTAACACAGAAAGTTAAAACAATGTTTCCCACTTGAATTTATACATATGTTAACTAATACAATAGTTTAATTTACATTTTCTCTATTTATTTCACTATTTAAAACACTTTTAAATTTCTTATACAAAACTATCATTATTTCACTTATACACAGGAATTTTCACATAAAAATAACACAGAATTCACCTTTTTAGCACGTACAATCAACCTGAAATGTTTTACAAGTCATTTTTACATAAATTGCTGAAATTACAAACATTTTAAATTTTTACATATTCGGCCTCCTAAGGGCGTGGCCAGCGTGCTTCCGTGAACTCACACTATTTGAACAACTAACTTTGCACGGCTCTCGGCTATCAGAAAAAATGAAAGTCTGAAATACACTAATTTTAACAATATTAGGTAAATAAGTGCTTCTACATAATTTTCAAACTGTAGGAAACTATCTCTGATAAGATTCTTATCAGTTATCATGTTTCTTATCAGATAACAATACAAGTGAATGTTTTCATTAATCAATCATAACAAATAGGCATTTGTTTTCGTACAAAACGTATCATACTTATACAAGACAATACTTATGCAATTAACTTCCGTTAATTCTGTTTATGCACAGAGTGATCATCTCGACCGGGGAACAAATCCGATCTCTAACTTCACTTTAATATTCCTTTGAATTTACATCGTTGGAAAGACGATTTCAACCGGGGAACAAATCCGGTAACATAATTTATATCATAAAATTCCCTATATGAATTTATTGAAAGATATTACTTAGAAAACAGTAAACTAGTCCGGCCTGGGAGTCGAACCCAAGACCTTCATACCATTAATTCGACATTTCTTTAAGATTTAACTAAGCATTTTCTTATCAGAACATTTCTATTGGACAATGAGTCTTTGAAAAGTTATTCGTCATCGGTTGACTTAATAAACTGAAATATTCTTATAGGCGCGTCGCCAACAATCTCCCCCCCGTGCGTTAGCACCATCATTTGGGAGGCGTCGCGGGTACCAGGACTATTATTCTGGATATAGGTCTCCTCAAGATACCTGTGCTAGTAATGACGTCAACCACTCTGGTGTGACCGTCTGGTCCCGGTAACGTTCTACTAATTTTGCCTTTCGGCCACGTATTTCGTGGCAACGAATGATCTATTATCAAAACAATATCGCCTTCTTTAGGTTCCATGAACTTTCCGTTATTACCTGTTCGCGGTATTAAGGTAGGCATGTATTCCTTCAGCCACCTTGTCCAAAAATGGTCGGCTAACCTCTGTGCAGCTTTCCAATTGAGTTGACCCGTCAGATGCTGCTCTAGAAATAATCCAGGTGGTCGATCACCACATGAGCGTCCCAGAAGAAAATGATTGGGTGTCAAACCCTCTTCAGGACTATCCATACTGAATGTTACCAGAGGCCTGGAATTTACTGTGTGCTCTGCTTCTAAAAGCAACGTATGTAGAATTTCCTCTCGTGGGCTCCTTTCTCTGAGCGTAGCGGTCAACGCAATTTTAATCGATCTTACTAACCTCTCCCAGGCGCCACCCATGTGCGGTGCTCCCGGAGGTATAAATTTCCATTTAATATATTTCTTAAATGACTCATTTTTCATGCCCTCATGGCATTCTTCGCATGCTTTCAATAATTCTTTATTCGCAGCTTTGAAATTTGTCCCGTTATCGCTGTATATAACGGCTGGTTTTCCTCTTCTGGCGATAAATCGCCTCAACGCCATTATCATTGACGCTGGTGTCAACGAGGCTGCTAATTCCAGATGTACTGCTCTGGTAGTCAGATACGTGAATAAAACACCCCAACGTTTTTCGTGTCGCCTTCCTATAGTCACACTCATAGGACCGAAATAATCCACAGCTGAGCATGTAAAAGGTGGTTCATGATGAGCTATTCTCTCCAGAGGAATATTTCCTTGTGGCACGTTCTGTGGTTTTGATCTGTATGTCCTGCACCACTGACAATGATGTGACACACTTCTGGTTCACCTCATTCATCACCGTCTGGTGATTGGCATGTCCAAAATGATGATGAACTTCTCTAATCATCATTTTAACGATTTCGTGTTTACCGTCCAATATGACAGGTTTTCTACTTTCCTCGGTCAAATTAGACTTGAAAGGTAAACGTCCATTTAAACGGAGTAAGTTATCTTCTCCTATTTCCATAGATAATTTACTTAAGCGTGAACTTCTTTCAACACTTTTGCCTGCTTTCAAGCATTTTATTTCCGAATAAAAACACTCGTCTTGAACGAACTTCCAAATTAATAATTCCGCTTTTTTCAAGAGCGCTATGTCCAACGCGCCATCGGGTCCTTTAACCGACTTTGCTAAAACTTTGTTGGAACACATAACCGACTTTTCGGCTGCGTCGTCGGGTCCTTTAACCGACTTTCTTAAACTCTTGAATTTTTCTACCGCTTGTAAGGTGCGTGTAGTTGCCCCAAGGAATTTCTTAAAGCTGCTAAATCGTCCGTAGTCGGGTAGACTTAACGGTTCCTGCTTTCTTAACGCATTTACGCCCTTTGGCGATTTTTCTTCACCTGTTTCTAAGCTTTTTATGGTGTCCACTTGTTTGGGCCATAAATCAGGACTTTTCCTGAGGAATTCAGGTCCTTGAAACCAGCGATGACTTACATCGAAGGTGGAAGGAAAATTTCTAGTGGCGTCGTCTGCCACATTTTGTGACGTTGGAACCCATCGCCATTCACATGGCTTACTGTGATCTTCGATCTCAGCCAATCGATGAGCAACGAATGGTTTAAAAGCGGGAGGATCTGACTTAATCCACGCTAATACTGTACGTGAGTCTGTCCAAAATACTCTCTCGGACATCTCGTACTTGCTCTCTTCACTAACCGATGCAGCCAGCCTGCTGCCCATAAGAGCTGCTTGTAATTCAAGCCTTGGAATCGAAATTGGCTTCAATGGCGCTACTCTTGCCTTTGCGGCGATCAGCGTAATCCGCCTTATTCCTAGCTCGTCCGTGGTGACGTAATACACCGCGGCAGCGTATGCTTTTTCACTAGCATCCGTGAAAGTGTGTAACTCTCCCTTGCCGACGCCTTCAGCAACGGGTCTAGGTACCTCTAAATGACCTAATTTCTTCACTTCCGATATCCATTTACAAAATAACACGTGTAATTCGTGTGAAACTTCTTCATCCCAAGAGATGCCTGTCCTCCATACTTGCTGGATCAGCGACTTCCCTTGAATCGTTATGGGTGATGCGAGTCCCAAAGGATCGAAGACTGACATCACAGCGCTAGTTATCTCCCTCTTCGTAGGCGGTCGTAAACCTTCCATCACCTCTTCCGGTGTGTTACGAAGACTTGTGGAGAAACTTATTATATCCCGTTTGATATTCCAAATCAAACCTAACGTGCGCTCTGTGTGCTCTTTATCTCCCAACGAAGCACTGTCGCTCTTATATTTATTTTCCATTTTACTTAAAACTTCGGGTCGGTTGCTAGCCCATCCCCTCAGTTGGAAAGAAGCATGTTTATGTAATTCATACATATCGTTTACTATCCTTTCGGCCGTCGTCACGTCGGGAAATGCCTGTAGATAGTCATCCATATAAAAATTGCTTTCCGTAGCGGAAGCTGCTTCTGGATAGATATGTGCGTTGTCCTGCGCATTCCTATTCTTTACATATATAGCGATGCATGGTGATGATGCCGCTCCAAATATGAGTGACGTCATTCTATACTCTTCCGGTGGCGCGTCACGATTGTGCCGCCATAAGAATCGAAGGCTATCCCTGTCTTCATCCCGGATTTTCACTTGCAGGAACATTTCTTTAATGTCTGCCATTACTGCCACGCTTCCTTCTCTGAATCGTAGCAGAACTCCGAACAACGACTTCAATAAGTCCGGTCCGGTTAACAATGCATCATTGAGACAACGTCCGCCCGTCTTTGCGGCGGCGTCGAAAACTATCCTTATTTTCCTTTTTTGTGGGTGAGTCACTGCGAAGTGAGGAAGGTACCACGTACGTGGGGAAATGGGAATATGGTTCGCTTTCTCTGCGTAACCATTAACGATGAGATTTTCAATTTGCTTCTCATATTCCTTTTTCAACTCGCTATTTTTGTCGAGCTTTTTTTCAATATTCAACAGGCGACTTTCAACCTGCGCTCTATTCGACGGCATGCACTCATTGTCTGTGCGCCATAACAAAGCAGTCTCGTACCTATTATTAGGTATACGACGTACCGTTTTGTTCAAAATACTTAAAGCTCGTTCTTCTGGGTCGTTCGCGGGCTTTCTAGCCGACACTACCAGAGATTCCAAACTAAAATAATCCTTGATCAATTTATCCATATCTTCCTCCTTCTTGGCGGAAATGTGGTTAACGATCTTGATCGGTTTAATACCACCCGATATGTGACCATGTAAAACCCATCCAAGTTTGGTGAGCGATGCTACAGGTAGGTTCTTACCTCCTGAAATTAATTCACGAGTAACTATGAGATGCCAATTGTCCTGACCAATTAATATGGTAGGTTTGGACGTCTCATACATCAACTCATCCTTAATCGGTGTCAAATGAGAACACCGTTGCAATAATTCTCGGCTTACCGACTGAGGAGAAAGGTTAAGTGACTTAATTGTTTGTACACTTATCTCTTCTAAGTCGCTCGAGTAAATGCCTTTTATCTTAACGTTTAAGCGATACGAACTGTCGTCGTTAATTCGCTTACCTCCCACGGCTTCGATACGTAATCCCTCTTTACGTCCGCGAGGCGCTAATTTCTGAGCCATACACTCCTCTATGAGTGTCATGGTCGATCCTTCATCAAGAAGAGCTGTTGTCTTGACCTTTCCTCTAGGTCCATACAACTCGACCGGTATAATCTTTAAGTATGCACATGCCAGTGTATTCACTGTACTAACAGTTGTGATCTGAGCAACCTTTACTTACCCCCCTTTACCTTACTTTACTTTTTTTACTTACTTACTTTACCCCCCTCGTCCCCTTGTGGCGAGGTTTTTTCATTGGGGTATCGGTGTAGCATTCGATGATGTGACATTCTACATCCCTCTACACCACATTTTTTCGCTTTGCACTCTAACCTCCTATGGTTAGGTGACAAACATTGGAAACATACTTTCGCTTTTTTGACCGCTTCCCATTTCTCGCGAATATTCATGTCCTTAAACTTGTAACAACTCACTATAGAGTGCTCCTTATTGCATATAACACACTTATGTGTTACCCGACTTACAGGCTTGTCCTGGGTTGTCATAACCACTTGTCGGTTGTGCCCTTTATTATTCCGGCGTTCTAGACGCTCGCTCGAATTACTTCGGCGCATATAGCGCTCGCTCACGGCACAGCTGCGTACACCTCCCTTTGCAGTGTGTACAGTTTGCTTCCTGAATTCAGGACGCTTCCTTTTTTCAGGCGCATTTTCATTGTTTTAGGACGTTCCAAATTGTTCACTCAATAAATTTAAAAACTTGGCCATCTTCTGTAACTCTGGCTCCAAAGGATACTGAGCTCGATATTCAAACCATTTAAATTTAATCATAGTTCCGAGTTTCTCCACTATGCGGCTCACTAACTCCGGTGAGTACAAATACTGTGGTTGATTCAACGCTTGTATCGTGGCAACCACGTTCGTAATACGACTTGCAAAAGATCCTATATTCCGGCAATCTTCTGCCAATCTTGGCATACGCTTTACATTCTCGATTTCGGCTAGAATGAGCATCTCAACCCTACCGAATCTTCTTTCGAGAGCATTCATTATTTCTTCCGGTTCACACAAAGTAAATAACAGCGACTTTACCGCCTCTTTAGCGGTGCCCTTTAATGCCCTCCTAAGGCGTGCAACATTTTGCACCCCTGAAAATTGGCTTCTTGTGTCTTCAAACACCGTTTTGAAAATTATCCATTCACCCGGGTCTCCATCGAACACCGGTAATTCCTGGAGGAAATGAAGCTGGGAAGACTTATCTTTACCCGCTATTTTTATTGCACTCACAATCGCTTCGGTCAATTCTGACACCTCACTCGCGTGTGTTTTCTGTGCATTTCCTTGGTTGCGCTCGATCTCCGCCCCTTTGCGGCGTGATCCTTTACAGGCTCCTTATCAGTAATATCGGGTTGTGCTACACTAACCGGCGCGCTCATTATGGTCTGCTGAACCCAACTCCTTACGAAAGGTTCCACCTGAGTATTCCGCTCTTCATCATCCTCACTCGAGTCGATCTCCTCTTCTCGGTTGAGTCGTGCCAACTCCAATTGAGACTTGGCTAAGGCAGCAGCTGCCTGTGCTCGTTCGAGCTCGTTCGAATTTAATCCGCGTCTCTAATTCGGCTTTCAGCCTCGCCGATCGCGATGACCTCTCTGTGACCCTTTATCACTAGTGTGCCCGATTACTGTCCTTGACGATGCCGCTTCTTCGGTCCTTTGACCTACTTTTTCGACCACCGTTTCACTCCTGGATATAACGGATTGTTGTGCGGTACTGGCCTGCGTACCACTGGTGTCCGTCCTGTTGCTTGTCGTTGCCATGGACGTCCCTGAGTCCCACGTGCATGTGGACGTGTCGGTGGTGGCTCCACTTGAAGGAGTTGCTCCATTTGACGAAGTAGTTGTGGTCGCTCCAGATGGTTCCGCTTATTTGGCTTCTCTTGAGAGCCCTGTCCTTGTCCTGCTCCCTTCGCTTCTCCCTGTCTGGTCTTGTGCCTTTTTCATCTTGCAGGAAGGTGATTGTTGGCCTACGGTCCCTAACTGTCCCTACGGTCCCTACAACCCCTTACCTACAACCCTTCTACACCCCAACCTAACTCCAGTACCCCTCCCCCCCCTTATCTCCCAACCCTACAACCCTACTACCACCCTAACAGCCCTATCAGCCCTATCAATCCTGGACGGGGCCTACCGAGGTGAGCCGTCCAGGGATGGAGTCGTGCAGGAATGGAATGGTGGAAAGGTTTAGGAACTGTCCCGCCAAGGAATATGACGAAACAGTCGAGCGGTAGTGCAAGCGCAGTCTCGCTCGAGAGAACTGCTCCACCCGAAGGTGTTGTGCCAGAGCCCAACCGTTTGGCACCGTTAGGTGGTCGGGATGTATGCTGTGCTCGCCGCCCAGTTGCCGGTGATGCCTCGTCCGAGCGCCCTCCTCCGGCCGCGATGCAGTCAGGTGCCCACGCGCACCCTCGCCTGGCAGCAGCAGCGGTGGATGCTTCTTCTTGCACCCTGATGACCCGACAGGAAAATGCCGGACACGGTCGTCCGACAGGAAATGCCGAGCACGCTTGCCCGACAGGAAAAATGCCAAGCCCTGCTTGGCCACGATGAGTGCCTTCACAAGACACCTGCGCCCGGCTGCGATACGTGCCCCATGCGAGCACACACCCCAGGCCGCAATCCCGGTTTTCTTTCTTCCGGTAGTTCCAGGTTCAGTCCTTAAGCGCTGACGTCCTGGTCTTCTGGCCTTTGGTCCTATTGCTTCAGCTCAAACCTCCGGCTTCCTTCGGTTGCTGATCTTCACTCGGCTCCGAAGGTCTTCTTTTCCACAACCAGCAGTCCACAGCTGGTTCCTTGATCCAGCTGGCGGGGTTCGGGTGGTCCTTTTAATCCGGCTCCGAAGGTCCAATTGAAAAAGATTCGGCTCGCAAGGACCAATTGAAAAGGAAACAGGTTCGGAAGTAAACGTTCGATTAAGAAACAGAAGGGAGGAATCGAGGCTTCTCTCGATCCGGCATCCTATAACGCCTACGTTGGGTTCGGGAACAACGTATGTGATCTCCGCAACGGAGTAACACACTAGGGCGATAACCTCTTTCTTTTTCAGCAAGTAGGTTCAGACGGGGATTACGGGTCTTCCGAAGTCGTCCCGGTCCCGACGCCTTAATTCTTCGATGTGGACTGTATAACTTTGAGGGATGAATTTCTTGGGAATAAAACAGCAATTATCTTCAAACCGTTCCGTGAGAGAGTAATCACTTTTCCCTATCACTTCCCTACACTTTTTCTTTCTTCTTCTTATTGACTGCTGGTTTGATTCCCGAAGGATTTTCTTATTTTCCGAACTATTTCCCCGAACTATTTTCCCGAACTATTTTCCCGAACGAATTGCAATAAAACCCGTTCACTAAGCTACCCCCAGAACTATACGTGAAAGTGAGCCGCGCCATTCGCGTGCCTGCGCAACTTAACAACATGAATTTGTACTATTACTCTCTCACGTTTCACTTAATTTCTTTATTCACATAAATCATACACAAATACAAGTTATCTATTTAGTTAGCACAAAACAATATCTACACCATGATATACATTATATTTTCGTATCACAAAATTCCTTTAATTTATAAAACAAAATATGCCTATTTTAATCACAAATTCAAAATCCAAACTTCTTAAATATTTAACACAGAAAGTTAAAACAATGTTTCCCACTTGAATTTATACATATGTTAACTAATACAATAGTTTAATTTACATTTTCTCTATTTATTTCACTATTTAAAACACTTTTAAATTTCTTATACAAAACTATCATTATTTCACTTATACACAGGAATTTTCACATAAAAATAACACAGAATTCACCTTTTTAGCACGTACAATCAACCTGAAATGTTTTACAAGTCATTTTTACATAAATTGCTGAAATTACAAACATTTTAAATTTTTACATATTCGGCCTCCTAAGGGCGTGGCCAGCGTGCTTCCGTGAACTCACACTATTTGAACAACTAACTTTGCACGGCTCTCGGCTATCAGAAAAAATGAAAGTCTGAAATACACTAATTTTAACAATATTAGGTAAATAAGTGCTTCTACATAATTTTCAAACTGTAGGAAACTATCTCTGATAAGATTCTTATCAGTTATCATGTTTCTTATCAGATAACAATACAAGTGAATGTTTTCATTAATCAATCATAACAAATAGGCATTTGTTTTCGTACAAAACGTATCATACTTATACAAGACAATACTTATGCAATTAACTTCCGTTAATTCTGTTTATGCACAGAGTGATCATCTCGACCGGGGTACAAATCCGATCTCTAACTTCACTTTAATATTCCTTTGAATTTACATCGTTGGAAAGACGATTTCAACCGGGGAACAAATCCGGTAACATAATTTATATCATAAAATTCCCTATATGAATTTATTGAAAGATATTACTTAGAAAACAGTAAACTAGTCCGGCCTGGGAGTCGAACCCAAGACCTTCATACCGTTAATTCGACATTTCTTTAAGATTTAACTAAGCATTTTCTTATCAGAACATTTCTATTGGACAATGAGTCTTTGAAAAGTTATTCGTCATCGGTTGACTTAATAAACTGAAATATTCTTATAGGCGCGTCGCCAACACCTCCATATCTGAGATATAAGAAAAAGATATTTCGAAGAAAAGTGAAGTTCGCTACCACGCGCGGCAGACACTTCCTTGGCCTATAACTCAGAAATGAGAAGAGGGTTTGTGCCCGGAAGTGGGACGTTTATAGCCTGTAACCGTCGATATGTATGTACTACGCACTAGATTTCGCATTCCGAACACTTCACTATGTTCAAGCGAACTGTACTGCAATCCGTACACTTGTTATTGTGGCTTCGATATTCGTGCAGTGCGGAGCGGCGTTAATAATAAAAACATTTTAACCAAAGTTTGAACCTGGATGTAAATAACACTTCAGTAGTCAAGTAAGTAAAATTATTTCTTGTTTAAGTAAAGTACCCGGTTGACCGAGCTTTGCTCGGTATTTTTCGCTCGGTTTTTTTAATTCGTGTGATTTGGAAATTATATTTAGATACAAATTACATACTGATGAAATACGAATAATATTTTTTGATCTTAGCGACATAATAGAAAAAACTGAACTGCTTATTTGAATAAAAAAAAACATGAGTGCAATTAGTTTAATTTAAATTTTCGTGTTTTTAAAAAATACTAAAAAAGGGCTCGAAAAAATAGATTTTCTCAAAAAAGAAAGGAACTAGAAAAAAAACTTTAAAAAAGTCGGTCGGTCGGTCTGGGCTCGAACAGTGGTATTACGGTTTTGTGACCGCCCAATATACCAATTAAGCTATTTGTAATAATTAATAAACTGCCAAATTACCTTCTTATTCTAACAATATTGTAGCAGTTTTTCATTGCCTAAAAACATGGACAAAAAGACATTTTCTAAAAATAAATCCTAGCTACATCGATTTATTGCCCTCGATACTCCCTGCACACAAAATTTTACGGAAATCGTTAGAGGCGTTTCCGAGATCCGAGAAAGAGGTAATAGTACCGTAAATATTTCTTTATTAAAACGCCACGCCATATATAATCACAGACTAAAACATGCATATGTTCAATTACAGAACCGAATGTAGGTAAAATATGTTACTAGACACAGACATGACGTGGTATTTTTAGAAAGAGTTTTAATTTTTTTATTTGTTTTTAAAAAGTTTTAAATTTGAATATTTATTTTAAGTTTTTTTATTTTTAGTATAAGACATCTGCAATCGTATTTGTGGTAGTTCAGAAAACATGACGTCGTGTGTATTTCGATACTGCAAAACACATCAAGAAATGTCAGCGAATTATCAGTTTTCATCAGTAAGTTTATATTTAGTGGGAAAAGTGTGAAATTTTATTCTGAATGTTTTTGTTTAAACGTATTTATTTTATTACATGTATTTTATTAAATGCCTTGTTTAAATGCACTCTAACACCCACACGCCCAGCACTGCCGAATGACTTTTATTTTAATTTTAATATTTGAGAGATTGATTTTATTATTTGAGGCCCAAATCCCCCCCCCCCCATCAACATGGTAGCGGAATTAAATAATAATAGACTACCCCAGGAGGGTACCAGCACCCCTGGAGAATCCCTCGCTGAGCATCCACGACCATGTTTCTCCACTTCTGAGCGTGGGTGCTCAGGCTGCCCCGCGTATTCTGGGGGGGGGGGGGGGGGTAAAATTTCGCTCAAGACTACAACTGCTCGGGGCAAACGGAGCAATAAGACCAAGGCGACCCCTGCCACGCTGTCCGTGAATTTCTACAATATCAGGGGACTTCACTCTAACCTAAACGCCGTCCACTACCATATTGAGACGGCGAGGCCGGCTCTGCTCTTTCTGACCGAGACGCAGGTGTCCTCTCCGGCTGATGTCTCGTATCTCTCCTACCCGGGGTACAAACTGGAACACTCCTTTGTGCCTCGGGCTGGAGTTTGCGTTTACGTCAGAGAGGACATCTGTTCTCGACGCCTCGGCAGACTTGAAGGTTCGGACCTGTCCATCCTTTGGCTACGCATAGACAGCGATGACCATCCACGCGTCTACGGGTGCCTCTATAGGTCCCATAGCGGTAATGCCGAAACAGACCGACTCTTCGACCACGTCCAAATGGCTGTAGATTCGTTGCTACAGCAGATCCCCTCCGCAGAGATCGTGATCCTCGGCGACTTTAACGCCCATCACGCCGAATGGCTTGGTTCACGTTTAACCGATCATGCGGGGAGATCTGTTCATGATTTTGCCTTGGCATATGGTCTGACACAACTGGTTACTTCGCCTACGCGGATTCCAGATGTGGAGGATCATGCACCTTCCCTGTTGGACCTTCTGCTGACCTCGCACCCGGACGGATATCAGATTTCCGTCGACGCCCCTTTAGGCTCCTCGGACCATTGTCTGGTCCGGAGTGTTGTGCCACTCACGCTGAAATCGCGGTTAAATTCTGCAAGCTGCCGCCGTGTTTGGCACTATAGGTCAGCCGATTGGGATGGGATGCGGTCTTTCTTTGCATCCTACCCTTGGGGGCGGGTTTGCTTCTCGCCGGATGATCCCAACGTTGTTGCGGATTCTGTTACTGATGTGGTACTTCAGGGTATGGAACTTTTTATTCCTTCCTCTGTGGTGTCCATTGGAGGCAAATCCCAGCCATGGTTTGGTCGCTCCTGTAAAATAGCATCATGCTATAAGCAGGAGTGCTACCAAGCCTGGGTTGATGCATCAGCGTCCCGGGATGTAAACACCAGCGCTCTAAAAAAGAAGTATAATTCCGCCTCTAGGTCCTTCAAAAGAGTCATTGCCATGGCAATGTCAGAGCACATAGGCAGAATTGGCGAGAAACTAGTTCGCCTTCCTTCTGGAACCCGTGCATTCTGGTCTCTCGCCAAGGCTGTCCAGGGGAATTTCTGTCAGCTATCTCTTCCATTTCTGCACAGGGAGGACGACTCACTGGCCCATTCTGCAAGGGAGAACGCCGATCTTCTAGGCTCTTTCTTTGAGTCTAACTCGACTCTCGATGACGGGGGGAGTACGCCGCCGACCATCCCGCGGTGTGAGTGCTCCATGCCGGAAGTGCAGTTCACACAGCGCTCGGTTCGCAAAGCACTCCTCTCCCTGGACATCCACAAGTCGAGTGGGCCTGACGGAATCCCCCCAATTGTGCTGAGGACGTGTGCTCCAGAGTTGGCACCGGTTTTAACGCGTCTTTTCCGGTACTCCTACTCCCTAGGCGTAGTCCCAAAATCATGGAAGACAGCTTTCGTCCACCCGATTCCTAAAAAAGGCGACCGTTCAGACCCGTTCAACTACCGGCCAATCGCCATCACCTCCTTGTTCTCCAAAACAATGGAGTCCATTGTAAACTGCCAGCTCATGAGGTACCTTGAGCATCACCAGCTGATTAGTGACCGCCAATACGGTTTTCGCCGTTGTCGGTCAGCTGGTGATCTTCTGGTCTTCCTCACTCACAGATGGGCGGAGGCAGTAGAGTTCAAGGGGGAGGCATTGGCCGTTAGTTTGGACATTGCGAAGGCCTTCGATCGGGTTTGGCACAAAGCGCTTCTTTCGAAGCTTCCTTCCTATGGGCTTCCCGAGAAATTGTGCGATTGGATCACCAGCTTTCTTGCAGATCCGAGCATCAAGGTCGTTGTAGACGGTGCAAGCTCCGATTGCAAGCCTATTAATGCTGGTGTTCCACAGGGCTGCGTGCTATCGCCAACGCTGTTTCTTCTGCATATCAATGATATGTTGCATACCCGTAACATTCATTGCTATGCAGATGACAGCACTGGTGACGATCTTTACACCGGCCGAGCCAATATTTCTCGGGAAAACGTCTCCGAGTGCCGGGACAAACTTGTGTCTGAAGTCGAGTCTTTGCTGAACAGAGTCTCAGATTGGGGACGACTAAATCTAGTCCAGTTTAACCCCCAGAAGACACAAGTTTGCGCGTTAACCGCTAAAAAGAACCCCTTTGTCGTATCCCCTCAGTTACAAGGCACTCCCCTTGTTGCCTCAGCCAGTATCGGAATCCTCGGCGTCGACATATCGAGTGACGTGCAGTTTCGTGGTCACTTGGAAGGGAAGGCCAAATTGGCCTCTAAAAAGCTTAGCGTGCTCAGCAGAGCGGGACAGTATTTCAGGCCGACACACCGCCTGCAACTTTACAAGGCACAGGTTCGGCCGCACATGGAATACTGTTCCCATCTCTGGGCTGGGGCTCCCCAGTACCAACTCCTTCCACTTGACCGCATCCAGCGCAGAGCGGCTCGAATCGTCGACGACCGAGTGCTTTCCGATCGGCTCGATTCACTGGCGCTGCGAAGAGATGTTGCATCTCTTTGCGTATTTTATCGCATCTATCACGGGGAGTGCTCTGAGGAATTGTTCGGATTAATCCCAGCCGCCAAATTTCGTGAACGCACTACACGGCAAATGTCTCGATACCATCCACACCATCTGGATGCTTGGCGGTCCACCACTGTACGTTTCACAAGGAGTTTTCTTCCACGTACAACCTCTCTGTGGAATAGTTTACCACCGGCGATTTTTCCGGACCGATACGACCTGGGGACCTTCAAGAAAAGAGCTTACTCCTTTCTAAAGGGCCGGCTACGCACCCGCAATTCTCCTGGTGTTGCGGTTGATCATGGGCGGCGGTAGTCACTTAACATCAGGTGAGCCGCATGCTCGTTTGCCCCCTCTTCTATAAAAAAAAAATTGCAAATAAAATGTAACAATGATGATCTTTAATAATAAATGTAAGTATATTTTATGTTTTACATAGCTGAAATATAAAATATACATATACACTTACATATACATTTAAAGTATTAAAAAAATATTATTAAAATTCAAACGTGACATAATGTTATGTAATTATATATTAAATTAGCACATATGCAAAATAAACGAAAATTTAAAAAAAATGTACTAGATTAACAATACAAACTAAATAAACAATTATTACATACTGATCATTCTATTACGCATAATCTATGATGACAATTTTGGCGCGTTTATATCAACTGCGCATGCACGACTCTACTGTCTTCTTTATTATTTTTTATTTATTTAACTTGCTTTACGTCTCTGGGTTCTAGCCCTTCTGAGCCTATCATTTCTTTCGGAATCTTCATTTCCATATATTTTTTCATCACAATATGCTGATGCGAAGTTGATGATGAAGACATTGCGAAGTTTTTTGGAGACTGACTGACGACAGCTCAACCCAAGCGGACAGTTGATAACGACAGCCACTCAAGTTCATAAGACGCCTAAGCGGTCAATTAACTTAAGTTTATGTCAACATCAAAGCACTTGTTTCGTCGTCTTCTCTTATAGTTCATACGCGCAGACACTTAATTCACAAAATCGCATCACTTTTACGTATCAAAATCCACTTCAAAACATTATTTAAGCGACAAACAGGAGCGACCGTCGCCGCCGTCGCCGTCAACGACCAAGTTCCCGCCAAAACTCTCTACTGTCTCCCGCGCATGCGCGAAGACAGATTAGTGCACATTTTATGTTTGGAATAGCTTCTCTATGCCTCAATATAACTCAATGTACTTTCACGCAGGAAAAGAAGTTTTGTAAAAAATAGCAGCTAAACTGTGCGAGCATAGTCAAGCTCCAGTTAAGGTAACCTATTCTAATCTTGTACTCGCTACTCTACCACGTATTATTGAAAGTGCTGGTAGAAGGCTAAGAGGGTAATTAGAGCTAATAGGGAAGAGTATGAGTTGAAAGGAACGACAAAACCTATTTTGATAGAATCAGGCGTTACTTTGCGGAAATCCATTAATATTATATTATGGCTATTAGTTAAAACCTATTTTAACTTATAGCGTATATTTTTAAACTTAGTCTCAAAAAGTTTCAGCCTCAGCTATAAAACGAAGCCGTCGAAAAATGTTAATGGCTTGTTTTTTTTTAATCTCGAAAACCCTGCCCTTTTTCGCGACTAACAAAACAAATTTATCTTTGGGGACCAAACAATAAATGTTTACATTGGAGCAGTCATTAATATCTTGCGTAGTGACGACGTTCTCATTCATCCGCGGACGTAACCGCCACCTGCGACGCAAACTTCGAAAATTCTTTTATCTATACTATTAATTCCGATACGCGCAATAAATTACCCATTCAACGAATTTGTTCGGCTTGTAGGCGGGTTATCAAATGTATGAAATTATGTTTGATTCCCATACTTTTTAAAGGATCTTCTTGTTGGTTTTTTGGATAAAATGTTCGGTCACACCTATGCTTGGACCATTTTTTATTTATAAACTTTTTATCAATGGTAGACATAGATCATAAAGCACTATCTGAGGCATCTTACGAGAATTCGATGTAGTAAAAGGTGATTGAGAATTGTCACAAAAATTGCGTTGCCTTCCGCTGATGACGTAATGTCTATCTAATTTTATTATAAAATACTCGTAAGAGTCCTTGTTGGTGGGGTTTGAATCCCGGGTGGGGTCAAAATCAATCATTGAGTTTTTCTGTCAAGAAATTCTCAGCAGAAGTCTAAAGTCAGTCAACGGCCAAGCTCAGCCAACGCTCAGCGCGTGACGCGGCAGATATGCGTATCTTGAAATTTTCAACTTTACGCCCGGTAGTCCAACATTAAACATCCCATGACCCAAAAAGTATAGTCATTAGAAAAAAAAAGTTTGAAACAAAATTTGTAGAGAATAAACTGATCTGTAAAAATGGATTAACGCATTTTATTGATTAATCTAATATTTCAAGAATTATTAGCCGCGATAGAAAAACCGGTTTATTAAATGATTAGATCGTAAACGGTAAGTTTTACAAAAAAGTTTACTGGCAACAAAAGATGCGAAATTTTATTCTTTACAATAATGGTATTTTTAATTTTTGCCTTAAAGTGCATAGTTTCCGAGATATCGGCTGAAAACGTTTTTCAAAATGGCTCTTGAAACCTGGATCTGTCAGCATTTTGTGATTTCATGCTCAGTAAGTGATCCTAAACGTTATAAAAAATAAATAAATTGGATTGGAAATTTAGTGCAAAGTTGACCACAAAAAACGTCTATTTTTACTGGACTACGTTGGTCCTTCGACTTATCACATTTCGCCTGACAACTTTCTAAATCGGTCATGAGATTTAGGCATTTTTAGGTATTTAGGCAATAAATCAACCGTGCAGTGGCGGCATAAATAGATCTACCACCTCATATCATCCCACATGTGTCATGAGAGGCGACAAAAGAAAAGAAAAAACAGGAAATCAGCATCCTTCTGATAACAGCTCAAAATAATTAATTAAAAAACTGCGGTTACCAATCCACTTGCCAGTCGTGGCAACTATGGCAAACATAAAGTGGGAGAGCCATGCTGCACTTATATTAGAAGTGTAGTTGTAGCACGAATGGGTCGGCTCGACCGGGGAAGGACCACGCTCTCACAGAATACCAGCGTAAACTAGTAGCTTAATGCTGCTGTGTTTCGTATGGTGAGTGTAGAGATCCGGAGACCCTTTGTTACTGGAAACGAGGTATTCCATCTTAGTCCTCACGGGTGACAACGCATCTGCATTTTAATTCGTAATCGAGGATAGATGTAGATGTCTATGGGCCACAGCAACCACTTACCGTCAGGTGGACTGTGTGCTCGTTTGTCACCCTATCCTATAAAAAAAACATATCCTCATGAGGCGCTCTATTTAGACCGTGAGACCTATGTTCTGCAAAAGAAATTTATTTAACCTAGATTATAAATATAATACAGGGTGGGCCAAGAATTCGTTAACATTTAAATGTAACTTACCGCGCAAACTATTGCCGCGCGGGCCGCGGGCGCGGGCGGGGGCACTAGCTCGCTTCTTGGAAATTTAGTCGCAATGGATCGCTTCACGGGGCCGCAACGCGCTTACTGCGTGAAACAGTTTTATTTAAACGACTTTTCGCTCATTACTGTGAGACGCTTATTTCGCGTTGAATATGGTTTACACGACTTAAGTCAATGTCCAAGTGCTCCTTTAATAAAGAAATGGGTGAAGAAGTTTGAAGAGACGGGATCTACACTAAATGTGAAACAAACCGGCGGCCCACGGACTTCTCGGAGCGAAGAGAACGTGCAGCAAGTTTCCGCCTCTGTTCGACGTGATCCAGATTTATCGACACGCAAACGTTCGGCTGAATTAGGATTATCCCGCACATCATTACGCCGTATTTTGAAATTAGATTTGAAATTACATCCATATAAGATCCAGCTAGTGCAAGAACTAAACCCTAATGATTTAAATTTGCGTAAGTCATATGCCGAAACAATGTTAACTCGTTTCAGTAATTTTCACAACATCTTATTGTCTGACGAAGCCCATTTCCACCTAAATGGACATGTAAACAAACAGAATTGCAGGTATTGGAGCAGCGAAAATCCTAAAGCTAAACATGAGAGGCCACTTCACTCTCCTAAGGTAACTGTATGGGCTGCAATTTCAGCAAAAGGAATCATCGGACCTTACTTTTTTGAAGATTCTCGAGGCCGTTCAGTTACTGTTAATTCTGCCGAGTATGTGAAAATGTTACGGGAGTTCTTAGCACCGATGCTACTGGAATTTGCTGGCTATAATCGTAACACATGGTTTCAACAAGATGGAGCCACGTGTCACACATCGAACGAGTCCTTGCCGGTGGTTAAAGACATGTTTCCGGAAAAGCTGATATCCAGACGGGGTGACATCCCATGGCCACCCAGAAGTCCAGATCTATCCCCAGCAGACTTCTTTTTATGGGGTTATTTAAAGAGTCATGTCTACATTGATAAACTGAATACACTGCGTCAACTTAAAGAAAAAATCATCGAAGAGATGTCGGCGATCTCGCGGTCTCTTTGCAGAAGAGTATTCGAAAACTTCAGGACTCGCTTAGATGAGTGCAAAAACCGAAACGGTGGTCATTTAGACGAAATAATTTTTAAAAAATAAATAACAACTAATTAGCTTTCTCGTAAATAAACGATTTCTAAAATATGTTAAATGGTTTTTTTTTTATACGATTTTTTCAAATAACTAATTCATGGCAAGTCACTCTTATGATTAATTTAACACTGTTTCGGAAAATACTTCTGTCCTGGGAAGAACCAGCAAGAGAAAGATGATGATGATGATGATGATGACGGTTGCCCAATAATTAATAACAAAACCTATTTTAAATAGCATGGTAGCGATCACCTCATTTCCAGGGGTTATTGTCATCCATATACAATCTTTGTTTAATAAAGTTTTTAAACTTAGCAGAAGTCAGATTTTGTTTATTTTCTGGGGTTTTGTTGTAAAAGCATCACCCCAAGCATAGAATACTTTAATAAACAATGAATACTATAGTATAAAACATTATGTATGTATGTATATATTCTTGGGGCCATAGATATATGTATATATCTATGGCCCCAAGAATGAATTACTGACTCTTGGAGTCGAGTAATTGGTACTACTGGCTTGTGTCTGCTCGAAATGATCGAATTCATTTATCACTAATTCTATGTATGTGCTCTTGATTTTGTTACGTTTTAATTAATCTATGCCTTATGGGTTTGAGAAGGCATGAATGCAAATATTTTTTTACGTAGAATTATAAAATATTAAATCAATCATGACGTACACAAATATTTCACGTATACGTATGTCATTCAAGGGCTTTTCGATTCTTAAAATGTCTTTTTATTCGCAAGTGCGATCTCTTTATCCTATGCACAATGGCAGAAGTCAAAACATTTTTACGACTACAAATTGTTCAAGTCTCGCCATTAGGAGAAACGGAAGTCCGTACTCGACGAGTTTATGTTACTTTGTTAAAAGTTTCATTTCTTCTGTCAGGATATAATAGATGATGTATCGATTTATTAAATTGGGCTGCCCTCTGTAATGTTTTTATGTATACTAGTATACTGTATATATTAGCATACTCATCTTAACACACTTATATTTAACACTAACGTCCTGCCAAGATAATCAAAGACCACACTTTTCATCAGATTTTCAGTATAAAAAAACCCAAGATTTTTGGATAAATTCATTACAATAAAAGTAAATCATATTGAATATTAGTCCGGCCAGACAGACAAAAATTAAAAAAAAATTCATGTCTTTACGGCATGCAAACAAACCTCTCAGCTCAATAAACGGCAGTTATTTAGTTATAGACAGACTCTTAAATTTTATTTATCTGTATAAATTATAATATACTGGATAATTCATTTTACCGTCTGGAAAAAAAATGGGATGTAACAGGTGAACGGAATAAAAGCCTATGGCACTGATATTTTACAATTTTTTTTTTGCTTTTATATTAAGATGTTATGAAATTGATCTATCAATAAATACTCATACTAATTTGAAATTAACTTTCCGTGTTGAAAAAATAAAAACAAAAACATTCGAACTAAATATATAAATCGATTAAAAAACTATCAAAATTAAAATCGTATTAGTAGTAATATTTATTGATAGATCAATTTCATATGTTAATGTATATACATATATGTATATACTGGATGACCTTTTTACCGTCTGGAAAATAATAGAATGAATACATGTGAATGGAGAAGAAGCCTACGGCACTGATATTTTACAAAAAATAAAAATAAAATTTTGAATTATGATATTATAACATAAGCTCATAACCAACTATACTATATATGACTGACTGACTGACTCATTACGACATCGCAAAAACTATTCACCTGATTGACTTGAAATTTAGTATAGCTACTCATTTCGCAATGTACCTAGAAGTTCACTAAGAACGAATTTTATATTTATATTATCATCTATTATCGTGTGCCCAGCGAAGCGAGCGGTATCAGCTAGTAAGATAATAATAATATGCGCGATGAAATCCGTAAAACCTGGTTTCATTTAAATGTGTAGTGTTCGCGTAATTAAATCATTAAATACCTCATAATCAACAGTCGTGCTCACGATCACCACTAGACCAACGAGGCAGAGGCAGTAACGTTACACATCAGTCATCACATAATTTCGATATTTAATTTCTTGTCAGGATACAACCCAAGAAAAAAACACTTGACAATGTTGTGTAACTTCGAACTGAAAAAAAAAAACATAATTTAAGTTGGCAAGTTTGTATTACACAAATAACGCAATAAATTAAATCTACTTGCATAGAATAGCGTTATACGAAAATTAGACAAATTCCCACGTCATTTGTCCCAAATATTTTAAGGAGTGTTGGATTCGGACGTCCGTTTACACGTCTCAGCGGGGGACAGTTCTATCGCAATAAGAGCAAAACTACAATTATAATTGGCTGAATGAAGTGTTGTCATTGCCAACAGCTTGACGTCTTTTTTATTTTTCATTATATCTATGACTCAGACCTCATTACCTACGTAACTTACATCTTCAGGGGGGTGTGTGAATTTATAGTTTAGTTCTTATTTCGTATTTTTATATGGTTGCCCGTAGGTAGAAAAATATACCAATTTTTTTTTATATAGAATATGTGTGACAAACGAGCCATCCTTGATTAAGAATCAAAATGCAAATGCGTTGTTACCCTTGAGGACTAAGATGGAGTGCTTCATACCTGTAAAAAAGGTGTCAACAAAGCGTTGTCCTACCTCGGCTGAGCCAATCCCTTTGCGCTATTGCTTATATTTTGTGTATATTGCAATACGTTTCCAAAGTTTGTCATATTTTGTGTGGATTGCAATATGTTATAGACGCGCAGCTTTATTAAGGTTGTATGCAAATGGGTAAGCTTGATTACGGAGGGATACTCTTAGCAGAAGACCAGCGTAAATTAGCGTATAATGCATAAACGATCTGTGATCGCATTGATAGTGAGTGCCGAGGACGATGACCCTTACGGTACGTTTACACCAAAACCGATTTTGTCGGCCGATGGCGGACAGAACTACCCGCACGAGTAACTCGGACGTGTATGTGCTTACACTGCAACAGTGTACCACTAGTGCCGACATTGGACATTGCCGGTATTCTTTTATATTTTCAATATCCTTAGTCGTTTAGGTAGATAACATCACCGACAGAAACAATAGAATAAAGACAAAATGATTAAACTATAAATACACTCAATTTGCACAGAGGACGCCGGCAGTCGGGCGAGAAATCTCAACAAGTTCGGACTCGACGGTTGATCGGCCGTTTTCGAGCGTTATCGGACGATAACGGTCGTGTTTGTGTAAACGTTCTCTTTGTTTTACAAGAGTTTGATTTGATCGTCCGAGTTCGTCCGTCATCGCCCGAGCAAACTTCGGCCGAAGACGGATTAGGTGTATGCGAAGCGTTAGTCTCAGATGTCTTTGGGCTACATAATCCGCTTACAATCTAGTGAATTTTGTGCTTATTTATAGTCCTTATTTATATAGAAACAAAGTCCACTGCGGATAATTGCCATTGTTGCTGAACATGCGGCTTGAACAGCAGCAACTTTATTATTTTGAGTAATTATCAGGTACATGCTGCTAACCATCTCCTGTTTTTTTTATTTAATTTTTTAGCCCGACTGCAGAAACCACTCACGGTTTAATTGCTTTGATCTATTAAAGCAAGAAGGATGGAGTATAATAAACCGTCAATATTAAACCTTTCGAATGGATATGTGGCGAAAAATTTTCGACTTTTTAAGGAAGAAGTCAACATTTATTTGTTGGCGATAGACACTTTTAAACCACGAGAGGTTCAAGTCGCCAGACTTAAAAACCTAATGGAGTCTGAAGCTTTAAAAATGTATATGTCAATCACTACTACAGTCTGTGATAAAGAAACTGTCGATTCAATATTATTTCATTTTCTTCTGTTTTCTGTTACGAAACCCTCAGATGAACCATATTCACAATCAAGGTAAAATATTTACATCCTCTCTTACATAGGGCAACCAAAAACGAGCCCTCGGAAACATCAGCTTCCCCGACTACCAGCGTATCTTAACCTTAGCATCACCGCCGAATACGCACTGACTTATCTTAACAAGAGCCTATACAATAGACGGCCCAGTGGCGTAGTGGTTTATCAATGAATTGTAGCACTAAGAGGCCAGGGTTCGAATCCCGCTTGGAACAAGTATTTGTATGATTTACAGGTAATTTTTCCGGATCTCAATGTTTGTTTATGTGAAGTTTTTATATATATATATATATATATATATATATATATATATATATATATATATATATATATGTATATATATATATATATATATATATATATATACATATATATATATATATATGTATATATGTATATATATATATATATATATATATATACATATATACATATATATATATATATATATATATGTATATATATATATATACATATATATATATATATATATATATATATATATATATATATATATATATATATATATGCCACGATACAGGGAAAATACCCTAGTGTGAAGGTAATGTTCTTTTTAAAAAAATGTAAACGTTTGAAAAGATAGATCCTGGCAAAATATTCTAAACCGATACTGTATGCATTATGAACCACGAAGCGAACTGTTTATTTCGAATTCGTTGTCTTTTTACGTCAAAGAAATGGAGACCAGCCAGCACCAATGATGGAACGGAGGGGAAGGAATGAAGTAATGCAAGTCGCGCTCATACTCTTTAAAATGTAATCTGTGTGTTGTGCTCGAAACTATGTATTATATAATTAAAATATGTAAAACTACGAACTACAAAAATGCTGGTAGAGAATGCCTCAGGCATTAAGTTCACCTATGCATCATATTGTATGAAGTTTAAATAAATAAATAAATAAAAATATTATTGAAGTATACAGTAGCATTGGGAGTTAGGTGACCACATGGCACAGTCAAACATAGTATGAGGCTTTTAGTGGCATGTTCCAGCCAGTGAATATCGCGCTGGATTTCTTGCTGGTTCTTCCCAATTCAGAGGTATTTTCCGAACCGGTCAATAAAAAAAGACTTTCAACAAGCACTACATAAAAATCTATATTAAATACAAATATTCCAGTCTATTCTACGTATTAGTTCATATTGAATAATATTTATTGAGTAATGAAATAATAAAATAAAATACATGTCTGGTTTATTGCTATATCTTTTCATCATTTTTTACATTGTTGATAATTTTTAAAATAAATTATAGGGAATTATATTTTCGTTTCATAATGTCATCGCCGTTGTCAAATATTAGATATTTTAATCCGTTATTCAACTAATATCGGCTAGCCGTGTTTATTTTTCATATTAGCTGATCATTAGCCACGCTCATGGAACTCCATGATAAGGTTACCTCTGCCCTGTCATATACTTTATATTATAACATTATCTATAAGGTACGTGAGGGTAATATAACCACACTATACACGTGAGGGACATATAGCTTAAGCTTTGTCGCCCTATAAAATTAAAACTAGGAAGAGGACAGAGACAAAAACTATTAAGAAAATAATGGCAAACAAGCTTTGGCAATAATCATGAACACTTCGAAAAATTAACTTAAAAAAACTAACTATACTGCACCACATTAAAATCAACTAAAATATTTACTATAATGTCAACTGTCAAAATGGCATCGATAAAGCAGCGCTCTTTTGACCCTTTATTATTTGATTGACTGATGAAGATATTGTATCGTACGTATCACACAGCCATACATACACACAGGGCTGTAGTTTTTGAGTTATAATAAGGTGACCACATATTTACCGGATAATCATATTACCTTCATATACTATAAATATAAATAAAATTGAATTCTCTGTTTGTAATGTCGAAATAACTTTCTTATATTGAGCTGAGGGGGTGTTTTCATTCCATTAAGAGATGCATAACCATTAAAAGATTTTTTCTGTATGTTTGTCCTGGCTGACGAATGGAAGCATTCGTCGGTCTGGATATTTTACTAGTATCGTAATCGAGTTGGTAGTGCTATCGGAGACCATGAGTACTTTCTGGCATCTCCTGTAACCACTTACGAAAGTTACGCGAAAAATCAGAATTGTGAATTCTTGTTATATGCTCCACATGACAAACATTATGAACTATAAACAATTACATAATATTATTGCATGCCTTATGCGCAAAGCGCGTAGGTTTCTTCTACCAGTGCCTAAAAATCGAGAATCCAACACATACATATTGAACATATAAATGATATAAAAAGCACATTGTCAAAAGATAAATGATTGTTGAACTTATTATAATATTTTTTTGAATTGATTAATTGCTACTTTTACATTAAAAGTGGTTTTAATGAACACACGAAAATACACGATAGCTTTTGAAAATATCAATTGTTCAACTCAATCAATTTTTTAATATCTTCATCTATCATGTGGCAAGCCATGGAATGTAAACGGCTGTTTAATATTGTTTTGTCTAGTTATATCTTTTTCTTGTTTAGTTGCTTCCTTAGAACGAATATTTATATAATTTCAAAGATTAAATTAAATGAAATTAAAATAAGTTTAATTTTAATTTTACAATAATATAATGAAAAATAAACATTACATAGGAATGACAGATACATAGATTGCATCGTAAAAATATTTGCTTTAGTGTCATTTACTAAGGAGAAAACAGAAGAATACGTGAATGCATGCTAAATGCCGTCGCACGAGTTGTTGCATTTATTTCACTACCTTTTATTCCTTTCATGCACATGGCATAAGTGCGAGTGAGGCAAATTGCCAAATAATTTAAAAACCTTATGTTTATTTCAAAATATTTTTTCATTCAAACATAATTCTTATATACTTATACTAGGTTTGAGACTTTTTCGGCCTAGGAGATCGTGTGGCTAGATACCCCCTCTATCTGTTTTTTTAAGAATAAAGGTTACAAACGAACACACAGTCTACCTGATGGTTAGTGGATGCTGTAGCCCATGGATCTATATTTACCATTTACCCACCCACCACATATTTTTTTAATTATTTCCAAAAATTGCTGAAAATAAACTTTATTTAAGATCATTAGCTTTTACATAAAATTGTAAAAGGTGGCCTGCATTACCCTGGACTGTTGGAAAAGCTTCGGCTTAATACACCCTATGAAAACTCGCGAAAAGGGAAATACTTATATTTCTTTCAAGGGATCCAAAAGCAATCTCGGCCGTTACGCAATCATGAACAAGGCTGCAACGGCAATACAATGAGTTCCAGAAAAAAAAACGGACGTGATATTTTTTTCAAATAGCCTTTCTAAATTCAAAAAGTTACTTCTAGGTGTAAGTTTGAGTACGGAACAATTTTGAATTAGTTTAGTTTTTTTTAAAATATTTTCTTACTTTTTAAATAAACTTTCCTACTTTTCAAAATTAGAGGCTATCACGACTCGCAAATGTGTGTTTAATACACATTTGCAGGTCGTGGCAGCCTCTAATTGAATCTGCACTTAGCTTAAATCTTAGACGATAGCTTAAGAATTCAATGTTTTTGGTGTAAGATTTGTTTTTTTATTTTTATATTTGGATTTGGCTGTCCTTAATAAATATATATATAAACGGTTCCGATAGGGACTTGCAGTAAAAAGTTTTTCTTACGATAAAATAAAGATTTTTTACTTGATTTCCTTTCTCGAAAGGAATAGGGTTTCAAACTAAACGACGTAATTTCAGTAGTAAAATATAATTTCATTTCCAATAAATCTCAATATAAAATTTTAGAATTATTTGCACACTTTCCAAATTATATACATGAAATGGTCTTTATTTACAACCTCCCTCTGACATATAAATTCTCTTTTAAATAATTAACAGACGTATTGAACATTTTGTTTAGAATATTAAATGATTAATGCATGGTTTCATATAAGAATTATACTAAAGACACTATGAACATTTAACTCTTATTAAGTTGACGTCACGCAATTGCCGTTTTCAGAGGTTTTTAAACTTTAATCTCACTTAAATGTCTAGAAATATCAGTATCCATACAAATATGGGAAGCCGCCCACGTGTGGAATAGCTGATAAAGGAACGAACACCGGCATCATTCTTTCAGCTTGCAAAAAATGTGTACGAGTATGTTTCTTCAAATGATCTCTCCTTCCGAATTTTTTACCACAAGTGGGGCAGGGATATGGACGGACTCCCGAATGGATCCTCTTATGCCTGGTTAGTTCCTCATTCCTTGTAAAGGTCTTCCCACAGTCTTTTTCATCGCATTTATAAGGCCTCTCACCAGTGTGAATGCGTATATGACCTTTAAGCTGCCCGTTATTCGAGAATCCAACCTGACAATGAGGACATTTATACTTTTTCGGTCGCTGCTTCCGCGCGTTGAGGAGTTTCGCTTCGTTCTCTTGCTGTATTATTCTCGCGTATTCTAATTCCATTGCGTATCCCTGTGCTAATGATTCTAGTAACAAGGGATCCGTAGGAGGTACTCCTAACGCTTGTGCGATGTCAGCAGAAATATACTCAGGCATTATTGCATGTTGGTAAGATTGTGGTGGAGGTATTATGTTTTGCGGCAGTAAGTTAGTAGAATATGGATTTGTAGAGGGCGGTACCACTATAGGTGACACTGCTATACCTTTCCTCTGCTTTTTCTCTTCTTTTTTATCAGGTTCTTGCAGCAATCTGTCGCAGCACATGCTTAGTTTTGTGACTGAACTCAACGTATCAGACGTATGGTCGGTTTGAATGCTATCTTTTAACTTATCTTTTGAATCACTATCCGTTTCTATAGTTGTAGTGGAGACAGTCGCGTCTTGATGAATGTTCCCTTCATTTTTCTTAAAAGTCCCGCGAATTTTCCGTAAACGGTTTTCTCTTTTGTTATCATCCGGTTTTCTCTTTTTCGCTTTCGCATGATTTTCGGAATTAGTTTTATCACTTATCACGTCTTTTTGTATTTCTGTATCTTTACTTTCACACACATCCCACGGCCTGAACAGCCTTGAATAATTTTGCTCAAGGGACAACATGTTTACGAAACGAAATAGTTCGTGTCGACCAAACTCACTGACTGGGACCCTTCTACGTTTCAACAACTTTTATATACATTTCTTTAACAATAAATTTAATAAAAGCTCCCAAGAGTAGAGGGATAACATTGCTATTGAATGGACGAAAGAGACGAAATATTTTTCAATTGTTGCACGCTTCTTGTTCCCATAAAGTTTCGTGTATGTAACAATTGTTTATTTTTTTATTTTCGCACATAAATCATTTGCTTTAGGGTCGAGTTTAATCTGTACCGTAGAGGTGAAATAAGTCATTTTTGTTGAGCAGGTTGTCATAGTGTCTGAGATAGGGGTGTGTATTGTTATTTATGTTGATTTTTGTGCTTCTTTCGGAGGCGGGCTTAGGGGCAGAGCGTTCTGCACGAGTTGCTCCGGCCCTCACAGCTGCAAGCTTGTTTGTTTTAATGGTCCCTGCATTTGTTGCGGTTCCCGAACGATTTATATTTTATGTTACATACAGGCAGACGCGCACATGGATATAAGGGCATTGTTGTCGCAAGCGGTTTATGGGAGACTTAACAATTCAAGCCCCGATGCGATTGGGAAATGTTAGAATCAATTTTGTCTTGATAAGATAATTCTTGTGCATAAATTGCAGTTTCCATCAGGTTTCTTCTGAAAGATTTACTTTATTTTTATACGAGCTGAAACCATATCTTTTTAATGTTTATTAATTTTCTGCATTTACCTAAGATTATTGAAAAAATACAAACTTATTTTAAAATCACAGGTTTTAGAGTACTAGTCGATACAACTAATGATCTATTTGTGATCATTAAAGGATATAGATTTTAACCGCGTATTGTTATTGTGACCATGTAGTGGCCCATAAAAATGTCCACTACCCAGCGCCTGATTAAACGTTTTGGTGCCCTAGGTTTTACAGCAAATGGCCTAGCGCTTATTGAAGCCCTAGTTTTTTATTTTATGTTGGTTACTTGAAGTAAAATATTTACAATTTTTAGTAGTTTTTTAGTATACTTTAGTGGCTAAAATAATGTTACTGTATAATAAATATAAATATAATATAATAAATATAAATATCGTCAAAAGTGATCTCACGTAGCAAATCACTATCAATGCAAAGTAAAGTGATAATGCATTCAGTCTTTAAAAATTAAAGAAATATATTAAATTTTTTAAAATTATATTTTTTAGTATTATATATAAAACCCGAGGTACTATTTCCTTTTAACTATCAATTTGCATAGTTATAATGTGCAATATAGAAGATAAGAAAAAAGCTGTGTACTTAGTTGGGTCATAAATACTGTCAAAACCTTATTATTTAAAATTTTTGAATACTGGCTAGATGAACTTCACCAATTAAAAATATAACGTTAGCGCTTGCCGAAAAGAAAAAATACATTAATTTTCATTCATTTTCAAATATGGAGTGGTCGAAGAAAGAAGATAGAATAGCGGTTATCGCGTAGCACCGCTGTGGTTACGCGCCAAAAGAGATTTTCAATATTCAAATTTACAAAAATTAAAAATAACCCTTCGATTTGTTTAGCGCACTATCAAATGATTCAGTGAAGGCGCAAATCCAACGAAATCCTTTTCGTAAAAAAATCTTAGCACCTCAGATGGGCCTGAGCAGAACTACGATCAAAAGAGTGATCAATGAAGACCTAGGACTACGAGGTTATCGTTAGATGATCGGACATTTTTTGGACGAGCGTTTGAAAAAAAAATAGGCTGGAAGAGCGCTTTGTTACGGCGGTACACGAGAAAAAAAATACCGCGAAATTTTGTTTTCGGATGAAATTTTTTTTTACATCGGAGTAGGTAAGTTATAATAAACAAAATGATAAGGTATATGTCCACAGCAGTGAAGAAGCCAGTACACGTATTCCGAGGGTTTAACGAGCACATTATCCTTCGACACTCATGGTTTGGTTTAGAATATCATATTCAGGCTTAACTGAGGTGTTTTTCTGTCAAAAATGAGTAAAAACCAGTGCCGAAGTGTACCAAAATACCGTCCTAACAAACATAGTGGAACTTCTTTCGTAAAAAATGTTCTAAAACAGACATTGGATATTCCAACAGGACTCTGCACCAGCTCATAGGGCACGAAAAACGCAAAACTTTATCTGACATATTGAGCTATTATGTACTACGTACTAGAGGCAACACTGCATTCAGCTATTCCGTTCCATTCAACTGCGGTGCATACAGCAGCGCACTTAATCAGTCATTCTCTAGGGCTTGTAGAGTTGTCACGTGTTGTGTTGATTTAAAAAAAATCTCTTGATAAAAATAAGCCATCGCGTGTACTTAGATATTGCACAAATAATTCAAGAAATGTTAGTAAAAACCAAGGAATTACTTTTCATCGGTTAATAAGATACTTAATCAATAAAAAAGTATTATAAATTAATAATAAAATAAATTATTCCTAAGACGCCATCTCGTGTCATGGAATATAGATGATGAAATGAATTTGTTCAGATGCGACATTTCTGTAGGTACTTAAGTATATGACGAATTATATTATAATACACATTTTTTTTGTAGAAACTTATATAAGTTATCATAATTAGGCTATTTTTTATATTTAAATCTGCTCATTATTCTTTTATTTTTTTAGGTTTCCGCATCAAAGTCAAAGTGGAATAATTATGTATGATAATAAAACACTCACTTCTCCACGAAATATAGTAACCTTAACCGACAAACGCCTCACACCACTTAACCTCGCGGACCGAAACACACAACGCAGTGAACGGATGACTGACGTAAAAGAGAAGATGGCCTCATGGCAACAGAAGTCCCTACACGGAAGGCACTACCACGACCTGCAGCTGTCACATGTCGACAAAAAAGTGTCGAACGCCTGGCTGAGGCGCGGTGACCTCTTCCCAGAGACGGAGGCATTCATGCTAGCGATGCAGGACCAGGTCATCGATACCAGAAACTTCCAGAGACACATAATACGTACACCTAATCTCCCCACTGATACTTGCAGACATTGCCACTCTAGCCCCGAAAACATACAACACATAACATCTGCCTGTAGAGCCCTTGCACAAACCGACTATAAGCATCAGCATGACCAGGTCGCCTCCATAATACACCAATATCTTGCCCTTAAATTTAAATTCATACAAAAAATGACACCATATTACAAATATAAGCCGGACATCATATTAGAAAACAATAATCATAGAATCTACTGGGACAGGACCATTATCACGGATAAAACTATTCACTTCAATAGGCCCGACATCACAGTGTATGACAAAAATAACAAAACTACTTACCTTATTGACATTGCCATACCAAACACCCATAACATTCAATCGACCATAGCTGAAAAACTTACAAAATATCAAGATTTAGCTATAGAACTCAAGCGTCAATGGAGAGCAGAAACCATCCATATAGTCCCAATAGTTATCTCATCTACCGGAGTCATACTAAAAGCCTACAACGCAGTCTAGATATTTTGCAAGTACCCCAACACACACTTCACACCCTGCAGAAAGCTGTCATTCTCAACACCTGCCGACTCACACGCAAATTCCTCACCACGTCATCCGTCACCTCTGCTTACACCATCACCTAGCACCTGCTCACGCTTGGCTTCGGCCCGTGTGATTAGGTTTTAAACTACCTCTTTAATAGGGAGAATATAGATATATACAAAATAATAGTAATAATAATATTTAACACGCGAGAGTTAAAAATCCAAATTCGTCCATTTTCAACTCAACTCTCACGTGCCCAGCATTTATGAACGACTCTTATTTTAATTTAAATATCTTTAACATTTGTAATTTAAATGTTATATTAATAAGTTTTGTTAAACATGCATTTAGTATGTTTTTTTATATTTGGCATAAATACCATTTAAAATATTCAGATAAAAATATCACTAAAATGTAATTGTGATATAATATTATGTAATATAGCTAAAGCAGCGGCAGAAATAGATATGAGTGTGGTGCGTGCTGCGATTGATGATTGGCCGCGTTGATTAAAGGCATGTATTCAAAATACGGGAATTTTGAATATTGTAAATAAAATTGTACTCTAAATTAAATTACCTCTCATTTCATATATAATTTCTATATAATTATCAAAAAGTGTATAATTAATTTATTAAAAAGTTTTTGACATAACTTACGACCTGACTAAGTATATTGATATCATATAAAAACTTACTAATCGCTAAATTTCCATTAAGAATCGTATTAATTTTTAAATTATGTTTCACAATAAATCAATTCTAAATGCATTTAGTGCATTTGTAATAACGAAGGATAATTTCTACTTTGATTAAATTTTCTTTTACTAATAAAACGTATTGTACAGTAACCGATGTCCTCGCTGCCCAGTAGAACAGTGTCTGGTGTCATCATTCATCATCATCATTACAGCCCTTCACAAGTCTACTGCTGAACATAGGCCTCCCTCAAGCAATGCCACAAAGCTGGCCTTCACTGCTGACCGTATGAGGACGCTCAAAGTCGCTCAGCGAGCTATGGAGAGGGCTATGCTCGGGGTTTCTCTGCGTGATAAACTTAGAAATGAGGATATCCGCAGTAGAACAAGAGTGACCGACATAGCCCAACGGATTAGTAAGCTGAAGTGGCAATGGGCCGGCCGTATAGCTCGAAGAACCGACAACCGTTGGGGACAAAGGTTCTCGAGTGGCAGCCTCGTACCGGTAAGTGAAGTGTAGGGCCTTCCCCCACTAGATGAAATGACGACCTGCTGCCTAGTGTGCTTTATTATAAATACATCGCTGCCACTACCCCATATCACCCCGCTGGTTGCAGCCTTTATATGGCCCACTAATAGTCTGAGCATTCTCTCGTTTCTGAGAGGGTTTTAGTGCAAGGATATCGTCCCGTAAGTATCGCAAAAGGCAGTAGAGGGAAAATAAAGCGAGGAGCAAACATTCGTTCGTTACAGCCTGTCATTCTCCACTCCTGACTCCACTGCTGAATATAATCTTTTAAGCGACAGTAGCTTAATGGCAGGGCGCGGACCGCGAACTCAAAAAGGTCGTGGGTTTGAATACGCCATTCGACCACTGGCGTGAACCACTCGTAACACAAGCAATTTAAGCTTACCACGAGTGGTTACGGGGAATATTGGTAAAGTTTATAGCATTATTAATATTCTTTTGTTTAGAAAAGAAAACTTCACTCATAGATGGCTTCATAGAGGGTATTTGGGACTCTGAGACTCACTACCAGTGGCTTCTTAATTCTGCTGTATTTCATATGTTAAGTTTGGAGAACCGGAGATCCGGAGACCGAGAAACATTTTACTGATGCTCCTTTTTTGACAACAGAATCAATAAATTGTTCTCCTACAATCGCCGAATCATTTTTTAAACAAAATGCAAGTTACTAACGTGACCCTTTATTAACGACCGCCCCCTCCTCTGTCAATGCAGACAGGCGTTGTTACGAGGCCATAGGTAGAGCGGAGATCTTAGCAGAGCACTCCGAGGAGAAAGGGGAATGCCCACCGTTCGTAGACACTTCGGCCATTGGTGCCCACATATCAAAGCATATGGAAATGATAATATGCAATTAAAAGAATGAAATGGTTAAGGATTTGTTTTAAAAAAGTCGGGATTTTTAAAATATAAAAGTTTTTATGTGTATAAATACAGTTTTTTAACAACTACCTACTTTTACCGATTTTATCGCTTTTAATTTCTTTAATTTTTAACTCCCGACATTTCGGGTGCCCTTCAGCTCCCATGGTCACGGGAGACTGAGGTGACTGACGTCCCAATGTCAGCATTAACATGGAGCATCTTCAGCTTCTTAATTATTATTTGTGGTCCAATCTACGCAGAATGAACTTACTGTTTCTTGAAGTCTTGCAGTGGTATGCATGGGCTTAGTTTTAATTTAATTAATTAGAGGGTCCCAAGCAGTAGTACCCAGCCTCCTTCTCTATTGACATTAGGATGTTTTGAATTTCAATAGCCTTACATATCATTCCCTTTAGGAATCGAAGTTCTTTCGCAAGGATTTGTGGTCTATCAAATCTGATGTATGTCTATATATGATGTACACTGAAGCAAGTGCAGAGATTTTTACTGGAAACGAGGCTTTCCGTCGTAGTCCTCAGGAGTGATAACGCATTCTGCATTTTGATTTTTAATTGAGGTTACCTGAGGTTTAAAATGTCATACCTTGGGTCACTTTTCGCGCACCCATATTTTTGGTCCAGTCGATATGGATTTGAACAAGCAACCTACGGCCCATTCAAGTCGGATTGCTGAACTGAAATTTGGACAATATACTTTGGTTTAGCTGCGCCTTAGTTCCTAATTAGTATTTAGTTTCGCTTCGTACCACTGGGGGCTACTGTGCGCCATATTGTTTGATTCTATCGCCAAAACGCGATAGTTTATCTTTCTATTTAGTAGCGGCACTCGCATTATTAGTACATAGACTGTTTGACAGTTGATAGTTTATGGACCACAGTATCCACTTACCATCAGGTGGACTGTTTGCTCGTTTGTCGCCCTTCTTCTATTTAAAAAATTGGTCCTTTTACAAAACGAAAGGGATGAATTTGTCTGAACATTGTCTGAAGAATTTTGTTTAATTTTCCACAGGTTATTGTGGCAATAATAAAGTTAAAAATTATGTTTACTAATACAAAGAGAATTTAAAAACATACGCGTTTCGTGACATTACGATGACAAAAAATTTTGTCGTTTTTATCGAATACATTTTCTTTACGTAAAAATTGTCACTGATACCACAAAATTGATCGGACCTAAACAAATCGAGTTAAATCTATTCAAAATACAATGGGCTTGATTACGTTTGCTTTTGATGCATTTTTGGATACTCTTTAGATGGGATACAGAATCGAGTCGATCTGTCAAATTCTGTGTTGCACGTGATCGATCGCCCGCCATCTTGATTGCAATACACAATAGACAAATTATATTATTGTTTTATTAACCGACACGAAAGAGAATATATACTGTGACCTTTTTTATATTGATTTAAAAATCGTTGCTGCAGCGGAATGATGGTCTCAAATCACACATACGAATATAGCTGAGTCACAGGCCGGTTTGTCTCATTATTTTTTTGTACATACTCGTACATAATATGTTTCTTAGCTAAGTTTGTGATATATTTTTTGGTAAATTTTTAAAACAACCTGTGAGAATTGAGACAGATAAAAAGATTCATTATTACTACATTATTTAGGTGAATGGTGCGACGTTTTATTAATATACTAGCTACCACCCCGACACTGCCTGGTTAGAATATATTAAATATTTATTAAAATATAACCTAGACCACTTCTGGAACTGCTCTCAGCCATTCCGAAGATGAGCCCGGGCACACAGAATGAATGAATCATTGCTTAATATAACCTAACCTAACCTAATAAAATTAGACCATTCAAATTAACTGAAATTATAAAAAAAAGAATCATAGGCAGGGAATAAAATGTTTTTTTTTTTTTAATAGAAGAGGGGCAAACGAGCATGCGGCTTACCTGATGTTAAGTGACTACCGCCGCTCATGATCAACCGCAACACCAGGAGAATTGCGGGTGCGTTGCCGGCCCTTTAGAAAGGAGTAAGCTCTTTTCTTGAAGGTCCCCAGGTCGTATCGGTCCGGAAAAATCGCCGGTTTTAAAGTACATAGGAAAATTGTAAGAACGCTTAAAGAATTTAATAATGAGTAAGACCAATTACTGAAACACGCCAATACATTGAGAATATCAACATTTTTAACAAAAATTATTATTTTATTTTATGTAGTTATTATACAATTATAACATCCTTACAGTTATTAAACCAATGCGATGCTATAACTAACCTAAATATACCAAAACTGCTGACTAATAAATAACAAAACTATCACATGATTGTAAAATAAAATACTAATTAAAAAAATTACATTTTTCAACGCATTTGTATGCTGCAAATATGAATTTCGTCTCACTACATGTAAATATATGTCAATATCCTGTAAGATGATATTAACATAGTGTATAGCACGTGACAATGGTGAATTCTGAAGCAACAACTCTCATCCTCATTTTCACTAAAGTTCATGATATTTTCAATTTATTATCATAAATATTTTTGAAGCTTTGACAGCTGTTGTGTTCACTGGGAGCTGAGGGCCCTTTATATCTACGGAGCCCCAGACTGCAGCCCAAAAAGCCTATATACAGATCCGCCCTTGTCCTCCGTACTTGTCATACCTTGGCACCAACCGATGACCATTTTGATTTTTTTTCTGTAATTTGAACAATTTTCTACAACAAAATAAATTCTTTTTCAGGAAGTGGTAAAAAATGCCTTACCATAATATGTAAGACGTGTTCGTTTTGTATAGCCTATCAAAAGTGAATATTGCTACCTATATATGAAATTACTTCATATTTTTGGTGGGGAGAGGGGGGGGGGGGTATTTCCCATAGTAGTCACTATTAGACAGTGACAGACAAGTCGGCAACCGTAATTTCTAGCATTTTCCTGATAAGAACTTAGAATAAAAGACTGTTAAAGTTTTTTATAATCTATAGAAATACATGGTTGTTAGGGTAACAATTCATAGAACCGAGGTGATCGTTTCAGAGCAGTTACTATAATTAGTAAAAAATTATACAGCCTCTGTTTTTTATTCGTATAATGTTACTTTAGTTTAATTCCCGTTGGATTTCTTGCTGTTTCTTCCCAGGACAGAAGCTTTTTTCCGAACAAGAAGTAACAGTAAAATATAATATTCTAATGTAAATAATTTAAAATATTTATTGTATAAAAAATTATCCGTACTCCAGGTGTGGCGATGAAGCAAATCTTTCCTGTATAGTGTAGCATTTGCAGAATATTTTAGTAAATATTTACATTAGTATTTTTTTACGTGGTAGAGCGCGTGCCTCTAGCCGCAGTTTTATTATGTTTGTAGCACGTATGGGTTCGCTCGACTGAGAAAGAACCACGCTCTCATAGAATACCAGACAATAGCAGCTCAATACTGCTGTGTTTCCTATGGTGAGTGTAGAGAACCAGAGACCCTTTTTACTGGAAACGAAGCATTCCATCGTAGTTCTTAGGGGTGACAACTCTTTTGCATTTTCATTCTTAATCAAGGATAAAGGTAGATGTCTATGGGCCACAGCATCCACTTGCCATCAGGTGGACTGTGTTCTCGTTTGTCACTCTTATTCTAAAAGAAAAACAATAAAAAAATTCCATTATCCGTTACAACTTATAAAACTCCACTGCCGAAAACATGCCGCGCTCGTAGATAGTCTCGTATGGAGGGGAGGACATTGCCATGTTGGTTACTTGGCAAATGAGTTTTTATTACTGTCACCCATCCCCTGATTTGTTTTCCTCTGACTTCTTACGACATCCACAGGACGTAATTAGTAGTTTATATTCTCACACCGCTGCTACACGGTTATAAAAATATTATATCTTTGTGCAAACTTTAAATTTTGACAAAAAATTAGCTGAGAAGAAGTTGAAGATCCCAAAGGTAAAAATTATTTGGCCGCTTGATTTCTTACAAAAAACCTTATAATAACAGGTCGATTCGTCAACTTCCTGACGTGATCCTCGAGTTTTCTTTTATAATTTCGTTTTATTTAAGTTTTGTGATCGCGCCTTTAGAATCGCGGGCTTGGATGATCGATTCACCGTTATTCATTTTTATTTCTCGAATTGGACAATTGTACTTTTATGTTGCGTGATCTATGGATTTAAAACATTAAAGAAACTGTGCGTTGGTAACGCAAGAGAATCTATCTTATTCGTATCGTCACGTGTGACCATTTTCTGTTGGCTTTATTAGTCTTTTGGCTGCTATAGATTCATCTTACCTGACCATGGCTCTACATATCGCGGTCGCGAGCTATATCGTGATTATAATGTTTTAAGTTAACCTTGAAAACTTGTACCTTATGACTAATGGCTAATTAAATGTCTCTACCATTCCATAAACTACCAAATTCCCCACCACACTTCCAGTTGTGTCCCATCCCCTTGAAAAAAAAAACATAACTATATTGTCTACTTAATTATAGAAAGATTATACATACACACTATAATACGCAACGCCTTTCACAAATCTTAGTTGTCCTTCACTGTGACTAACGCGCTACCTTATTCTCAAAATGCATTAATATCTTTATAAAAATCATATAAATCTTAGTTATAATGCGTTAAGGAATTCTTAAACGTCTTTTAGTGGAATTCTTGAGGAGCGTGACAACTTTATAAGTTATATTTTCGTGTATTTGGTGCAGTTTTTTGGCGTTACATTGTGGTGTGGAATTACTACGGTTGTCGTGATTGTGCAAGCTTCATCAATGGAACGCTTGAGATTGCAACTGTTAAAGGCTGTTCTTTTTTACTTAAAATTTAAGTAGTCCTTTATATAATTAGATACACTCACTCACACATTGTCTTGTAGACTAGTCGTCTGCGCAGAAATGATGATAATGCACGAGTATGATAGTGCATGAGTATGTGTACGATGATAGTGCACGAGTATGTGTATGATGATAGTGCGCGAGTATGTGTATGATGATAGTGCATGAGTATATGTATGATGATAGTGCACGAGTATGTGTATGATGATATTGCACGAGTAAGTGTATGATGATAGTGCACGAATATGTGTATGATGATAGTGCACGAGTATATGTATGATGATATTGCACGAGTATGTGAAAATCATAGGTGCACGCACGTATCTCTTACGCTCATGGTCTAACGTCTCAACGATCATATAGGATTGGATTGGTGTCCAATCCGATATGACCGTTCAGATTCCGAGATCCGTCCGAGATCAGGTGCAAACACAAGGTGCAATTACTGACTAAGTGCTGGTGTTAAGAATTTCTTGACAAAAGTAACCAATAATTGATTTAATTTTATAGAACCACGTATATAAAGTTGACCTAATAATGAATATTAGATTCGTTTTTGAAAATAAAGTTTAATCGAATACCTTCATAAAAATACTATAGGTATCAGAGCACCCTGTATTACTCGCGGTGCGTTGTGTGGTCTACATCGTATTTAGACACAATCGCATAACCTCATAAGCCGCTACAAGAACAAAATACGCCATAAATTCTAAATAGCTGACAGCTCATTGTCCGACGCTCGCCATTGATGAGAATAGTAGACTGGATGACGCCACGGGTCCTTGGTTAGTGATTTAAAAAATTATTGGGATAAAAGTGGATAACATTTAGTTTCAACTCAGATTGTATATTAAAAATAGTTTTGTAATAGTTATTAACATAATTGTCTGAAATATTTACGAGAGAATCTGTTTACTTTTTTGGTTAAAGACTCGCACGATTAGTAGGTTTACCTACTTTTGCCGTTGCCAAGTATTTAAAAATCATCTTTCATCATCAACATCATCATTACATCCTTTTCAAGTTCACTGCCTGCCCCAAGGAATGCCATAAAGCACGACCCTGAGCCATCCATCGATTTTCTGCACGTCTTACCAGGTCGTCACTCCATCTTGCCTGAGGCCGCCCCATACTTACTAACGGACAAGGCTGCCACTCGAGAACCTTTCTTCCCCATCGTTAGTTTCTTTTCTCTTTCATTTTCATTTCTTTCGTCGAGAAATTTTCTTTAGTAATGCAAAATTGTTTACAAAAGTCTTCGCAATATATATAGATGCTTTACTTTACTTATGAAGTTTTTAGGTGATTTTGACGACGAAAGTAGGATTTAGGCGACAAAACAACTGGAGGTTTAATATCATCATTGGAGCACTTATTTCATTGTGCACACACATTGTATTCACGTTAAGAGGATTGTGAAGTTGAAAATGTTCATACAAAAAGCGAAAATTTTTTCATAACCCTCACGTAAACATTTTCATAATTTTTGGAAATGTTGTAGATATAATGAAAAACTAGGTCCGAACGTTTTTATTTTAAGCAGATATTGAGTACGATATAAGTTATTGGCATCTGAATATTTGTATTTTCGATTTGAAACTTCCTCGGGCGTTTTTTTTTTAAAAATTAAACTAAACTAAATTACTAAAAAAGAAAAACACACAGGCCTAAATTAGGGTATACTGAATCTAACGAGACCAAAATTTTCTTATTTCGTAAAGGTTCAGAGGGATGAAAACGTTATCGCTCTAAACAATATTTTAAAAAAGAAATGTACGTAATTAATTTCAACATTTGCAACTCTCTCTATCGCAAGACGGTAGTACGGCGCGAGCGATGTGAAACAGATAGCATTTTTGAAAACACTAGAGCTAAACAATATTTTAAAAAAGAAATGTAGGTAATTAATTTCAACATTTGCAACTCTCTCTATCGCACGACGGTAGTACGGCGCGAGCGATGTGAAACAGATAGCATTTTTGAAAACACTAGAGCTAAACAATATTTTAAAAAAGAAATGTAGGTAATTAATTTCAACATTTGCAACTCTCTCTATCGCACGACGGTAGTACGGCGCGAGCGATGTGAAACAGATAGGATTTTTGAAAACTCTAGAGCTAAACAATATTTTAAAAAAGAAATATAGGTAATTAATTTCAACATTTGCAACTCTCTCTATCGCACGACGGTAGTACGGCGCGAGCGATGTGAAACAGATAGCATTTTTGAAAATACTAGCGCCGCGTATCGGCAGAGACAAAATTACACTCGTGGTCAATTTCTTGCCAAGACTCCCACTTAGAATCCTAAAATACTTTGGCCAAATCCGTATATTACTTAATCCTGTTTCCTTCTTTCCTCTAGTTTAAAATAATCCATCTTTCACTTGAGTATAAAATACCTGGCACATTATTTACGTGATGGTTACACATCTGTCATTCTATCTGTATTCAGTTTTAAAGCTCTGATAAGCAGACTGCGACGTTAGTCAGTGGTTCCGGTTCGAACCCCGGGTACGGGTCTAAAAGTTATGAGAATTTTCTGTGATGGTTTTCTCAATAGCCACTGTCTCAGTACTACCACGGCTCTTATAACTTTTGTGCCTGTCATTTCACCCTGAAAATTCGATAAACAGCTGATAATAATTAACAAATAAAGGAAAATACATCATAAATATTTACTCTTCTGATGTGGTTCTCATATAATATATATTTATTGTTTACATTTACATTATAATGTGTGGAACCTTAAATTAAAAAAAAAACTTACCGCAACGGGATTGTAAGTGATCATCAAGTGGCCGAACCTCGCACCCCAAATGTGTAAACGCTAGGGTCAATGGGGTGGAGTCACCACCCTCCCATCCAGTCTGATAGGGGAACATTGCGTGGGGCGAAGTAGAAATTAGGGTTACTGTCTGTTTGATTTAATATATTTTTGGGTTATGTCATTTATGTAATATTTATTGTTGAAGGAAATTAAAGTTTACGTTGCGAAAATAGAATAGGACTTTTGGGCCTCAAGTTAACAAATTGATATATAATTAAAATGTGGCTATATGTTTATAACGTAAAACACAAAAAACTAGCTTATTTTAATATCTAGAATTCTAAAAAACATTAATATACAAAACATATAATTTAGGAAATCGATTATGTCAGTATAACCGACTTAATATAAGGAAGAAGATACTGAATAATTACGTTACCAGTAGTTACAACTGCTTTCACAGAGCAGACGTAACCTCACTTTTACTAAATTTTTCATAACTCTTCTCCTAGATTGCTAAATCTTACCAAATTTCTAAACTTGAATTGTTAATATGTAAGCTTTTAAATAATACTAATTTCATCTTGTTAAAACCTAGGCTCAAGAATGTATAGAAACGTTTCCGTCTTCCTTTATTATAATTTGTTTTAAAACTTCAAAGTAAAATTCTATGGTAATGCTAACTGACTTGGTTGTCGTTATGGGTTTTTATCCGCGTTTATCCCACAATTATTTTACAGAGTAAATATAAAATTTGCCAATAACTCAGCCACAGTACTACCTAGCGCGCCCAGATTTAGAGATCTTTGTGGACTACATCATACATCTACTTACTACATCATATATTGCGAGTGTGAGTCATTTTGTGAACTTTGATTTACTTTTTAACGTGGTAGAGCCGCGATGCAGCTTTTATTATGGCTATAGCACGAATAGGTTGGCTCGACCGGGGCAGGACCACGCTCCCACAGAATACGAGCATAAAATAGCAGATGATGCAGCGTGTGTTTCGTATAGTGAGTGTAGAGAACCGGAGACCCTTTTTACTGAAAAAAAGTATTCCACCTCAGTCCTCAGAGGTGACAACAAATACATATTGATTCTCAATCGAGGATGGATGTAGGAGTCATTAGGCAAAGAAATTCACTTACCATCAGGTAAACTGTGTTCTCATTTGTCATTCTTATTTTAAAAATACAAATGTAATAAATACAAGTGGCTAAATAGGCAGATCTATAAGGAGATAAGGATACTCGTAGTGTTGTCGATAGCTTTTATTTATCTACGGGCTAGAATCGATTAATCTCAATATGTCACTCTCTGTTTAAAGAAACTAAATACTTACGCTGTTGTCAAAAGGGGTTTTGATTGATCGCCATATTGAGTTTTAAAGTTTGTTATACGGCTAAAATTTAAAACAAACGATTTTAATTGAAGAGTGTGGCATAGGTACGTACCCTGTCAGAGAAGAAAGGGTAATGAATATAAGTGTATTTAAGTATATATGTAACTATTCCTTTGGCACACTCTGTAGCCTAAGCCGTCTTAACGAGGAAGTGACATTTGGTATAAAATATTACTCCTTTCAGTATTTTTTTTGCGGTTGAGTTTTTTTTAATTATGATTTAAACCATTCGGCTTGTCTTAGGTCTGTGTTTATACATAACAAAATATAAAGGATAACATATTATAGCTGGAATTTGGATGCAAAAGAGTTTTGATAAAACAATCATATTGAATTTAAAAAAAAATTCCTAGTGAACCTGTAACAGTAAATTCAGAGGCAAAATTACGGACACAGTATCAGATGTTTTCAGAAAATATCGCTTGGCGGAAATTGCTTTGCGGAAATTCCCAGTAAATATTAATTGTCAACAACCTCCAAGAAATTTGAGAATTTATTGGGTGCCTGTTCCGCTATATTTACCAAGGGTTAAGGAATTGCTGTGTATCTTTTAGGTTCTATGTATTTTTATGCCACCCACAAATCACGCTTTTTTGTCTACAATATCAGTGTTAGAAAAGAGCTATCTCTACCTATTCATTAAAATAAAAAATAAAACAAACAATCATAAATACTACAATAACAAATAAAAAAAGAAGTTTTGGCGGGAACTTAACTGTTGCTCCTGTTTTATTTTGAAGAGGGATTTTGATATGTAAAAGTGATACGATTTTTTTTCAGTGTCTGTGCATAAAAACTATTAGTAGAAATGACGTTATAAAGTGGTCTGGTGTTCAAATAGATTTAACTCAATTTTTTTTCAACCTTAAGAACTTAAGATACTATCGCCATTAACCGTCCGCTGGGTTAAGCTGCCGTGAAAATCTCCCAAAATCTTCGCAATTTATCACTTCACTGAAGTTATAACTTTACTCTGGCAAAAATATAACCGCAAGAGTCCATTGCCAAAGAAAAAGATAAAAATAAATTAATTTTACACTATTACCTGTTTTCCTTCACGTCGAGCACGTGGTAAATCAGCACTTAAAATTGCAATTAACAATTTCATCGGTGCCGGCGGGGATCGAACCCGGTTTGCTCGCGTACTGTTAAATTTACAGCAAGCGCTAACCATCTGAGCTACGAGATATATCTCAGACATGCAGGTTTCCTCAGTACTGGTATTTCTTATAAGAAAAAAAATTCGAAGACATGTGAAGTTCGCCAACACGCATTGGGGCAGCGCGGCGGACACTTCCTTGCCCTAAAACCCTCTCAGAAATGAGGGGAGGTCTGTGCCGAGCAGTGGGACGTATATAGGCTGTAACTTTAACTTTTTAACTATTACCTGTATGTTTTTTTTATAGTATCCCTATACATATCGTATGTCTCCCAGACAAACGAGCACACAGTCCACCTGATGGTAAGTGGTTGCTGTGGCCCATAGACATCTACATCCATCCTCGATTACGAATCAGAAAGCAGATGCGTTGTCACCCGTGAGGACTAAGATGGAATGCCTCATTTCCAGTAAAAAGGGTCTCCGGTTCTCTACACTCACCACACGAAATACAGCAGCATTAAGCTACCATTTCACGCTGGTATTCCGTGAGAGTGTAGTCCTTCCCCGGTCGAGCCGACCCATTCGTGCAACAACTATACGTCTAATATAACATGGCAGCATGGCTCTACCACGTATAAGTAATCGCGCTTTTCAGATAATTTTTATTAGATGATGAATATACATATTTTTTTTACTTTACGTAACTAGGTCTGTTTAATAAGATGTTTGCATTAAATTTTATACCTTAGTATATAGATTATTTAAAAAAAAACTAAAATCATAAAAATATATCCTATTTCACGCCTTAAGATGTCAAGGACTCTGGCTGCGTTTCCTATAACATAACTATAAAAATGTCTACTTGTATATAATCATGTAACATCACATTTGGAATAAAAATAACGTGTCAATCCGCGCCAAACCGCTGCAAAACCCTCGTCTTGTTAGTTTACGGTCCACTGCGGCTAAGTAAAAACCAACATCGCATCTGTGGAGACGCCGACAAGGTGCAAAACAAACTCGCTCGCCGACGGACAAACAAACAAACAATCGAGTCGGCCCCGCCCACGCGTCCCTCCAAAACCAGTGTAAAGTTAACCACATATCGTGAGTTAACAGTTTTAATATCTGATAATAAATTTTACTTTTTTTTGAATTATTGGTTTTTAATATTTTTGTTCACAGTTATGTCAGCTTCGCTGTTCTAGTGGTCGTCAGTTCTGTTGCGTTGTCGTTGTTTCAGCCGCTGCCTCTGAAAACAATTCCGATCGATCGGGATTGAAATTATAACGTTTGGTACTCTTGAAAGCGACGCTAGCGCTAAATTAGTTTAGTATTGCGTGGTGATTGTGTGAACTAGTTGAGATTGGAATTGAAATTGTCCAAGCAAAAAGGTACTCGCGACGCACTTTTGACCGTTAGTTAACAGCAGCGTATTGTGTTTGATATTGCGTTTGAATTGGAATTAAGGCAATAGCAAAACAGTAACGTTTTAGGAATTGTGTTCATATGAATCGTTTGTTTTCTGCAATTATCTTATTGTTTGCGATAAAGTAATGACATGTTGAGCTCTTGCGTCTATTATTCTACGCCCTAATTGTGCATTACAATTAAAATAATGACGAAATCGGCTTCAAATTATGCGTTTTAAGGACTTAAGTTTTGTTCTATGAGTGATTATGATTATGGAGCTAATTATTGCATTATTAAGGACTTTGGTGATAAAATAAAAACCTAAATATCACCTCCCGTAGAGGATATATTGTATATGAATTAAATGAAACATCGTTAACAAAGAGTTACAGTCTTTATTTTTTATTCATTTTAAAGTGGTTGTTTGGTAGAAGAAATGTTTTAAATAATTAGGCGGTGCAAAGGTTTGAAGAGGATTGCTTAGTTTTTGCAGATGACAGCACTGGTCATGCTCTGTACACCGGCCGTGCCAATATTTCTCGGTAAAACGTCTCCGAGTACCGGGAAAAACTTGTGTCTGAAGCCGAGTTTTTGCTAAACAAAGTCTCGGATTGGGGGCGACTAAATCTAGTCCAATTTAACCCTCGGAAGACACAATTTTGCGCGTTAACCGCTAAAAAGAACCCCTTTGTTGTATCTTCTCAGTTTCAAGGCACTCCCCTAGTTGCCTCAGCCAGTATAGCATCCTCGGCGTCGACATATCGAGTGACGTGTCGTTTCGTGGTCATTTGGAAGAGAAGGCCAAATTGGCCTCTAAAAAGCTTGGCGTACTCAGCAGAGCGGGACGGTATTTCATGCCGGCACACCGCCTGCAACTTTACAAGGCACAGGTTTGGCCGCACATGGAATACTGTTCCTATCTCAGGGTTGGGGCTCCCCAATACCAGCTCCTTCCACTTGAACGCATCCAGCGCAGAGTGGCTCGAATTGTCGACGACCGAGTACTTTCCGATCGGCTCGATTCACTGGCGCTGCGAAGAGATGTTGCATCTCTTTGCGTATTTTATCGTATCTATCACGGGGAGTGCTCTGAGGAATTGTTCCGATTAATCCCAGCCGCCAAATTTCATGAACGCACTACGCGGCAAACCTCCCGACCATCCACACCATCTGGATGCTTGGCGATCCACCACTGTACGTTTCACTAGGAGTTTCCTCTCTGTGGAATAATTTATCATCGGCGATTTTTCCGGACTGACACGTTTGTTTCTTCTATAAAAAAATGCTGTTTGAATTTATTACCCTGTAATTCTTTTTATTAAGGCTAGATCTGCACGTGATGTACTCATTAAAAGAAGTAAGGTGCGTCATTCAATGAACATAGAAGGTAATTAGCCGACTTCGAATAAAGGAGGAGTTCCGAAACGGCAGCCTGGTCAATATTTAATTTAATATAAAGTAAGAGTCCTAAACGTACGAAACAGGTTCACATTTATATTAGAGTCCTATCTAGTAATAGTTTATGATCAAGTTTGTGAAAAAAATACGTTTTTGTACTTATTTAATCAATATTACAAACGAGTCAAAATATTTTAACGTGGTAGTGCGCTTCAGCTATTATGGCAATACGAATGGAGGAGGTGTCTATGACTATGTGATCGTTTGCCATCCTTAATTTATTTCAAAAAATCCACGAGAGAAATCTAACCAGCGTAACCGAGCAGTATAATTTATTTGCAACACAAATATTAGTTTCGCGCGTCCGACCTCAAAGCGGCCGTCAGTTGGACATCAGTTAACACTATAACAAAAAAAAATGGCTTCCATTCATGTTCATACTTAAATAGCGATATCAAATGCACTGTCAATTGAACAAATAAAGGCATTTCTTACCTTGCAAAGGCACCGACAGACTTTGAAGTGTTCGCGCCGCTTTACATCTTATAACATGAACTCCGCCCACTCGCTTTCATAGTGTTTCTGTTTGAAACAACTTATTTATTATCTGTGAACATATTTGAAGTTCCGTAAGCTTTAGTTTCAAATATTTCACCGAATTATGTAGCTTGTAAGTTTAAAAGTTTGCATTTAGTCTTAAGTTTAAGACTTTGTTATCAGAACGTAGGTATTATTTTCTGAGCAGCGGGGTAAGGTGAGATTACATTTAACGCTAAAGAAAACTATGAAATTCGTAAAATCAATGCTAAGTTACGTGACTTAACGTTCAGATTTGTCATTCTTGTATATTTTTATTATTTTCTACAGCGTTATCAATCGTAGATAGTCATCTTAGCTAAACGCGCAAGAGTTTCAGGAATTATTCTCTTACAGATACGATAAATCCGATCGTCATACTCGGCAAGCGAATTGACATTCACAGTAGCAGACCTAAGTAATAAGCACCTTTGGCACTGCTGTCCGTCACTGATTAGGGCGGTTTTAGCTAGGCGGGAAGGAGCTGGTTTTATAACCCTACATAGTATGCGGTAATATGATATATATCCTTTAAAGTTTAGAGCCTAAACTAATGCTATTTTTAACTTGATTATTTTTGCACTATGGTGTAAAAGTTACAGCATATATACGTCCCACTACTGGGCACAGGCCTCCACTCATTTCTGAGAGGGTTTTAGGGCAAGGAAGTGCCCGCTGCGCTGCCCCAATGCGTGTTAGCGAACTTCACATGTCTTTGAAAAAAAATTTTTCTCTTATTCCTTAGACATGCCGGTTTCCTCACGATGTTTTCCTTCACCGCCGAGTACGTGGTAAATCAGCACTTAAAATTTCAATTAACAATTACATTGGTGCCGGCGGGGATCGAACCCGGGTTACTCGCGTTCTGTTATATTTACAGCGAGCGTTAACCATCTGAGCTACCACGGCACTATGGTGTATTTTTAACAAATTAAAAAAATCCACACCAGTTTCCATGCAGTATAAGTCAATGTTTGCCTCTCGTAGAATTTCGTATTACAGAACCCTACTTTATGCAAGTCGATTTCGTTGCAAGCAAATTTTTTCGTACATTAGCGCGAGCGTAAATTAGATTAAAAGAAGCCGGTCGCCGATTGACGTGGCGAATCATTGTTTGGGCTACATTGTCGGCGTTTCGTGGGCTGTCAACAGGTGTAGCCTTGTCGTTGTTTGTAAGGAAAGTTTTTGTTGCATTATGGAGTTAGCGCTGTAATGATGTATAGTTAACCCGAGTGATGGTTCCCGCCGGGACAATTTTGTCTCCCAAATGTTAGTCTCTTCATGATGATTTGCAAAACTATTATTTAAACCTATCCAGTAATTTGTGTTTTTACACAAATATTGTCTACAGCTCATAATTTGATTGAGCTACCTATCAGTAGAGGCGGAGTAATAATCGACACGATAGCAGTGTCTTCCTAATCACCACCATCATCATCATTATTACACCCCTTCTCAAGTCCACTGCTGAACATAGGTCTCCTGCAAAGATCACCACAAAGCACTGTCCTGAGCCACTTGCATCCATCGACTTTCTGTATGTCTTACCAGGTCGTCACTACATCTAGTGGGCGGTCCCGCTACACTACGCCTACCGGCACGAGGCTGCCACTTGAGTTTTTCCTCATCGGTTGTCGGTTTTTCGGCTATATGGCCAACCCATTGCCACTCCAGCCTACTTATCTGTTGGGATATGTCGATCACTCCTGTTCTACTGCGGATATTCTGATTCCTAAGTTTATCACGCAGAAAAACCCCGAGCTTAGTGCTCTCCATAGATCGCTGAGTGACCTATGGAGGAGGCTATATGCGTCTTTTATCCTATCCTACGTACCTATCCAACCCGCCTATTGAATGTGACAGCATTGCATGAAAACACAATGTATCTCACAAGTAATACATATTAAATTAGATTGCTTAGATCAATTTATTAAAAACATAATAAGCTTTTATTATTGATATGGTCACTATAAGATGTTGTTAGGTTAGCCAATTACGTAATAACTTAAGACAGAAGGACCCTTCAGTAGGGACTCAATAAATTAGCCGACTTGGTATTACATGGATCTCACAACTTTTTACGGTAGAGGAACTGAGTTGCTGGACTTTTTTCTTACAAGTTACGTTTTTGATGGCATCTCATTTCTTTTTGTAGATAGTCCTACTTTTTCTCCTTTGCGGTACCTTCTACCTCTTCAATACCAACAACGTACCTATCTACACCAATTATTATACATTATACAGGTACACCGAATAATGCACTGCAAATGTAAGTTTGTAATCCCATATATTTATATGTATTTATTACAAAGTTATTTATGCAGTTAGTGTATTTAGAAAACTGAAACGATATTGCAAAATATTTTAGTTTTTCCTTGTATACACTAAACACTAATTGTAATTGCGTTCTAAGTTAGAAGCTTCTACGTCTGCGAGAAATGCATAAGGGGTTTTGATGATCGGTCACTCAGTGAGTGACAAGATTGAGAAACTTTGACTAGTTATAATTCTTAAACTTATGGTTCAATTTGAATGAAATTTGAAATATACCGTATTTATACAATGCCTGCTTGGTTACTGAAAATAAAGGTTTCTAGTTTTATACACAACAAAGTTATATGGGATCGAAAATGGCCTGAACTGCTTCGAGAAAACGATGGTACGGCCGTGCCGCTTTTTTGCTCGACTTGGCGGGGGCACTGCCGTGGCCCCAGATATTGCTATATTATATTTAAATATTGCATCTGCAAATACAAATACGGAAGGGGATTTTTTCAGTAAAATTTTTAACGCAGTCAGATTTATTTAATTACTGTTTTAATCATTTAGCTTGTTTATTTACCGCTCAAGCACTTAAAATTTGCTATTACTGCAATGAAATCTGGCAACAAAGTCTAGGAATAACATTACCACTAGGGAACTAAAGTTGTCTTCTAACCAACCAATGAAAAATATAAAAAGTACAGATAACAAATGATGTGTATCCGCCATAATGCGTGTGAAGTGATGCGGAAACGCCGGGTGCGTGCTTTGCGCCGGGGACGGTCGGTGATCGCCTCACTTTACAAACACGTGCCTGCGTTGACGCTTGGATGTTACTCAGATGAAAATCATGTGGCATAGTGGGCAGAAAGTAGTAGTAATATATATACTAGCTTGCCAGGCAGACGTTGTTCTGCCCTTTTCGACGACCTTTTGTCATGTCCTATTAAAAATCCTTAAATTCGCAAAAAAAGAATTGTGGGTCACTCATGTGTAAAAAAAACTATCCTATCTCTCAAGTTGGACCAAACTGCACACGGTGTGCAAATTTGATGAAAATTTCTTATAGTTGCGCGGAAAAAACCATTGGATTATTATATTTGACGGTAGAGGTGCCAAGCCGCTTGTTCCTTTCCGAAAAACGATATCATTCGTACCCTCCTATCGACACATCGGGGTGGTGGGGTGGGAGGGGCAAGAAGATGATTCTAGAATGTCACGTAATCATCGGAGCCGAGGACATATAAGGCACGCGCGACCGTTGCGCGTCCTCTTTCCGTCACAGTCGTCGTTGAAACCACACCGCTAGTAGAAACCGCTTTAGCCTGGAAGCAGTCGAGCTCCAGGAGACCCGCCTCACATCGTGTGAGATATAGTCGCACAACGCTTCTCTCCCGACGCACCCCTGGGGCCCCAGAGTGTCTGTCTAGAAGAAGTTCCCTCACCTCGTGTGAGATATAGTCGCGCACCGCCTCTCTCCGGAGTGTTCCAGAAGAAGTTCCAGAAATTGCAGCTGTAGTGCTCAACAGGATAGAAGAAACCCCGGTGAGTCAATACTCCTTTATTTACTGCCTGATATATAGTTTAACCCGCTCCAATTTTGTTGTTCTCCTAATCAGGCAGGATTCCTTTTCAGCGATTTGGCACAATAATAGTTTAGTTTTAGGGAAGAGCGAGTGCATTATACCGCATGCTATAGTAGTCGCCTTTACGTAAGCGTAGAAGCAACCGCATATACAGTCCACTTTAGTTAATATCTCGCGTAATAGGTTTAAGGTTCGACCGGGGAACTAGACTTCGGCAGCCTTAAACACGTGGCTCCACCAGGTTAAGTAGTTTAGGAGTCCACCGAGGACAAACAACGTGGCACGTAATTTATATATATATATATATATATATATATATATATATATATATATATATATATATATATATATATATATATATATATATAGTACCCGGATGACCGAGCTTTGCTCGGTTTTTTTTAAGTTACATTTAGATACAAATTACATGAATAATATTTTTTGATCTTGTTGACATAATAAAAAACTGAACTGGTTATTTAAATAAAAAATCATGAGTGCAATTAGTTTAATTAAAATTTTCGTATTTTTAAAAAAATACTAAAAAAAAGGCTCGAAATAATAGATTTTCTCTAAAAAGAAAGGAACTTGAAAAATATTTTAAAAAAGTAGGTCGGTCGCTCTAGACTTGAACCACGGAATTACGATTTTGTGACCGACCATTATACCAATTAAACTATTTATAATCATTAATAAACTGTTAAAATTTAACTTCTTATTCTAACGATATTGTAGCAGTTTTTCATTGCCTAAAAACACGGACAAAAAGCCATTTTCTAAAAATAAATCTTAGCTAGATCGATTTATTGCCCCCGAAACTACCTGGACACTAAATTTTATTAAAATCGTTGGAGCCGTTTCCGAGATTCCGGTTATATATATACAAGAATTGCTCGTTTAAAGGTATAGGATATATATATATATATATATATATATATATATATATATATATATATATACTAGCTTGTCAGGCAAACGTTGTTCTGCCCTTTTCGACAACCCTTTGTAATGTCCTATTAAAATTCTTAAATTCGCAAAAAAACTTGTGGATCACTCATGTGCAAAAAAAACTATCCTATCTCTCAAGTTGGACCAAACTGCACACGGTGTGCAAATTTGATTAAAATCGGCTGAATGGTTTAGGATCCCATCGCTGACAAACAACGTGACATGTAATTTATATATATATATATATATATATATATATATATATATATATATATATATATATATATATATATGACTGTCTCGTTGGTCTAGTGGTCGTAAACTCGTAAACGCGACTGCTGATAATGTGGTCCCGGACTCGTATCCCGGGAAAAAATCAGTTATTATGTTTTCTGTCAAGAGATTCTAAGTAGCTGCGTGAAGTCAGGAAGTTGGTTAGAAGCAAGCCGTTGGTCCTGCGCCTGATCTCCCTCCGGTCGCGTTGGTTTACCGTCCCATCGGACTATGAGAGTGAGGGAATAGAGAGCATATTTGTGTTCGCGTGTACATTTCGGCACTTTAATCTCGTTTGAAAAGTCTCTGTCGAGGCTGGCCGCTGCCGTAACCGCACTACACGGCAAACGTCCCGATACCATCCACACCATCTGGATGCTTGGCGGTCCACCACTGTACGTTTCACAAGGAGTTTTCTTCCACGTACAACCTCTCTGTGGAATAGTTTACCACCGGCGATTTTTCCGGACCGATACGAGCTGGGGACCTTCAAGAAAAGAGCTTACTCCTTTCTAAAGGGCCGGCAACGCACCCGCAATTCTCCTGGTGTTGCGGTTGATCATGGGCGGCGGTAGTCACTTAACATCAGGTGAGCCGCATGCTCGTTTGCCCCCTCTTCCATAAAAAAAAAACCGAAAATCGGCCTAGAGGACAATAATACACACATCAAAAAAGTTTGCGATCAATTTGAAAAACCCAAATCTTTTTGTTACGACAAATTTTACAATAATTTCTTCACTTTTTAGATTCTTTTCTTAAAAAAATAGAATTAGAATATAAAACAATAAGACAAATTCAATTGTTTTTCCATATAAAAAGAAATCAATCCAAGCTTATGCTCATTGAAAAATCTGACTAAGTTAATTTTAACGATTTTAAAATATTTTTTCGAAGAAAGTTCTGGTTGTAAAAATGCCAAGAGGATTATCAGAAGTTCTACGAGCAAGAATTGTAACTTTGAGGGAAAAAGGATATTCCACGAGAGAAATAGCGCAGAGTTGCTGTATCCTAATCCTGTGTCCTAATCTGGCCACGTTGCACAGGTACACAGCATGGATAAAGCATGGATAATTTAGCTGAGCGACCTCGCCGCGGTCGCCCAACTGTTCTGACTGCTGATGCTACTCAGAAGCGCTATATCAGATTGCTGGCAGCCCGTGACCCAACAATCAACGCCACTACAATAAAATCAGAAGTACGGCCCGCCTCTAGACTTGAAGTTAGCATTCAGACCATTCGGAATTGCTTACACCAGGCTGGACTACGAGCACGGCGGTCCATGCGAGCACTTCTCAATTCACAGCAACGTCAGCGACGGAGATTTCAGTGGGCTAGGCTCCGGAAAAATAAAGGAGATGAGGAGGAAAACATTTGCCAAAAATTCTCTTCATTGATGAATCGCGAGTCAGTACTCATCCAGATAACCGACGTGTTGGTGTCTGGAGAAGACCTGTAGACTGAAAGGAAATAAACTGTTACTGTAACCGTTCAGGAAGACGGGAAATAGGTGTCCTTTTAAGGTGGAATTATGATTGGAGCTAGAACGCCTTTGCCTGTATCGAGCCTCCATGACGGCAGATAGGTTTGCACCTATCGACTATCGACTAACAGTCACTATTGATGGAATTATCAGACCATTCTGAGTAAACAATGGGTGCCAATTCGTACTGGTCGATGATAATACGCTAGTATATCGAGCTCAACGGGTCAATGCTGCTCTCCGACAATATTACATCAAAAAGTTAGACTGGCCTTCCGGCTCGCATGACTTAAACTCAATAAATTTTACGTGGTAGAGCCATGCTGCAGTTATATTAGTAGTATAGTTGTAGCACGAATGGGTCGGCTCGACCGGGGAAGGACCACGCTCTCACAGAATACCAGCGTGAAATAGTAGCTTAATGCTGCTGTATTTCGTATGGTGAGTGTAGAGAACCGGAGACCCTTTTTACTGGAAATGAGGCATTCCATCTCAGTCCTCACGGGTGACAACGCATCTGCATTTTGATTTGTAATGGAAGATAGATGTAGATGTCTATGGGCCGCAGCAACTACTTACCATCAGGTGGACTGTGTGCTCGTTTGTCAGCCTATTCTATAAAAAAAAAAGCTCGCATGGGATGCTCTTAAGCGAGCTGTTTGGAACTATCAGCCACTTCCCCAATCAGTGCCAAGGATCGCTATTCAAGAATAAGACAAGTTACCGCAAGAAATGCTGGATTACATGATCCTCAGCATGACCAGTGGGATCTTTTATCTATTCGAGCCAGGGGATGAAATTGAAAGTGGAAACAAAATTTAATAAAAAAAATCAAAATTAAAAAAATCTTTATTGCAAGAAAAACGAATTTATACATATCAATGTAATCCTAGCTCCTGTAAAAGGTTAACCTGATTAACAGGAGCTAGTTCCTTTCTAAATTTTACAAGCTTTTGTTGAATAAAAACACAAAAAAATGTAATTTATGTTTTTTATATATTTGTGATTTTATTCAACATATTATGTTATATTGTATTAAAGAAAAACCTTCTATTAATAAATTGTTGTATAAGTTTGGTTAAAAAATCTTTTTATTTCCATGAAATTTCTGTTACAATTAGGTACATTAGGATCGAATAATTACTCCTTTTTCACATTCAAAAATAAAATAGTCTTTTATTTTTAAAGTTCAAACAGTGTATTTCTATTTAAAAAAAAAAATATAACGTAAACACTTTTTCTTGATAATGTTAAATTTTAAAAATATATCAGCTGATGCTAGTTGATCAAAAATGTTTTGATGTGTTTTGATCAGTTGGTGACCACGGTAATTACCTATTTCTGGTGTAAAGGAGATGATTACGTCACCATCTACCTGAGGCCATAACATGTTTCTGACATTTCCCTTCGTCTCTTCAAAATACTCGCGGGATTATACAAGTGGATTCTGGTTATTTTCTTATAGTAATGATTGACTGTGCCTGATCACCCTAGTCATCCCTAAACATCCCTCCGATGCGATGCGATAACAAACACTGTTGTTATTGTTTACAATAAACGTTGATAATTATCCTTTTTTGGATCAATAAACTGAAGAGGAAATGAACCAGCTATAAAGCCGGGACGTTCCGGGAAGTCTGCAGTTTGTGATCATATCCTAGACGGCCCCAACCATTACATCAGATTTGATAGACCACAAATCCTCGCGAAAGAACACCGATTCCTACCAAGGATGATACGTGAGGCTATTGAAATTAAAAAACATCCTAATTTCAATAGAGAAGGAGGCTGGATACTACCACCTGCTTGGGATTCTATAATCAATAAAATTAAAACTAAACCCAAGCATACCACTGCAAGACCTCAGGACATAGTCAGTTCGTTTTGCATAGATCGGACCATAAACAATAATTAAAAAAGCTGAAGGTACTCCGGGTTTAACAATAACATCGGGACGTCAGTCATCTCAGTCCCCCGTGACCATGGGTGCTGGAAGCGAAACGTCGGGAATTAAAAATAAAAGTAATTAAAAGCAAAAATAAACGCGATAAATCCGTAAAAGTAGTTTTAATCAGCTATAAAGCTTCAGTGTGTAGTTTCAGTTTCGTACGTAGTCGGTAAGTGAAGTGTAGGGCGGCCTAGAAAGAGTGACGACTTAGTAAGACATACAGGAAGCCGATGGACTCAGTATACTTGTGAAATGTTGTAATAATTATGATGCTCAACTTTTTTTATTTCTTTAGGACTGCTTTTCACTTTTGCAATAGGTATCACTAGTCTATCACTAAGCATAGAAGGAATATAAAGTAATTTTTTTTTTGTAAAATATACTTAATTAATCAAAGTATTCACCGTTGTTATCTATGCACTTTTGCCAATTATAGTAGTTTATTGATCCCTTTACTAAAAAAACCATGGAGGCGAGAATCATTAAACTCTTTGAAAGCGATTTGGACTGCCGCATCGGAGTTGAATATTTCAGATCAAAGGGGTCAGTACGACAAAACGCTAATTTCATATGTAAGCACCCAATATATAATAATGTACATTTTATATAAAAATGCGCATTAAGGTTTTAATACTAACTTTGTATTGCTTTCTGTTATTTATTATGTATATCCTCAACCGTATCAGTAGACAAAAAAGTTTACTGGACGTGGTTCACTTTTGAAGGTGCTCTCCATCGCTTGTCTGGTATCGGTATAGTTATCGTACAATATAAAGGGTTTTTCAACAAGAACTTTGTTTTTCAATTGGGGCAACACCAACAACGTGACAGTTTTGACATTTAGTTTTTTGACCTATTCGTAGTAGATGCTTTGGCAATTGCTACAATGAATTCAATTTCGCTCGAAAATCGCATTAAAATAATTAAAACCCACTATGAAAATGGTGGTTCTGTTAAAGATACGTTTCGTAAAATTCGTGATATCTGAGACCGCTATTAAGAATTTGGTCGCTAAATTTGAATCGACAGGCTCGGTACAAAATGTGCCAACACCAACGCGTGTTCGACCGGGTCGTTCAACCGAAAACATCGCAGCCGTGAGCCACAGTGTTGAAGAAGAAATTTGTCAATTCCTCGACTTTCTCAACAATTGGGGTTATCCACAACCACCACATGGCGAATTTCGCGTAAGGATTTGGCTTTGAAGCCTTACAAGGTTCAACTGGTGCAGGAATTGAAGCTGACCGACCATTCACATCGCCGTAGATTCGCTCAATTTATTCAGGAACAGCCCGCTGGTTTTTCTGAAAAAATCATTTTATCAGACGAAGCACATTTTCACTTGTCAGGGTACGTCAACAAGCAAAATTGCCGCATTTGGGCTTCTGAAAATCCTAAAGCGATTATTGAGAAGGCTTTGCTTGCTCAACGTGTTACTGTATGGTGCGCTATGTGGTCTGGAGGCGTGATTGGGCCGTTTTTTTTCAAAGATGAGGCTGGAAATGCGGTAACGGTCAATGTATCACGCTATCGCGAGATGTTAACATCTCAATTTTGGCCTATTATTAATGACATCGATATCACAAACATGTGGTTTCAACAGGACGGTGCCCACATACATGTCACACAGCCCACGAAACGATCAATTTATTGCGAACCAAATTTCTCGATCGCATAATTTCACGAAATTCAGCTGTTAAATGGCCAGCCAGATCGTGTGATTTAACACCACTGGATTATTTTTTGTGGGGCTATGTTAAGGACAGAGTCTATACGGAGCCAATCGAATCGATCGCGGCCTTAAAACTCAAAATCCGTGACGTGATTAACGAAATAGATCCGCCATTTTGCCAAAAAGTGATTAAAAACTTTGATGAAAGAATCGACATCTGTCAGCGTGGTCGTGGTGGACATTTGCCAGATATCATTTTTCATTCATAATTGCCAAACTTTTCTCTTCGTAATACAATAAAAATTTGAATCATCTTCGTCTAAACTCTTTGTTTTATTTTGTTTTGGAAAACAAAGTTCTTGTTGAAAAACTCTTTATGTATAATGATTTCTTATATTTATGCGAACACTACACATTTAAACAAAAGTAGGGGGGGTGGTCCCCCGTGGCCATAGGTGCTGTTAAGTGCTCGTAACGTCGGGAATATACAATAAAATAAGTAATATACACTATAAAATCCTTAAAAACTAGTTCTGATTAAATCTTATAATATAGTTGGATAGTTGTAGTAAATATAAAAATTATAGTTTCGAATATATGGACAGTTAACTGCTGCTGAATATATAACCAATTAATGAACACTTCATTGTTATAATGAAAAATATGAGGTCATTGTTATTGAAATAAAATAGTAACTTAAAGTTTATACGTTGTAGCGCCATACTGTAGCTATCAGTCGGCTCGACCGAGGAGGGATCACCCTCTCACGGAACTTAGCTTAATACTGCTGTATTTCGTATGGTGATTGTAAATACCAGAAACACTCTTTTAACTGGAAACCAGATGTTCCGTCTGAGTTGGGTGACAACGCATCTGCATTTTCATTCGTTATCGAAATTATTAATCATTAATCTGTAAAAATAAGTTACGCTCTTTTAAATCAGTATTATTTCATCAAAAATTTAATTTGGCGCCAAAATCCGCGGGATTGCGGTCGGAATAATCATGGTTTCGTGTCGAAGTGTTACTCCACAGGGTAGACACCGGCGGGGTGTCACATGTGACCACATAACAATAAGTTATGAGATATCGTCCTTTCAGCGCACATCTGCCGCTCAGAAAAAAAAATTAAAATATTACGACACGGGCCAAAATACAACTCAGGTATCTATAATACTTATTTTTCTGACTCTATGTAAGATACTGGCAAGTAAATAAAACTTTTTTTTGTTTATGGACTCCGACGAGATTGAATACGTTTTTCAGATTCAAGTTTTTTTTAATAATATTGAAATAACCCAAGGCAAAGTTCCATCTAATGTTAAGTGGGTACGGCAGCCCAGAACAACTCCAAAAAAACTTCAAACAAAGAAGGCAACAGAGGCTTTATCACCGTTAAGGACTAAGTTGAGCTTGTAACTATACTGGTCCTCTTTACTGTTCAGAACAAGCAATGCAAATGGAATTTTTTACTACCGGCGACTTTTCCGGACCGATGCTCGTTTGCCCCCTCTTCTATAAAAAAAAAATACGACTTAGGGACCTTCAAGAAAAGAGCCTACTCCTTTTAAAAAGGCCGGCAACACATCTGCAAAACCCTGGTGTTGCTTGTTCATGGGCGGCGGTAGATGTCTATGGCCCCCAGCATCCGCTAACCATCAGGTGAACTGCATGCTCGTTTGCCCCCTCTTCTATAAAAAACCGCAATTTGGCAGCAGAAATAGGTGAGAGTGTGATACCTATTCAGGTTTTTTTTGAGAATAGGGGTGACAAACGAGTTCACAATCCACCTGATGGTAAGCGGATGCTGGGGCCCATAGACATCTACATTTATCCTCAATTAAGAATCAAAACGCATGTACGTTGTCACCCATGAGGACTAAGATGGAAAGGCACGTTTCTGGTAAAAAAGGGTCTCCGGATCTCTACTCACCATACGAAACACAGCACCACATTCGTGCTACAATTATAATATAGCTGCAGCGCGGCTCTACCACGTGTAAAAAATAAAAAGATTTAAAAAAAGAGCAAAAAATTAGAAAACAAACCACAAAGGCATTGTTATACACACTCTAGAAATCGATAAACTAATTTAAAATGCAACTTCTCAATTAAAATGACATTGTGTAAATAAGTGTAAGTAAGGTGATCACTTTTAAAAAACGACATCTGGTGGACGAAAAATTATAATAAATATAACCCATCTTTGGGTTGATTGGACTGCTGAAGGACTACTCTGCTCGCAGCAGACATCAGAGAGCGTGTTCATTACCCGGTCGAGCCGACCCATTCGTGCTACAACTAGTCTACCGATATGGCTGCGGATGGCTCTACCGTGTATGGTGTGCTCGTTATTGTTTCATATAATTTGATAATAACTAAATAAGTAATGCTATTGTCATTATTAATATTCCGTTAACCACTCCTCGTAAGCTTAAATGCTTGTGTTATGAGTGGTTCATGACAGTAATCAGTTGGTGCCCACAACTTTGAAGCTTATGTCTCATGCCATATGGGCTATATACACCATAGTCCATCAGGAGTCCACTGTTGAACATATATCTTCCCTATAGATTGCCACTTGGATCCACCGACTTTCTGCATCTCGTACCAGGTCGTCACTCATCTAGTGGAGGGTCACCTTATACTTCGTTCACCGGCGCTGTCACTCGAGAATCTTAGTAGCAGATTAACTGCAATAGATATCAGAGTAATTACATCGCCCGAAGCATCAGTATACAATAGACTGGCCATATAAATCAAAGGACCGACAATTGATGTAGAGAAAAGGTCGTTGAATTCACAATAAGTGTCACATTTTCTACAGTTAAGTTATAATTAACCGTGTTCACAGGTACGTTGTAAGAGTATTCACTACTCTATATCGTCGTGTGTGTGTCGTAATGACAGAGGGAAACCAACTAGGGATGGGCAGCAGCAATTTTATTCAAGCAAGTGGCAAGCGGGGCACTATGGTAAATATCGCCCCCATGACCTATGAGATATATATGAAAGAGGCCTGTGTTCAGCATCTTTATATCTTATCATCTCTTTTAAGAGGCTGTAACGGTATGGCACAACGGACAATGCTTTTGGCTCATATTATCGTGATTGACACGTTCAAACAATTTGTAAGTACCGATGTCTCAAAAAGAAAACAATAGTAAACACTCGAAATACTCGAGGAAATCGGATTACAAAACGAAACCCGTAAACATTTGAGCCTTTCCAATCGAAGTGTCAACCGCTTAAGCCGACATAATGCATTTAAAATCTCAACCCAATTTAGCGAACGCAACGCGAAAAAAATATCCATAGATGCCATTGTGCGAGGCATTAACAAATGTAAGTCGCCTACTTCCTTCCCTATCTCAAAGATATAAAGCTCAAAATTCAATAAATCAACGGTAAGGTCGTTTGTCGAACCTTTCGGAACCGTTGACTCTTACCATTGAGTAAATCTCTTTGTGTCACTGACCACAATAGCTAATGCACTCATGATCTTTTCAACATTGTCATCTATACTAAGTACTTAGATCGACAATACTGTACTTACTTTGCGGTATTTAACCCCTATCTCTATTGCTTTTGCTTTATAGGTGTATTTTAAATGAAACTACGCTTTTCGTCAGTAAATTGGTGGTTTGCTGTGAATTGTAATGGAATATTTGACTTTGGTAAGTATGTGTGACGGGGCGAGATGCGGCGTGTCGAATTTAGGAGACGTTTTAATTTTGGCACAGCTTGAATTGTCGCCGAAAAATAAGAAAGGATTGAAAATTTAGGAAAGGTTTTGATTTGCTCATGAATATTCTTCTCAGTCTTGTTAATAAACTTCATGTTAATTTCTATATGAATTGATCATTTGGGCAAAAATTGCAAATTTTCTAGTAACATCTGTTGTCGAAAACCCAACTTGGTTTTACCCGACTGCCACAGACACTCGAAAACATTACCATCCTGGTAATGTTTTTCGAGTTTCTGTAACAAAATTCATATAAACATAAACATCACGCCTGTCACCCAGAGGGGTAGGCGGAGACTACAGACCTCCATTTAGCACGATCCTGACACATCTCTTTCCCCTCCTCCACATCCATATACCTACACATACATGCTCGTTAGTTAAGGGTACTAACAAAATTCATGAAATATAACATTTCTAAAAACAATTAATTTAAGTAAAGGCAAAAATCTCTTAGCTCATACAACCATGAACGTGTTCAAGACTTATGAGATTTGTAAAAAAAAATCATACGTTTACATTATTTTATCTGCTTTAACGAGGACGTGTACGTTACTATATGTTCTATTTTCTTTTTGGTTCACATATTTAGCATAGTTATTTTCAAATAATATGTTATATTCATGCCTTTTGTTATATATACAATAAGGCTTTGTTATTTGTGTCCCACAAAAACGACAATATTTCTCAAATGTTTTTTTTTATAGGTCACAAAACTATACCCTAAGTATAAAATAATATAAAAGTGCTTGCTTGAAGCCAGCAGTGAATTAAGATTTAATCCCACGAGGCTTGGGTGTAGGGCGATAATAGTTGAAAAGGTAACTGACTGACTGATTGTTTCCTATAGAAACAAATAAAAAATTAAATTAAAAAAAAACTTTCAAATTCGAATAATATATATCATAAGTAGAATTATTTTTTGATTAATATTTTAATTAAAAAAAAAAACAATAAAAGCGGGCTGTCTCAATGCTTCAAGCGCTAACGACTCCGGTTGGATTCTTTTATTTTATTTTTGTACAATAACTTACTCGTTTTTATACTTAGTATAAACCTTTTTTCTTGATTAGTATATTTAAAACGCCTTTTTTATCGGAATGGAGTTTATGAATTTATATTGTGCTTTAGCATTGAATTTATTGATTAAATTTTACATCAGTTTCGTTACAATCGCGGGTGCACGCTAGATTTTATCATAATATATAATTCACTACCCAATTTGTGGCAGTTGTTGGAGGTTTTTACTTAGACTATAATAATGGACATAGCAATGAATATCTGAGCTTTATCAAAAACAAATAAACAGCAGAAACAACAAGCACTATGAACCATGAATGTGCATGGTCAGAAGTCTCCACTTATCCTAAGGCAAAACGCATGCTCGTTTCTTACTTTTAATTCTATCAAAAAAATCATAAAAATCGCTATTTGCGTGCAAGTACACTAGGTTGGACTGGAGCGCGAACACCCATAATGCCTCGTTTCCAGTAAAAAGGGTCTCCGGTTCTCTACACTCACCATACGAAACACAGCAGCGTTAAGCTACTATTTCACGCTGGTATTCTGTGAGAGTGTGGTCCTTCCCCGGTCGAGCCGACCCATTCGTACTACAACTATACTTCCAATATAACTGCAGCATGGCTCTACCACGTATAAATAGATAAATAGCGTGTATGCGTGTATGCGTTATAAGATAATAGCGTGAACATAACCAACATAAAAGGAACGTATTAAAATAAATCGTTGTCATCGACATCAGTGGGAAATAATTCGCACATCTGTCTCGCCACACCCATCAGTTTATAGCGGAGTAGAATAGCGACGCCCCTTCTTAAACGAGTTATAGGTATCGCCCAGAAGCTTACGTTTTGGCAACTCGGTAGTGCTGGGGTTTTTGATCTCGCAAGTAGCTAATATCCTAGTTATGGTATGATCATTGGTTCTTAATTTATCTGCAAATTTTGCAAATTATTTAGACACTCGGGAGGGGGTGAAAATTAATCATACATTTTATACATTCACACATACGTATGCACGTGTAACACTGTCACAGCATAATGAGTTGAATTAAATGCCTTTTTGTTCCTGAAATCCAATCTATATGTGCAATATTGTTTATTTATTGAAGTGAAACTTCGTTGAAATGAAAAGCAATGAAAAGCATGAAAGCAGGTAAGGCAGCTGGATATGATAGAGTATCACTCGAGATACTAAGAGCTGGAGAGGGAGTGGTGGCAGGCCTGCTGTACACCTTGTTTAATTTGTGTTGGGAATTAAAACTGGTACCAGATGACTGGTGTAAAGCAGTTATAGTACCAATATATAAAGGAAAAGGGTCACAGCAGGACTGCAAAAACTACCGTGGCAGCTTGCTTAGTATTGTGGATAAACTGTATGCTAAGGTGTTAATTGAAAGAGTATGAAAGAAACTGATGGAAAAATTTGGGATGTGCAAGCGGGTTTTCGAAAGGGAATGGGGTGTACAGATCAAGTCTTTTCCATGCGCATGATTGCGGAGAAGTTTTTGGCTAAAAACCAGAAAGTTTTTTGTGCATTCATGGACTTGGAAAAGGCTTATGACAGAGTGGACAGGAATGTGTTATGGAAAACACTGAACTCATATGGGTTGAGCGATGGTTTGATACAGGCATTAAGGTCTCTTTATAGGGATTCTAGTGCTTGTGTCAGGATCAATGGGGTCTACTCGGACTGGTTTGGCATCCGAGAAGGTGTCAAACAGGGCTGTGTGGCTACCCCTTGGTTGTTCAACCTATTTATGGACAGGTGTTTGCAAACTTTGAAAGATGAAGAATGTGGGTTAAGAATGGGAGAGTTAACCGTCAAATGCCTTTTGTATGCCGATGATCAAGTCATATTTGCGTCTTCGGCGGCTGAGTTGCAAATGATGGTTACATTAATGAACTGGGCATTAAAAGAAAGGGGAATGAAAGTGAACGCAAGTAAGACGAAAGTGATGGTTTTTGAAAAAGAGGAAAGCAAAACGGTATGTGAAATAAGAATAGAAGGAGAGTTAAATGAGCAAGTGGATGAGTTTGTGTATTTGGGATGTGTATTTAGCAGGGATGGTAGATATGATAAGGATATAGAACGACGAGTAAATGCAGGGAATAGAGTGAATGGGGCACTACACTCTATTGTGAAGAACCAGAATGTATCAAAAAAGGCACGTATGGTAATTCATAATGCTGTGTTAGTCCCTACTTTAATGTATGGTAGTGAAAGCTGGGTGTGGCAGAAGAAGCACGAAAGTAGAATAAATGCTGTAGAAATGCGGTCTTTAAGGAGTATGCTAGGGTTCAATCTGAATGACAGGGTGAGAAATTGCGTGATAAGAGATAAATGTGGTATGCAAGATGATGCTGTGACCAGGATTTAGAAAGGAATGCTTCGGTGGTTTGGTCACGTAGAAAGAATGAATTAGGAAAGAGTGATAAAGCTAATTTATATGGCAGATGTGAACGGCAGAGTCGGGAAGGGACGCCCTAGAAAAAAGTTTATCGACCAAATTGGCGATATTTTGAAAATGGGCCACGTTAAAAGTACCCTTAACCGACGAGCATGTATGCGTAGATATATGGATGTAAAGAGGGCGAAAGAGGTATGTCAGTATCGTGTCAAATGGAAGTCCGTAGTCTCTGCCTACCCCTCTGGGTGACAGGCGTGAGTGTTTATGTTATGTGAAACTTCTTTATCGACGTAGGGGAGGAATTTAGTACGATATTGAAAACAAAAACGTCACGTTTTCTTGTAAAGTTTCACCGCCGGCGCTGAGTTATACTATTATTTAACGTACTTATGTAAAATATAAAATAAAAGAAGAATGATATGTCGTAAAGAAATTTTACTTCGTACGCGTGTACACAGTTATAGGTACACACTTTTTTTTAGGTCTTTATTATTTCTTTGTATATATGTTGTGTTGTGTGTGACGAACAAATAATCAATTTAATTATTCCCGCGTCGACAGTTAATATTTACTAACTGATACTGTGGCCCATAGACCATGTAATGATGGTATAAAAGTTTCCACTTCTCTAAATCATGCACGCACTACGCGGCAAACCTCCCGAAACCATCCACACCGTCTGGATGCTTAGCGGTCCACCACTGTACGTTTCACTAGGAGTTTTCTTCCACGTACGACCTCTCTGTGGAATAGTTTACCATCGGCGATTTTTCCGGACCGATACGACCAGGGGACCTTCAAGAAAAGAGCTCACTCCTTTCTAAAGGGCCGGCAACGCAACTGCAATTCCCCCGGTGTTGCGGAGGCGGCGGTAGTCACGTAACCAGGTGAACCCTTTTTACTGGAAACGAGGCATTCCTCTTAGTCCTCACGGGTGACAACGCATCTGCATTTTGATTCGTAATCGAGGATAGATATATATGTCTATGGGCCGCAGCAACCGCTTACTATCAGGTGGACTGTGTGCTCGTATGTCACCCTATCTTATACAAAATTTCATTTGCCCCCTCTTCTATTAAAAAAAATCATCCCGTGTGTGTCAGTAGAGGTGACAGTAGGGAAACAAACCGGTAGATGAGCAGCAGCCGATTTACTATTAACAACAAAACATATCATATAAAGCGTTCGCCAAGACACATGCCAAGCGTGGCAACTATGGCAAGTATCCCCACTATGAGTCAATGTATGGAAGAGGCCCATGTTTAGTTGTGCTCTTTGTATAGGCTGTGAATATGAAGGTGACTGCAATCCATAGACACCTAGGTACATCTGGTTTCAATTAAGAATCAAAATTCAGATGCGTGATACTGATAGTTAATTCCGTCACTTTTTTTATAGAATATGTGTGACAAACAAGCAAACTGTCCATCTGATGGTAAGTGGATGCTGTGACCCATAGACGTCTACATTTATCCTCGATTAAGAACCAAAACGCAGATGCGCTGTCTCCCCTGAGGACTAAGATGGAATGCCTCGTTTCCAGTAAAAAAGGGCCCCCGGATCTCTAAACTCACCATAAGAAATACAGCAGTATTATGCTGCTATTTTACGCTGGTATTCTCCGAGAGCGTGGTCCTACTCCGGTCGAGCCGAGCCATTCGTTCTGTAACCATAATACCACGTACAAAACACACTTCTCATATGAAACACAGCAGTATTTTGCTGCTACCTTCCCCGGGCGAGTCGACACATTCGAGCTGCAGCCATAATACGTTGTGACGTGGCTCTACCACGTCATCATCATCGAATTAGAATAGCTCATAGGCGAGTACCTAATTGCCAACCGCAGTTTCTGAATTGTTATCAGGAAAATGGTGTTACTCATTTCTTGTTTTAATTTCCACCTGTGAATTATTACGTCACTAACAGAATGAATGGGCAGCTATGATTTTGATCGGTTGTGGTTCATTAACGCTATTGGTATGTAGTTGCCGATAAAATTAGCAGATTTTTGGCACAGTCGAATTTGTGTTGGCGCTTCAATGTAATACCAATCCAATATACCAAATATCAACAAAATTGTTTTAACTACGTTTATACGTGTTAGAGTCATGCTGCAATTATATTAGTAGTATAGTTGTAGCACGAATGGGTCGGCTCGACCGGGGAAGGACTACGCTCTCACAGAACACCAGCGTGAAATAGTAGCTTAATGCTGCTGTGTTTCCTATGGTGAGTGTAGAGAACCGGAGACCCTTTTTACTGGAGAAACGAGGCATTCCATCTTAGTCCTCACGGGTGACAACGCATCTGCATTTTGTTTTGTAATCGAGGATAGATGTAGATGTCTATGGGCCGCAGCAACCACTTACCATCAGGTCGACTGTGTGCTCGTTTGTCACCCTACCCAATAAAAAAACAACTAAAAATAATATTTATCATTAATTCTTGTTATGTCTATTCCCTCTTGAAGAACCACAGACCGATATCCCTTCTGAGCCGCGTCTACGTGCTGTTTTCGGGAGTCATTACAAATCGTCTCGCACGCAGACTCGACGACTTCCAGCCTCCCGAACAAGCCGGTTTCCGAAAAGGCTTCAGTACCATAAACCACATACATACCCTGCGGCAGATTGTACGGAAGTCCGAAGAGTACACAGACGTACACAGAGTACACATATTGTAATATTAAAATATATTTTGCTTTTAAATTTATTAAAGTTATGACGGGTACACTTGCTAAACACACAATAATGGAGAGATTATAACGCGTATGACTTATTTAGCACAATAATAAAAAGAGATTATAATGCGTACTTGCTAAAAAATACTTAAGCATTTACTATTATCTGTATAAAATCTCTACCTAACTCCATCAGCAATATCCGGAGCTTGTGCAGAAACACTGTCAGGATTCATTATTGTTATTATTTTTGTTATTTTTTTATGTACAAAAAACCTGTCCTCCTATACACTCAACAATAACAATCGACACCACACTGTTCAATGCGAAATAGAAAGACGAAACGAAAATAACTGGCTTGCTTTCTACGAGAAAGACAGAGAGAGAGAGACAAACAGAGAAACACGCGCACGCCGCACGGCTTACAACTATAGCAAAAAGTGTCATTGCAACTTTTGGTCTTAATTTTTTCCATCTAGCCCCCTTTCGCAACGCGCGATAAGGAACTTCGTTCCAATAAAACCAAACTAGGTACAGATATTCGTAAGAGTAGAAAAATTAAAAAGAGTTAAAAATGTGCAAACAAAGAGCTAACCGCTGAGGCATTGTTTTGTGTATTAATATAATACACAAGAAACTGATAAACTTTTATTTTAAAACTTTACTTTTCAATTTAAACGGAAATTTTCACCTCAGTGTCCAACTAGCGACATCTGGTGAGCGAAAAATTATTAGCCCTCATTTAAAATAAACAGTTCTGAGTTATGATTATCACGTGTAAGGGCTGAGTTTTCTATGGCTAGATAAAAGTAATTATTATACGTAAAACATATATACGTGGTAGACCCATGCTGCAGCTATATTATAGTTGTAGCACGAATTAGTCGGCTCAACCGGGAAAGGGCCACGCTCTCACAGAACACCAGCATAAAATAATAGCTTAATACTGCTGTGTTTCGTATGGTGAGTGTAGAGACATGAGATCCCGAGACCCTTTTTTACAGGAAACGAGGCATTCCATCTTAGTCCTCATTGACAACGCATCTGCGTTTTGATTCTTATTCCGGAATAATATATATAATGAATAATGTAGATGTCTATGGGCCACAACATCCACTTACCATCAAGTTAACTGTGTGCCCGTTTGTAACCCTTAGTCTATAAAAACATCTGTCAAATAAGTAATAACCAAGTTGAATATAAAAGTAAAACAACTGAACTATTTTACTATTCATATAAGTGTAATTTCCAATTTGTTTAAGTATGTTGTATTTCATCTCGTAAATAAATTTTATCCAAGGATTGAAAAATCACATCATTTTTATTTTATTTCAAGCAGTAAAAGTATTGTCGTACTCATATCAACATTTCTTCAACACAAAAAAACTTACGGATAAAGACCGCCATCTATTAGGCTATTAAAAATTCCAAACGGCAGCTAGGTTTTTTTAGAGTTGATGCTCAACTATGAACAGATGTCGTTAGTATCTACGACATTGTTAGAAGATAAATGTAGTTATTCTACTCTATGCTGAATTATTTCTTATGGGAAATCGAAAACAAATTTAGAGTGCTTTAACATTATCTGTTATGATATTGGAATAAAATTTCGAATTGAAGAAAACAATAAGAATCTATGTCTTTTACCTGCATTCTTTCACATCATCTGATAAGATACGACAAAAAACATCTAGCGGACTAGATTGTCTTATTGGACTGTGCATAATATATAGTATACAACCCTATAGGACACAGCTCGTAAACAATTGACATTTGAAAATGAGTCTCTTCCATAGTATATCAGATTGTTAAAGGTACCTTTATTGAATAAAACGACATTTACGGATTTTATCGCGTTTAATAACTTATTTCAACATTTTTTTTTAATTCTCGGCGTTTCGGGCGCTTTACAGTACCCATGGTCACGGGGGGGACTGAGATGTTTGACGTCCCAATGTCATAGCCCGGCTACCTTCAGTTTTTGAAAGTTAATTATTTTTGGTCAGATCTACGCAGACCGAGCTTACAGTATCTTGAAGTCTTGCAGTGGTATGCCTGGCCCACCCATCCATCTCTATTGAAATAGGGATGTTTTTAATTTCAATAGTCTTGCGTATCATCCTTGGTAGGCAACGGTGTTTTTTGTTCGGTATTTATCAAATCTGATGTCGTGATGTGGACGATCTTGAACATGTTCACAGATTTCAGACTTCCCGGAGCGTCGGTGTTTCACGTCAGCTATATGTTCTTTCACGCGGGTTTTTATAGATCTTTTTGTTTGACCTGTGTAAGAGAGATCACATTCACAATTTAGCTTGTACACTTCTGCATCTTGTAAAATTTGACTAATCTTCTTCGGCGGCTTGTAGTATGTTTTAATGGAAGCTCGCTTCAGTATGTAGCCAACCTTGTCTGTGACTCCCCTGACATACGGTAGTACAGCAGGCACACGCTCGACTATGGCCGGCTTCACTCGGTCACTGTGACGTAGGCGCGAGACTTGAAGCTTGTTGTCTTGCAATACTTGCTTGACGAGCTCGGCGGCCAGATGTTTTCTGTCACAGATCCCGTGTGCTCTCTGAAACAAAGATTTACCCACGGTAGCTAACTGTGAAGGATGATGGTGAGATTCACCATTTAAATATCGGTTGGTATGGGTTTTTTTCCTATACAAAGTACGACCACTAGTGTTATCAGGATTTTTGAAGACTAAAACATCTAAGAAAGCTAAAGAATTATTTGCGTCTAACTCTATTGCGAATTGTATTTTAGAGTTTATGAAGTTAATGTGGTCTAAAAATGCAGTTACTTTGTCAGATTGTAAAATTGTGAAAGTGTTGTCTCTATGTACCGCTTGTAGAATCTTCGGTTTACATGAGCAATAAGAAGGGCTTTCTCCTCCAAGTCCTCCACGAATATGTCGAAGACTTTGGGACATACAGGTGAGCCCATCGCCATACCATCTACTTGTTCCTTCCACAATAGATAGCCAGTTGTAAGGCAGTTTTTGAGTAATACTGCATATTCTGCAGGCATATTATTGTCTTCTAGCTTCCTAGTTACAACTGATATGTAATCTTCAACAGATAGGTATGTGAATAGTGTCTGAACATCAAAACTAACCATAGTTTCATTGTCAGTTAGATGTAGGCCTTTTATCTCACTAACAAAATGGTATGAATCCTTTGTGTGTACTCTGGTATGTCCTCTATATGGTGACAGTATTTTAACCAAGTGTTGTGCCAGCTTATAAGTCGGTAAATCTATCTGGCTCACTATGGGACGTAGTGGAGCGTTTGGTTTGTGTATCTTTAGTAACCCATACAACCTCGGCGGTTTGGTACATGATAGTATTAGCGAATTCACGTCGAGATTTAATTTTTCGGAGTATGTCTTTATTAAATCGCTAGTTGTTTTAAGCGTGCTAGTTATGGGGTCTGTTTTGAACTTTTTGTATGTACTTTCGTCCGATAAAAGTTGTATTTTAAAATTATACTACGAATTGTTCATTATTACCGTAGCATTTCCTTTATAAGCGCGGAGAATCGTGAGCTCTGGTCTGTTCGGTAAGTTATTCAATGCTGTAAATTCGTCTTTAGGAAGGTTTTATTTCGGCACTGAAGTTCGACGTAACGAGAATAAAATATCATGACGTATGGCTTTCAAAGCTTCCTTACCGACATTATTCTTAGTAAAAGTAAAAGTTGAAGTTAAAATAAGTTATTAAACGCGATTAAAAATCCGTAAATATAGTTTTATTCAATGTGTAGTGTTCGCGTAAATTTAAGAAATCATTAGGTACCTTTATGTTTGTGCTTTACACATATTATATTGTTCACTGCATTTTTTTATAGGATAAGAGTGACAGACGAGTTCACAGTCCACCTGATGGTAAGTGGTTGCCGAGGCCCATAGACATCTACATCTATCCTCGATTACGAATCAAGTCACAAATGCGCTATCACCCGTGAAAACTAATCGAACGAGCCGTTGCATCTCTTCGAAGTGCCAGTGAGTCAAGCCGATCGTAAAGAGTGCATTAAGTATATAAAGTTTGCAACATATCATTGATATGCAGAAAAAACAGCGTTGGAGATAGCACGCAGTCGTGTGAAACACCAGCATTAATAGGCTTGTAATCGGAGCATGCACCGTCTACTACGACTTTGATGCTCCAATCTGCAAGAAAACTTCTCTTCTTTGCACAATTTCTCGAAATGCCCATAGGAAGGAAGATGTAAGAAGCGCTTTGTGAGAACCCGCTCGAAGGATTTGACTATGTCCAAACTAACGGCCAAAGCCTCTCCCTTGGACTCTACTGTCTCCGCCTATTTATGAGCTAGATAACCCAAAAGATCACCGGCTGAGCGACCCCGACGGAAACACTACTAGTCACTTGTAAGCTGGTGATCATCAAGATGATTCGAGAGCTGGCAGTTAATAATTGTTTCCATTATTTTGGAGAACAAGGAGGTGATTGCAATAGGCTTGTAATTGGACGGATCTGAGCGGTTGCCTTTTTTAGGGATCGGGTGCATTGAAGCTGTCTTCCATGAGTTCGGGACTAAGCACAGGGAGTAGGAGCAAGTTACTCCTACTTTCTGCGTCTTTACCGTTGAAAAAACGCGTTAAAACCGGTTCCGACTCTGGAGCACACGTTTTCAGCACAATAAGAGGGACGCCATCGGGGCCCACTTGACTTGTTAACTTCCAGGGAGGGGAGTACTATGTGTACCGAGCGCAGGGTAAACAGCACACTCTGCATGGAGCACTCACACTCACCGTCATCAGAAATCGAGTTGAACGCAAGGAGAGAGCCCACCAGATTGGTTTTGTCCTTTGCGGCATAGGCCAGTGAGTCGTCCTCCCTGTGCAGAGATGGGAGAGATGGTTGACAGAAGTTCCTTTGGACAGCCTTGGCGAGAGACCAAAATACAAGTGTTCCTGAAGGATGTCGAACTAATTTCTTGCCGATTCTGCCGATGAACTCTGACTTTGCCTTGGCAATGACACTTTTGAAGGACCTGAAGGGGGAATTATACTTATTTTTAAGAGCGCTGGTATTTGCATTACGAGACGTCGACCCGGTAGCACTTCTGCTGATAGTGTGATGCAATTTTGCAACAGCGACCAAACCATGGCACAGATGATGAAATAAAAAATTCTATTCGCTGCAGCACCAGATCAGCGACATAATCAGCAACAACGCTGGGATCATCCCGCGAGATGCAAACCCGCCCTCAGGTAGGATGCAAAAAAAGATCGTATCCCGTCCCATTCGGCTGACCTATACCAAACACGGCGGTAACCTACAGATCGCAACCGCTATGGGAGCGTGAATGACACCGTACTCCGGATTAGATAATGGTTCAAGAGGCCAAGAGGGACATCGACGGGACCTGATATCTGTCCAGATGGGAGGCCAGCAGAGAGGTCTGCGGAGGTGATAGGTTGTAGCACGGAGTCTGCAAACATTTGGACATGGTCGATGATTCAGTCTGTGTTGGCATTACTGCTGTGAAACCTATAGAAGAACCCGTAGACGATCGTTGCTTTCTACCCGCTTCTATATCATGGACTGTTAGATATATGGAGTTTGCGTGTACGTCAGAGAGGATGTCCTTTCTGACGTACACGCAAACTCCAGCCGGGGGCACACAGGAGTTTTCTAATTTGTACCCCGGGTAGCAGAGATATGAAATATCTGCTCGAGGGGACACCTGTGTCGGTTATAAAAACTCGGTAAGAAAAAGCAAGGCTTTCTTCGCCATTTACAGATGGTAGTGTTCGGCGGACAGAAATACACGCATAGTGTGGCACGGGGCTTCTTTGTCTAATTGCTCCATTTGACTCAAGCAAACAGGTTAGTCTCGAGCAGAATCTCACCCCCCCCCCCTCACTTTTAGAGTACGCGTGGCAGCCTGAACACCCACGCTCAGTAAGAGTAGGGTAGCTTGGACGTGGATGCTCAGCGGCCGATTCATCAGCCGGCCCATTCGTGCTACAGCAAAAACTGCCGCTTGGCTTTAACCTATAAATTTCATAAAGTTAAATGTTACAGCCTATATATGTCTCACTCCTGGGCACAGGCCTCCTCTCATTTCTGAGAGGGTTTAAGGGCAAAGAAGAAACCTCCGCGCTGCCCTATTGTATGTTGGCGAACTTTACATGTCTTTGACATATTTTTTTATTTCTCAGGCATGCAAGTTTCCTCACGATGTTTTCCTTCATCGCTGAGCACGTGATAAATCAGCACTTAAAATTGCAATTAACAATTTGACTGATTGATCCGGCGAGGATCAAACCCGGGTTGCTCGCGCACTGTGAAATTTACAGTGAGCGCTAACCATCTAAGCTACCACGGCTCACTGTAAATTCTCTTTAAGTTAATAATAAAATCAGGCCTCTAAGCTTCTATTTATTTCGTAACTTCGCATTATACCCTATTTCTTCCCCGAGTGTAAAAAGTTATTCTATATAAAGCCATCATCATCATCTCTCAGGGACTAAGCGCATCACTGGCACCTAGGAAATTGTTCATTGTATTTTTAATTATAATTAATTTCATCCGTTATGAAAAATTTAACGCGAGAATATTAATGTTATTAAAATAAAATTCTTTAAATAATTATGTGAAAAATATATTAAGAGTACTCCGTGGAACTAATTGAAAAATCCAAACAGTGTCAAGTATAAAATCAATTGGCGTAGCTACGTGGTTACGTCAACCGTGCTACGAGAAGCGTAGAGCATGCGTAGCGACTAGTTATAAGTTATGACGTAGGCATTCCGTAGCGGTTCGGATGACGTAGCTTGCGAGGTTACAAAGACGTAGCGTTTACTTAAAAATGTTATTTATCTCACAGTTATGGCTATCAATACTATTAATGATCATAATTCAATAAAAGATAATTACATCTCACCATATTTTCATAGTAATAGCGCTGATGAACAAGAATTTTGTAATTAAGAGAGCGCAAGAAAATGAAGCTACTTAACTTCTTTAACACTATTATTTTAAATTTTATGTTATGTTACTTTTTATGTTAATTACTTATGTTAATCTTACTTGCAGGATTTTTTCAAGCTTTGTTGAAAATCATAAAAAAATATTTTAAAAAATTATTCAGATCTGATTGAGTGCAGATCTCTTCTTGTTATTGGGAAGATTACCTACAATTATTTGACTTGTGATCTCTCTCTCTCTCTCTCTCTCTCTCAACCTAAAAAATCACTACTAATATATTACTGTAGAGCACCTATCACCCGCCCTGTGCATTTCTACAGTCCACTGATAGTAAGTAGATAATTTAAACCATAGACGACATTTATCTTCGATTAATCTTCTCGTCTTCACTCCTTCCACTTGACCAGTTCAAGCGCAAATCAGCTCGATTCGTCGACGATTGAATTAATTCTGATCAAACCAATTCACTAACACTGCAAAGCGGTTTTGGATTTCTTTGTATTTTCTATCGCATTTACAACGGAGAGTGCTCGGAAGAATTGTTTGGCTTAATTGCAGCCGCCAAATTCCACCGACGCACATTGCGACTAAACTAGTTATGTTACGTTACTATTTACATCATCTGGATGCTTGGCGGTCCACCACTGTGTGATTTACAAAGAGCTTCTTCCTCGCACTACTTCTTCGTGGAATTGTTTACCACTTACCATCAGGTGGACTGTGTGCTCGTTTGTCACACTTATAGTATAAAAAAGGGTCTTCGTTTCTTGTCACTCCCCTTACAAAACATTACAAGCATTACGCTGGTATTCTATGCGAGCGTATTTCTTTCCCGGTCAAGTCGACCCATTCGTGCTGCATTCATAATATAACTACAACGTAGCTCCACTCTATTATATACCATTCAGTTTGGGGTATCTATAATAATGTCTTTCAGACCGAATTTAGGTCACGGCAGCCCGCCTCAATGGAGACTAGCCAACGGCGCAGGACAGGATTATAGTTCCCAAGTGTATGTGCAAGCATACGTGCACTCTCTATTCCATCACTCTCATAGCTCGATAGAACAGTAATCCGACGCGACCGTAGAGGCCAACGGCTTTACGTGGTTTCTGAGGCACGGGGGTGAAACACGTCCAACTTATTGACTCCGGGCTGCTATTGAGAATTTCTTGTCAGAAAAGCCCAATAACAGATTTTGACCCGGCCCGGGATGTGAACCCAGAACTTTATGATCAGCTATCGCGATTACGACCACTAGAACGAGACAGGCTAGTACACAATTTATTAACTAACACTGCTTTTATTTATCGCTGTTTTACGTAATAATAATAGATATTAAGCATAGTATATATCACGTAAGTATTTCATTTCATTTCAATTTTGAATATTAGGTTACTTAGGTTTGTTGCTCTCTTGGATCATTAACCCACGACAAAATTGGAACAAATAAAGAACAAACCCCTGGCGTTAGCAATACAATGAAAATCCCTCGCAATTATTCGTGACAAGTGTATTGACGACACCATGTCTCTATTTTCCGTCAATGCTGAAACATTTTTATTCAATATCGAACTATCTGATAAATTTAATTATTTGAACCTTATTACAATTAAAATAAAGTAGAATGCTACCGAAAATGTAGGCTTAGATTGTATCCTTTTCAACGACAAGTCAATATGAACCTTAACAACGTAAACATAGTAACTATTAATGAACAATGCTGTTTATGTGTGCGTGGAGCGCCGCGCAGCCGCGAGCTTCATGCTCTTACCGCCAGTCGGCTTGGTGGCGCCACTGAGCAGCGACGTATTTTAAATCCATTGCGTATACCGGGACACTCTATTCCGTAATCCTGAGTCAATTGTGCGTGTTTAAAAAGATCCTTTAGTATTTTTTTGAATTCCATCCACTACGTATTTCATCACCAGAGGCCAACAGTCTATGATAGTTTTATTAATTGATTTATTTGACTTTTCTAAATTAATTAATTATTTTGTTATCGAAGGTCTGGTTGTGTAAGGATTCTCAGTATCCTCAATTTCAGTAATGTGCAAAGGTATCTTATGAGAAGTGGTCCTGACAGAGGAGCCAAACATTTGTTTCCGGCGTGTGTAAGTTACGTAACGGTGCCAGGGAAAATCGATATCCTGGGCGTATAAATAGCGACCTCTGATTGAGAACAGCTGGCCAGTCGCCAACCAACATGCAGCCTGTGGTGAGTTATAAATTTTTCTTTTTAAAATTTATTTATTTAATAATTTATTTTAATAAGAGGCACACAATCGCTAATCAATAAGGCGCACGCCGTGTAGTGGTCGCGTAAAAGAGTTGACTATCCCATATCGTCGCGTGAATGTTGTAAAAGACGACAGAGGGAAACAGAATTAGGATATAGCCAGCAGCGTCTTCATGAACACAAAATAATAAAAAGGTACAGTAGGTCAACCCGCCTGCTAAATGTAACAACTGTGACTAACGTCCTCCCTCTGATTCTATTAACTGGGGAGCCCTATGTTCAGCAGTAGACGATGATAGGCTGAAATGATGATAATAAAGATAATAAAGCTATGGTCGCAAATGTTTCTGAGGAGCTCGAAATAAATTTTACATTTATGAATGTTCTATTACTAATAACGTGTAATTTGTTTTATAATACAATAGAATAAAATAAAATAAAACTAACTCACGGATTTTTATTGCGGTTACTTTTAAATTTTTGACATTTCGGGTGCTTTACAGCACCCATGTGAAGATGTTCAAGATCGTCGCCACCATTACATCAGATCTAATAGACCATAAATCCTCGCAAGAAAACACCGACTTCTAACAAGGATGATTCGCGAGGCTATTAAAAATTAGAAAACATCCTAATTTCAATAGAAAAGATGGATGGGTGCTGGTATCTACTTGGGATCCCATAATTAATAAAATTAAATCCAAACCCAAACAGCTGCAAGACTTCAAGATACTGTATATACTTAGCTTGCTCTCCGTAGATTAGACCAAAAATTAAAAATTAGTATTCAAAAGCTGAAAGTAGCCGGGCTCACTATGACATCGCGACATCAAACACCACAGTCCCGTGACCGTATGTACAGGACCATGGCTGCTGTAAAATACCTGAAACGTCGGGAATTAAAAATTTTGATTAAACGCAAAAAAATCCGTAGATTATTTTTATTTATTGTGTAGTAATCACGTAAATATTAGAAATCAGAAAAAATACTTTTATATAATATACATAACACGTACTGCTTATTGAAAATAATTTCTGCTTTTAACACTAGAACCACAACATATTATCCACGTGTTTATTATTTAAATTAGTTTCAGCGACAAATTAACCTTGTGTTCTGTACATGTTCTCGTATGTACCTTCCGTATTTAGCTGCCCGTGACACACAGAGATGTGTAAACGCTCATTAGTTTACGAGTAATTATCTGTTGGGTTCACTCATGACTAGGGTTAGCAAATGGAAAATTAAAAAGTCCTGACAATAAAACCTGATTGCTATGATAAAGTCTTGATATTTGGTTACAAACGTAATTAACTAATGTGGATCGTTTAATGTGGTCTACCGTAGTTAATTATGTATCTTCTCTCAATGTCGATCAATCTATGTTACAGATTTCATCCCTCCTACTTAAAATATCTACTATATTTTATATGTATACCATACTATATAAAAACCTGACATTTTTAGAGCTACAATGTCAAAAAAGTGGTAGATCAGATGATTGACGCTCTCTGTAAATTTCACAGTACGCGAGCAACTCGGGTTCGATCCTCGACGGCACCAATGTAATTGTTAATTGCATTTTTATGTATTGATTTACCACGTACTCGGCGGTGAAGAAAAACATCGTGAGGAAACCTACATGTCTGAGAAATAAAAAAATATGAAGACATGTGAAGAGTCTGCCAACATGCATATTGGGGATGCGCGGCGGACACTTTCTTGCCCTAAAACCATCTCAGAAATGAGAGGGGAGGCATGTATGTGCCCAGCATTAGGACGTATATAGGCTGAAACTATTGTCAAACAACAGGTTCGAATTTTTGGTAAATAGATGCGGTGTGCGAAGGAATAAGGCTGAAATTCCACCAAAATATTTGGCCAAGAGATTTCCCTACTTCGCTGTATGCGTTCGATAAAAATATCACATTTTCCAAAAATATGTGTTTTCTTCACTTCGGCCACGCATGACACTTATGAAATGGACCCTAATACCCAGAAACAACTCTTGATTATATTGCAACGAAGCGGGATGTTTGAAACGTTTGGTTCATTCATTTATTACAGTAATTTTTTTATTATGTGCGAGCAGCTATGCAGGTCTAGGGAAAAAGACCAGTATCACCTATACCTATAGACCTAAAAGATCTATTCTGATCGCTGCTATGGCTATAGTTCACTGCTGAGCCTTTTGTCTTCAATGAATACAAGGAGTTGCTTAGCCGTGAGCAATTTCACTTCTTCTGGGCAGAGTACATAGTTTTCCAAATGAGTGTTACGTTTGCGCATTAAGGGTCCGCAACCAGTTAGGATGTGCAAATGAAATGAAATGAAATGAATGATTTTTATTCAATATTGATTATTGTATAATACTTATTGAACGTCATATTTTATTTAACACTGGTTCGCAAAACAACCTCTGTCCTGGGAAGTACCAGCATGAAATCCAGCGGGACTTTTATTTAAACTTATTTCAATTTACAATGAATTTATTTTGCACAATTTTTGTATGAATTTTTATACAACCAGAATAGTGGTGGTCATCTCGTTTCCAGGGGTTATTTTCAATTGTGAATTCATTTATATTATAATAACCCTTTTTGTAAAAACATTCCGTAATAAAACATTTAAGCTTGTTTAATGATAAATTTTGTACATTTGAATTACTAATTCTGTGGAATCTAGTAACTGGTATTACAAAGCTTATGTTTGTTCCTAGTGTTTAAAGTATGAACATCTTTATTCTTATTAAAGCTACTTATGTTTTATGTACATACATTGCATTACATTTTCATAAGTATACTCCGATGCCAAAGTTAATATGTTTATTTCTTTAAATTTTTCTCTAAGCGACTCTTTACAATTTAAGTTATAAATTGCCCGTTCGGCTCTCTTTTGCAAAACAAATATGACTTCAATGTCAGTCGCATTACCCCATAGTAAAATTCCATAAGACATTATGCAGAGGCGTTTCTTCCGTTATGGAACAGAACCGACGACATATCTTTGAGTTGCTTAGTCCCAGTATGAATATGTGCTTTTTAAGACAACAGCGTCCAGCTAGGGCTCTCGCCAGTTTGCCAATTTGTTTTTGTTTTTACTTAATCCTAGGGCATCTGAAGCGAATTTGCGGTCATAATAACGGATTAAGGTTTTAGAATGTTTTAAGCCTGGTGTATTAGACCAGATCTTAAGTAATTTCATGTGATAAAGAGTTTCAAGGGTCAATCAGGCTAGGCTTTTTGAGATGCCACAAAATGGCTCAGGTCCAAATTGTGTACACTTTGAGACTTCTTGTGCGAATTTGTCGGCAAATTCGTTGCCTACAATACTTGCGTGACTCGCAACCCATCTTAAGTCGACCTTGTTTTTACATCCCAGGGCGTTTGAATGGTTCACGCAATTTTCGAGCTTCGAGTTCATTAAATTTGACCTCAGCGCTAGCAGTGCTGCTTAACTATCAGAGTATATATAAATTATATGGTTGACGTAGTGTTTTAGATTGATTTCTGCACACTAAAGTATGACGAAAATTTCTGTCTAGAAGATAGAGGTGAATCTATCCAAATTCGTACTAAGTTTGAATTTTGGCGTTCACCATAAATTCCAAAGCCGGTATACCATATTATGAGGCCACCGACCTCACAGACCACCTGGCCGGCCATTCAGCCAGTTTTCTCTGGAGGGTAGTTCCACTATATACTTTTATCAAAAGTGTATAGTGGACGCATGATATATGAGATCATGCATAAGAACGGTTTCCTTAATTGAGTCGAGCATGGATCTCAATCTGTAGGAGAGCAACAAGCTCAAACCGCCCTGGGCGTTAATCCTATACAAACTAGCCCTCGCCTCCTTGTCTAGATAAAGATCAAGGAGCGTTAGGCATAGAAGTGCTTAATGCACTCTCTATGCAGATGCAGATGCAGAGCCGCTCTAGGCGATTATCACATTACTCCAGTTGCCATCAAGCAGGCAGTCCTTTGTAGACTATCTAGTCTGTCCGCAGTCGCCTTTTGGTTGCCTTTGTTGCAGACAGTGGAGGCGTAGGTAAGAATCGGCCTCACTATTACACTATTACAGTTATTTACGGTCTTTATATGATTTACGATTTTTGTATCATTAACGATAAAGTACTTTGGCAAATGCAATGATCACAATGGTTAATGCGTAAGTGTATGCGTAATCACAGTGTTATTGCGTAAGCCATTTTCTAAAATACACCATCTTGTGGACAACCTCTTGTAGCTGCAACCTCACTTGAAGTTTGTAACAGTGCTATTTTTGCTTTTCTGTTTGGGAACATCGACTTCACCCACCTGACGGTTGTGGGGTCTACGTTTTTAGATGTCAGGCCCTCTAATCAGCAGTGATGTGGAACTATTGTCGAAGGCGCCCTTAATATCTAGAAAATCACAAAGAGCTATTTCTTTATCCTCCAGTGCTTTTTCGACCCTGTCAATGACACTGATCAGGGCTGTTTGCGTAGATTTGCCTCTGCGGTAAGCATGCTGGTTGTAATGTATGGGCCTCGTAGCTAGAGCTACATCCCTTATATATCTATCTAGAACCTTTTCCAGTGTCTTAAGAAGAAAGGAAGGATAGGCTTATAGGTCTAAAGGACTTTGGTAGTTTGGTACTAGCGTAGTCCTTTCTAACCAGCTTTAGGTATAAATAGAACTTTGACAATTGTCCATTTTTCTGGGATACATCCTCTTGCAAAACTTGCTCTGAAGATTTTCACCAGATAGCGAAGAAGTATATCGATACCCCTCTGTAGTTGGATGGGAATTATTCCATCCTCCCCGCTTATCTTATATGGTTTATAGAAGTCAATAGCCCACTGCACCAGATTTGCCCTTATTATCTTTGTAGCCCTATATAATTCCTCATTACGAGGCCTTCATAGGGCTCTGAAAGAATTCAAGGCAGAAGTCTTATGTGACTTGTTGTGTTTTCGTGTAATCTCTGTCATTTGCTCTAACTCGATGGTAAAATCTGAGTTCTCTCCGGGAAGATAAGCTGAGCAAATGATTACACTGGCCCCTGTGCATTCCTTGACATTTATGAAGGCTGTAACTAGGTTATCGTTGCAATACTTTGGAACAGCTAAAAATTCAATATTTTTATTGTAAATTATACAAGCTCTGGCTCTACTGCCGCTACGGCAACCGACAGTCCCAGAACTTGACCGTTGGCCACCCAAGGATCTTGTATGAGGGCGAGTTCAGTGTTGTCCTCTGCAAAGCAAACCTCCACCACGGGGGAAGCAGCTGCTGCATTGTGAAGATTTGCCTGAAGGACCCTCGTTTTACTGTTGGGGTTAGCCATTTATGGGTGGGAGGGGGGCAGTTCATTACAGTCATAATAAGACAACTGCAAAAAGAGACGTAGATGGACGCTTAGATTTTTCTATATATATATGTTTGAGCTGGAGATATAAAAAATTACAACAAGCACATTTCTTAGGAATCTAAGCCTCCAATTAGTACAGGCATATGTGAAACGCTGCCTCGATACCGTCAAATATTTGTTTTAATATTTGAGAGTAATAATGCTTTACGTTTTAGGAGTAGAGGAAGGTTATAGCACTCAGTTTATTCTATTTAGCATTAGGGCTAAGAAGAGAAAGGTCAGAGAGTGATGTGTCATGTGCTCAGAATTTTTTATTTTTATTTATTTAACTGGCTTTACGGCTCTGGGTTCTAGCCCTTCTGAGCCTATAATTTCTTTCGGATTATTCATTTTTATATATTTCTTCTTCACAATATGCTGATGCGACACATTGCGAAGTTTTTAGGAGATTTTGACGACAGCTCAACCCAGTGGACAGTTGATGACGACAACCCCTCTTGTTAATAAGGCGCCCAAGCGATCAAAATAACTTGAGGCTTATATCAACATCAAAGCACTTGTTTCGTCGTTTTCTCTAATAGTTCACACACGCAGACAGACAATTCACAAAACCGCATCACTTTTACGAATCAAAATCAACTTGAAACCGTTATTCAAGCGATGAAACAGGAGCAAAATCCGCGACGGTCAAGTTCCCGCCAATAGGTTACCTATTAGTTCCGAATATGTTTAATTTTAAAATTGTTTTTGACTTATATATTTTCATACTTCCTAAAATATTCAAAGGAACTTGCCATAAGTGTTTAAAGTAAAGCTTACAATTTTCTAGTACACCGTATTTTTTTGTTATCAACCGCAACTAATGTAATATTTTCTAAAACTAAATTAAGGCTAGGGTTAATTAATACTGGTTCGAAAAAAACCTGCTAACTAATTACAGAAGAAAGTGCGACAAAGTGGTAAGTGGATGCTGTGGTTGACATATAGTAAAAAAATTGTGAGCCGTCGCTGGACGCCTGTCAGATGTGAAACCATAGATAAATAAATATGTAGCAAGTGTGAAACTTCAAAATTATTTTGTGTAGGTAATGTGCATAAATGGATAGTTTACGATAGGTAATAAATATGTCATAACGAAAAATAAAATAACAAGGATTTTTTCAAAAAAAAATATGACTATTTAATTAATAAACATTTATATTCATTAAATACAAAAATTTAAAATTCAATAATTTTTCTTTTAAATCAAAACAATTCAACTCTTTTAATCAGTGACTTCTGTAATTAGTAATAGTATTCGATGCTACCTCTAAGGGCAATACTGTGACAATAAAAATAACTGTGTAATATTACTGAAATATGTTACAAAAGTGTTCGACATAATTTTACAAAGGTATCTATAACTATAAAATGATGACCGGCAGCTATAGACATTTCACATCAAAACGCAAATGTGTTGTCTACCTTGAGTACGAAGAGACTTTTTCTAACTGTTAATAAGGTGGAATACCTAGTAATAGTTAGAGTCTCAGGCGCGACTTCTCTTGTGCCTAGGCATCCATCTGGGTGGGAATAATTCTCTTACCAATCTCTGGCGCAATATGAAGTTCGTGCTCTACTGTGTTCCAGTCCGAAGAATAAAGAGAACCATAATATTTACAGACTGTGAGGTATTCCACCTTAGTCCTCAGAGGTGACAACGCATCAGTAGCAATATTATTTGAAGTTGGTTGCAGTAGATACGTAGTGGTGTTTTACCGACGGCGAAAACGGTTGCAAAAAACGGTCGTCGGTGCAACTGGTTTGAAGACGGCTTAAAGAGCGAAACTTATACAACATAGAATAGAATTGCGTTTTCGTCGAGTGAAATAGTTGCAGTTTCTTACAACTATCAACGATTTTCGACTTTACTAACGTTTGTAAACGAACGTTTGAAAACGAACAACTTTAAGGACGACGACGCGACGAGTAAGATAGATAGTTGAATCATTGCGTTCTCGACTGTATTTTCATAGGCGTAAGATAAAAATTCGCATCAAGTAATTCGAAGTCTGGTTTGTGTAATGAAGGCTGTTTGAACCCAGGACGTAAAACGGTTTCATCGTCGCAGAACACAAATCGGTCTTTGTAAACGGTTTGACGTCGCAACGCATAACCCTATACGTGGTAGAGCCACTTTGCAGCTATATCATGGATCGGCTCGACCGGAGAAGAACTACGCTCTTACATAATACCGGGGCAAATTAGCAGCTTAATGTTGCTGTGTTTCGTATGGTGATTGTAGAGGTCGGAGTTTACTGGTTTGAGTTTACCCACTTACCGTCAGGTGAACTGTGTGCTCGTTTTCACCCTTAATCTATAAAAAACGTGAACTGCAATACCCACTTACCATCAGGTGAACTGTAGGTTCGTTTGTCAGAAACTTAGTAGCACAGAAAAAATCTTTAAGCTAATCTTTAAGTGTAAGTGGAACAGAAATCTTATCCCGTACTGAAATTAAATTACTTATTTCTTCTATTAAGGAACAAATATTACTCGTATTAACGTTCTACAATACATCTCTTTCATCGACAAGATCGTCTTGTTCAATAGAAAATAATATTGCGGTCCGTAATAGGCTTTTCCTATAATTTAAAGACTCACAACGTATTGTTTCTGAAACAATGTCTATATTCCTGAGTATTTCGGTAAAATTCTTGTAGCTTGTATATACAATAAATTCTATTTGTAAGCTCCGAGAAATTTCTGAAATATTCTTTAGAAGAGAATAGAAATTACATTGTGAAAATACAATATGAAAATAAGGGAAAACGTAAAAAAGATATTTCTACTATCAATGTGGGATAATCTACTCCTTGTCTACCTCGGAGTCTGTCTGGGCTACCATCCTGTAACCTATTTTTACCATTAAATAGTAGCGCTTGTAATTACCAGCATTTCATTATAGTCCTCAGAGGTGACACTGCATCTGCAAATTGTGTTGCAGATGTCCATGTGGTGCAGAAGCCACTTACCTGGTAGTGGATTATAAGTTCGCTTATCACTTGTTTAATTTAAAAAAAAGAAGAAATAAAATAACATGTCCGTGTGCCAAATAAAAGTTAGTACAACATGTAATTTTAAAAAGAAAGAAAGAAACCAAATTGTCCACTTACTGGCATCTCATTGAAGACCTTGCTTCTTGCAAAAAATGTACGATTCCAGGTTTTAAGTCGCGGAAAACAGCCTATTTATAAAAGGTCATGATAGTTTTTGATGCGGTAATTTGCGAGTGTCAAAATATATGACACATTTTTAGGGAACGGTACCCTAAAAATTTTAGAACGGTAGAAAGATGTTCTAATTATGGACTCTGAATCTGGCATCGAAATTTGGTAAGTGGATGCTGTGGACCATAGATATTTACATTTATCCTCGATTCATCAACATGCAGATGCGCTATTACACCACGCTATTTTGCACGCGCTGTAGCACGAATAGGTCAGCTCGACCGGGGAAAGACTACGCCATCACAGAATACCAGCATAAAATAGCAGCTTAATACTGCTGCGTTTCTTATGTTAAGTGTAGAGATCCGGGTACCCTTTTTTAGTGGAAACAAGGCATTCCATCGATGGACTAACCTCAGGGGTGACAACGCATCTGCGTTTTGATTCTTAATCGAGATTAAATGTAGATGTCTATGGGCCACCGCATCCATGTACCATCAGGTGGCCTGTGTGCTCATTTGTCACCCTTATTCTATAAAAAAGGATCTGATTAACAATTTGCTTTATCGAGATATATTACGGGAGTTACTAGAATATAAAATTGCGGTCTATCCAGCAAGGATGTAATTATTATGCAGAAACCTCTCACTATAATGACTCTAAAGCGGTCATGTGCCTTAAGACAGTACCTACTTAAAAATTAATTGTGATTAAGCATTGTTTAAGTAGCTTATAAGCGCTGTTACTTAGGTCTAATAAACTCTTTATTGATAAAAAATATACTGAATTAATTTTGAGACTAGGCTCTGAATTTGATCCTCGGGAGATGGTAAGTGGCGATGACGTGGTAGGGCCATGCTGCAGCTATATAACTGGTATAGTTGTAGCACGAATGGGTCAGCTCGATCGGGGAAGAACCACGCTCTCATAGAATACCAGCGTAAAATAGCAGCGTAACACTGCTGTGTTTCGTATGGTGAGTCTAGAGTTCCGGAGACCCTTTTTACTGGAATCGAGGCGTTCCATCTTAGTCCTCAGGGGTGACAACGCATTTGCATTTTGGTTCGTAATCAAGGATAGATATATATGTCTATGGGCCGCAGTAACCACTTACCGTCAGGTGGACTGTGTGCTCGTGTGCTGTATCCTATAAAAAAGTGGATAGTTTATCAAGTTCACTGTTCGATATCGATGGTAAATGGTATGTGGCAGCTGGTAAGCATTTCTCGTAAGATTGGATGTTTATGGGAAAACAAGGTGTAAGGGAGAATATTTATATAATTATTTATTTATCTTTTGTTATAATTATCTAAAAATAACTAATACCGTTACAGCTTATTAAAGTATACTGGTGAATACAGGCCTCCCTCATAGAGGAGACGTTTTTCATAGCTGCCATGCTTGACAACAAGCGTATTGGCATCCGCGGTTTCTATTCGTTATCAAGAAGACACTGCTTATCTACTGATCAGAATAGAGTAGAATAGAGTCATTTTTATTCAATATAGACTATATGTAATACTTATTGAATGTCATTTTTAGGGTACCGTAGTCAACTAGGAACCCTTATAGTTTCGCCATGTCTGTCTGTCCGTCTGTCCGTCCTCGCTTAATCTCTATGACCGTTAGCACTAGAAAGCTGAAATTTGGTACCAATATGTGTATCAATCACGCCGAAAAAGTGGTAAAATAAAAATTGGAAAAAAATGTTTTATTAGGGTAGCCCCCTTATATGTAAAGTGGGAAGTGATTTTTTTTTAATTTCAACCCTAACGTGTGATATATTGTTGGAAAGGTATTTAAAAATGAATAGGGGTTTACTAAAATCATTTTTTGATAATGTCAATAATTTCGGAAATAATCGCTCCAAAAGTAAAAAACAATGTGTCCCCCCCCCCCCCTCTAACTTTTGAACCATAAGTTTAGAAAATATGAAAAAAATCTGGAAAGTGGAACTTTATAAGGACTTTCTAGGAAAATTATTTTGAACTTGGATGGAAACAACAGTTTTTATACAAACTCATAAGTGGGAACACTTACTGTGACGGACGGGAAACTACGGAACCCTACACTGAGCGTGGCCCGACACGCTCTTGGCCACTTTTTTTTAATTTTACCACTGGATTCGTTCCCGGTCACCAATTTGTAGACGGTCTAAAAATATGGATTAGTTTTAATTTTATAAATGATGACGAACAAAATATATGAGGAATAGGATCATTTATAGACAATCAACTTTTCCAATCATTTTTAATATTGATCAATAATTTTAAAATATAAAATTACGAAAAGGTAACCTGCGATTTTCTTTCGACATTTCTCCCCGTACAGAGTATCATCACGATTAAAAAGGTAGTTGATTAAAACATATCAACGTTCATCGATATCGATGTTCATTTATTTTTTATTAAATACTATCGAAAGTCATAGAACATAGACCCTCTATAGATTGCCTCATACGTAAAATTTTCGTATTTGCCATGCTTGGCAGGCCGGTTCAGTAACCAGTACTTTATAAAGTACTTTTAGTTGTTGTCAGACGATGCTTCAGCCTATCTTCTATTTCAGTTTCCCTCTGTCGCCTCTCCTAATCCTATACTAGGTGACAGTCCTGGGAGTCCTATTCGGCGTAGAAGACCGTCAGTTTAGGTACCAATACTCTTAGCTACTTCTGCCTTCAATAATGCTTACACTGCTGTGTTCTAGCCTAAAGAATATGGAGAGGTAGTTCAATTACAGGCTGTGAGGGATATGCCATTTTAGTGGATATTAAGAGCGACAATGCATCAGCTTTCATTGTTTGTAGTTGGCTGCAAATGTGTATAAACTACATTAGCCACTTACCATCAGGTGGGTTCTCAGTTCATTTGTCATTTCAGTTTTAAAAAAAACACTGAATGATATAGATTAGTGGTGTATCACGTTAACTCTACATTTAACATGATAGATACAACATTGATAATTCAGAATATTCGCGAAGAGTAATCTATTTGTATAATAATAATAATGTCCTTCAGACCGAATTCCTGGAGGATTAGCTCCAGACTAGCCATCGGTTCAGGATTATAGTGCCTAAGTGTATGCGCAAACACAGATGCACCCTCTATTCCCTTACTCTCATAATGCGATGGGACGGTAAACCGACACGACCGGAAGGAGATCAGGCGCAAGACCAACGGCTTTACGTGCTTTCCGAGGCACAGGGGTGAGACATCGCCTGATTTTTGACTCCGGGCAGCTACTGACAATTTTTTGACGGAAAAACTCAATAATTATTTTTTTGGCCCGACCCGGGATTCGAACCCAGAACCAGTCGCACTGATACAACCACTAGACCAACGAGGCAGTCAATTCATATAATTCGTCTGTAACATCAAAATTCAGTCTCGACGAATATTGAGCTGAGCTGTTTGTTTTGTGTTTGCATGTCATTAAGAAATGAATAAGATTTTTTTTAATTTTTGTCTGTCCGTCTACCTGACTGTCTGGACTAATCTTTGAATACTTGACCGGTTGTAATAAAACTTCACGAAAATATATAGAAAACAATGCCAGGAGCGATATTTGCTATAGGGGTGAGTAATTTATCCGAAAACTTTAATTTTTTTAAATATAGATGGTCTTTGATTTATGTCTAAACCTAAATAATGTCACATTACCTAAGAGAAACCAGGGCGGTCGCCAGTTAATAAATATTATTGGTACATTATGTACATGAGCTAACATTTGTATAAAATCTTCAAAGCAAAGATATTTAAAGAACTTGTTATAGAAAAATACAAATATTTCAGTAGAAGAGTATTTTCAAAGGATTTATTTATAACTCGGACTTCCAAGTATTCGCCTCGGAGCCTTTAGTTTGCATATTGTAGGAGAGTTATAAGATTTTCATTTTATTTTTCTTTACAACAAAGGCTTGAAAACCTGTTTGACCCGCTCTCATTTTAAAAATGCTTCTTTTTTTTAAGGCCGTTACTAAATATTCTTACAACAAAATTGAAGTTTAAATCATAATAATCATCATCATCGTTACAGCCCTTCACAAGTCCACTGCTTAAGCCTCCGCCAAGGGATATCTCAAAGCGCAGTCCTGAACAACCTGCGTTTATCGACTTCCTGCATATCTTACCCGGTCATTACTGCAACTAGTAGGGTATATGTATGTAATCACTTACCATCTGATGAGCCTTACGATCCTATAAATAAGTTTTTATAACACTTAGTGTGATTTACCACCTGGCGGCTCATCACCGTTTACTACCAGGTGTGGTTGTAGCCAGGCACTGGCTTATGTTAATTAAATAAACAAAAAGTGCTAACAAAAAATAGTTCAAATGAAAGATTATAACAAGTACATTCCGTTTAACATATATATTTTATAGTAAACATACAAAAAAATACCTTTTTTTCATTTATTACACGTATAGCTGACCAAGCGGACGTTGTTCTGCCCTTTTCGACAAATAAAATATTGTGGGTCACTTATTGCGACTAAAACTATCCGATTAAAGTTGGGCCAAGCAATACTTCACAAAATTTTATTAAAATCGGTTGACCGATTTAGGAGATTAACGTAAACGAACATCGTGACACGGAATTTTTGTATATGCTGAAAATGGTGGTTAAGATGTTAATTTGAATTTACAAGCTTTAACTCAAAAAATATTTAGGGAAGTAAAATAAAATATATGTTTATCGTGTTCGGGGTATTCTGCTATCACTGCCTTTTATTTTTCATTTATGCCTCTGTTAAAAATAAACCCGTTTTTCTTAACAGAGGCATCAATAAACTTCCATTAAAATTGCAGTTGCGTAAATTGCGTCGTCAGAAATGAATGTTACTGTGACTTTCATACATACATAATTTTCTACCTATACTTCACTGCGCAAGGGGTGACTGGGAGGAAAAGCTACAAGACATTTCACTCTTTGTAACCCTTATATTTAAGGTGATAGCAATCAAGTATTAATCAATACATTTAATAATAAATTATTGTTCTAATATTAATATTTAGCAGTGAGTACATAGTTAGGGAACGAAACTGTACCCTGCCTTAACTGGCCATCCCATCCGTAGATTTTTTGCGTACCGGGTCGCTTGTTCATAAAATAAGAGCCATAATAAAATGATTGCTGAAGAAAAGCTTCATTTTTTATACAGAATTATGAGTGACAAACGAGCACACAGTCCACCCGATGGTAAGTGGATGTTGTGGCCCATAGACATCTACATCTATCCTCGATTAAGAATCAAAATTCAGATGTGTTTACACCCTTGACGACTAAGATGGGATGCCTCGTTTCTAGTAAAAAGGGTCTCCGGTTCTCTACACACACCATACGGAACATAGCAGCATTGAACTGCCATTTTACGCTGGTATTCTGCGAGAGCGTGGTCCCGCCCCGGTCGAATCGACCCATTCGTGCTACAACCATCAAATATGGCTGCAGCTTGGTCCTACCATGTACAATAAGGACTCCTTAATAGGAAATGTAATTAATATTTCACTAAGCAATTAAAGTCGGTAAGTCTCGTAATAAAATATCGTAGCTCATCGTTATGTGGTGGCACTGTAGTCGCGCCACAAGCGAAACGAACCAAAGCCTAAATCACGCTATCAAAGTTCCGAAGTAAAAACAGTATAGATAGAATAGTAGAATAGCTCCGAACCACCACTCGGTGCGTTGGCCGCTTCTTGGGATGAATACCTTACCGGCGGGTGATCTCCCCTTTTCCTTCACACTGTGGCTTTATTGTGGTTGCAGCACGAATTAGTCGGTTCGACCGGGGTAGGACCACGCTCTCACAGAATACCAGCGTAAAATAGCAGCTTAATGCTGCTGTGTTTCGTATGGTGAGTGTAGAGAACCGGAGACTCTTTATACTGCAAACGATCTCAATCCTCAGGGGTGCCAACGCACCTGCATTTTGGTTCTTTATTTAAGATAAATGTAGATGTTTATGGGTCACGGCATTCACTTACCATCAAGTGGACTGTGTGCTCGCTTGTCAACCTTATTTAATTAAAAGAACACTGAAACAGGAGATTGCTATTAGTATCTTCCTGAAAACATCTGAAATTTATTAGTAGGCGATTGCCAATATGCCTGTCAAGCGTGGCAACTAAGTCCTTCCTAATGAGGCAATCAGTGGTGGACTGGTGGCTTGTCCACCATAGATGGCCTCATATCTCATTCGTTTCGAAAATTATAAAGGAAAAGATTCGGAATAGAACCCATTACCAAATAGTTGCACTAACCACTAAACTGAGCGGTCTCTATAAAACTTAAACGTTAGGCGTACTCGTAGAAATAACTATTACACAACTCGATTAAATTTTCCTTGTATACTTTACCATAATTAGAGCTTATATAGCGTATTTGTAAATTTACCAAGTCGGCTTGAAACGTTTGATCATACTTATGTAATTAAAACGTATCAAGGAAAATTTGTTAAAACGTACCAAGGCAATTAAAACGTGTTTAAACGTATAAAATAAACACGGTTAATTAAATGAAACATAGGTTAAATTAATGAATACCACAAACTTGTGGGACGTAAGGGTTTTATCACCTAATTCTCGCTTTCCTGTATCAGTGTTCGGGTTGATTTAAGTGGGTTGACTTAAGTTAAGTTTGGCAACATATATGTTTAAATTGCTGTGTGGAAAAGTGTATAACGAGGCGGTATTGCGAATGGCTAAGTTGTGTGTGCCGGACAGGTACGTGTGGCGCCGGAAGCGGCCGCCGCTGTTCGCGGTACCGCGCGCACGCACCAACCTTCTAAAGGAGGCCCCACTGACCCGAGTGCTGCATACTCTAAATAAAGTAGCACAGGATATAGATTTATTCTGCTGTTCCTTGGGTGAATTCACAAAAGTGACATTATATGTATTGTGTTATAATAATTGATAAGTTGTGTTCTGTACTTATTAAATTAGATAGTTTTATGTGCCTACACTGTCGTATTAGGAATGCCTGTAAAGACAGAGGTAGAAATAAATAAATAAATAAGATTTAGTTATTGATTTTAACTACTACGAGTAACTTACCGATCAGCTAGGAACTTGAAATTTTGGCTATAGCTCAGAATGGGATTACAACGTAATAATATTAAGAAAAAAGTTTATACTTTTAATCCGTTGTAAAAACATGGTATATTAAATATAAAAAAATTACCTTTTAATATTTTTTAAAGAATAAGGGTGACAAACGAACCCACAGTCTACCTGATGGTAATTGGATGTTCTGATCCACAGACATCTACATCTACTTTAGATTAATAAGCAAAACGCAGACCCATGCTGCAGCTATATTAGTAATATAGTTGTAGCACCGATGGGTCGGCTCGACCAGGGAAGTACCATGCTCTCATAGAATACCAGCGTAAAATAGCAGCTTAACGCTGCTGTCTTTCGTATGGTGAGTGAAGAAAACCGCAGACTCTTCTTAATGGAAAGGAGGCATTCTATCTTAGTCCTCACGGGTGACAACGCATTGCATTTTGATTCGTAATCGAGGATAGATGTAGATGTCTAAGGACTACAGCAACCATTCACCATCAGTGTACTGTGTGCCCCCCGCCACTTTTATCCTATAAAAAATGCAGATGCGTTGTCAATTCTAAGGACTAAAAGATGAAATGCTTCGGTTCCTGTAAAAAAGGTCTCAACTCGCCATACGAAACACAGCAGTATTAAGATGCTATTTCACGCTGGTATTCTGTGAGAGCTTGGTCCTTCCCCGGTCGAGCCAACCCATTGGTGCTACAACCATAATATGGCTGCATCGTGGTGTAATAGCGCGTCTGCATTCTGATTCTTAATCGAGGATAAATATAAATTTCTATGGGCCACAGCATCCTTACTTACTCTACTTACTTTACTCATTTTGACCGTGTGATCGTTTGTCACTCTTATTCTATAAAAATGTTGTGAAAAAAATGATAATCGTGAGACGTGATTATTTGTTTAGCTACGAGTGGTTTTATAATACTTAAGGCCGGCATCGACTCAAATATCTAAGTCACAAATCACAAATTTTTCCTGTAGATGTCTTTCATCTTATAATACCTGCAATACTCTGTACTTGGGCGGGCTTTGTGAATAATATGATATTTGCAGATTTGACACAGTAAAGATACTTCTTAAAAAGTTACAAATATATGCATGGATACCTACTGATTTTAAATGTTATTCGATTAGAATAAGAAAAATCTTTATTCAAACGCGTTTTCAAAGCCATGTTTTTCCTTGACTTTTACTCAACCCAGATGAAATAGATTAGTGAATGTTCTTTCGCTGTCACATATACGAGTATAGGAAAGATCAGAAATCGCTTCTTTAATACTTTAATAAGGATGGCAATCAAGTACATTGACGTGATAATGTAGATTTTTTACGTAAGTAAGGGTGCGAACAAGCACACAATCCACCTGACATCGCTTAAGAATTAAAATTTTAAAAGCGACAGTAGCCTTATGGTAGGGCTCAGACCGCGAACTCAAAAGGTCGTGGGTTCGAATCCGCCATTCGACTACTGTTGTGAACCACTCCTAACACAAGCGTTTTAAGCTTGCCAGGAATGGTTGAAGGAATATTGGTAATATTAATTAATAGGATTACTAATATTTTTACAATAAAAAAATGCAAATGCGTTGTCACCCCTGAGGCCTATACTAAGATAAAATGCCTCGTTATATACAAAAATGGTCTCCACTTCTTTATACTCACCATACGGAATAAAACAGCATTCATGCTGGTATCCTGTGAGAACTTACTCCTTTCTCGGTTGAGCCAACTCGATATGTAAGTATACATGGTAGATACAGTCTGCTTCTACCACGTGAGTGTAATTTTCCAACGTTCAGCTTGAAATTTTCTTGAATTGTTTTTGTCTGCTAGTAAGTTTTTACGTTGAACTAACATAAAAAATTGTCTATATAATTCGAAAGATAATGGTAATGTGCGTACGATTTCTGATCTAAAAATTAGTGGAAATAAAATGATTAAATAGTTAATAAGAAAAATAGAACTCAGCAAAAGAAGCCATAATATCAAATCCTCGAAACTTCAATGGCTAAGTTTAAAATTAAAGTTAAAATTTAAAATATGCCCGAACAGCTGCTTTGTTAAAAGTTCTTAGTTTTATATGTTGAGAAATTGTTCTGAATGTTTTACAGCCTTTTAGGAAGTTCGGTTTTGTAACTATTATTTCACTAATAATTTTGAGTTTATAAAAAAATCAAAGGTCAGATAAGTTTTCTCAAACAATCGATTTAGTGAACAGATTCAGTAATTTTTTCTAGGCCGCAATAATATACCTACGTCAGATACGTTCCGCCCGAAGATTTTACCTCGCCCAAGGGACCGAAATCAAGTTATCGGGTCCCTCACCGCTCATAAAATTGAACGAGGTTTTACAAAACAGTTTATTATTCTTCGGATTTAAATTTATTATCTTTTAGACTTTTTCGTACGTCTGATAATTCTAATATGCTTACTCATTATGATAACATCAAGTTATCTACTATTATAATAGAATTAAGAAAACATATGGTTACAACATAAAATAAAAACCTTGGCGCTCAAGTTCCTTTACCCAAATTCTACACTAAAAAACATGTCACGTCCCGTAGACGCAGCGACGCCACCGCCATTGCCATGCGGGAAACTAGGATATTGAATCAATATCCTAGTTTCCCGCATGAAACTATCACTTTATTGGAAATGGTTTTGTTACGCAATTGTAATAAATTAAAAATGGGTTATGTCTGTGTGCTCTAAGTCGGTCAGTCGTACAGAGTTTCTCTATGTGCTATAATTCAAAATAAGGATATTCGCGGATCCGCAGTAGAACTTAATGTAAAACTACCAAATAGTAAAACAGTGCCTAAAGTCGTGTTTATATTATTATTATTTATATTTTCTACTACCGATCCGTTGCACGGGTGATTTCTGGATCTCTACAACAGCGCCACCTACCGGGTCTGACTGAATTTATAAACTATCCAGGGACCCACTCAAAAAAGTCATCAAAATTGTTCGAGCCGTTGTCGAACTTTAGCGCGACTAAGGGACAGTGATTGATTTTTATATATAAGAGGATAGAAAGGTATGTATATGTTTATTCCATTACTCTTTGTTGCATGCCTTTTTATAGTACCTACCGCACCACCAAAGCTTAACTGGTAGAAAATGTGTCAATATTTTTTTATTCGTACTAATAATATTTAAAAAAAATTATTTATTTTTAGATACCATAATTTACAAAACAATATTTTATAGTGATTGTGATCGTTTAAAATGACCCAAAAATGGAATAACAAAGTGAAGCTATTATCCATTTTCTCCCAAATCTCGCGCTCTGACATAGATTGCTGAGGGGAGGCGAAATTCGTTCAAAAAGTCAAGGTTTATCTCGAGACAGAACGACAGGACGTATTACGTCACAGGCGCCTCGAGGGCGTCTCCGGCCATAAATCTTTTGCAACGTCTTATAATAAAGTCGTAATGATATGTACTCACGAACTCGTTGTGCTTCGCCCCAATATGTGTTATGTTGTATAATTCATTCATGTATGCAAGCTTAATGTCAAAATATTGTTGACATCAAATTAGAATTTTTTCTTGGAGTAGGTAATAACTTAGTTCCGTACCCTATACCTTTAAACGAGCAATTCTTGTGTATGTATATATAACGTGTTGCCAGTGATGACTTACGGATCTGAGACGTGGTTCTTCACTGCTGGCCGTATGAGGACGCTCAAGGTCGCTCAGCGAGCTATGGAGAGGGCTATGCTCAGAGTTTCTCTGCGTGATAGACTCAGAAATGAGGATATCCGCAGTAAAACCGGAGTGACCGATATAGCCCAACGGATTAGTAAGCTGAAGTGGCAATGGGCCGGCCATCTAGCTCGAAGAACCGATAACCGATGGGGAAGAAAGGTTCGCGAGTGGCAGCCTCGTACCGGTAGGCGTAGTGTAGGGCGACCCCCCACTAGATGGAGTGACGACCTGGTAAGACATGCAGGAAGTCGATGGATGCAGGTGGCTCAGGACCGTGCTTTGTGGTGTTACTTGGGGGAGGCCTACGTTCAGCAGTGGACTTGTGAAGGGCTGTAATGATGATGATGATGATGATGATATATATAATCTCGGAAACGGCTCCAATGATTTTCATAAAATTTAGTATCCAGGGAATTTCAGGGGCAATAAATCGTTGTAGCTGTGATTTATTTTTAGAAAATGTCTTTTTGTCCGTGTTTTCAACCAATGAAAAACTGCTACAATATAAGAAGGTAAATTTTGACATTGTGTTAATAATCGCAATAGCTCAAGTGGATATCGAGCGGTCGCGGAGTCGTAATCTTGGTTCGCGTACCGCTTCGGTCCGACTTTTTTTTCCTTTTTTTTCAAGTTCCCTTCTTTTGTGAGAAAATCTATTATTTCGAGCCCTTTTGTTAGTATTTTTTAAAAATACGAAATTTTTAATTAAACTAATTGCACTCATGATTTTTTATTTATTTAACCAGTTCAGTTTTTTTCTACTATGTCAATAAGATCAAAAAATATTATTCATGTAATTTGTATCTAAATATAATTTTAAAATAAACCGAGGAAAGCTCGGTCATCCGGGTACTGTACTTAGTCTGAGGTTTGTTTTTTGAGGTTTGATTAGGCGCCTGAAATTTCATATTAGTTGAACCCAAAGACCTACTGAGACCTGTGTAGGGTGTGACGTAGACGTCTGTCAATCACGAATTATTCGGTCGTTTGACCCGGGTTGCGCACTTAAATGATTGAGATGACATTTTTAACCTGTGACCTGTAATTATGTAATTGACTGTTTTGCGCGAATTTTTAAATGTAATATATTACGCGAATAGGATTTTTGTATTTGATATTTAAAATTAATACGATATACAGTTCGACCTATCTATACAAATATTTTAAGGCAGAAATGTATGTTCACGTTACATATGTATTCCATTCCATTCCGTCCATTAGAGACTATCAAAGTCCGTAACTGAACGAGGCCTCCCCCACAGATTACATCATAGGGTTTTACCACGGTTGCCACGCTTGGCAGTGCGGATTGAGAACCGAAGCTTTTTATATTTTGAGTAGTTTCTTATATTTACGCGAACAAATTTGAAATAAAACTGGTTTTTACGGACTTTATCGCGTAAGTACATATTACCTTATTTTATATTCCCTCCCATTATTTTAGTATCTACAAGTAACATATTGTAATTTGAGGTAATTAAAAGTATTTGAGGTGGACGACTACCACACTTACCCATCAATGAGGCGTGTGACAGTACGTTTCTTTTTGTAGTTACTTTTTTTTATCTGTGGTTTTCAACAAAATTGATAAGATGATACCACTGACTATATACACTTGTATATATAGAGAGAGGTCAGTGGACGATATTAATATCGATATATTTTATGATCTGTGGAAACGATTTGAACATCCATTTTTGTGTAACAAGTGTGACTGTTTTTAAACGATATAGTGGTGTGCCTTTAAATAGATTTACTACGCTAGCTCTGGATGTTTTGTAAGTATAATAAAAGCAACGCCAAGAGCAAAATAAAATTTAATTCAGAACGTTAACAATTTATAATAATATAATCATAATAAACGTGACACTGTCACACTTACCCCGATGTTAGATATTAGGTGGGGTAAGTGTAACCGTATCCGTATTTCAAAGAACAGTGAATTTCTGGTCGCAGAAATATATTACTCTATAAGTACTCATATTATTCTTTATCACTCACCTTGTATCTAGTTTAAAATAACTTAACGACATATCGAAACAATAACTTCACCTCTTTAAATTGCGCTGTCTGTCGCCAGTTGAGTAGTTTTTAAAAATAACGTATGTTGACAAAATAGTTCAAGCTATGTAATTAACTGTCAGTTTAGGCAATAGCGTAAACATTTCCTGCGTTGTTTAAAAGATGGAGTTAAAACAAAAACCGTGTTTAGGCCGCATGATTTGCGTTTGTTGCACTTGCTCCGGGTATATATATATATATATATATAAAAGTAAAGTAAAGTTACAGCCTATATACGTCCCACTGCTGGGCTCAGGCCTCCCCTCATTTCTGAGAGGGTTTTAGGGCAAGGAAGTGTCCGCCGCGCTGCCCAAATGCGTGTTGACGAACTTCACATGTCTTCGAAATATTTTTTTTTCTTATTCCTCAGACATGCAGGTTTCCTCACGATGTTTTCCTTGACCGCCGAGCACGTGGTAAAGCAGCACTTAAAATTGCAATTAACAATTTCATTGTTAATTGCAATATATATATATATATATATATATATATATATATATATATATATATATATATATATATATATATATATATATATATACCCTATGCGATAAAATCCGTAATAACTTGTTTTATTTAAATGCCAATCTTCTGTTTCACTTACCTCCGTCGCCTCTTGTGCCACCTACGGAAGGATATGGGGTGGTGGTTATACGTGCACCGCCATTTTCACGTTTCATCATATGTATATGAGATAAAAAATATTTTCATGATTAAGTACTACATATTTTTTTAATATTTATCAGTTTCACGGTTTAGTACACGAAGTATTTTTCAATTTGACCAGGATGTAATGCCTTGTTTCTAGTAAAAAGGGTTCTCTACACTCACCATAAGAAACATAGTAACATTAAGCTGCTATTACGCTGGTATTATATGAGAGCGCGGCCCTTCCCCGGTAGGGCCCACCCATACGTGCTGCAACCATAATATAGCTGTAACATGGCTCTACCACGTATAACTAATATCATTTATTACAATTAAAATCCTATACCTTTAAACGAGCAATTCTTATATATATAATCGGAATCTCGGAATAGCTCAGTGGTTAACGCTCGCTGTAAATATAATAGAACGCGAGTAACCCGGGTTCGATCCCCGCCGGCACCAATGAAATTGTTAATTGCAATTTTAAGTGCTGATTTACCACGTACTCGGCGGTGAAGGAAAACATCGTGAGGAAACCTGCATGTCTAAGGAATATGAAAAAAAATATTTCGAAGACATGTAAAGTTCGTCAACACGGATTTGGGCAGCGCGGCGGACACTTACTTGCCCTAAACCCTCTCAGAAATGAGGGGAGGCCTGAACCCAGCAGTGGGACGTATATAGGCTGTAACTTTACTTTACTTTTTTATCTCGGAAACGGCTCCAACGATTTTCATAAAATTTAGTGTCCAGGAAGTTTCGGGAGTAATAAATCGATCTAGCTAGGATTTATTTTTAGAAAATGTCTTTTTGTCCGTGTTTTCAAGCAATGAAAAACTGCTACAGTATAAGAAGGTAAATTTTAACATTGTGTTAATAATCGTAATAGCTCAAGTGGATGTCGAGCGGTCGCGGAGTCGCCTTGGTTCGCGTGCTGTCTTCGGTCCGACTTTTTTCCTTTTTTTTGTCAAGTTCCCTTCTTTTGTGAGAAAATCTATTGTTTCGAGCCCTTTTTTAGTATTTTTTAAAAATACGAAAATTTTAGTTAAACTATCTGATGATCTATGATTTTTTATTCAAATAACCAGTTCAGTTTTTTCTATTATGTCAATAAAAATATTATTTATAATTCATCAGTATGTAATTTGTATCTAAATGTAATTTCAAAAAAAATCATCCAGGTACTTATATTAATATGACGATAAATCACGCGAGAAGCCATTATATGATTAATAAATTCTATTAAATAATTATTACACCACCGTCGAGACGGGACTTTGTATGAAAGATAACAGATTTATTCCAATAGCAGAATAAATGATATTGAAAATCTTTAAAGTTTGTCCCGGGAAGGCTATGCTGACCTATCTTTCCCCCTCTCCGTCTCCAGGGGGAGTATTTTTAGACGAGCCCGGGGCTCAACTCAAATTGAAAACGTTTCACCAATTATTAGCAGATCTTTTGATTACAAGTTTAATGGTAGAGTTTACTTACGTGTTTTGTTTATGTTATAAGTGTTAGGATTTCACAATGCAGAAATACCTTTGAAAATAGGCCTACTGTTAGTTTCCAGGATAAAGTTTCTAGCGCAAGCGGTAATGAATTCTAAAAATATTTTATAAATTATATATAATAAAATTTTTTCTGTCTTTATCTATATTAGTGATAGCTTTGCTTGGCGGTGTGCAACGAAGCGTTATCATGATGAAGGAGGATCCTACTGCGAAGTCGTTTCTCCCGAACGTTTTCCAAAATAAGTAGCAAACAATTGTTACTGTACCACTTTGCAGTAACTGTTTTTCGATCCTCTAAAACAGTTGTTGCGCAATGACCTGTTTTTTCGAAGAACGATACCACCTTCTTTTTTCCCATGCTTCGACCTCTCTTCACTTTAGTTGGCAACTCCTCGGAAGGGAAAACCCAGACAGCAGACTGTTTCTTAGTTTCAGGATTATAACAATAAATCCAGCTTTCGTCACCCGTAAGTATGTCGAACACAGCATTTGAGTCACTTCCGTTAAATCTTTGAACCATTTTACGAGACTAATTAACACAACGGAGTTTTTGAGCCTCTGTCAAATTATGAGGTATCCACCAGACACAAAGCTTCCTGACCGCTAAATGTTCACGGACGATTTTGTGCACTTAACTTATACCGATGTCGAGTCACTCATTTGTCAGTTTCTATCATAAGCCGCACAACACATGATGCATCTTCAGTCATCGCCGTAGAAGGCCGCAGATTATCGGTGAGATTAGTGCGACCACGTTTAAACTAATTAAACCAGTTGTAAACAGTAGCACGAGATGGGGATTCATCGAGAAAGGCCAAACAAAGTCTATCATAACTTTCTTGTTGACTTAAATGACATCGAAAATCATAAAAAATCATTGTACGAAAATTTTCTGGCATTAATTTCATGCTGACGTGACAAAGACAATTTTAAACAAATGACAAATTAGTAAAACACATGATACACAATAAAATTGGCAAAGAGTTCCGTTTTCAAACGAGCGCTGGGCCACCTGATGGTAAGAGCATGCTTTAGTTCACAGACATTCTACATTTATCCTCAATTAAGAATAAAAATGCAGATGCATTGTCACCCTTGGGACTGAGATGGAATGTTTCGATTCTCCAGGTTCTCTACACTCACCATCCAAAACACAGCAGCATTAAGTTACTATTTTACACTGGCATTCTGTGAGAGTGTGGGACAATTTTGGCTGTTGCAACAGAGCTAATGAAACGCATAACGCATTAGTCGAAAAGTTTAGTAAGAAGTAAGCTTGTTTGAAATAGACGCAACATCTCCATTTACGTTTTCAGAAAGAATTTTCTTTTTTCTGCTTCTTGATTTTTACGTTTTCCTACAACGGACCATACAGGTTTTCATTTATCTACTTTTAACAAGCAACTTCTGAGGTTCTACGCCTTTCTTAAGTTTCAGCGGTCATCGTACTCGTTTAAACTTCACATAGACGTACTCGTACCATGTAATTTTCAACTTGAAAATAGAAATAAATTTACTTTATGACAACCTGAGATACGATAGAAACCATTCTGGATAGATTTAGTTATTGTATGAGAGATATTTAGAAGTTTCTTCAAAAGAACTTGGTAATCTTGCATATACTATACCACATTTTTATTGTAATTTTTATGAATATGTTGCAAAAAATGCGGCCCACTAGCTGCCCAAAACGATTTTAGTTAAAAAATTTGAATGCACTCTTGAGGATTTTTACACGCCAATGTCAGTGTAATACCAAATGTGAAATCTAATCTTCATACGAGTGACTAGTGAGTAATATATTTAAATCATGATTATCATGAATCTTCAAATACACAATAATATAAACAAAATGCAGTGATTAGTCCAATAGAATCTGCTCTTTATAAAACGGTCATCCACTTTTTCTGCTTTTTAGGGTTCCGTAGTCAACTAGGAACCCTTATAGTTTCGCCATGTCTGTCTGTCCGTCTGTCCGTCCTCGCTTAATCTCTGTGACCGTTAGCACTACAAAGCTGAAATTTGGTACCAATATGTGTATCAATCACGCCGACAAAGTGGTAAAATAAAAATTGGAAAAAAATGTTTTATTTGGGTAGCCCCCCTATATGTTAAGTAGGAAGTGATTTTTTTTAATTTCAACCCTAACGTGTGATATATTGTTGGAAAGGTATTTAAAAATGAATAGGGGTTTACTAAAATCATTTTTTGATAATGTCATCAATTTCGGAAATAATCGTTCTAAAAGTAAAAAACAATGTGTCCCCCCCCCTCTAACTTTTGAACCATAAGTTTAGAAAATATGAAAAAAATCTGAAAAGTAGAACTTTATAAGGACTTTCTAGTATAATATATCATAGGATAGGAAATCATTTTGAACTTGGGTGGAAACAACAGTACCCACTACCGGGAGCAGTTGCAGGAGCGCGGAGCGCTGCTGGAGCGCGAACATAATGGATACCCACCTTTAACAGTGGTAACACTTATTGTGACGGACGGGAAACTACGGAACCCTACACTGAGCGTGGCCCGACACGCTCTTGGCCGCTTTTTATTATTGGTTAGTATGCGACCATAAAAAAAACAATTTATTTGGTGGTTTTTGGTCGTACCGTAACAGTCGTGGGCAATACAATACTTATACGACAATTTTAACAAAAAATACAGCGGTGAATTACCCGCTCGAAATTGTGAACGAAGTAGTAAGTTCCCTGATAGTGCAAGGGAAGACGCGGATAATGACGACACCGCGCTTTGTTCGGTCGGCCAAAGCCAAACTTTTATGTGTTTGTAATGTCTTCATTATCTCAGCCATTTTTTAAGGTAGAAAAAAAAATCAAAACACCATTTCTCCTGCATTTTTTTCTAATTTTGTAACAAACACATAACAAAAATCATTGGTCTTGTAAATTGAAAATTGAGAAGTTATGACCAATCCGCTTATAATATAGCTTACCCACTTAAGTTATGTTAATATGTAAATAAATAGTAAGTTAAGCGAATAGGCTCTGAAAAAAAGTTCTTCAATTCATTGACTTTTGTTGTTGCTTACTGGTTACTCTGTTTACGGTACACCGACAGTAATGTTATAAATGTGAAAGTATATTTGATTATTCACTGATTTGTCTTTCTTTTACGTTGCAACGGGACCACAGATTGACATGATATTTCGCATGGAGGTAGTTTATAGGAGTTTTTATCGCGGAAAAATGCTTTGTTTCTGTTAAAAACTGTAGAGCGTTATTTTGTAATTACCGTTTCATATAACAGTGGCTGAAGCAGATTACAGGAAATATCATAGCATAAACCTATTCTATCGTTTCCTCAAACTAACATAGTTTAACGAATTTTAATGAAATAGGATGTGTCGCTTCCTTATTCCCTCCTTTCCTCTCCTATTCTCTCCAATACTCTTCTATCCTATCCTCTCATATACTCACCTTTTCAATACCCTCGCATATCCTCTCCAAGCCACTCTTCTCTTTTTCCTCTCCATCTTTTCGTTTCCCTTCCTATTCTCCTCTATCTTCTCTTATCCTCTTCTAACCTATCCTCTAACATATACTTTTCTTTCATCTCTTTACTTCTCTTCTCTTATACTCTTCTCCCCTTTCCTCCTGTCCCCTCTAATCCCCTCTTTTACTCTCCCGCCACACAGTTTTTTATTATTACTATAGTTGAGTAGTTATCAGAAAATGCTGTTACTTACCACCTACATCAGTTTCCCTCCGTCGCCTCTTAAAACCCCCAGAAGATGATGTCGTTAAATTCTATTAAGACGCCACTACACGATAATATATAAATCACACGTAGACAAATATTCAGTCTTGAAAGAATTATTTATATACCCTACAAATACTCGTTCCGCACGGAATTCGAACCCGCGGCTTGCTGATCCGCAGCCAAACGCTTTACCAATTAGCTACCGAACCGTTTTTTTATTTTAAAGTTGAAACGTTATATGTACAGCTTTTTGTATCATTTATTATATAGTACGCAGCTGTGAAAACTTTCATAACAAGAATGTAGAAATTATAAGACAGTTAGTAATGAAAAATGACACGTGACACTGGGACGGGGAGGCGGCCACCCCGGGTGGCAGATTTTAGAAGGCGGCATTTTTGGATTAAAAGTTAATCTCCGCTTTATCTGTTTGTCGGTGGAAATCTCAAAAAATTAAATCCTTACACCCCAACACATAGCGTTGCAAATTCTGAACATAAAAAGAAAGAAGAAAGAAAGAAGATGTTGAATAAAACTCTATATTACTGATTTTATCGCATTAAATAACCTTATTTTTAATTCCCGACGTTTCGGGTACTTGACAGCACCCATGTTCACGGGGGGTCTGAGATGTTTGACGTCCCAATATCATAGTTAGCCCGGCTACCTTCAGTTTTTAAATATTAATTTTTCGTGCAATTTACGCAGAACGAGCTTGCATTTAGTATTATGAAGTCTGGCAGTGGTGTGCTTGGGTTTTAATTTTGTTAATTTTTGGGATCCCAAGCAGATAACAGCACACATACATCTTCTCTATTGACATTAGGATGTTTTATAATTTAAGTAGCTTTGCGTATCATCCTTGGTAGGAATCGGTGTTCTTTTGCGAGGATTTGTGGTTTACCAAATCTGATGTAATGATGGGGACGATCTTGAACATGTTCACAGACTGCAGACTTCACGTCAGCTATGTGTTCTAAGCATCGGGAATTTATAAATAAGTTAATTAAACGCAATAAAACCCGTATATATAGTTTTATTCAATGATTGGGGTTCGAGTAAATTTAAGAAAGAAAATAATTTTAAATAGTAACACATTACATCAATGTGCTTACGACAGTAACATATCATAAATTTGGTAAATGGTTACTAAAAAGCCACCCAACTAAAATTAAAAAGGTAGCATAGTCCTGCTACTGACAAAGTAGATCTTCCGTGGGTATATATAGAGATGATGTCCAAGGAACGCACTCGCTAAAGCAAAGGTAAGATTTAAGTATGTGGTACGTGAAAGTAATATGGTCACCTTAAATTTTGCCACCCCACCCTATAAAACAAAAATATGAGAAAAGTAGAGATAAAAATACAAAGTCCTATCCTATACCTTTAAACGAGCAATTCTTGTATATATATATACATATAATCGGAATCTCGGAAACGGCTCAAACGGTTTTCATAAAATTTAGTGTCCAGAGAGTTTCGGGGGCAATAAATCGATCTAGCTAGGATTTATTTTTAGAAAATGCCCCTTTGTCCGTGTTTTCAGGCAATAAAAAAACTGCTACAATATAAGAAGGTAAATTTTGACAGGTTACTAACGGTCGTAATAGGTCAGATGGGATGTTGTTCGGGCGTGATATCGGCGTTCTGTGGTTCGCGTCCCGTCTCGAGTCCGATTTTTTTTCCTTTTTTTTTCAAGTTCCCTTCTTTTGCGAGAAAATATATTATTTTAAGCCCATTTTTTTAGTATTTTTTAAAAACACGAAAATTTTAGTTAATCTAATTGCACTCATAATTTTTTATTCAAATAACCAGTTCAGTTTTTTCTATTATGTCAATAAGATCAAAAACTATTATTCATGTAATTTGTATATAAATGTAACTTAAAAAAACCGAGTAAAGCTCGGTCATCCGGGTACTACTATAACTTATATACTAAGCTTTAGTAACACAATACTAAAATCGACTAAAATCTTTACTATAATGTCAACTGTCAAAATGGCGTCCATAAAGAAGCGCTTTTTGTACCCTTTATTATTAGTTTTACTCATGAAGAGCTATCATATCATAGAGGCATCTATGAAAACTAGGCTGTAACTTTTGAGTTATAAAAAAGTGATCAGATCAACCGGATGACTATATTACCCTCACGTATGTTAAAAATACAATTGTTTTGCTGTGGAGTGACGGCGTAACTGAATACAGCTTCTCCGTGTCATTCCGTAGCTATCGTAAGAGACGACGGAGAGAAGTCAAACAGAATATTGGCAGAATTATATTCCCGATACTAATTCGGCATAACAATAAAACTGCGGTTGCGAATTCGTTTGCCTAGCGTGCAAATATGGCAAATATGTGACAAACGAGCACACAGTCCACCCGATGGTAAGTGGATACTGTGGCCCATAGACATACACATTTATCCTCGATTAAGAATCAAAACGCAGATGCGTTGTCTCCCCTAAGGACTAGTAGGTATGGAATGCCTCGCTTCCTGTAAAAAGGGATCTCCGGATCTCTACATTCACCATACACAGCAGTATTAAGCTGCTATTTTACGCTTGTATTCTTTGAGAGCGTGGTCCTGCCCCGGTCGAGCCGACCCATTCGTGCTAAAACCATGATATGGCTGCAGCGTGGCTCTACCATGTATACATAATATATGTCTATGAGAAAATGTATATAAAAATATATATAAAATATATGTATATGTATAATGTAAAATATATGTCCTATAGTGAAATTTTAATAGGATGTTAGTGAAAAAGTTATTATTTTATTCATTTTGCCATGTTTTTAATATCTCGCTTCCGTGTATGTCTATTCGAGTTGAATTTAGTATTTGATTTTATACTAACTTCCCAGTGATTTGAAATATTGACTACTATTTTTTTCGTTGCAAACTTAGCAATCGATGAGTAACAGATTTGAAACTTTGAATATAGCTCAAGATAAGAAACATGCTAAAACTGGTTGCTATTTTGCCTGTAACTATTTTAATAGATTATAGAAGATTTTAAATAATTTTACTTTTTTTTTAATACTTTGTACAGTACAGAGATACAGTCCCGAGCGATGGCACCCACGCTGTGCCACTGGTTATATTTGTAGTTTTTTTATAGAATAAGGATGACAAACGAGCTCACAACCACAAACATCTACATCTATCATCGGTTAAGAATCAAATGATGATTAAGGTGGAATGCAACGTTAACAGTAAAAAAGGTCATTGGTTCTTTACAATCACCGTACGAAATACATCAACATCAACCTATTTTACGCTGGTAATCTGTGAGATCGCGGTAATTCCCCGTAAAGCTGACCTGTTTCAACTATAATATAGCTGTCCACCACGTTAAATTGTCACGTTAAAGTCGTAGTTATCGCAACCCATAATAATAACAATTTGTGAACAATTTTAATGTTGGAAAATAACAAAATAGGCACTAAGAACATTAGAAAAATATTTTTTCAGTAATCTCCATAGAGATATATTGCAAAACCAAAGTACAACATCAAACTAAATCAATAGCCATTAAGAGTAAATGCCTGTTACACGACCGTTTATGAAGCGGCCATGCTCAGATTAAATATGAGATTAGAAACCATTTCCGCGTTATCAGCCAGACAGCAGGCCGAGTCACCAAATTTGAAATATTATATAGAACTTAATTTAGACAACGTCTTTAAAGACGAATATAAAAGATCCTTCTTACTGATAACAAGGTTTTCCATCTTTTATATATAGGTATATTATGTAGAAATAAAATAAGGACGACAAACGGCGGGTAAGGACGAAATAAATTAAATCTCATCATGCCATCAGTAATTTATTCTTGGGGCGATGTAAACGCTTTTACAACGAAATCTCTGTAAAACTGACTTCCGCCAAGTTTAAAAACTTTATTAAACAAAGATGTTATAAAAAGGCGATCGCTACCAAAGCTATTTCTAATTTGTTTTTAGTTATTAATTCTTGAAACATTGTTCATTTTTAAATTTCCGCTTTGTTTCTTGCTGGTTACTCCCAGGACAAAGGTATTTTCCGAACCAGTGGTAAGTTCTGAACTTTCAATAAGTATTATTAATAATCTATATGGAATAAAAAAGTTCCTATTTTTATTTATATTCCTCTTTCTGTTGCATAGTATTCTTATTATATAGATCGACTTATTCCCGTCATCTATGGGTACGCAGGTGACAGCACAGCTGTTGAGGGATATAACCCGAGTGCTTGGACCAGTCGGGATCAAATCCCATCCGAAAGAGAGGCCATGGTTGATCGTGTAAATTTCTAACTGCAGGCAGTGTCCAAATGAGGCGATGACAATATTTTAAGCTTCAACGCCTCCAAAATACAAGCATTTCTCTTCACTGCGAATAGGGTCCAGCATACCTTGGCTCCTTCTTTCTGAAACGTATCATTGGTATCAACCGCCTTCAGTTGCTGGGGGTTGATCAGTTAAAACTCAATCCTTATTATCCTCGGAGAAAAATATTTATAAGTCTTTTATATTTTATCGTGATATGTCTGATGCTATATTCGATCTTAATCAAATGATTGTATGGTGACAGCTCACAGCGTTGTAAGTGCGTGTAATTTGATCGGGAGCGTACTTAACGTTAAAAGGTTAAATACTTCTCCCCTTTTATGATTTCTCACAAGTGCCCTCAACGAACGAAATGACGGCGGTAAAAGTCGTTTAGAACTTAACTGAACACCATATTATGATGATCAAGAGATGATTGAAAAATGTATCTTTAAAGATTAAAGTTTGTTAATTTTTTTCCATAGTATGAGGGTGACAAACAAGCACACAGTCCACCTGACGGGAAGTGGATGCTGCTAGACGACTAAGTATAGCCTCAAATATTAATCAAAATGCAGATAAGTTGTCTTATCTGAGAAATAACATGGAATGTCTCGTTTGAAGTGAAAAGGGTGTCCGGTTCTTTACATTCACAATATGAAACACAACTGTATTAAGCTGCTATTTTACGCTTGTTTTCTGTGAGACCGTGGTCCTTTCTCAGTCGAGCCGACCCATTCGTGCTGCAACCACTATATAACAACAGCAGAGGCGGAATGAATGAAAATGAAAACATTCACTCATGAAGTAATACTTGGCATAGTTACCACGCTTGGTGGGTTGCCAACTGTCAACGACAATTCGCTGCCTATATAAATGCGCAAACTGCGTAAACGGATTATAGATGTTACTCAACTTCCGCCTGAAAAATGATCTGAGTTTTCATCATGTTCAGCCTAAAAAGATTTTACTTAAGTAAAAATAATTTGATAGCCACAAATTCGAATTCGAGCTTTTTTTGAAATCAAGACTTCGTACATGAATAACTCATTTCTGAAAAGCTTTTTAGCCAAGGCTTACATGGCAGGAAGATTATGTCATATATTATATGTCAAATAAATCAATGTAACGAAGAAACTCGATACATTCTGAAGCTTTATTACGAAACCGGGCAAAATGCGACTCCAGCCGCGAAAAAATTTGTGACGTTTGTGGACCTAATGCTGTGTCAGTAGGAGTAACACAAAGTTGGTTCAAGAGTTTTCAGTCCGCGGGAATTTTCATGTGAAATATGTGGGTCGCTCTAGGCGCCTTCAATACCATTTTTGAAAAAGTGGAGCAAGGTCGGCATATCTACGACATAGCCGAGGAATCGAGGATTGAACACAATACAGTTTTGATCCGTTTAAAAAAGTCTGGCTGTACAAAAAAAGCTCAATATTTGAATACCACACCATCTCATTGAAAGAATCCTAATGAATCGTGTACTCATATGCGATTCTTTATTGAAACCTAATGAAACCGAACCATTTTTAAAAAGATTGATCACTGGTGATGCAAAGTAGATCACTTACGACAAGAACGTGCGATAAAGATCATGGCCAAAGGGTTATCAAGCTCCACAGACTGTAGCGAAATCCATATTAACACGCAATATGGTGATGCTGTGTGTATGGTGGGGTTGAAGGAGTATCGTTTATTATGAGCTTTTATCGCCGGGAAAAACCATCAATTCGGACCTCTACTGCCAACAACTAATGAGACTTAAGCAAGAAATTGAGAAAAAACGTCCGGAATTGATGAAAAGGAAAAAAGTGGTCTTTCATTATGATAACCATAGACCACACATATCTTTGGCCACTAAGCAAGCAACTCAGAGAGCTTGGTTTGGAAGCGTTAATGCATCCACCATATAGTCCTGATCTTGCACCCTTTTTTTCCACTGTTTCGGTCTCTTCAAAATTCTTTCGCTTTGTTGCATTTTTTATCAAAAATCCCAAGATTTCTACATCAATGTGAATATGTCACGACCTACAAGATGGCAACAATTTTCAAACTTATTGAACAAAATGGCACATATACGAGTATATTATAATTAAATGTAATTAAACTTTAAAAAAAATGTCGCGAATTTGTATTTAAAATACGAAGAAACTTTCCCCCGACCTAGAAGCCAATTATTTCAATCAAGACTACTAATTTATTTTCAATCCAGCACGTGGGGAGTTTTGGCGTGAACTTGGCATTCGACGGATTGTTGCTCCTGTTTCATCGCTTAAATAATGGCTTGGATTTTGATTCGTAAAAGTGATGCGATTTCGTGAATTAAGTGTCTGCGAGTGTAAACTATTAGAGAAAGCGATGAAACAAATGGTTCGATGTAATATAAATCTCAAGCTATTTTGATCGCTTAGGCGCTTTATGAACTTGAGTGACTATCGTCATCAACTATCGGCTGGGTTGAGCTATCATGAAGAAAAAAATCTATAAAAATGAAGATCCCGAAAGAAATGAAAGGCTCAGAAGGGCTAGAACCCAGAGACGTAAAGCCAGTTAAATATAAAAAAGTCCCACCATGTGTGCGACTGGCAGAGAATACCGAGTGGCATTAGGTCCACCACTAGTTACGTAATTTTAAGGTGTAAGTATAATAAATAAAACTAATAAATTTAAAATAAAAGCTCAATGACAAATAAAATATATAATAGGCTGTACAAACAGCTTTCGATATGAAATTGACGCCATCTCAACCAATACATTTCGCAGTTTATTGCGGCCAAATTTCACTTGCCGTGGTAAAGTACATTTTATAGCAGAAATCTTCGGAAATTTAATATTGAGAGTGAATCGACAAGGAGGTTTTATTACCAATAAAGAGGTAACACGGCTCCTTGAAACGAATGCCTTTGCGTAAATGTTATTTGAAGGTTAAAAAGATAATATGTCGGACAGAATGCCGGTGTTTATATGTATGAATAGTTGATAGATATTTTTTTATGTTATCTAATATACATTTATCTCCATATTAGTATGCCTTCCAAGTTTCGAAAACGCGAAATATATAATGGGTCTGCGTAAGATACGTTATAAAACATATTATATTAAAATGGCCCTCTCTCACAAGGTAAAGAACACAAGTAAATTTGCCGTTTATGAACTAATTTGCTTTGTGGTGTAGACGTAAGGGTGTTATCACACCAACCGATCGATCGACGATTAATGCCATTGATGACGACGACCGGCAACACGACGACGGATACTGGTCGATAAAACGTTCAATCATCGATCGACAATTTGTCCGACGAAAGTTTACCGACCGAATGGGAGGAAAAATACGTATTGAAGATTGACCAGGTTAAGAGTAGGATTTATATGTTTTTAAATCGTAAAAGTGCATAGCATAACTTAAGGAGATAAAGCGATAAAGTTAGAAGTGATTATAAAAAAAACGGCAAATAAAGTCTTATCTTCTAACATATAAAAGAAGAAGAGGAAATTTTTATTATTTGTCCGCGATGGACTCCTAAACTACTCAACCGATATTGATCAAATTTGCACACCGTGTGCAGTTTGGTCCAACTTAAGAGTAGGTAGTTGTTTTGCCCACGAGTGACCCATATTTTTTCTTTTTGCGTAATCAAGGATTTTTAAATAGGACATGACAAAGGGTCGTCGAAAAGGGCAGGAGAACGTCTGCCTGGCAAGCTAGTAATTATATATATATATATATATATATATATATATATATATATATATATATATATATATATATATATATATATATTATGTTTATATCCACATTTAAGATGAGCCAAATTATCCTATTTTTGTGGAGTTTTTTTTTATAGAATAAGGGTGACAAACGAGCACACATTCCACTTGATGGTAAGTGGATACTGTGACCCATAGACATCCGCACTTAACCTCGATTAAGAATCAAAACGCAAATTTGTTGTCACCCTGTGGACTAAGATGTAATGCCTCGATTCCAGTAAAAAGTGGCCTCCGGATCTCTACACTCACCAAACGATACACAGCAGTATTAAGCAGGTATTTTACGCTTGTTCACAGAATGTGAGAGCGTGGTCCGTTTTCGCTTGGGCCGACCTATTTATGCTACAACCATAATATAGCTGCAGCGTGGCGCTACCACGTATAAATATGAAATGATAAGAAAGAAGCAATAGAGGCTATCAGGATCATGCCAAATGTAAGCCCATAGTCTCTGCGTACCCTTCTGGGTGATAGACGTAAGAGTGTTTAATTTGTACACCAAGTCTTAACATTACAATAAACAAGGGACACACATCGATTTCCGCTAGTTAAACGACGATGATAGTGAAGCGACAGTAGCCTAATGGCAGGGCGTGGACCGCGGACTCATAAAGGTCGTGGGTTCGAATCCTTCATTCGACTACTGGTGTGAACCACTCGTAACACAAGCAATTTAAGCTTACCACGAGTGGTTAAGGAGAAAATTAGTAATGTCAAAAAAAAACAAGTTCACAATCCATCATTGCTTTCAGAGAATGCGGAGACCTCGGAGACACCGCTGGCTAACAGTTTCAGTGTTCTTCATTGCCTACTCCATCTTCCAAGCTGTGATGAGCGCCTCTACAACTCCTAAAACGGATAACCTTGAGACCAGTGTTGAGGTCGACTCTATCACTACACCCAGCGGGAAAGCATCAACGAAAGGTAAGACGTCTCAAATATAAATTAAAGTTACAATTATTATTTGTATCTAAAAGCTACCAAAAGCCGTGATACCTCAGTAGCTGCAGCTCTCAATTTTTTCTTAATAAAACCAGTGCTACTAACTACTAACTAAACTTAAAGCCCATCTGAAAAGAAAGAAGGCTTACTACGATCCTTAATACAGTATAGTTTTTTTATGCTATTGTAATATTAAAAGTTAAAATTTAAAGTTACGGCCTATATACGTCCCACTCCTGGGCACAGGCCTCTGCTCATTTCTGAGAGTGTTTTATTATAGATTTAAAAAAATAAAAGAATGAGGATACCCGCGGAATCTTTAACGCTGTTTCTTCACCGGTAAAAGGAACCCACAGATTACCCTCTAAGGGTTTAGTAACTAGCTAATTTAAATACTCTTAGCATTCCTGATAATCTAATAAAAGAAAATAAATTTCGCAATGGTTTCAGTTTCAGACAATGTCGTCTCAACATCACTGACGATGACTAGCAACGCTGAAGAAGAGGACGATAGCAGTGAGACACCTCCAGAAGGTGGGAAGAAAATGATCAAAGGATCGGAGGAATTGGAAGAGGGAGAGAAAAAGTTACAGAAAGATGAAGGCTACGTTAAGGTAAATACAAATTATTATAATGTCCCCCAGACCGAATTTCGGACGGCGGCCAGTCTCGACGGAGACCAGCCATATGCTCAGAAAAGAACTATAGTGCACGACTGAGTGCTCAAGTATAAGTGCGCTCCATATTCCCCGACTCTCATAGTACGATATGACGAAAATCCGATACGACGGGGGTTAGATTTGGCTCGGGACCTACCTTGAACTTTCAACTACTATGCCTTGAACTTTCTGACTCCGGACTATTACTGAAAATTTTTTGACAGAAAAAACAATAACTGATATTGACCCGCCCAAGATTCCAAATCGGGACTACATTATCACACTTATGATTACTACACCAACCACCAGGCAGTTAAAAAATTATTAAACATATTTCGTAACTTCCCTGTCCCTCTACTCATATATAAACACTAGCCGATACACGTTCACTCCACATGATAATATTTTATTTCGGAACCTAGGTATTAAATAACAAGTGAAAAATGTTAGTTTGATGGGACTATCGTAAAATCCGTTCTTAGTAAGCATCTACATTGCGAAATAAGTAGCTATACTACACTTCAAGTCAATCGGATGTATATAGTTTTAGGGACATCGTGATGAGTCAGTCAGACAGTGGTATTTCTCTTGTACTGTTATGACCTTTTTTACAGTCTGGAAAAAAATAAGGTGTAATATATGAACGGAGTAGAAGCCTACGGTACTGATATTTTATAAAATATAAAAACAAAAATTTTAAAAAAATTAATAAAAATCTATCGAAATTCAATTCATATTCACACTACAACATATATGAACTTGTCACTTCCCAGGGTTGCAGGCTTAAGGGCAAAGGACAAAATGATTGTTCAAAAAAAAATCAAACGATTAATTCAAAATTTTTGTTATTATTTTTTTGTAAAATATCAGTGTCAGGCTTCTACTCTGTTCACATATTACACCCTATTTTTTCCAGACTATAAAAAAGGTCATCCGGTATATATACGATTATACTGTTGTCTATTCCGCGGACAGAAATAAATAAACATCATCGAAATTAGCAGTAAGTAAAGTGTAAGGCGGCTCCCCATGAAGTGACGGCCTGGTAGGAGACGCAGAAAGTCAATGCGTGCATGTGGCTCAGAACCGTGCTATGTGATCTTATGACTCGTGTTTGGTTATATTTGAAATTTTGAATTCCGATTGCTTCTTTGTTTGAAGTAGGCTGGATGTCATTCAGTTTTATAAAATTTCATTTGTTTTATAAAAAAAATATTCCTTATATTCTATCTCCTGGTTTGTTTCCCACTGTCGCCACCACGGAATGATATGGGGGGGGGGGGGGGGGTTAGTTTAGTTTAGTTTACAACGGGCTGTTTTCCGCAACTCCACGTCTAGGCGCGTATTTTGCGTGTGGGCAGGAATAATATGCTTATTCGAGCCATGATATCTCCCCGAAGAAGCTCAGCAGTCCCTTGATGTTGCAAGCAACTTCGGCGAGCGATTCCGGCGTGCCGAGATGTTTAGCCCTGTATGAAGCGACTTCTGGACAACACGTGAGCCGCCGTTTCTTCCTCTCCCATGCATGCCCTGCACAGGGGGCTGTCAGTAATACCTATGGTGAACAAATGTTTGTTAAAAGAGCCACGTCCTGTGATAGCACTTGTTACTATCCTGATCTGTGGCTTGTTCAGTCTCATTAATACCTTGGTTAGACGACTGTTTATTTCAGGTAGGGCCTCCCTAGCTTGTCTACAGTCTACTAAATTTTTCCAAAACTGAGCGTGTAAATTATTGAAGTATCTACGTACCAGTGAACGAACGTAGCCAAAGGGGATTGGTATTATTGGTTCCGGCCCTATAGTTGCTAGGGCTGATCCCCTTCTGGCCAGTTCATCTGCTGCATCGTTGCCTCTAGATCCGCTGTGTCCCTTGATCCATTGCAGAGTCACATTGTTGTGCTTACATACCTCATTCAATCGTTGATGGCACTCGTATATTAGTCCCGAGTTCGTCATATTGCAACTCAGAGCTTGTAGTACCGCCATACTGTCGGTCAGTATTCTGATGGAGAAGTCTCTCACCTTCCTAGCATCTATTGCTATGGCCGCTTGGATGATACCCATGCATTCAGCCTGGAAGACTGTGTTGTGAGTACCCAGCGGTGTGCATATGTGGATATTAAAGTCTTCAGAGAAAGCCCCAGACCCCACACCTTCATTTGTTTTAGAGCCATCCGTGAAAACTTTGAGCTCTCTTGGAGCCAATCCTTCCAGATGGTCAGTTTCCTTCAATTGTATCCTGTACTTCTTATCGAATACAAATTGTTTTGGGATCCTATCATACTTGGCTTGTAAGATAGGAATTTTTGAGTAAATTCTATCGATTATATCTGTATGGGGGACTCTACTCTTACTTAAAAGATTTAGGGTCTTGAGTCTAATGGCAGCTAAAGTTGCTTCTTGTTGAATATGTAGATGAAGCGGTGTTAGCTCCAGCATAGCCTCCAAAGCTGCTGTTGGTGTTGTCCTTATGCAGCCCGTGGCAGCCATACAAGCTTATCACTGGTAAGGCTGAAGCTTTTGTATAGTGGTGGCTTCATTGGTTTTGGTCCACCATACCAGAGAGCCGTATGTGATCATGGGCCGAATTACAGTTTTGTACAGCCACAGTATAATTTTTGGCGTTAAACCCCATCGTTTGCCAATCATATTTCTGCACTGCCAGAAAGTTAAACTGGCTTTGCTGATTTTGTTTTCTGTATTTGTTCCAGTTAAGTTTATTGTCCAAGGTAAGACCTAGGTATTTTACCTCGGAAGAAAGTTGGAGTTTTGTGCTGAAGAGACTTGGAAGATGATAGTTATTCAGCATTCGTTTTTGTGTGAACATTACTATAACCGTATTATTATTATATTAACTTAAAAAATTAGTATTTGGATTAACAGTTAGGTCATATTCCCTGCACCATCTCTCCACAATACGGAGAGCCGCTTGGGTCAGGTCGCACACAATGCTTGCTGTCTTACCAGAGACCAGTATTGTCAGATCATCTGCATAACCGACTGTGTAGAAATGGTGAGCGTTTAATTTGCTGATGAGCTCATTAATGACCATATTCCACAGGAGAGGTGAAAGAACCCCACCCTGCGGGCATCCTTTCATGATCTGAATTGTCTGAGATTCACCAGCAATCTTTATTGTTCGTGTACTGAGCATGTTTACTATCCAGTCAATCAGCGCCGGTTCAACATTATGTCTACTTAGGGCACCTTTTATGCTGGAGAAATTTGTTCTATCAAAAGCACCTTCTATGTCTATGAAGGAGCCTAGGCATATTGCTTTGTTTTGGATGGCCTCTTCAATCTTTGTTATTACCTGGTGAAGTGCCGATTCTGTTGATTTACCTAAGCTATAGGCGTGTAGTTTTTCGTGTAGCGGTAAGTTAATTAGCGCCGACCCTCTCAACTTCCGTTCACACATCCTCTCCATCGTCTTTAGGAGAAAGGATGTGAGGCTAATAGGTCTGTAGGATTTAGGGTCTGTATAGTCGTTCTTACCTGGTTTGGGTATGAACGTGACTTTCACTTCCCTCCATCCCCTAGGAACGTATTTGAGAGCCAGACAAGCTCTCATAATGGCAACAAGTCTGACTATTAGGACTTTACCCCCCCCCCCCACTGAAGAAGTGCCGGGAATAAGCCGTCAGATCCTGCTGCCTTATAGGGTTGGAAACTATGAATGGCCCAATAAATTTTGTCCATCGTCACCACTCTTTGTGCTAATTCCCAGTCTTCTTTTGCTGGTGTCTGTGCATCTTCATGCCGGTTTACCCTTTCAGCTACACAGCAACCTGGGAAGTGAGTATCAATTAGGATGCGTTGGGTTTCATCCGGCGATGTTGAGTAGCTTCCGTCGGGTTTCTTTAAAGAGATACATCGCGGCGTGTTCTGCTTAGCTAGGATTTTCCTTATCCGATTTGCTTGTTCACAGGTTTCTATGCTACCGCAGAATTTACGCCACCCAGTTGAGCGTCGATATCTGATACATTTTTTGTATTCAGACTTAGCTTTCTTATATAGAAGCCAGTCTTCATCCTTTGAGGTATTCATTGCCCCATTTAGGGCTTTTCTTACCTTCTTACGTTTCCTGTCTAGTTCTTTACCCCACCACTGTTGCTTTTGCTCAGCATGTTTTGGTGGAGTGATTACTGGACATGATTCATGGTAGCTATCGATCATGGCTTTAGTGACAGCTGCTACCTGTTCTTCTAGGAGCGATTGATCTGCTATGGTATTATATCCCCCAACACCCGCGAGCGAAGATGTCAGCCTACTGAGGTATTTTGTTTTATCCGTCTTGCGGGGATTTCTCCATGGTGGTATAGCGGGGATATCGACCTGTAGTACGCAGCAGATCCATCTGTGGTCTGAGCATGAGGCCTCTTTCGACACATGCCATCCCGTTATTAGCTTAGCTGCTCCTTCTGTTGCAATGTGAGGTCGATTATTGTGTGACAGCGTTTATTTATGAAGGTTGGTTCAGAACCAGTGTTTAATATGGTTAGGTTAGTGCTAAATAAATATTCTACTAAAACCTTACCTCGTTCATTGGGTTTTTCCATTCCCCAAAGGGGATGATGCGCGTTGGAGTCCGTCCCGATCACAACCTCTAGTCCGGCCCTCTCACAGAAATTCACCAGCCTGAGAGGTCGTGAGGGGGAGGGATGTCTTCCTCAGGAATGTAGACCGAGGCGACGACTAACCTTTCCTCCTGTGTGTTTTGTAATGCTACGGCATACATGTCTCTGGAACAGAAATCTGTTAGTGGTTTTGCACAGATATCTTTAGTAGTGTAAATACACGCTCTAGGCTTGTCATGCTCAGAGTTGTAGAATAACTTACCTCTTAGTTTGTTTAGGCCTTTAATTTTACCGGCCCCAACCCATGGCTCTTGGATTAGGGCTATGGCCGTCCTTTGTGCCTCCAACCACTTGCGTAACTGAGCCGACGCTGTCTCACTGTGGTGGAGGTTGGCCTGCACTAGGCTAGTTTTGGACGAAGGGTCATCGACCGCGTCATCCCCGTCCCCGCCTAAAAAAGGGGGGGGGGGTTAGCGAATATTCCTACACTGCCACTGCTTTACGGTTGCACTCATTAGATATATGGTTAAACTGTTGGATGCTACTTGCAGACCGTAAATGTGTATATAATGTGCTCAATTGCTCACTGTAAATTTAACAATACGCTAGCAACCCGGGATCGATCCCCACAGGCATTTATTAGCTGTCATTTTAAGTTTTGATTTTGCCACGTACTCGGAGGTAAAGTAAAACATCGTGGGGGAATCTGTATGTCTGATGAATAAAACTATTTCTGGGTTGTGTGAAGTCCACGAACACGCAGTGAAGCAACGCAGAAGTCTAACTGCTCTATAGCCCCATTAGAAATGACAGCTGTATCCGGTCCTGGGACCTATTATAGGCTATAAAGTAACTTTTTTTTACAAAATGAGGATGACAAAGGAGCACACAATCTCCACCTGATGGTAAGTGGATGATGCGGCCCATAGACATCTACATTTATCTTCGATTAAGAAACAAAACGCAGATGCGTTGCCACCCCTGAAAACTGAGTTCGAATCGAACTAAAACCGAAAGAAATCGAACCTCGTTTTCAGTAAAAAAGGGTCTCCGGATCTCCACACTCATCGTACGAAACACAGCATTATTAAGCGTGGCCCTTCCCCGGTCGAGCCGACCCATTCGTGCTACAACCATAATATAGCTACAGCGTTGCTCTACCACGTGGAATGCCTCGTTTCCAATAAAAATCTTTTTACTCTTTCTCTGCGCTGGTTCTCTGCACTCACCATATAAAACATACCACCATTTTTATATAAATAAAGGTGACAATCTATTTGAGGGTAAGTGAATGTTGGTGTTCCTTAATGCTGGTGTGTTTCATATGCAGCTTTTTCGTACTTTGTGAGAATGTTGTCCTTTAACCCATTCGTGCCTTAATACTATAACAGTTGATTTGACTATTTACTTTCAGAAAGATGTTATACCCACTGTACATCCACTGAGACCAAACTGCACCCCGCCTGCTATCGAACAGGTATGACTTATATTATTTTTCTTTTTCTTTTTTAATTTACATATATTCTTGTTTAAACTTTCGTCAATAAAAAACAATGTAATAATATTATAGTTATGGTATTTCTTTTATGCCGGGTTTCTATATTTAAAAACGCTTCGTCTTGCCTAGACCCGTTTTACTGTAAATGTAATAAAATACATGAAAAACCCTTTTTAATAGAAAATACTTGTTCAACAACCAAGGAACCTTAGGAGCTTAAAGTTGTTTCGTTTTAAGTAATCTAAAGTTGCCGACTGAATAGTTTGTAATACAAACAGTTCTTACATGCACCTCGAAGGAAATTAAACGGATCGTTACGGAGAAAGAAGGGTTTGACACCTGTGGGATGAAATGACGCTTCCACAGTGACAAAAAATTATCGTCAATTTGCCCTCTGCTTCGCACTGGTGATTTCTGAATCTTGGCAACAGTGCGACCTAACTAACGGGTTCAACTGTGAATCTAAACCATTCTTGAATCAGCTGAATCAACACACACACACATAATTTAATCAAAATCAGTCCTTTCATTTATGAGGAATTCAGTCACATGTGTACATTGAACATATGTGTTCCGTCACACACACACAGACACAAGAATTGTATTGATTACATTAAATTACATCGATAGAAATATCAATGAATTTATGAATGTTATTCAATATTTTCCAGTTTCCTCATCCACTGATGGGCCAAACGGCGCGCAAACACGGAGGCCTGATAATTCATATCCTAGTGGCGATGTTCACATTCATTGGGCTCGCGATTGTCTGTGACGAGTACTTCGTGTGTAGTCTTGACAGGATCTGCGAAGGTTAGTTGATGGTGATCGATTTTAAGACGCCTTGATTAAAAAATATCTCTCAAGTAAGAGCGACAAACAAGCACACAGTCTATCTGATGGTATGTTGATATTATGACATGGGGTAGTCATCTCTGAAGACTCATATGAAATACCTTGGTATCCGTAAGAAGGGTTTCCTGTTAAGACCCACGTCCACTAGGCTCGCCAAGCCGAGGAATCCAAGGAAGTCAAGGAAAGAAAGTCGCCTTTTATATATTTAATATGAAACTGCGTCCATTAATAGAATCGACCGCGCGAATTGCTTGACAGGCGAAATTCTTCGCCGATGCGATTCGATTAACTCGGCGCGCCTCAGTCGACGCGGATAAGTAGATGAGCGCCAATGTACTTTTATTAATATTTCGTTTTCATAAAAATCTTTTTGTTTCTGTAAGTCTAGCCAAACTTGAAATGTTTCGTAGGATAAACGAAAATATTGAAATAATTTAACGAGATCTCTTTTCAAATCTGGATAGATGTAAATGATGAAGTTCGCCATAGTTATTTCTTTTCATATAAATATCGTATATATCCAGGTATTTGGGAGCACACCGTTTCCTTTTTCAATTCTTCTCTTCTTCATCAAAAAGTATTTGAAATAAAAACATCTCTTCATCCGAGCTGTCCATGACGCAAAAGCGACCTAATTTGATGAAGAGTTTGCGATGAATGAATAATTTGATTCGATTCTTCAGAGATGAGACAGTAGGAATAAATGGGGCTCGTTGCGATTCGACGCGTTTCTGCTACAGTCGATGCCAGGCTTAACAGTATTCATTAGCCGTGTGCCGTAGCTAATGTTCATGGAGCAGGAGGTGAAGGCTTGTAATGATGACGATCATGACAATTTTCAAGAATTAGAAAATTTAAAGACGAAAGATGATTTATTAATATAATTGAATTGAAGAGACAGTAGCCTAGTGGCAGAGCGCGAACCGCGAACTTAAAAGGTCGCGTGTTCGAATCCACCATTCGACTACCGTCGTGAACCACTCCTAACACAAGCATTTTCAGCTTACCAGGAGTGGTTAAAGGGAATATTAGTAATGCTAATTAATAGGATTACTAATATTTGTTTAAAAAAATAAAGGCATATATTTGGAATGCAAGTAATTTTGGTTGCACGACCGACTTAGACAATCGAAAGTGATAATTGCATTTCGACATATCAAAAATTGTCGAAATTACGAACCCATATTCATATTTTTATTCGAGAACGATATACAAATAATTGTGACTGTGTCTGTGTGTTATCTTTTATGAGTTCTTTTAAGTAGTTTGCAGCTTTAGTAATTTGATTAGCAGTGGTTGATATGAATTGTATCTCAAAAATTATTTGTTATAGTGTCAACATCAAGGATTAGAGAAAAAACAGAGAAATTGTATAAATCGCCATCGGATCCTGTTCAGCATATTACACAGTTAACACAGTAAAACGCATTATTTACAGAGTTAAAACTAGCACCAGATGTGGCCGGTGCAACGTTCATGGCGGCCGGCAGTTCTGCGCCTGAGCTGGCCACTGTTGTCATCGGTGTATTCTGCGCTCAAGATGATATCGGTAATTTCTTAAAGTTTTATACAAGGTTATCATTTTTACTACGAAACATATTTGTATTGTGGCGGCGCTATCGTCGCGCTGCAAGCGAAACACACCGGAGCCTAAATCACGCTATCAAAATTCCGAATCATAAACAGTATATATAGAAGGGGAAGGATAATTGTAGGGTTTATTTAAGTATATTATGTAATATTTTTATACGTAGTAGAGCCACGCTGCAGCCATATTATCCACGAATGGGTCGGCTCGACCAAGGTAAGACCACGCCCTCAAAGAATACCAGCGTAAAATAGCAGCTCAATACTGCTGTGTTTCGTATGGTGAGAGTAGAGATCCGGAGACCCTTTTTTTACTGCAAGGCATTCCATCTTAGACCTAGTTTATGGGCCACAGCATCCACTTACCATCAGGTTGACTGTGTGCTCTTTTGTCACCCTTATTCTATTTTGAAAAAAACATGTTTAAAAATTATTTTACACTTTACTCTACATATTTACATTACATATTGCAGACTCTAAGTTTTCAATTTCACCATCGTAAGTACTTAAATAATCAACCACTTTCGTCAACCCTTACTGCGGATAGATCACATGCGTAAGTAATCTCCATACATAATAGGAAACACTACTACATATATTGTAGCTCATTCTTTTGCAGGCTAAATCATATAGATGTATATTTGTCTCTTTTTCGTTTGATTGTAGTTTCAAATCCCAATGGTTTTAAGGAGTTGTTCTCATCAAAAACGTTTGCTTGGTCGGGGCAGGCGTGTCGGGTGTGATCGGGTCGGCGGTGTTCAACATCATGTTCGTGATCTCGGTGTGCGCGCTGTGCGCCGGCACCGTGTCGCACCTCAACTGGTGGCCGCTGTGCCGCGACTGCTTCTTCTACGCCATCTCCATCCTCGTCATGCTGTGCACCATCGCCAATAAATACGTGTCGTGGTAAGTTGGTTCGCAATCAACATCATCGTATCATAACGACACCGTGTCGCACCTAACTTGGTGGCCGCTGTGCCGCGACTGCTTCCTCCACGCCATCTCCATCCTCGTCATGCTGTGCACCATCCATACTAACTCAAACTCAAACATTTTATTGCGTTCACGTGGTTACAGAAATAGGTCTTAAGTTGGATATATTAGAGCCAAACATGAACCCTGATAGGGCGTAGCAATATTATATTATATTATGTTATATATCAATTTATTCTATCAATTTAGAAAGACTAATTTTATTTTATTAAACTACTTACTTAAACTTCTACATTACTTTTATGTTTAATAAACATTTGCAATATTTACAACGATATTAAAGAGGAATACATATTCAAAATAAACAGTCATTATTTTTCACCGAAAAACTCTGACAACGAACAGAAACTTTTTCAATTAAATATTTTTAAGCTCTCTTTGAACAACGATTTTTCTTTTTGTAGACATTTGGGAATTTTATTATAAATTTTTACACACATACCATGGGGTGTTCCTTATTTAACTGTTTGTAATTTTGTGATAGGTGGAGCTAATTTTATTCTAGCATACATCATACCATCTTCAATTTCACACATAAGTGCATTAATGTCTTTGAATATGGTTTGTATTCCGTAGTTATTTATGATACCTGTGTGTTTTTTAAACATCGTATAATCATATTCTAGATTCAGGTTGGAATCAATAAGGTGTGCATACTTATGTGTCATTACATCCAGATGTAGTAAATTATTAAAAACTTCTACTCGCCAGTTAAATAAATTTCGAAATCTACAGTATCTAAAGGTAGGTAGACACGAAATGATGTTTGTGTGTGTAATTTCTGATAACGTTTGTCGCATATATGTTATTAATTCAAAGTAATTTATAGTGGACTTGAAATCTTGATCACCTATTAGTAATATGCAGTAGTCTTCCATTGTATAATCCATAAGTTTGGTCTTTAGTCCCATCATAAGTGGTTTTATTCCGTATCCAGTCAGAAGATAATGGCAGATATCAAAATCTCCATGCAAAAATCGTTGCGCGATGGATCTTGTTTTAGTAAACTTGTTAGTACTTAGCATACATATCTTCTTTTTGTTCTCCTGAGATATTTTAGAGTTATTTAATGTGTTCTCTTGTTGGCTTGTTACGTCGCGTAATGGTGATTTGTTCATACTGTTAATATTATTATTTTTCCGCTTACTTAATATTATAAATGCGAAATTGTGTTTGTTTGTTTGTACTTCTTTCACGTCGCAACAGAGCGTCGGCATGGCATGAATTTTGGTATGGGGATAGTTCGGTGGCTGTAGAATGACATAGGCTACTTTTTTCAGCGGAAAAACATATCATTCCCGTGGGAAAATCGAATATGTTGCAAAATTAAATTCAGCTAGGTGGCGCCACCGTGATTCTACAAGACGGCCGACGGTACGATGGACGAACACAGAAGGTCAATATCTGGATTATTATGTCTTTTTACCAAAATAAAGATAAAAAATGTATGGATCTGTATTTTTCCTCGCAGGACCGGGAAGAGACCGATAAAAAACATAAAATTCACTAGCTGATTTTCTTCAAACGTTTTGGTGCATTGTAATTCACAGAATAGGCGATTACCTCGCAGACGATATTAAGTAATCCGTTGATGCTCTGCTTACCCCGCAAGGGGTACAGGCGTGATTATAAGTATGGATCAGAAATACTATCACCACCTGTCACGCTTTCACCCTTAACTATTACTTAACTGTGGTAGAAACATTTCTTAGTAAGCCTTATTAATAAGCCTTAGTAATATTTATTGAACGGAAATGAATACAGTTCTTATATGTGGTTATGAATTAATCGGTATTACAATAAGAAAAATTGTGCAAAATTATAAGATAAATATTTTTGAGAGTTCTTATTAACTAACGTATACATAGTTTAAATTGATTCTGCTAGATGTCGTTACTAGGTTTTTAAAACGCGATAACGAATGTTTCCTGACATGTACTTAACTCCCGCCGTTGAGCCGCGCGTCAACTTATAGTGCATACGGTACCTACAGGCTTAAATTGTTTCTATTTCGTAGCTTATTTGACTACCTGCTTTCGATTTCGGTTGTTTGTTATTTGCTTTGTGATTTGGTTAAGGTTGAATGGATTTATATTGCCTTTCATTTTCGGATTTGTGTATTTTCTTGGATCGGTTTTGTTTATTTGGTTGGTATTCCTTTATACATATTTAGACTCTGGCTTTGGTTTTGAATTTTGTTTATTTAGAATCGTGAATTGGTTTTCGTTATTTTAGGTTGTTTAAATTTATTCCTTTTGGATATTTTGGATTTGCTTTTAAAAAAATATTTAAAAGGAAATTTAAAAAAGTAAAGTATAAAGTAAAGTTACAGCCTATATACATCCTACTGCTGGGCACAGGCCTCCCCTCATTTCTGAGAGGGTTTTAGGGCAAGGAAGTGTCCGCCGCGCTGCCCCAATGCGTGTTGGCGAACTTCACATATCTTCGAAATATTTTTTTTCTTATTAAAAGGAAGGAAATTTAATTCCTTTTATGTATTTTAACGTTTTTTATAAGTAGGTTTTTTGTTACTTCATAATGCCTCGCAAACGTAAGTCCAGCTTTTCAAGAGTATCTTCTCAAAGACAAGCGAAAAGATGAGCTCGATCGCTAGAATCTTTATATGATGCTGAACTGAGAAGGCAATAACAAGCAGAGCGTCAGGCTGCTTTTAGAGCATCTGAGACACCTTCTCAATGTCAGCAAAGGCGTCTTGAACAGACAGAGCGTCAGGCTGCTTTAAGAGCTTCCAAAACACCTTCTCAAAGTCAGCGAAGGCGTCTTGTATAGGCAGAGCGTCAAGCTACTTTTTTGACAGGCCTGTTGGTCTAGTGGTTAGTGACCCTGACTGCTAAGCCGGAGGTCGTGGGTTCGATTCCCACCCAGGACAAATGTTTGTGTGATGAGCACGATCATTTGTTCTGTGTCTGGGTGTAATTTATCTATAATATTTATGTATTTAGAAATATGTAAGTATGTTTATCAGTTGTCTAGCACCCATAACACAAGCTCTGCTTAGCTTGGGACTAGATGGCGTTGTGTGATAGCTGTGGAATATTATTATTATTATATTACTTTAAGAGAAACACCTGCTCAAAGTCCGCAAAGGCGTCTTGAACAGGAAGAGCGTCAAGCTATTTTAAGAGCTACTGAAACACCTGATCAAAGTCAGCAAAGACATCAATCTACTTTAAGAGCTACTGAAACATCTGCTAAGTCAGCAAAGGCTATTCGAACAAGCGGAACGTCAGTCCGCCTTAAGAGCCAGGGAAACGCCTGATGAAACTCAACACAGACTCATTGAGCAAGCTGAACGTCAATTTACTATAAGGGCATCTGAAACACCAGAACAAACACAGGTGCGAAGAGATGCAAATGCACAGCTCCAAGCTGAACGTCGACAAAATTTTCAAAGAAACAATTGGTCGGTTTTTAATGACGCAGCATTCAATTATGATCCGTTGATTGATTATAAAAATCACAGGTTAGTTGTTATCGGACTGATGGACAAGGCGTGACGATTTTGCAGCGCTTTAAAATGAAAAGATGAGACCGCAGGCATGTGCTGTTCCAATGGCAAAGTGACTCTTCCGTTACTTGGGGAACTAGAAGAACCTTTAAAAACTCTCTTTTTATATGATGCTAATGAGTCACGGCGCTTTTTAAACAGGATCCGGAAATATAACTCATGCTTTCAAATGACGTCCTTCGGAATTGACCGAGAAATAATAATGCCGGGATTTTTGCCTACATTTACGGTGCAAGGGCAAATTTATCATAGAATAGGTTCACTTTTTCCAGCTGAAAACGAACAACATAAATTTTTACAAGTATATTTTATGGGTGACGAAGAAATTGAGGTAGACCGTCGCTGCCAATTTATCCAGGGAGTTGAGAGAGACACAGTTTTCAAAATTCAAAGATTCTCGCATGAACGTAACATTTTAGTCAAAACATTTAAAACTGCTTTAGAAAACCTACCTGAAGAGGATTACAAAGTCGTCATTCACGTAGATTGGACCCCACGAGGAGAGCATGAAAGGCGCTACAATGCACCTTTGATAAACGAAATAGCAGCCGAAATTAGTGGTGATCAATTTTCTTCACGAGACATTGTCTTGCGAGCACGTGATGATACGTTGCAACGGGTAGCCGATACACACAAGTTTTATGACGCTCTGCAATACCCATTGATTTATTGCAAAGGACAAGAGGGTTATCATTTTCAAATTCCACTCATTAACCCGGTCACAAAGGAGATTTTTATGCATATCATACGATGTTGCGAGAAAATGATTTTAATCTCTTAGCCCGGTGTAGACAATTGATTCATCAATTTTTGGTAGACATGTATGTGAAGGTAGAAAGTGAACGTCTCCGTTATATATCTGTAAATCAAAAAAGCTGCGCGTTGAGAATTATATACATTTACAAGATGCAGTTTCTAGCGACGCCAATGTAAACCCCAGAGATTTAGGTAAAATGGTAATTCTGCCGTATACTACCGTCCCCGCTACCTACATGAGTACACACAAGACGCATTCACAATGTACGAACTTACGGAAGACCTGATCTTTTTGTTACTTTTAATTTTGCAATCCCCCATGGAAAGAAATAACCGAGGAGTTAATGCCGGGCCAAAAAAGTACTGACAGACACGATTTAGTTGCTAGAGTATTTAGATTAAAATTAATGTATGTAATTAACAAAGGGAAAATTTTCGGAGAGGTGCAGTGCTTTATGTATTCAATTGAATGGCAAAAAAGAGGATTACCGCATGCCCACATTCTAATATGGATTAAAGTAAATAACCGCCGAGATTCCGGATCCTGAGCAAGGTAAAGAATTGTATGATACCATCGTCCGAAATATGATTCACGGTCCATGTATGAAAGAAGGAAAATGTACAAAGAAATTCCCTACAGCTATTAAAAGAAACAGTGCACAATGACAATGGCTACCCTTTATACGGACGCAAAGCTCCCGAAGATGGTGGCAGGAAAGTTACAATCAAATCTCGCTCTGGAGCGTTCGAAATCTTAGATAATAGCTGGATTGTCCCGTATTCGCCCATTCTATGTAAAATGTTTAATGCCCACATTAATAAAGAAGCATGTAGCTATGTCCGCGCAATCAAGTATATCTGTAAGTACATAAATAAAGGAAGCGACCAAGCAATATTTAATCTCAGGAGTGAAGGTGAGGCAAATCCCGTTAATGAAGTACAGACCTTTCAAGCAGGGCGTTATGTCAGCGGTAACGAGGCAGCGTGGCGTCTCCTTGGGTTTCCTTTACACGAAAGGCACCCAACAGTTACTCACCTTGCTGTGCACTTAGAAAATGGAGAGCGTATATTTCACCGAAAAAAATTTCCAAGAAAGAATTGCATCACCGCCAAAAACTACACTAACAGCCTTCTTTCAACTTTGTCAAACCGACCAATTTGCAAAAACATTGTTATATTCTGAAGTCCTCCGCTATTATACTTGGAACACATCTAGGAAGGAGTGGAAACGCCGTATTTAAGGCGCGCCTATTGCAAATTGGCCCGGTGTAAAGTCATCAGATGCCCTTGGTCGTGTGTATACCGTCCATGTAACTAATTTTGAATGTTTCTGTTTACGATTGCTGCTGCACCATGTTCGGGGTCCTACAGGATATAAAGACCTTAAAACTGTCAACGGTCAGGAATGCGCAACTTATAGAGAAGCATGTGAAGCTCTGCATCTTTTAGAAAACGATAATCACTGGGATGAAACCATGGAGGAAGCTGTGCAGTGTCAGTCACCAGCCAAAATTAGGGATCTTTATGCAACTCTCATATCATCTTGCGGGCTATCTAATGCACATGAATTGTGGAACAAATATAAAGAGTACATGGTGGAAGATATTTTGCGAAGGTTACAGCAGACACCCGCGAACATGACATACAATGAACAATCAATTTATAATGGAGCACTTGGAAAACTTGAAGTTAAAGTAATGGCAATGGTAGGCAAAAAATTCAGCGGCTTTGGAATGATAAGCCCTCAGCGAACAACCAAAAATGAACTAAGTGATGAAATTATATGTGAAACAAACTACGATATACCAGCTTTGCAGCAGCAAGTAGCCGAATTTGTACCCCGCTTGCTTCCCTAACAAAAACGAGTTTTTGACAAAGTATTAGGACAAATTGAATCTGGAAATGGTGCACTTTTTCTTTTTAGATGCTCCTGGAGGAACTGGGAAGACATTTTTGTTAAATTTATTATTAGCGCAAGTACGGAAAGATAAAAACATTGCTGTGGCCGTAGCTTCCTCCGGTATAGCCACCACGCTGCTAAGCGGGGGCCGCACTGCACATTCTGTTTTAAAACTCCCTCTAAATCTAGCCTAGGAAGAATCGCCGATCTGCAACTTTAGCAAAAATAGTGCACGAGGTATAATGCTACGACAATGCAAACTTTTAGTGTGGGAAGAATGTACAATGTTGCATAAAAAAGCTGTAGAAGCACTAAATCGAACGCTCCAGGATTTGCGCAGCAATACCGATGTAATGGGAGGAATGGTTTTACTGGCTGGTGACTTTCGCCAAACTTTACCTGTCATTCAAAAGGACACACCTGCAGATGAAATTAATGCATGCCTCAAGTCGTCTCTTTTATGTAACAAGGTGACAAAATTCTAAAACCGACAAAATTCGGAAACTATGCTGACACACAAAAATTGGCGATGGGCGGTTGGAAACGGATGCTGAGGGCTGCGTTAAAATGACGAGAAATTTTTTTAATGATTTCTTATATTTACGCGAAAACTATACATTGATTAAAAGTACTTTTACGGATTTTATCGCGTTTTATTTATTATCGTCCCTCGTGACCATGGGTGTTGGAAAGCACCCGAAACGTCTGGTATCAAAAATAAATAAAACGCGATAAAATCCGTGAGAGATTTTTTGTAATTTAGTACAGAGTCATTCCGAATTAATTGCGAGCGTTTATTCAGATTTAACGAACAACATGCATGAAGACAAATGGTTATATGAAAGGGCGATTGTTGCACCAAATATGAGAGCGTTAACAAAATAAATTTAGATATATTAAGCGAAGTAGCAGGAGAAATAACAGAGTATTTGTCAGTAGACACAGTTATGGGCACGGAACAGAGCACTTCATATCCAGCAGAGTTTCTAAATTCTCTAGAGTTGTCAGGTGTGCCCTCACATAAGCTTCAATTAAAATTAGGCGTCCCAGTCATGCTAATGCGAAATTTAGATGCTCCTCGGTTATGTAACGGGACAAGGCTGCGTGTGACACATCTTGGACGGAACATAATCGGTGCTACAATTTTGACAGGCGTAGGAAAAGGTGAAAATGTTATTATACCACGGATCCCTATAATTCCCACAGATTTTCCTTTTCAATTCAAAAGTTTGCAGTTCCCTATTAAGCTTCCCTATTAGGCAAACGTTACAGGTAGCGGGGGTCAACTTAGAAAACCCGTGCTTCTCTCATGGTCAGCTGTATGTAGCATGTTCGCGTGTGCCAAATTCCCAGAATCTCCACATTCTTTCCCCGAATGGAATAACATATAACATTGTGTACAGTAGCGTCTTAAAATAGTGTTCAGTTTGTTTTTTTCCAAAATTAGAATAAACAGGCTATTTTCATGCTTTCCTATACGCTGCGTTTCAAAACATTTAAATGGGCTGACGAATCAATTTTGCTCAGTTTCCTTTTAATGGCTGCATCTCTGACAAATCTGTAAAACTCAGTTTTCTTTCAATTCAAAAAGCAATGGATAGTTCATTTCCCAGTGACCATGCGGGCGAAGCCGCGGGTAACAGCTAGTCGCCAATAAATACGTGTCGTGGTAAGTTATTTCACAATCAACATTACACATCATATAAATGTGAACGTATGAAATGTTAACAAAAGACATTATTTGTTCAAGCGATAATTGTTTGGTACTTTGACAGTATGAACTTAAACAAAGTAAATTTAATTTTATTTGCAATATTGTCCTCTAGACCCAATTTCGGTCACTGCGACTAGTCTTCAATGGAGACTAATCATCTGCGCAGAAGGGGTTTATAGTGTCCAAGTGTATAAGCACGTAATATTAGGTTACGAAATTTTCAGTCCGGTGATAGAAAATTAACCCCGTGCCTCGGAAAGCACGTAAAGCCGTTGGTCTTACGCCTGATCTGTCTGATCGGTTTATGAAAGTACGATATGACATTTACTTTGCTATGTTTTCTACAACCAAGGGTTGTCACTTTCAATCTATATTTTTACTCGATTACGGCGATGCAAAGAAAGGTTTCTAAACTTTACATTCTATGTATGTATGTTGGTGTAGAATGTAGATGTTCACCGTAACAGCCTAATAGACGGATTTTACCAAATGAATTGTCAATCGATTCTATATTTATAAAGAGGGAAGGAAAATAAAAGAGAAATCTATATTATTATAACTGCGTTGTCTCTCGGTACTCGGTACTAACTCGGTAATCTTCAACTTAGTGTATTGACATTATTTTGCATCCAATATTAATGTGTCATTTTCAATGATTATGAATGTTTAGCTTCTGTGGGAAAACAATATTTAGGTTGGTTACAATTATTTTTTTACCTGATCGTAATAAACTAATGACGATGACTAATAAAAAACAAATGGTTGTTAAAAAAAATTGTGACTAGCTTTATTTTTGTTCTATATTATAATTGATTAAGCTTTACAAGTCTGTATGGAAAATTGAATAATGGAATGGGGGAGCAACTTTACCACTATCGTAAACTTTAATTATGTTACGCGCTCCAGTCGACGACACAACTAGCGCCATCTAGTGTCAGGAACGAGAGCGAGGGGAGCGTTGCAGTTTATGACATCACAAATCTTTCGACCGACAGCGCCACTCGAAGAACTAAGTTTCTAGAAAATCTATACTCGAACTCTCGGTACCTTGCGCGTGTTTACTTGAACATTCCGGATATTTTGCTAATTTAAATAAATAGGTGGCGCAAGATGCGATCGAGGAGAGTTGAACTCAGCGACACAAGCGAAGCTTCGGAGCGGAATTAAGTGAATTAGTGTGTTTAATTATTAGTGTTTTTAGTTTTAATTTGTGTAAAGTAAATTAAAGTGTTAATTTAGGTAATTTTATCGGCAATTTTTATTGTCACGAACCTCAAGCTCGTAACAATTGGTGTCAGAAGTGGGATAAAATAATGCCGATTTTACCTAAGGAGGAAACGGAGGGTGTCCGTACCCGAAGTCAACGCCAGCAGGAGACGGACCAACGAAGATTTGGTGGTGCAACGCCGCAGACGTCGGAGGGCCAGCCACCGGCTGCAGGCCCGTCGGTAGCTCCTACATCTGCCGCACCTGACTTAGGTGCTCTGATGGTAATGCTGCAGGAGCAGGCTCGCCGACAGGAGGAACAGGTCCGTCGGTTGGAAGAGCAGCTGCGGGGTGGACAGGATGAACAGGCTCGCCGACAGGAGGAACAGGTCCGTCAGTTGAAAGAGCAGCTGCAGAGTGGACAAGAGGAACAGGCCCGTCAGCAGGCGGAACAGGCTCGTCGGTCGGAAGAGCAGATGCTCCTCATGAAGGACTTTCACGCTACCTTTGGGAAAGAGATAAGGCAGGTGAAGGATAGGGTTGCTCAACACGACCACCACCTGTCGGAAGCTGAAACCCGAATCGAAGAACATGAAACCCGAATCAACCATGTGAACAATCGGGTTGACAACGTGATGGCTGACGTGAAGAAAACGCTGGACGACCTCAAACTGGGTGATGGAACTACAGCTCCCGTAGTAGCTACTACACCTTCGCTACGTGGGTTCAAAGTGCCACCGTTCGACGGGACTACTTCCTGGTCAGCCTACAAAATCCAGTTCGAGGCTGTTATGAAGGCGAACGGCTGGAATAAAAATCAGGCCATGACTGCTCTCACACTAGGCCTGCGTGACCAGGCCTTAACAGTTCTGGAAGCTCTCGGTGAGGAAGTGACTTATGAGCAACTCCTTGAGGCATTGGAGGCGAGATATGGTGACGCTCACCTGGAACACGTCTTTCGTGCGCAGCTTAAAGATCGTGTGCAGCGCATCAACGAAAACCTGCAGCAGTGGGCTCTAGAAGTGGAGAAGCTGGTGCGAAAAGCATACCGGTCTGTACCTGCGCTCATTGAAGGGAACCTGGTGCAGACATTCATTGACGGCATCCGCGACCTGGAAGTCAGAGCTGCTGTGAGGCTCGGGCACCACGAGACGCTTAAGGACGCCTTGGCCCATGCAATGGAAGTGGAAGCCGTGCGGCAGGATCATCGTTCCCATCGCGTCAGGGAGGTTGCAGCAGCTACAGTTCGCGACCGCAACAAAGGATACAGCCCAAGGTGCTATGGCTGTGGGGAAAAGGGCCATCTTCGATCCAGCTGCCCTAAGCGAACCCTAGAAAGGGAAGGTGAACGATCTCAGGAGGGTAGTGCGGCCAACAGCACCGCCCAGCAGCAGCAGGGAAACGAGTAAAAGCCAGAACTGCGGGGCGGGTGCTGGCTGATGTTAAAAGAGCCCCAAGGATCTCGATCTCACAAACCCATGATGGGAACAGTCTAATCATCAAGGGTGAGGTCAACGGAATGCCGTGTAAACTGACCATAGACATTGGAGCCTCTCGTACGGTTGTTAGTTCCCAACTTATAAGTCAGTTCCTTGGGGACTCCGCATACAACCGAGAACGCATTAATTTGGTAACAGCCACCGGTCAGCGTATACCCGTCCGTGGAGAGAAGGAGATGGAGTTGAAGCTAGGCAACGTGATCTACCTGCATAATGTCATCGTGGCTGATATAATGGACGACTGCATCCTAGGCCTAGACTTTATGAGGAATAATTGTTGTGAGATCGACGTTAAGCAAGGTGTTTTGAAATGTGGACAGGAGGAACTTTTTATGGAAGGTGCGTTACCAGGGAACGTGTACAGCATTAAGAAGATTGTTCTTCCGCCGAGATCGGAAAGGATTGTTCCGGTTAGTCTTCCCCGAAACGCTGGGCAAGCTCACCGTTGTGTACTTGTGGAAAGGGTAAACAATGACCTTCCATGGAAAGTAGCTCGAACCTTGGTCAGGACCACTGACATCTCAGGAGTACGTGTGCTGAATCTTTGCGACCGGGACCAGATTATAGAAAAAGGCACATTAATTGGTACTTGTGAGGAAGTTGATTGGTTACGTCGGTGCCAATATATACCACAGGACCCCCAGCAAGGATGCAGAAACGAGAGTGACCACACTTTTGGAAGACTGTCGCAGTGTTCTGTCCCCGAACGAATTGGTCAAGGCGAAGAAGTTGTTACTCGAGTACGCCGATGTATTCTCATCAAACGATGCTGACATAGGAAAGACTGGTTTAGTTCAACACAAAATAAACACAGGTGAAGAGTTGCCTATCCGTCAGCGGCCAAGACGATTGCCGGTAGCACGTGAAAAGGAAGTGGAAACCATGATTGAAGGAATGGTGAAGGATGGTGTTATTGAACCTTCCTCTAGTCCATGGTGTTCGCCAGTGGTGCTGGTGAAAAAGAAGGATGGCAGCATGCGGTTCTGTGTTGATTACCGCCGTCTGAACGACGTTACAAAGAAGGACAGCTATCCCTTGCCAAGAATTGATGACACGCTGGACATGCTTACAGGAGTAAAATGGTTTAGCACGCTGGATCTAAAAAGTGGCTACTGGCAAGTTGAAATTGACCCTAAGGACAAGGAGAAAACTGCGTTCTCGACGGGAAAGGGTCTGTGGCAATTCAAAGTAATGCCGTTTGGGTTGTGCAATGCTCCAGCAACGTTTGATAGGCTGATGGAACTTGTACTTACCGGGCTAATTGGCGATGCCTGTCTGGTCTACTTGGATGACATCATCATCGTGGGCCGTACGTTTGAGGAACACCTTCAAAACCTGGAACGCGTGCTTATGAAGATTCAGAGTGGCAACCTTTTTTCTTTTTTATAGAATAGGGTGACAAACGAGCACACAGTCCACCTGATGGTAAGTGGTTGCTGCGGCCCATAGACATCTACATCTATCTTCCATTACAAATCAAAATGCAGATGCGTTGTCACCCGTGAGGACTGAGATGGAATGCCTCATTTCCAGTAAAAAGGGTCTCCGGTTCTCTACACTCACCCCGGTCGAGCCGACCCATTCGTGCTACAACTATACCACTAATATAATTGCAGCATGGCTCTACCACGTAAAAAGTTGAGCCCGAAGAAATGTTCACTATTCCAACGGCAAGTTAACTTTTTGGGGTTTGTAGTATCGGAAGAAGGTATCCGCACAGATCCAGAGAAAATCGCCGCTGTCAAGGATTGGCCGGTTCCAAAAGACAAGACGCAGGTTAGAGCATTTTTGGGTTTGTGCTCCTATTACCGGCGATTCGTGAAGAACTTTGCAGATATAGCCAAACCTCTGCACAAGCTAACCGAGGAGAAGCGACATTTCTGCTGGGATGAAAGTTGCAATATCGCATTCCAGGAGCTCAAGGACCGTCTGTGCAAAACACCTATTTTGGGATACCCTGATGCAAGCAAAGAATTTATAGTTGACACAGACGCAAGTGATATAGGACTTGGCGGTGTGCTGTCTCAACGGAGTGGTGACCAAGAGGTCGTGATAGCGTACTTCAGCAAGTCGTTGTCAAAACCGGAAAGGAACTATTGTGTCACAAGACGCGAATTGCTCGCTGTGGTAAAGTCGTTGCAGCATTTTAGCAAATATCTTCTGGGACGAAAGTTTCACTTACGAACTGACCATGCTGCACTAAAATGGCTATTGCAGTTTAAAAACCCAGAAGGACAAGTTGCGAGGTGGATTGAACTACTGCAGGAATACGACTTTGAGATCGAACATCGCAGCGGGAAATCTCATGGCAACGCAGATGCATTGTCAAGAAGACCTTGTCCTGAAGATTGCAAACATTGTACTAGGCAAGAGAGTAAGGAAGTGGTATCCGTGAGGATGCTCAGGGCAGACCACCTCAGCAACGAGTGGAAGAACAGCTTACTACATGCACAGCAGGAAGATCCTGACATCAAGCCGATTCTGGAATGGATAAAGGCCAGTGCTCCCAAGCCCAAGTGGAGTGACGTCTCAGCGATGAGTTCGACCACTAAAAGCTATTGGGCCCAGTGGGACAGCTTGCTGCTTCAGGATGGAGTTCTGTGTCGTAAATGGGAAAACGTTCGGGGAGACAGCTGTCATTTGCAAATGGTTGTCCCTAAAGCTAAAGTACCGGATGTTCTACAGCTGTACCATAATGATTGTTCAGGAGGCCATCTGGGAGTTAAACGAACTCTACTGAAGATCCGAGAACGGTTTTACTGGGTCCACTGTCGAAACGATGTCGAGGACTGGTGTAGCAAATGTACATGTTGTGCGGCTGTAAAGGGACCTCAGACTCGTAGTAGAGGTGCATTGAAGTTGTACAATGTGGGTGCACCATGGGAGAGAATAGCCATTGACGTGGCGGGGCCGTTTCCGGAGAGTGAAAGCGGTAACAAGTATTTCATGGTTGTGATGGATTACTTCACTAAGTGGCCAGAAGTCTTCGCCATTCCAAATCAAGAAGCTTCAACAGTTGCAGATAAACTAGTTCATGAAGTCTTCTGTCGTTTTGGAGTACCTTTAGAGATTCACAGCGAACAAGGAAGGAATTTTGAGTCTCAAATATTCCAGGAAACTTGCCGAGTTATGGGTACTCATAAAACAAGAACGACTTCTTATCACCCGCAATCCGATGGAATGGTGGAACGATTTAATCAGACATTGAAGAGGTACCTAGCAAAAGTTGTAGACAATCGGCAACGAGATTGGGACAAGCACATACAACCGTTTTTGTTGTCATATCGAAGTTCTGTTCACGAAAGTACAGCAGTGACACCAGCTTTCGCAAACTTTGGAAGAGAATTACGGCTGCCTGTGGACCTGATCACCGGGATACCACCTGATGCCCCACGCAGTATAACCGATTATGCAAATGACTTGCGGAACAAAATGAATGACATTTATGAGCACGTCAGACAATCGGGCCAACAAATGTCTGAGAAAATGAAAACCCGGTACGACCGCAAAATGAACAATAAAGGGTTCAACGAAGGTTCATTAGTGTGGTTGCACAATCCAGTCCGCAGCAAAGGGAAATCTCCTAAGCTTCAAGCTAAATGGGACGGCCCGTACCGGATTGTAACCAGGATCAACGATGTGACCTACCGGACACAGAAAGACGCAAGAGGGACTCCTAAGATCGTCCATGTGGATCGCTTGGCGCGTTATTATGGGACCGATAATGCTCGGGACGAGCATGTCTTAGGAGGGGGCAGTGTTACGCGCTCCAGTCGACGACACAGTAACGCCATCTAGTGTCAGGAACGAGAGCGAGGGGAGCGTTGCAGTTTATGACATCACAAATCTTTCGACGACAGCGCCACCCGAAGAACTAAGTTTCTAGAAAATCTATACTCGAACTCTCGGTACCTTGCGCGTGTTTACTTGAACATTCCGGATATTTTGCTAATTTAAATAAATAGGTGGCGCAAGTTGCGATCGAGGAGAGTTGAACTCAGCGACACAAGCGAAGCTTCGGAGCGGAATTAAGTGAATTAGTGTGTTTAATTATTAGTGTTTTTAGTTTTAATTTGTGTAAAGTAAATTAAAGTGTTAATTTAGGTAATTTTATCGTAAATTTTTATTGTCACGAACCTCAAGCTCGTAACAATTACTTGCAACACAATTTATATTATATTATGTAATAAACTTACCTTCGTCCTTAAAATTAAATTCTATTATTTTCATTAAAAGCCTGATGGAAAATTTGCCACAAAGTGAAGTTAACTTAGACATTTTCTATTTTTTAAATATTTTTCCTAATTGTTGTTAGTATTCTTTAAAATCTCTATGAAATACCAAATCTATGAAGAATATAATTTCACATTTAACCTTGATGCCCAGTCTGAGGATATCTTTTCTGTTGAAAAATTGGCCTTTTCAAAAATAGCAAAATTGCCAGGTCTTACGATACTGATCGTTGTCGGTGTGCAGGCCGGAAGCGCTGTTCATGCTGGTGATGTACGGCGTGTACTGCGTGGCGCTGCACTTCAACTCGCAGCTGGAGCGCTGGGCGCTGACTCTGCCGCTGCCCTTCAAACTGCCCACGCGCGAGGAGCAGGCCGCGTTAGTCACATACAGGTGCTCTTTTTTCTCTTTGCTGGTGGACTCAGACGGTTGTACTTTTGCCAATGTCAAACGCTGCAGACTATCAAAAGTCCACTGCTGAACGTCTTCCCTTAGATTGCCTCATGAGTGTATTTGCCATAGTTGCCACGCTTGACTGACTGGTTGGTAACCGCAGATTTTTTTATTTTTTTCGTTGTTAGGAAGATGCTGCTGCCATCTTCTTGTTTGCCTACGTCACATCTTACGACACCCACGGAACGATATGTGGTAGTGGATATTCTTACACCGTCAGTACACGGTTAGGACAGTGTCAAAAATTATGAAATATTTATAATCATTTGTTTAATGAACTTCTTCACAATATATCATGAGTCACACTGCAAATTTTATTGAAAGATCTGGACGGCAGCTTGAACCAGCAGACAGTCGATGACTATGTCTATTTCTGTCTTGAGATTCGCATCACCATCAGAGCACTAGTATTATCTTTCCCACTTCTCATTGAGCTCACAAACTCAGACATATAACTCGCGGCACGTAACTCTAGCGCTGAACGAAGTGTCAATCAGCGCGTACGAACGATACGCACAGCCAATCATACGTAATAACGCGCAATACGGCCATTTATGCGCAATTACTGGCGCCGTAGACCTACGTGCAGCGAGTTGTACTCAAAATCGTACCACTTTCACGCATAAAAATCCACTTCAAACTTTTACTTAAACAATGATACAAGAACAGGCTAGTTCGCGATAAAAAAAAACTTTACTAGGTGCTCTCAGTCATCCCTTGTTTAGTGCTCGTGTTTTCTACAAATCCTCCTCCGGCGGATCTCACCTGGAAAATTATGACGATTTTATCAGTCCATGTCCGCAGCACAGTGTAGTTAGCGTTTAGCCATCGATGAATGTAAAATTGTCCCAATTGGTTATAATTTTAATTTCTCGTTAAAATGTTATTCTTTGGATTCGTGTCTATAAATACTTATTTTACATCTTTTAAACTACTCGCAGCTTCGCCGCAGTAAAATTCACAGAAAATATTAATAAATAGGCTTATTTAATACATGCATTTATGCAACCCTAAAAAATAAAAAATAATAAATAAAAAATGAAATGATTCGACTATTTGAATATTTTCACTGATTATTCGCATTTGAATAATCGAAACACTATGATAAGATACTCGTACTTATGGACATATCATTGAAACAACGTCAAGCAAAACAAGTTTATTCTGGTAAATATTTCTCTAATTTGATTTCTTTGATAGATTCGAATTTAAATTAGTAATAAAGAACTTTATACTTTTTAATGAAACATAATATATAACTTCATAATTATTTGGATTTACGTGAAAGGTTACTTTAAATCGTGTAAATACGCTTGTAAAAAGTTATTAAGGGACAGTTAATGTGAAACGTCAAACTATATTTCTTAGATTTTGATGGAGTATAAGGCTTTATTAATATACTACCTGTTACCTAAATAGGTTATCAAAATAATAGTAATATGTCACAAATTAATAGACGTAATCAATTGAGTTTTATTCAATAACTCCATAAGGCTCAAGTGTGTTTATAGTTTTATTATAATCATATATTATTAGTATAATACATGATTATAATAAAACTAGCAGATGGCTCTAGTAATAAGCTACTATATGCAAGTCCACAATTTTAAATCTTTTAAAATCGCATTAAAAATGCCAGCCAGTAAAATAATGGCTCTTAAGGTATATGGTATGTTCCAAAATGTTTCCAGTGTACGGGGGAATGCAAATGACGTCGTTAACTGACTCCTTCTTCTACCATATTCGATACAACGAATCACTAATATGGCGTCGTTTATGACTTCATTTGCATTGGCCAGTGTACTGGGTTTTATTTTGGAACATACCCATAATATGAATGCTTTTTTTAAATTGAAGTTCGCGACTGTATCTTTTGCAGTGTTTATTTTATTGATATACGTTTTGATTTTTTGGATGAAATTTTTTTTAATATCATTTTTACCTCCACTTAGCTCGTGAACAGTTACCTACTGAACTCGGCCACCTCTCACAGTAAGAAGCATTTATCGTAATTGGTAGCGCGTAATTTCCCACTTTTGACTCTAATTGCAGTCCCGGTCTGGGGATTTTTTTATATAAATATGACATTCGACTAGTGTAAACAGAGACTTCTGAATAATAGTCGAAACAAACAGCTGATTAATGAGTACGGGACATTGGTCAATTGTAACACTATCAATAGTAAAAGACATGTTGGAGTCATGCTTTTCATGCAACGTATACAATTATATCCTTCGTATTTTATATAGGAGTACGGGGGGCCAGCCGCCCGCAGCAGCCGCTGGCGCAGAGGGTCAGTACACACAGATGGACGGGCAGACCAAAGAAACTCCTCTAGAAAATACTGGTTAGTTACAAAATTAGTATGTCTATTGCACTATGTTATAAAATGATTGCTTTATACCGTTCTTTGAGTTAAAATCTTTGCTTGTATATGGAGTTGTAACAGTAGGTAGGTACATTAAGCTGAGGGCCTCATTACACCGAATTAATTCAAAAAGCCTCTACTACTTTAAAATCTCTTTATTATTAAAAAAAATCTTATCTCTTAATACATTAGTATTAAAAGTTAGTTATACATATCTCAGTAGCACGCAAATCATGCAAATGTCCCCCTAATCTAGAAACAAGTAATTTAGATATAACTGACAAACTGTTTAATTTTAGTTATATGTATAAAATTTCTTACCAATTAAAATAATTGCAACAATTCTATGAATCTATAAACTAATGTTGCTGCTAAATCATTAAGAGTAACCTTTATCATAGAACAGTTTCAAGAATGTTCAGTTAATAACGCAGAATTAGAAACTAGCACTATTAACTCTTACTTGTGTGTTGTGTTATTAAGACAAGAAAGATAAAAACCTCATAAGTTTGTTCTTTCTTAGTTAGTAACCTGTTTTCATTACAACTACTGTGCAAGTGTCGTAAGGAAAAATAGCCTACAATATGAAAAAAGTGTTTCCATGTTACTATTAGATTATTTGAAATAAATACATAGAAAAATCTAAATACCATTAAATAAAAATGGAGTGCTAGAAATCAGTTTCAAATAAATATTAATAACAATAAATATTTCATTATCATCGTCATTACAGCTTTTCAAAAGTTCACTGCTGAACATAGGCCCCAAGCAATGCTACAAATTGCCCCAAGCAATGCTACAAATTCTTACTAATACCATTGATTAAATTTTAACAAAACTATATTAATGATTTTCAAACCATATCAAAACAGCAGTTGAATATGAATTTTTCGATTTGTAAAAGAAAACAAGTGTGCACAAAATTTTTCATTGTTAGGAATTAAAATAGACAATAATCTAAATTCGAAAAGCCATGTGTTAAAAAAGGTCAACAAATACCAATTACAGCTAAAATGGCCTACAATGCGTATGCGCTCGCTTGGTTACGCTACTGGGAAACTACAGAGATCCCAAAACTCTTTATCGCTCAAAGAATTCTACGAAATCCTTCATAAGAATTCTAGCAAAATCTAGGGAAAGCTGTAGACCATATTTTATACAATACAAGATATTGACAGTGACATCTTTATATATATTAAAATCATATAAATTAGTAAGAAAACGTAAGGCACTTAAGGGGAATATGGTCACTTTAAGCTTTGACGCCATATAAAACCAAAACTAAGAAGAAGACAGAGATAAAAACACCGCACAAGTCGTATACTATAACTAATATATTAAAGAAAAAAAATAGTAAACAAGCTTTAGCAATAATTAGGAATATTTCGAAAAATCAACTTAAAAAAATTTACTTCACTACACAATACTAATATCGACTTTACTTCACTGTAATATCAAATGTCAAAATGGCCTCGATAAAGCAGCGCCTTTTTTACCCTTTATTATTAGAATTAATCTAATAATAAAGTTAAGCAGCGCCTTTTTTACCCTTTATTAAAGAATTTACTGATGAGCTATCGTATCACAGATGCATCTATGCAAACAAGGATGTAGTTTTAAAGTTATATGTTAGTGACTATATTATCCGGATGACCGTATTACCCTCACGTACTATATAGATATTTTTCAAACAGCCGGTGATAGCAATGTTAATAGACTTATGTCTATTACATTACAAAAGCCCTGATAGTTCAGATGGTTAGCGCTCGCTGTAATTTGCACAGTACGCGAGAAACCAGTTTCGATCCCCTCTGGCACCAATGAAAATGTTAATTGCAATTTTAAGTGCTGATTTATCACGTGCTTGGCGCTGAATGAAAACATCGTAAAGAAAACCTGCATTTATGAAAAATAAGAAAAAATATATTTCGAAGACATGTGAAGTTCGCCAACACACATTGTGGCAGCGCCGCGGACATTTCCTTGCCCTTAAAACCCTCCCAGAAATGAGAGGAGGCCTGTGCCCAGCAGTGGGACCTATGTAGGCTGTAATTTTATGTACAACTTAGGAAGAGAAAGAAATAAAAATGACCTAAAACCACTTTCTCTGTATACAGTTTTGGACCATATTCCATGGCACTTAAATTATATAATATATTAGACAAAGATATAGGAGATCTATAGAAGAATATAAGGAGTTTGTGATAACACATCAAAACGCAATTTACGTTTTGATTAAGAAATGTTATTATAAATCAGATGAATATTATGTACAATTGAAGTAAATAAATAAATACATTAAATACTAATACAATGTATTGTGAATACTATAATAATACCTATAATGTATAAAAAATATATAAATATTAGAATTAAGGTATTAGAAATTATGGGTAGCTTTGTTCAATATTGTTATACACTTACAGGGTGCATGTGCTGTAATGTGTCACGCAAAACCACATGTAAATGCAATAAATAAATAAATAGTCAAAACCATAGAATACTATAATACACAATAGAATGGCTGTCAACCTTATTTTGTACGAGGATAGGCGTCGCCGGGAGCACACATACAAGCAATTACGTCGTATTATCAGTTAATCACTACTACAAAACCGATTCGATTGGTTGACAGACGGATTTTAATACGTATTTATTTGTAAATAGCGTGCAATTGGCATATAGTTTGCATGCGAAATTTGGAAAGGTTTGTAACGTCAAAATAAATCTCGTGTTGACATTTATATGTGTGAATTGACGTGTTAGTGTCATTTTAGTGGCTGTACGGGCTCCCACTCCTTCGTTCTATTATGTATGTATTATAGTATTCTATGGACAAAACAAGTCAATAAAAAGGATCATTGTAGTTGGTACTTTCTTTTTAATATTAATTTTAATAATAATTAATTTTAAACTTGTTTGCAGCTTACAATCCGGATGGAGCGTATGACAACGCTGCCTATAACGCGGAACCCATTCCCGTTTGGGACCCCAATCAAGTTTGGGATCCTAATCAGGTTTGGGGCGAAACGGTAAACAGTTACTAAAATATACTTTTTATCAATAGTTTTAGTAAAAATGTCCTCTAGACCGAATTTCGGCCCAACGGCTAACATCAACGGAGACTGCGACCAATTTTACTGCGCAGGGCAGGATTAATGCACGAGTGTGCACGGTGTGCGCACAGATGCACTCTATTGCCTCACTCTCATAGTGATGAAGCGGCAATCCGATATGACCGGTTTTATACAGGGTTATTTTTTAAAGAGTGGCCAAATTTTAAACTTAAGTTCAATTATATAAATAATGATATACCGTGACCGCAGTTTCTGTAAATACGAGTAAATAGGCTTCTACCTTTATTTGAAATTATCCCAAATTGAATGAGATGAGCAACAACGTTTTTGCCTACCGATCGACGCTTACGAGTGTGTACTTGCGCAGTAAAATCAGTTAAAGTAATGCATTATCACACATTTTGAATTAAAAAAAATTAACTTAGATAAAAAGATAATTTTTAATTTAATTTAGATAAATAGAATGTTTGAGATTTTTTAATTAATTATTATTCATCGTTTGCCTATATTATTTATTTTGAACTTTTTCTGCAAATTTGGCCAGTTATTGCACAATAACCCCGTAGAGAAACAAGCGCAGTACCAACGGCTTTACGTGTTATCGGAGGCATAAAGGTGTAATACGGCCACCTTCCTGACTCCGTTCAACTAATGAAGTTTTTTTGACTGAAAACCCCAAAAACTTATTATGGCCAAACCCAGGACCTCGGGCTAAGCTGTCGCGCTGACTACTATTAAACCAATGAGGCACTCATAGTTTTAATACTGTTACGAGCTTGAGGTTCGTGACAATAAAAATTGCCGATAAAATTACCTAAATTAACACTTTAAATTTACTTTACACAAATTAAAACTTAAAACACTAATAATTAAACACACTAATTCACTTTATTCCGCTCCGAAGCTTCGCTTGTCTCGCCCAAATCCAATACTGCCCCGATCGCTATATATATGCATAGGCGCTTGCAGCGCCTATATATACAAATTAGCAATTAAGCATCCGGAATATTCAAGTAAATGCGCGCAAAGCGACGAGTGTTCGAGTGTAGATTTTCTAGAAACTTAGTTCTTCGGATGGCGCTGTCGGTTGAAAGATTTGTGATGTCATTTTTGCAAAGCTCCCCTCGCTCTCGTTCCTGACACTAGATGGCGCTAGTGTATGACGTTGACTTATTCACGCAACACTGTCCCCTCCTAAGACATGCTCGTCCCGAGCATTATCGGTCCCATAATAACGCGCCAAGCGATCCAGATGGACGATCTTAGGAGTCCCTCTTGCGCCTTTCTGTATCCGGTAGGTCACATCGTTGATCCTGGTTTACAATCCGGTACGGGCCGTCCCATTTAGCTTGAAGCTTAGGAGAGTTTTGCCTTTGCTGTGGACTGGATTGTGCATCCACACTAATTAACCCTTTATTGTTCATTTTGCAGACATTTGCTGGCCCGATTGTCTGACGTGCTCATAAATGTCATTCATTTTGTTCCGCAAGTCATTTGCATAATCGGGTATACTGCGTGGGGCATCAGGTGGTATCCAGGTGATCAGGTCTGCAGGCAGCCGTAATTCTCTTCCAAAGTTTGCGAAAGCTGGTGTCACTGCTGTACTTTCGTGAACAGAACTTCGATATGACAACAAAAACGGTTGTGTGTGCTTGTCCCAATCTCGTTGCCGATTGTCTACAACTTTTGCTAGGTACCTCTCCAATGTCTGATTAAATCGTTCCACCATTCCATCAGATTACGGGTGATAAGAAGTCGTTCTTGTTTTATGAGTACCCATAACTCGGCAAGTTTCCTGGAATATTTGAGACTCAAAATTCCTTCCTGGATCGCTGTGAATCTCTAAAGGTACTCCAAAACGACAGAAGACTTCATGAACTAGTTTATCTGCAACTGTTGAAGCTTCTTGATTTGGAATGGCGAAAACTTCTGGCCACTTTGTGAAGTAATCCATCACAACCATGAAATACTTGTTACCGCTTTCACTCTCCGGAAACGGCCCCACCACGTCAATGGCTATTCTCTCCCATGGTGCACCAGCATTGTACAACTTCAATGCACCTCTACTACGAGTCTGAGGTCCCTTTACAGCCGTACAACTTGTACATTTGCAACACCAGTCCTCGACATCGTTTCGACAGTGGACCCAATAAAACCGTTCTCGGATCTTCAGTAGAGTTCGTTTAACTCCCAGATGGCCTCCGGAACAATCATTATGGTACAGCTGTAGAACATCCGGTACTTTAGCTTTAGGGACAACCATTTGCAAATGACAGCTGTCTCCCCTAACATTTTCCCATTTACGGCACAGAACTCCATCCTGAAGCAGCAAGCTGTCCCACTGAGCCCAATAGCTTTTAGTGGTCGAACTCATTGCTGAGACGTCGCTCCACTTAAGCTTGGGAGCACTGGCCTTTATCCATTCCAGAATCGGCTTGATGTCCGGATCTTCCTGCTGTGCATGTTGTAAGCTGTCCTTCCATTCGTTGCTGAGGTGGTCCGTCCTGAGCATCCTCACGGATACCTCTTCCTTACTCTCTTGCCTAGTACAATGGTTGCAATCTTCAGGACAAGATCTTCTTGACAATGCATCTGCGTTGCCGTGAGATTTTCCGCTGCGATGTTCGATCTCAAAGTCGTATTCCTGCAGTAGTTCAATCCACCTCGCAACTTGTCCTTCTGGATTTTTAAACTGCAATAGCCATTTTAGTGCAGCATGGTCAGTTCGTAAGTGAAATTTTCGTCCCAGAAGATATTTGCTAAAATGCTGCAACGACTTTACCACAGCGAGCAATTCGCGTCTTGTGACACAATAGTTCCTTTCCGGTTTTGACAACGACTTGCTGAAATACGCTATCACGACCTCTTGGTTACCATTCGGTTGAGACAACACACCGCCAAGTCCTATATCACTTGCGTCTGTGTCAACTATAAATTCTTTGCTTGCATCAGGGTATCCAAAAATAGGTGTTTTGCACAGACGGTCCTTGAGCTCCTGGAATGCGATATTGCAATTTTCATCCCAGCAGAAATGTCGCTTCTCCTCGGTTAGCTTGTGCAGAGGTTGGGCTATATCTGCAAAGTTCTTCACAAATCGCCGGTAATAGGAGCACAAACCCAAAAAGCTCTAACCTGCGTCTTGTCTTTTGGAAGTACAAGTTCCATCAGCCTTTCAAACGTTGCTGGAGCATTGCACAACCCAAACGGCATTACTTTAAATTGCCACAGACCCTTTCCCGTCGAGAACGCAGTTTTCTCCTTGTCCTTAGGGTCAATTTCAACTTGCCAGTAGCCACTTTTTAGATCCAGCGTACTGAACCACTTTACTCCTGTAAGCATGTCCAGCGTGTCATCAATTCTTGGCAAGGGATAGCTGTCCTTCTTCGTAACGTCGTTCAGACGGCGGTAGTCAACACAAAACCGCATGCTGCCATCCTTCTTCTTCACCAGCACCACTGGTGAACACCATGGACTAGAGGAAGGTTCAATAACACCATTCCTTCAATCATGGTTTCCACTTCCTTTTCACGTGCTACCGGCAATCTTCTTGGCCGCTGACGGATAGGCAATTCTTCTCCTGTGTTTATTTTGTGTTGAACTAAGCCAGTCTTTCCTATGTCAGCATCGTTTGATGAGAATACATCGGCGTACTTGAGTAACAACTTCTTCGCCTTGACCAATTCGTTCGGGGAGAGAACACTGCGACAGTCTTCCAAAAGTGTGGTCATTCTCGTTTCTGCATCCTTGCTGGGGGTCCCAGTCGATATATATTGGCACCGACGTAACCAATCCACTTACTCACAAGTACCAATCAGTGTGCCTTTTTCTATAATCTGTTCCCGGTCGCAAAGGTTCAGCATACGTACTCCTGAGATGTCAGTGGTCCTGACCAAGTTTCGAGCTACTTTCCATGGAAGGTCATTGTTTACCCTTTCCACAAGTACACAACAGTTTCGAGGAAGACTAACCGGAACAATCGTTTCCGATCTCGGCGGAAGAACAATCTTCTTAATGCTGTACACGTTCCCTGGTAACGCACCTTCCATAAAAAGTTCCTCCTGTCCACATTTCAAAACACCTTGCTTAACGTCGATCTCACAACAATTATTCCTCATAAAGTCTAGGCCTAGGATGCAGTCGTCCATTATATCAGCCACGATGACATTATGCAGGTAGATCACGTTGCCTAGCTTCAACTCCATCTCCTTCTCTCCACGGACGGGTATACGCTGACCGGTGGCTGTTACCAAATTAATGCGTTCTCGGTTGTATGCGGAATCCCCAAGGAACTGACTTATAAGTTGGGAACTAACAACCGTACGAGAGGCTCCAGTGTCTATGGTCAGTTTACACGGCATTCCGTTGACCTCGCCCTTGATGATTAGACTGTTCCCATCATGGGTTTGTGAGATCGAGATCCTTGGGGCTCTTAACATCAGCCAGCACCCGCCCCGCAGTTCTGGCTTTTACTCGTTTCCCTGCTGCTGCTGGGCGGTGCTGTTGGCCGCACTACCCTCCTGAGATCGTTCACCTTCCCTTTCTAGGGTTCGCTTAGGGCAGCTGGATCGAAGATGGCCCTTTTCCCCACAGCCATAGCACCTTGGGCTGTATTCTTTGTTGCGGTCGCGAACTGTAGCTGCTGCAACCTCCCTGACGCGATGGGAACGATGATCCTGCCGCACGGCTTCCACTTCCAGTGCATGGGTCAAGGCGTCCTTAAGCATCTCGTGGTGCCCGAGCCTCACAGCAGCTCTGACTTCCAGGTCACGGATGCCGTCGATGAATGTCTGCACCAGGTTCCCTTCAATGAGCGCAGGTACAGACCGGTATGCTTTTCGCACCAGCTTCTCCACTTCTAGAGCCCACTGCTGCAGGCAGGCACTTGGTCGATTCGGGTTTCAGCTTCCGACAGGCGGTTGTCTTGTTGAGCAACCTTATCCTTCACCTCCCTTATCTCTTTCCCGAAAGTAGCGTGAAGGTCCTTCATGAGAAGCATCTGTTCCGCCTGTCGGCGGGCCTGTTCTTCCTGTCTGCCCCGCAGCTGCTCTTCCAGCCGACGGGCCTGTTCCTCCTGTCGGTGGGCCTGTTCTTCTTGTCCGCGCTGCAGCTGCTCCTGTAGCATCGCCATTAGAGCACCTAAGTCAGGTGCTGCAGATGTAGAAGCTACTGACGGGCCCGCAGTCTCCGTGGCTGGCAGTTGGCCCTGCGACGTCTGCGGCGTTGCACCACCAAATCTCCTCTGGTCCGTCTCATGCTGAGGTTGACTGCGGGTACGAACACCCTCCGTTTCCTCCTTAGGTAAAATCGGCATGATTTTATCCCACTTCTGACACCAATTGTTACGAGCTTGAGGTTTGTGACAATAAAAATTGCCGATAAAATTACCTAAATTAACACTTTAATTTACTTAACACAAATTAAAACTTAAAACACTAATAATTAAACACACTAATTCACTTTATTCCGCTCCGAAGCTTCGCTGTCTCGCCCAAATCCAATACTGCCCCGATCGCTATATATATGCATAGGCGCTTGCAGCGCCTATATATACAAATTAGCAATTAAGCATCCGGAATATTCAAGTAAATGCGCGCAAAGCGACGAGTGTTCGAGTGTAGATTTTCTAGAAACTTAGTTCTTCGGATGGCGCTGTCGGTTGAAAGATTTGTGATGTCATTTTCTGCAAAGCTCCCCTCGCTCTCGTTCCTGACACTAGATGGCGCTAGTGTATGACGTTGACTTATTCACGCAACTATACCAAGAAGGTCCACCAATCGCGATTACCTTATTTTATTTATTTTTGCAGCGAGCGTTAATCATCAGAGCCGTGGTAGCTCAGATTGTTAACGCTCGCTGTAATATAACAGAACGCGAGTAACCCGGGTTCGATCCCCGCCGGTACAAATGAAATTGTTAATTGCAATTTTAAGTGCTGATTCACCACGTGCTCGGAGCTGAAGGAAAATGTCGTGAGGAAACCTGCATGTCTGAGGAATAAGATAAAAAAAAATATTTCTAAGACATGTGAAGTTCGCCACCACGCATTGGGGCAGCGCGGCGGACACTTCCTTGCCCTGAAACCTTCTCACAAATGAGGGGACGCCTGCGCAGTGGGACGTATATAGGCTGTAACTTTACTTTACTTTATTTATTTTTGATCTTGTTGGTGTCATAAGAGGCAATTATGGATGATGCCTGAATTACCTCGTACCAGAAGATGGTATTATTACTATCTCGTTTATGGCAGACATAAAATACCCAGACCGAGTCCGTTACAGCGATCAGCCAGTCCGCTTGCCCAAACGTGACAATTATAACAAGTCCTCTGTACAATGGAAAATACCCACGTTCAGCTGTGAACAAATCCTACTGTACAAATTTATATCGAAAATCCTATTTTAATTTTTTTTGTTTTATAGAATAACGGTGACGACGCATAGTTTACTTGATGTTAAGTGGATGCTGTGACTTGATGTGAGTGGACACCTACTTCTATCCTCGATTAAGAAATAAAATACAGAGGCGTTATCAGCCCTGAGGACTAAGATTGCATGCCTCGTTTCCACTAAAAGGCTCTTATATATACAGTATTAAACTGCTATTAGACGCTACTATTCTATTTTTTATAGAATAAGGCACCTGATGTAAAGTGGATGCCGATGCCCATAGACATCTACATTATCTTCGATTAAGATTAAAAATGCAGATGCGTTGTCACCCCGTGAGGACTAAGATGGAATGCCTCGTTTCCACTAAAAAAGGTGCCGGTTCTTTACCCCAACTAAACGAAACACAGCAGCATTAAGCTACTATTTTACGCTTGTATTCTGTGAGAGCGTGGTCCTGCCCCGGTGGAGCCAACCCATTCGTGCTACAAATAGAATATAATTGCGACATGGCTCTACCACGTTAAGAATGGGAAATGCGTACAGCAAAGGAGTGGCATAATTTGCCGGCGTCTATCTTTCCGTCCGAATACATTCTGGGCGTCTTCAAGGCCGTAGTGAATAGATTTTTGCTACGCTAAGGCAGTGCGCTTTTCCATCTGGGGCTTCATCACCACTTGCCACCGGTGGGATTGTAATCAAGCACTGGATTATAATAAATGAATAAAAAAGGGGGAGATTCTCTTCCGCTGTCACAACACAGCAACACAACATATCAAGTTAAACGCCAAAAATACTTTTCCTTCCAGTCCCAACCAGCCGCAGCGCCGTCTGGCTGGGGAGTCGAACCGCAACCAGCGCAGACGCAAGCTCAGGCACCAGTCCAACAACAACCGCAGCCAGCACAACAGCAGCCGTCTATTCCTCTGGTACGTGTATTCCAGGAATAAGCTTACGTTTGGTCTGTACACTGTGGTGTTGGAGGTAAAATGAAACAATCGAATGCCCGAATAACAATAAATCTATATTTTGTAAACCATCTTATGTAAACGATTGCAATTAAGGAAATATAAGCGATGTAATAGTGTTAACATAGAGTAGTATGTAACAATAATTGCAATGCAATGCGTCTTCGTTTGTATCTTTGACTTTGTTTTTTTTTTGTGTGTGTTTTGTTGTGTGGATATATATATATATATATATATATATATATATATATATATATATATATATATATATATATAGGAGCTTTTATAAAAAGTTTTTACAAGAAAGAATATCATGGTTCAAGTAAATTTAGGTATCTTTATATTTATATTATAAAAATCGCCAATTCTCAATTCGACTGATTTTTTTGTATTTATTTTACGTGATATCTTCGCCAATTGTAAACCGATTTCGGTCATTATTTTTTCTTTAAATAGGTCTAAATATCGTAATGATGTGCTCAAATTCCGTCCCTAAGGGTGGGAAAATAGGGAATGAAAATTTTATTGTGCCTATACAGATACTTACGAGTGAAATGTTACACTTTATTTGTGTTTCTAGAATTATTATTGCACTTTCGAAAGGCACACGATGACATTCTGAGAGTTTTTTTTTTTTTTTTGGTAAAATCAGCGCGTTAGTTCCAATGTGCAACGTCTAGCTGTCACAAGTGAGCTTACTCATTTGAGAATGAATACATTTTGAGGCAGTCATTTTGTGGTCTAACATCTAACGAATTAAATATTTGATGTGAAGTGCATATTTGTATTTTTTTTTTTAATTTAATATTAATATTTTGTACACTGTTCTACTTCCCATGATAGCTGGAAGAGAATGCTATATAATATTAAGGCCGTCTTTTGCTCAGCATTTTAGTAGAAATGAATTCAATATTTAATCAAATATGATTAAATATTGAATTTATTTCATTCCGATGTCGGAAAATACCACGAAATAATTACGGGATAACGGAAACTGTGCGACGGAGAAAGTAGTATGCACAATTTCCGTAATATAATAAGAGACGACAGTATTGTCGCAATGCTCTTCAAATAACCAATTTGGTTAGATACTCGGATGAACCAAGGAAAAGCTATACAAAGGGATCATCTTATAGCACGCATTAGTGTGCGCGCGTCAGCGTCTTGCAAACGCACAAATTCAAAAATAATGCAACAGTTTTTCGAGGTGAAGGCACATCTAAGGATTTAAGTCTTTGGTTCACACACGGTAGAAGTGAAACCTTCAGAAAATGAGACCAATATAGTAGGAAACACTGTATACTATGTTCTATCTCATTCTCTCGCAGGCTAAATCCTATAGATGTATATGTTTGTCTCTTTTCAGTGGCACTTTTTGTTTCATCAGTTGCTCATTCACTCCCTCTCCTATAAAAAACGTTACAGTAAATAAAATTAAAACGTTCAATTACAGCCCATCGCGCCACCATCCATGCCAGCATACTACAAGGCGAAGGAGTACAACCCTGAGACTGCGGTAGACCCGCTGGTTAAGCCTATTGGAGCAAGTAAGCTACTTTTAAGTTGACAATAACTTTGATCGAATAGAATACCTTTAGTTAAAAAGATATCCTGCAAAAATTTGAGAATAGGCTTTAGTGATACACTGCCATCTGTTGTCATGTTGTGCCTAGGTTGGCCAGATCGAAAGACCAAAATATCTGGGCAAATTTAGAAAATATCGGGATTTCGGGGTAATGTCTAAAATAAAGAAATAAATATTAACCTTTTGACCGCTTGTGTCGTATTTATGCGACACATATTTCCGTGTCCCTACCGCTCTTGTCGTATTTCTGCGACAGAGAACATGCATGATTTTTTCGTTCTATTTTCGTCCTATTAACTGCGTGGTACAAATAAAACCATTATTAAATAGAGATATTCACAACAATTACTTAAAATTATGTCTCGTAGCTTAATACTTATTTAAAAAGCAACAAATATTTAAGTAATTGACAGCTTGAACTATTCTTCGGTGTCTATCGCGCGCGTCGCATAAATATGACCATAGGGATGGGACACAATGCAATGCGCATTTTAAAAACGAAATAACAAACAGCTAAATAATTAGGTATAATGCATCATTCAGCATAAAATAAACAATGTCATACGAAATAAAGTTTAATTAACATATTAGGTACCCAGTGTTATTAATAAAATTCCTTCTTATTCATAAGAAAAATATCCCTCGGGTTCTTTGTGTAATGACAACATTTGACGTTAGTTCCCATCCCTAGACGCCTATGTTCGCAACACAATTTCTCTAGTTAGTCTAGAGCGGCTGTCGCATTAATACGACCATTGCCTAAGTCACAAGCGGATATATATATATATATATATATATATATATATATATATACATAATCGGAATCTCGGAAACGGCTCCAACGATTTTCATAAAATTTTGTGTCCAGGGAGTTTCGGGGGCAATAAATCGATCTAGCTAGGATTTATTTTTAGAAAAAATTTTTTCCGTGTTTTCAGGCAATGAAAAACTGTTACAATATAAGAAGGTAATTTTTGACATTGTATTAATGATCGTAATAGCTCAAGTGGATATCGAGCGGTCGCGAAATCGTAATGCCATAGTTCGCGTCCCGTCCTCGGTCCGACATTTTTTCCTTTTTTTTTCAAGTTCCCTTCTTTTGTGAGAAAATCTATTATTTCCTGCACTTTTTTAGTATTTTATAAAAGTACAAAAATTTTAATTAAACTACTTGCACTCATGATTTTTTATTCAAATACCCAGTTCAGTCATTTCTATTATGTCAATAAGATCAAAAAATATTATTCATCGGTATGTAATTTGTATCTAAATGTAATTTAAAAAAAAAACGAGCAAAGCTCGGTCATCCGGGCACTACTTATAATATTATACATATAACATAATCTAAAACCATTATTATCATGAAACAATGCTTGTTTTGAAAGGTGTTCATGAATTACTCTCTTTAACGAGCATTAGCTTGGTGGTTTTTTTGCATGTCTTCACGTAAAGAATGCTAGAATGGAGTAGCCTGAACAGTTAATGATTTCCTAATGAATTCAGTGAAAAGAGTTGTGACAATAATTTTATGATTAGACGTTAATTGTGTTGTGGTGTGTGCGCAGACGCCCTGCAGCTGGCGTGCTGGTACGTGGCGTTCCCGGTGCATTTTATGTGCCGCCACACCATGCCCGACTGTCGCGGCCGCTGGTACCCAGTCACCTTCATCATCTCCATGCTCTGGATCTCCTTCTACTCCTACTTCATGGTCTGGATGATCACCATCATTGGTAACTGTTTTATCTCTTCTGTTCTCTGTACTTTTATCAACTGGATCGTTCTTTGCTATAGTTGGACCTGTTAGGTGGCGCTGTTGTCGAGATCCAGAAATCACCCCTAAGAAGCGGGGGAGTATCGCAGGTGTAATAATAAAAACTAATTATATTGATTACACTTATATAAAAAGAAATCAGAATGACCTTAGTATTTTTATTAGCCACCTCCTCTCAGTTGTTCTCTGTAGTAATTCGAACTTAAAAGCAAAATTTTGCGTCCTCAAAAACATATTAGGGGGAAGTCCCCTAAGCCCGGACGGCTCCTAAAGCCGGACAGGATCTGAATCAGTATGAAAAAGCGCGCCAATTTGTTGCTTGAGTCGTGGTTAGAAAGCGTTTCCCAAGTGAAGTGTGGGGGGAGTGTGTCAATAGTTAGTGCTGACTCGTTAGATGTGGAGCGTGTAGCAAATTTTAAGGTAAGTAAAAATTTTGTTCGAAGTAATTTTTTGGGTTCTGTAAACAGTATTTAAAGTATGGGATGATAATCATTGTTATTAATTATTATTGCTATTTTACTAATCTGATATAACCCAGGTGTTTTTTTAAGATTCATAACACATAATGTGAATGAGAATTTTTCTTGTATGTACCTAAGGGTCCCTAAGTTCGGACACTCTCAAAGTCCCCTAATACCGGACAGTTTTACAGTAAGTTTATTTTTGTTGTAGTTATTATTTTTGTGTTTTGTTTTTCAGATTCAATATGGACAAACCCAAACCGAGTTGTGGGAATACCCCCAAACATGAAATATTGAAAAAAGCTCAGTTAGCTACATTTGTGATTTTTTCAGGTTGTAAAATGAAAGTTTTGTAATTTTTTAGAAACCGTTCCTAATTATGACCAAAGTTAATTACAATTAAGAATAGTTTTCTATATAAACAGCTGATTTGATCAATTTTAATAGATATTCGTACGAATTGTTTGTTAAAATAATGTTTAGATTTAAAATTGAACGAAAAGTTGGCTGTCCGTCATTAGGGGACCTTTTTAAAAACGTCTTTTTTTCTATGTTAAATGTTCCTTAGTACCTACTACATTTAAAGTAAGATTTGAGGCTGTTGATATATCTGTGTTGATTAAGTATATAGTTGTGAACTTATTAAAGTGAAATAAACAAATGAGACTATTATACGTTCTTTTTTATTTTTATTGTTCCTTAAGTGTCCGGTTCTCGGGGACCTCCCCCTACAACTGTGAAATTAATTATTTTTAATTTGAATTTAACTTTATAAAAACCTGATGAACGGATATTAGTTTACTTACATGTAGGTGATTACCGCGTTATAAAAGTTTTAAAAAGAAATAAAATCCTTGGCAGTGAAGGAAAATATCATGAATAAGTCTGCATATCTGCGGCGTTAAAATATATCGCAGTGACTCGAATTAATTGTTCCATAATCTACTCACAGAAATGAGAGCAGGCTTGAACAACAGTGGGACATATTATAGGCATGTAGCATGTAACTTCACTAGTCTTGCCCTAGTACTTTACTCTTATAAGTTTAAACCATTGGGGCTTATTTTGTCCTGTTTACGTTAACATAAACAAGACAAAATAAGCCCCAATGATTAAAATACTAAATTGAAAAATCCCCGACTGGGTAAAAAATTTAAAAAATAAATTAATGTGCGTAACACTGCGTAGTAAAAAAAGTTTACAGAAACTCCATATTATGTTAAAATTCATAACTCCGTTTAGGCTAAAGAGCGTGCTAAAGCAATGTAATTATAGTAATACTTAATGAAAGTCACTTATGTTTAATTTAAAACTTGTTTGGATAATACCTCTGTCCTGGGAAGAACCAGCAAGAAACCCAGCGGAACTTTTTAAGAAAAGAAAAAGAAGACTTATGCATACATACTCGTACATCAAAATATTTAATAAAATTATTAAATATAATATAAACATTGATTCTCTTATTTCAAATTAGATAACCATCGATATATATGTACTTCGCACTAGATTTCGTATTGCGAACACTCACTATGTTAACTGAACTAGACTGCAGTCCGTACACCTGTTATTGTGGCTTCGATATTCATGCAGTGCGGAGCGTCGCTAATGATAAATTAGCACATATGCAAAATAAATAAAAATTTAATAATATATACTCGATTAACAATACAATCTAAATGAACAATTATTACATAATCAGCCATTAAATTAGTCTCGGTACGATTTATAGTTGAATATCTGTGATCCGTGTATTTTGTAAATGTAAATTAATTCTATTTAACTACCTTCCTACACATACATACTGATCATTCTATTTACGCATAATCTATGATGACAATTTTCCCGCGTTTATATCAACTGTGCATGCGCGATTCTACTGTCTACCGAGCATGCGCGTAGACAGAGTACTAGTGTACATTTTTTGTTTAGAATAGCTTCTCTAGTACGTAGTTAATATAACTCAATGGATATGACATGTAATTAACACATAGGTATTAAAATCAATTTTGTGCGTTCAACTCGCAGGTTACACACTGGGCATACCCGACACAGTGATGGGCCTAACGTTCGTGGCTGCCGGTGTCTCCGTGCCTGACGCTCTTTCATCGCTAGCTGTTATCAAAGAAGGGTGAGAATTTATATCGATATTGGATAATAAAACTAATTGGCGTTAGCAATCCGCGTAAAAAAATGGCCGTCGTAAATGGTATGTTTGTATTATCTTGTTTGAAGAGAACCTACCAAAGTAAGTTCTTCAAATAACTAAGATACACCTCAGACCAACAATACAATGCGTGGGGTTTGGTCATTTTTTTTAAATAGAATAATGGTGACATACAAGTGCACAGTCCACCTCACAATAAGTGGATGCTGTGGCACGAAAACAACTCGTGAATCTAAATGCAGAGCGCGTCACCCCTAAGGACTAAGATGAAAATGCCTCGTTTCCAGTAAAAATGATCTCTGGTTCTCTACACTCATCGTAGGAAATATTAACTCCTCAATCCCAACAAAAAGTCCATGCAGTCGCATCCGCAGCACTTAAAACTATTAAAACTTATATTTAGAGACTACTTTTCTATGAGGAAGTTTGGCATTATAAAATATATACAAAATTCTATATATAAAAGTCAGGTTTTACGTTATTACAAAAAGACTATTGTATTTTGATAACAAAACATAACAATATATTACTATAAATACGATATTTCAATATATATTACTCGAAATTATTTACGTAAAAAGATAAATTATATTTACACAAAAACTTTTATTACAATTTTATAATAAAATACTATACTAAAATACTAGAGAAATCTCAAAATCGACACAATATCTTTCATGCGAGAATGGCGTACGAAATGAACGTAGATTATAAATAAATATCCATATGATAACTTAAATTTTTATTGCACTAGAGGATAGGAAATTTCATATTGATTCTATAATGTCAAACTTCTTCATAGAAAAGTAGTCTCTAAATACACTAAAACTTAATGGTTTAAAGTGCTGAATAGCGCCGAGGTCGGATTCGACCGCTTGTGGACTGAGAGGTTAAGTTGTTATTTTACGATGGTATTCTGTGAGATCGTGGTCCTACCTCGGTCGAGCCAACCCATTAGTGGTACAACCATAATATAGCTGCAGCCTGGCTCTACCACATTGGTTCTAACATTTTACGCATTGACACAACGCGATGGATTCGTACCTGCCCAATAGTAATCTGCCCCTTTATACTAAGAGGATATATATCCCCACTAGCGGGAAGTATTTAGGCTTTGTTTGTGGAACATGTTTTTTTTTTATTTGTTTAATTTAGGTATGGTGACATGGCGGTGTCAAATGCGGTGGGCTCGAATGTGTTCGACATCCTCGTGTGCCTCGGTCTGCCGTGGTTCATCCAGACCGCCATCATACAGCCCGGCAGCCACGTCAATGTCATCAGCAAGGGTGAGCTTCTTCTTAGTCATCTGGCCATTGGATGAGTTTCTGAATGGGCTCTCATGCGATTTTTTTAAACACAGGATTTTGTGTTAGTCTAAAGCGACTTCTAATAGCGAATAAACATCTATAAATGAATTAAAGTTAATTTTATACTATAGAGGTCAACCTCGTTTTTTGGCTCCAGAAAATCGAAAAATCATCTGATTCGATGATTCTTTTTTAAATCTTCATCTTCATGGATTTATGGAATTATAGAAACACGGCGGATTTATGAAAAAATATGGAAAATATCTCACCTCAAAATTTCATATAGTTTTATGACTTTAAATGTGATGATCATAAACGCACTTCTTCGAATATAATCGTTCATAACTTTTTTGCAAAGCGTTAGACGAAGTTTGTATAGTTTTATTGTTAATCTACACAAAAAACAAACATTTAAAAAAAGCATTGAAAAATGTTTGTTTACTATGTATGTATTATAACTATGTATTATATTCAAAAATGAAGTGCATTTCCATGAACATATAAAGCCTTGAAACGAATATAAATTTTCATTCTTTTTATTCTTGTAATTTTTTTCGTAAATCCGCCGTAATGATTATTTAAAAAAAAATCACCGAAGTCTGATGATTTTTCGATTTTCTAGAGCCGAAAAACGATGTGACCGCGATAGTATAAAATTACGGAATTAAATTAATATTTTTAAAATGTTCGTGTAAGAATACCCATGTCGTCCCTTGGGTGTCATAAAACGCGACAGAGGAAAACAAACCAGCAGATGACCGCCACCGTCTTCCTAATAACTTAAAAATTAAAAAAAAAACTGCGGCTGTCAACACACCAGCCCATATGGTATCTACAATGTTTGATGTGATCTACCATATCTGCACGGTACACAGCAAACAAAAGAGGCCCCGAAATTGAGCCTTGAGGTAACCCTTTATTTCAACTAGCATTGGAACCAAGTGCCAACTGTGGCAAATATACCCCTTGTGAGTCATTCTATGGGGAAGCTTATGTTCAGTAGGGAACTTTAATATGCTGTAATGTAAACTTACAGCCTATATACGTTCCACTGCGGTGCACAGGCCTCCTCGCACTTCTGAGAGGATTATTGGGGCAAGGAAGCGGCCGCCGCGCTGCCCTAATGCGTGTTGGCGGACTACACATGTCTTCAATTTTTTTCGTTCCTCTGACATGCAGGTTTTCTCACGATGTTTCCCTTCAGCGCCGACCACGTGATAAATCAGTAGAGTCGTAGCTCAGGAGCCTTAGCACACGCTGTAAAATTCACAGTACGTGAGCAACCCGCTTTTAATCCCTGCCGGCGTCAGTGATATTGTTAATTGCAATTTTAAGTGCTGATTTACTGTGGCAGTATCGAATGATGATGAATGACTGGAGATTTGCCTCTAATCTGCTTCACAAGTCCACTGCTGAACATAGGCTTCCCCCAAGTAGTGCCACAAAGCACGGTTCCGAGTCGCCTGCATCCATCGACTTCCTGCATATCTTACCAAGTCGTCACTCCATCTAGTAGAGGGTCCGCATACACTACGCCTACCGGTACGGGGCTTCCATTCGAGAACCTTTTTTAGAATTAGAAATAGAATAATCGAATGTATTCTTAATTTAGGTCTAATCTATTCAACCCTGTCGCTGTTTTCGACGGTGGTATTCCTGGTGGTGGCGACCCACGCCAACGGCTGGAAGCTAGACCGCAAATTCGGTGTGCTGCTGATGATTTGGTATCTGCTGTTCATCACCCTCGCCAGCCTCTACGAACTTAACGTGTTCGGAAACTTTCACCTGCCTGACTGCGAATCTACTTATTAATCACTCTATCGTCATCATCATATAATATGTCTTAATATTTAACCGACTCCCACAGAAAAGGGGGTAAGGTTTTTTGAATGTATATAATAATATTTATATCGGTTCCTTTGCAGTCTTGGTCAAAACGGCTTGACGGATTTTAATTTTAGTATCATTTGATTTCTCTCCATCTAATGAGTGTCACATGTCACAGACTACATTGTATGATAGTATTAGGACCCTCGCAAAACAATATGGCGTGTAATTATTTCTTATAATTAGTAACGCATAATTGCTGTCTGATTATTTGTCATTTTAATGATAATAATAATTGAATGATGATCATTGATCACACATCACCATATAATTTTACAGGAAATCTTTTGGGACTTTAAATGGTGGTCTTAACTTATTATTCTGCGCTTAAGTCTAGAATGTTTGACTAGTATATTATTTTCAATAAAACCATTAATTATTGGAATATTTTCTGAACTGAAACCGGAGTTTATATTATATAAATTTATTTTTTATTAATTAGCAAATTACGTTTGGCAAAAATAATTTCGCTTAGTCAGTTAAGACCACTACGGTAAAACTTTGATCGTAGATAATAAAATGCGTTATTTTGTTAACGGCTTAATTTTTTAAAAGGTTTTTTTTGGTCATTAAATTCAATTAATATTTATGAACAAAATAGTTAAGGCGCCAGCGTACAGTAGATTTGTATCTTGTTTATGAAATAGTATTTAATAATAATATAAAATAAATAAGCTTAAATGCATATTCGTTAAAAACGAACCGCATATTTCTTAAAAGAAATTTCTTCAATTTCAGTAGCATTCAAGCGTGAGGGTGTTTTCCATTAGATTTATTTATTTATGGTTGGACGGAAATTATAAGTATTTGTACTATAGAAATATTATATCTTATGATTAACGAGACATCGATGTTAGCTTAAATTAATTTTACTAATTATTTAATAATTAATATCTAATTAATGCAATTCTCTCAAATTAGGTATACAAAAAATGAGAAATGGAGATAAATAAATTACGTTTATATTCATACCTACCTATTAGTTAAAACTTCCTAGCATTAAATATTAACAATTACTTACATAAATAATTTATTTTTTATGCTTTTATCGAAATATTCAAGTTTTATATATTTTAAAAAATACACGGCAAAAACTGACAGAAAATATTTCATTTGATCTCTGTTCATTAAAATCTTATTTTCGTAATGTCTTATTACATTGTTATTTAAAATAATTTATTTACAAAATATGATATCATTTAACTGTTCAGAAATTATAATCAAGCACAAAAGTTTCTTTAAACCTACCTTTAAAATCAAAAACCGGTTTAAGGGTTTTCATAGACAAACATCGAGATTTTTACGAATTAATAGTAATGTAAATCACATGTAGGCAAACAAGTTTATTACTAGCTGTAAAAATAGAAATAGATAAATAATTTATCATCAATTAGTTGTACAGTGAAAATTTCAATATAGCTTTCCAAGAGCTACATCAACAATTTTTAAACTGCTTTAATTTCAATCGCAATGCGTGCACGCGACGTGTGCATTGCGTGCTCCGGTCAAAAACAAAATTCGATAAGAAATATCACAATCATCACCATCTTGTTTATTATAAGAAAATAATTATTCATAATGATCATATTTTTTCGATTTATATATAGTAGTTTTAGATTTTCAAAAGCAAAAGTCAAATAGATACTATTTTCGCTATAACCTAGATTTATGTTTCATAATTAAGTTATATAATTTCGTTTTAAGTTAGTAAATTTTTGACTGACCTTTCACTTTCCAAATAGAAACAATCTCTTACCTCAAAAAACTACATAATAAACGTTCTTCCCCGATTAACTGAATTCCAATTGTATGATATGGTGTCTTATCCACAGATTTTTATTAGAGTAATGGAGACAGGTATATTAATTGTGTAAATACTATTTTTTTACTCCCTCTTCTTCCAGAATTGTAATTGATAACAACTTAACACTTAACAAAGACCATGAAACCAAAAGAGAAAGTATGAAATTAAAGATAAAATGTTTAACAATTATAAATAACGAATTGTTAAGTGTTTTATTAGTTATTGGATACATAAAATGACATCGGTGCCCTTTATTTCAATTTTGTATTGTCAAAACTCGCAATTATACTGCCGTCATAATGAAAAAGGACACACCCATACATTTTATTCTTAAATACTTATATATAGATATTCGAAATCTGAAAGCTAATCTGTTTAGTTTTTATTTTTAATTTTGTCTAGATTCTCTCAAATATTTAAACTTAAAATATTAATATATATATATATATATATATATATATATATATATATATATATATATATATATATATATATATATATATATATAATATGTCTATTTCTGCTGCCAGTCCACAGGACATCTACGACTGTATTCCGTTTTAAAGGGTAAAAAAACATGTGTCAATCATTCATTTCTCGTGACCGAATCATTCTAGTACATTTCGTCACACGTACACGTTGGAGTACATTTGGATCGATCATTTAAATGGATAATTTCAGGCTCCAGGATCCTCACAGAAATCTAAAGTATTACATATTTAGATTTCTGTGAGTATCCTGCACCAAAAAAACTCATTCAGATCATTCGGGATTCGGTCGGTTCTCGACTTATTCACAATTCACACCAATCACGAGTTAAAAAGGTTATGTCAATTGTTTGTGATTGGTTGCACCGAAACATTCAAAAACAGACGAATGAACCATCAATACTTTTAAGTGTGAGTACCAGTTCAAACGAACGAATCATTCGTGATTGACACGTGTCTAGTTTGTAGCATTTGGTTTTTCCTTTTGAGTGTAATTCAAGTGTCTATGAGTTGCAGTACCTACTTACCGTGATGGATCATTAGATCGTTTGCCACGATGCCTGGTTTTTTATTATTATTACTTTACATTAGTAGATACTAAAAACAGTATTATGGCTTTTTATAAAAGTAACACGATTTTACAGTCCTAGTACCTGATGGTAAGTAAGTGGTTATTGTAGCTCAAGGATACCTGTAATGGCTGTACACGCTCGTCTCATCGCCTCGCGTGCCTCTCGCCGCGTAGATGCTCGACACGAGGACACACCATGTACACACTCGTTGTATCATTTGAACTCCGTATGCCCGCTGAGATGGACCCAGATGAAACTGTTGCTGTGTTTTGCCTTTGTACCATTAGTTATTATAATTTTTTACACATTTACCATAAAAAGAAGTTTAATAAGCCATGGCAAAGAAGAATATGGTGGATGGTTTCTATTTACCGTAACAGAACCATGTACGGTGAATAGAATAGAGTACGCTCTTATTTTCATCGCGAGACTCAACGAGCCTTTCGAGAGCGAACGAGGGTCGCGAGACGCGACGCGGCGCGACGAGAGCACCTTGTACATTGTATACCTACCATAGATTACTGTATATATACTAGAGATTGTACACACTCTTACTAGGCCTGTCTCGTGGTATCTCGTGGTGCCGCCATCACAGTCTGTTCTTATACTGGCTCCTTTACTCTCGGCAGTGCATGCCCTGTTCTGTGGCGACATAAATAGGCAATAGGTACCCAGACGGACGGAAAGAAGTTAAACAACCTAGATTTTCTACAATCGTTACTATATTATACCAGATCACTCCACAGACATATATATTTGTTATTTAAATTTACTAATGGATTGGCAGACGTTGTCTACCCTTTTCACTTCAAACTCACAGTGTAAATATAAAATATATTAACAATTCGACCACAGCGCCACCTATCGTATGCAGATTTTGTTTTTTTTTTTAGCGTTAAGCAACATAGTATAAGGTATTTTGGTTCATAAATTAATACAGAATTTGTTAATAAATTGTCTACCGGGCCATTGATCAGATCTTAACATAGCTAGTAGGTAATATTATTCATTCTGTGACATAGTTATGAACCGTCGTCTCGACGAAACAAATGTATTGTGCGAATATAACCTCACGTCGTTAATTACACGATCACCAACAGACTCACATAAAATCTCCGATCAAAAGAACAATTTATACTCTCTATGTATTGTGTATATACAGATAAACATTATTAAAGTAACAAATAAAAGTGTTTAAATTAACTCTTTACACATCCGAAGTCTGAACGCTCTAGACAAGACCCTTGAAATTGTTTCAATTGTGTATATTATTTGAAGATAGACTTAAATGTAGTCTGTTCCTCTATAGATCTTTGTTATAAATCTATTAGAGCTTTTAAATTATATAGTGGAATTAATGGTGTAATATTCATTCGTCAATTATATTATTGTGTTTGTGCAAGTGTATCTGCATATGAATGTTACATAATATATTAAAAAAGAACATAATGCTACGGGATTAAAAAGTCTAATGGTGGAAATTTAATGCTCCGAGGCTATGTATGCTGTATGCTATTGAATATAATTTCAAAAGATTGCAGCGTCTTCGATAATTTTTAAATATAAATTGTTTATTATTATGTCATGAATAATAAAAAAATTATACATAATAACGTTCTTGAAATTTCACAAAGTATAAAATAATATATAATATTATATAATTTGAAGTATTTTAGCAAAACTTAATTCTTTTTAAGTTATTTCTAAGTCAAGCCGTTATTTAAGCTATAGGTATTTTTTAGCTTTCCTATAATCGTCAATCGAAGTTGTTCGTCAATTATATTTGAAGTCATGCAATGATGGTGTATATTATAACCTTAATATACACTACACTATCACTGATGTGTAAATAATATTGTATGTGCGTCTCGTGTTCGTGTATGTTGTTACTAGTGACAATAATTCCTTTTAATATTTCCGTTAAAAATAATGTTGCGCCTAATCAACAAAAAACACAATTTTAGAAGTGTTATGGTAGTTGCTATATTTTAAAATTCAATGCTTATAAAAATCTGTCTTTTAATACTGTTATATTTGTTACTTAATAAACTTTTTGATCTCAATTATATTTATAAAGGACTGTGTGCACTACATTTTGTGTACGTTATGAACTGTGTGCATTCCATTTTATGTATATGTATGTCAATGTCATTTTAAACTATAGATCTTAATTACAAATTTCCATACCTATCTAATTTGATTAAAATAATTTCCCGTTGCATCTACACTGTAGTCTATAAAATATTAATGAAAGTCGACTTGACAATCAACTTCCATAGTATTTTCGCTATCAGTTGATTGAAAAGTAAACAAAACAATCTCGACATTGTTAATGTTCAACAAAACCTAACTCTGTGATTTTAGCCCCTTTAGAGTTTTAAATATTTTTATAGGAACTTAGATGCGCAAAAATCGCTGGCTTTAGTGTGGGTTGACCTACGAGTACGTAGCATATTATGCATCAATTAAGAATGTCAATTTAACGAAATAATGTGAGACAGACTGACTTTTTGGTCATTTCTTGACATGGTCAAAATTATTAGTCAAAAATGAAGTTAGTAAATTTGTTTTCCAATCATACTATACAACTGTTTGTTGAAGTAGAAACAATAATATAAACAAAGCTAGTCTTATAAGACGATATAAAATTAGTAGAGTTAACGGCTTTATTCGTAAATATTAGAGGACCACAGTAAAATAATAAATTTCAAACACTTGTAATATTTATTTAGTTTTTTTATTTGTATATTTCTAACGTGATTTATTAAAGCACCCAATTGAGTTATTTTTTGCATCTGCAATTCTGTGAAAAATTAAAAAAATTAAAAATCTCAAATGTTAATGCCTACTACACTATAATATATTTAACATATTTCCTAGAAAATATCCTCAAATGATGATCGTAAATGTAGTCTACCGAAGAGTTGATCTCTCTTGTTTTAATTTATTTAAAACAGATGTGTCAACATATTTGGGATACAAAACTGTATGAATGTTTTATTTTTAATGTAATTTAATTATCTGTTATGTTGTATATACACTAAACCAATAAATATGAACTTATTCCTAGAATCCTATTTGACAACATTCCAATTTTTTTTTAAATTGATATTGAAGTGGGAACTTTCGATAAATTTTGACAGATGTGAACTGTGATCACTAGAAGACCATGATCATAGTGTCAAGCTATCATAGTGTTAACTGCTACATTTGTTTCTTCTACTTTTTCATCAGGTCGTCACTTTATTTAGTGGGGACTAGAGGCTCGCAATATTGCACTTGCCAGTGTTCAATATTTCCCCAATATAATAGGTATTTCAAAGATAACATTTAGGTAAGAAAATGAAAAATAGGTTCCCGTATCTATTAGGCTGGTCACATACATACGGAATTTCCTTTCGAGATTCCGATATAGAATTCCGAAACTTAACGAACGAGTCGGCCACACCTATACGGAATGCCGTTTTGTCCGTAAAATTTTGAACGGCAAAATACCGTATGTGTTTGACGGGTCATTGATTTTATATGGACTTGCTGCATTCGGAATCCCGTAGGTATGTGGCGGGCCTTATAATGGAATCGGCTTAGGAATGCGAAATTAGATTGTTTCATCGTATGTATGATGTATTTACAGTGTTACTTAATTGAGTTTACCTTTGTGGTTTAAATTTTTATACATGATTTCAGCGCAATCCACATAGGGTAAGAAGTGTTATAAATTTTCCTGATTACGAATGTAGAATTGTCGACAATTAGGTACGTGTCTGTAGTACAGTTTTAATAGTGTATTTATGAATTTTGTTTTTTTTTATGAATGAATAATATTTACGTAATTATTTATATAAATGAAATGCTTAGAGCATAAATATGTGATTAAATATTAATTAATCTAGTCTGAGTTTCCTACAAAGATGTTACAAATTTTATGTGCTTTCTTCTTTTTTGTAAATGGAAGTACTTGTATTGAATATAGATAGATAGTATTGGGTGAGCGATCTCGATTAGTTTTTTAGTATAACTAATTCAGCCAGTGGTATAACTTGCACTGCCTTATGCATAAATGTGAAATAGCGATGCTAGTAAAACATGTGTGAAAATTGGCACATTATTCGAATAATTGTAAGTTTGCGGCAACACTAATAATCATCAATCCGTCTTCAAAAATTTTATGTGCTTATAATTATGTATGTTCTGGTTATGATAATACATACTAGAATTATTTTTAAGAAATATTTTATCAGTATTAATATGTAAAACAAATTAGTATTTACAAGGTTAATGTGTTGGGTTACCAATGTAATGTTTTGTATGCAATTATTTCTGTAGTCGCAAGCTTTCCGTTTGCTAATCTTTTAACAGTAGAACTCAGACCAACAAAGAGAGGTAGACAGATGACTACGCACATTTAAAGTGACGTCAAAACCATGCCATTCACGCACTCATCTTTCTTCTATATTCTAGTTGTCAGCCCGTAAACTCAACACATGGTGAACAGTGGACACACATTTAAGCACCTGAAATCATGTTGGATGCAAATGGTTGTAGACGCGTATATGTGCGTGAGGGTGTGTATTTACAATAAAATAAATATGTATTTTTAATAAATAAGTACTTAACCTGCGTAGTATTCTGTATTTCTTTATTGGTCTGAACAGTAGAATAGTACTTTAAGTCCTACCTCATTAACGGCTTTATTCATAAAAAATTACAATGTTTCGCAAGTCTATGTACGTGTACCTATAGGTTTATAAAACGTTAATAAATTATGAGTTGTACATACATAAGGCAACTGTCTCTGCTATTTTGACGTTCTAAACCCAGGACCTATATTAGTCCTTTATTTAATAATAAACTATATTAGTTAATAAATTCATAAATTTAATCACATCAACAAGGAGGGTTAAAATTATAATAAATGACCGTTATAAAGATTTTTTTGATATTTTTATGAATAAGACCGTGGGTAGGTATATCGTACATCTTAAATATAAAATTTGTTACGTAATGTTTTCATTTCAGCCTAAGAGTATACATAAAACAAGAGATTCTGCTTTACTAAAAATGTAATGTAATGTTGTGCTGAGATTATAGACGTAGAGAATACATTCTGTCTCCGTGCTCTCTTATTGAAAACAACCATTTTGGTGTTAGCATTATAAACCTATGATAAATTACACTAAGTATATCTCGTACACAGCAGTATGGGCACAGTTTAAAAGTGTGGTATGGGAGTAAGACGGGAAGCTATTTACTGAATTCATATCGTTAGCTTTTAATTTGTTCAACGATATAATTCAAATCCGATATAAGTATAGCAATTAATTAAAACTAAGTCTACTATAAAGTTGTCAGTTCTTTAATTTGTCAGATCCATGTTTTCAAACCAGTATTTGGTGTAAATATCAAACTTTACACTGCAGCAGTGTAAAGTTACATATATAGCGAATCAGAGTTGGCAACAAAAACCTCTTCATTTAAAGCATTTTGTAAAATATCATTGAGCATAGATTTTGGCTTAGTGTTATAATAAATCGTCCACAATTAGAATGAGAACTCTTTATTTACTAAACTTACGAAAAATAATCAATTCGAGACGAAATAAAGAATTGCTAATTGTAATATTATTGTACAAATAACGCAATACCCGTAAAAAAAGATTGCATACAATGTTAACTCAACACATCGCGTTACGGCTTGTCCATAGAACCTTTACCACTGTTAAGAGTCCCCACTCTATAACAACGCATACATTTATTCGGAAATTGTTACATACCGTTGTTGATAGAATATAATCATAACTTTACTAAACACAAAACGTTTACGTGGTAGAGCCATGCTGCAGTTATATTAGTAGTATAGTTGTAACACGAATGAGTCGGCTCGACCGGGGAAGGACCACGCTCTCACAGAATACCAGCGTGAAATAGTAGCTTAATGCTGCTGTATTTCGTATGGTGAGTGTAGAGAACCGGAGACCCTTTTAACTGGAAACGAGGCATTCCATCTTAGTCCTCACGGGTGACAACGCATCTGCATTTTGATTCGTAATCGAGGATAGATGTAGATGTCTATGGGCCACAGCAACCACTTACCATCAGGTGGACTGTGTGCTCGTTTGTCACCCTATCCTATAAAAAAAAATCTTAAGATACGATTTCCTATATCCCATTCTGATTGTGAACGTCTTATATTAGATACCTACCTACCTACTTTAGTATTATTGTGTATATTAATTGACAGCTATCCACGTGTTTTCTTATTATAACTTTTAGTGTTAGTTGTTCACTCCCGTAAAAAGTTCGAGATGGCCGAGTCCTTGAAATAATTGTTAATTACTGTAATGTATATTACAATGATGTTGAATAAAGATTAAAAATAATAAGTATGTTTTATTTGATTTTTATACATACATACATAAACACTCACGCCTGTCACCCAGAGGGGTAGGCAGAGACTACGGACTTCCATTTGGCACGATCCTGACACACCTCTTTCGCCTCCTTCACATCCATATATCTACGCATACATGCTCGTCGGTTAAGGGTACTTCTAACGTGGCCCATTTTCAAAATATCGCCAATTTGGTCGATAAACTTTTTCCTAGGGCGTCCCTTCCCGACTCGGCCGTTCACATCTGCCATATAAATTTGCTTTGTCACTCTTTCCTCATTCATTCTTTCCACGTGACCAAACCACCGAAGCATTCCTTTCTTAATCCTGGTCACAACATCATCTTGCATACCACATTTATCCCTTATCACGCAATTTCTCACCCTGTCATTCAGATTCAAACCTAGCATATTCCTTAATGACCGCATTTCTACAGCATTTATTCTACTTTCGTGCTTCTTCTGCCACACCCAGCTTTCACTACCATACATTAAAGTAGGGACTAACACAGAATTATGAATCACCATACGTGCCTGTTTTGACACATTCTGGTTCTCCATAATAGAGTGTAGTGCCCCATTCACTCTATTCCCTGCATTTACTCGTCGTTCTATATCCCTATCATATCTACCATCCCTGCTAAATACACATCCCAAATACACAAACTCATCCACTTGCTCAATTAACTCTCCTTCTATTCTTATTTCACATACCGTTTTGCTTTCTTCTCTTTCAAAAACCATCACTTTCGTCTTACATGTGTTCACTTTCATTCCCCTTTCTTTTAATTCCCAGTTCATTAATGTAACCATCATTTGCAATTCAGACGCCGATGACGCAAATATGACTTGATCATCGGCATACAAAAGGCATTTGACGGTTAACTCGCCCATTCTTAAACCACATTCTTCATCTTTCAAAGTTTGCAAACACCGGTCCATAAATAGGTTGAACAGCCAAGGGGAAGCTACACAGCCCTGTCTGACACCTTTTTGGATGCCAAACCAGTCCGAGTAGACCCCATTGATCCTGACACAAGCACTAGAGTCCCTATAAAGAGACCTCAATGCCTGTATCAAACCAGCGCTCAACCCATATGAGTTCAGTGTTTGCCATAACACATTCCTGTCCACTCTTTTTTTTGATTTTTATAAAAGCGATAAAAAGCTTTCGACTCATCTGCTAACGTAAAAGAATTTTCGTATTCACGGATCTCCAATTGTTTAACGTGTTATTAAAGTTTGAAATTCAATCTGGGCGTGTTTTACGTCCGGCGTAGGTCTTACAATTCGAATATTCGTTTTATTATCGATATCGATATCGAATATTCACCTCATATACTATTCGAATAATATGTAGAGTAATATTCGAATATTTCGAATTTTTTGAATACCACAAATAACATAGAAATAAATATAATTTAATAATAAAAATATTTAAGAACATTTTTCAGACGTAGTAATCCAAATATTGGAAGATCTTTCCAATTCGCTGAACTTAATAAAGGCAACAGTAGAAGCACTTTGCGAACATAAGGCAAATCTATTAACATAATGAAACAGCCCTAAAGTTTATGATAACGAAGCTTACGGAAAGAAATAGCACAATAAGCCGTGAACTAGCTGAATCAATGAAAACTCTCATATCGCAAAGAAGATCTTTAGAACTAACAGGGCCTTTATAGTATCAGCACAACCACTTAAAATTTAATCAAGAACCGCCTTCTTCTGATATATTTCCTAATCCCTCAAAAGAGATGATGGTTGAAACAATAACCTACATCAATAATAAATATTTTAAGACAATGACCAGCAACATTATTTTCGATGAAGATGATGAAGTCACACTTTCTGATTTACAACAGCGGGATCTTTCCCGCTGTTGTAAATCAGAAAATTTTGAAGCATTCTTATGCTTCAAAATTTTCTTGCTGACAAAAGTATCCAAGAGCAGCTGCGAGATCAAATTGATGATACGTTGATTAATAAGACGACATAAACACTTACGCCTGTCACCCAGAGGGGTAGGCAGAGACTACAGACTTCCAATTGGCACGATCCTGACACACCTCTCTTGCCTCCTTCACATCCATACACCTACGCATACATGCTCGTCGGTTAAGGGTACTCCTAATTTGGCCCGTTTTCAATAAATCGCCAATTTGGTCGATAAATTTTCGCCTAGGACGTCACTTTCCGACTCTGCCATTCACTTCTGCACCATAAATTTTCTTTGTCACTCTTTCCTCATTCATTCTTTCCACATGACCAAACCACCGAAGCATTCCTTTCTTAATCCTGGTCACCACATCATCTTGCAAACCACACTCTTCTCTTATTACACAATTTCTTACCCTGTCATTCAGATTCAGCCCTAACATACTCCTTAACGACCGCATTTCTACTGCGTTTATTCTACTCTCGTGCTTCTTCTGCCACACCCAACTTTCACTACCATACGTTAAAGTAGGGACCAACACAGCATTGTGAATTGCCATACGTGCCTTTTTTGACACAAAACTCTTCACAATAGAGTGCAAGACCCCATTAACTCTATTGTCGTTCTATATCCTTATCATATCTCCCATCCCTGCTAAATACGCAGCCCAAATATACAAACACATCTACTTGCTCGATCAACTCCCCTTCTATTCTTATTTCACAAATCGTTTTACTTTCTTCTCTTTCAAAAACCATAACCTTCGTCTTACTTGCGTTCATTTTCATACCCCTTTCCTTTAAAGGTCCCTTCATTAATGTAACCATCATTTGCAACTCGGCCGCCGACGACGCAAGAATAACTTGATCATCAGCGTTCAGAAGGCATTTGACGGTTAACTCACCCATTCTTAATCCGCATTCTTCAACTTTCAAATTTTGCAAACAACTGTCCATAAATAGGTTGAACAGCCACTTGGAAGCCACACAGCCCTGTCTGACACCTTTATGGATGTCAAACCAGTCCGAGTAGACCCCGTTGATCCTAACACAAGCACTAGAGTCCCTATAAAGAGACTCCAATGCCTGTATCAAGCCAGCGCTCAACCTAAATGAGTTCAGTGTTTACCATAGCAAATCCCTATCCACTCTGTCATAGGCCTTTTCCAAGTCCATGAACGCACAAAAACCTTTTGGTTTTTGGCCAGAAACTTCTCCGCGATCATACGCATGGAAAAGACTTGATCTATACATCCTATTCCCTTTCTAAATTCCGCTTAATAACTTGAATTTTAAATTAAATATATATTCTATGTTGCTCCATACTTTTAAACAAGCCTTAATAGAGAGCTGTTACATACTAGGAAACTGAACTTACTTTAATCGGTACTAACAAAAATGCGCGCGCATACACATACACACACACACACGCGCGCACGCCGTTTTCTCTTTTTCACTTTCGAATTTTGTTTCACTATAAAGTCATCGCGATAAAAGCTGTGGTCATATTAGGCAGCGGCTTCGTTATTTTGCATGTAATTCGTGCAATAATTCAAGATAGCCGAAATTATTTTCATGTGTTTCAGTCACATGTGTGATAACAATTACATAATGAATTTATTAAAATCTAAAAAGAAGAAACCTAGTTCAAAAATAGGAATTCCATATAAAAATAGGAGTACCATTTCATCACTCCACTCCATTTCTACCTACACAGCCACCTGCATGCGTCTGACTCTTTGATCAACAATACAAACTAGATGTCGGGTCGGCGCAAGAAATCCATCTCAGCAAATAAGAGCGCACATGACGACGTGAGCTCTTGCACGTGAGAGTGTAGCTCACAAGGCAATAACGGGAAAAAGAACTTTATTTGTTATAACTTAAGGTTGATTTCACACTAAATGTTATTTAATTTGTTCTTTTCATAGTTTATATTCATGCGGACAGTATTTAGCTACGATTTTGTACGTGACCCGTTATCTAGTTGGTATTGTTGATCGAAGGTCTGACTTGATCGAAAACAACGGCCGAATAGTCAGTAATCTATGTGAACAACGCTAGCTAGTCTGACCAGGCAGCGCTATATGCTGACGCGGTAAAACCCTTTGATTTACCGCCACCCGCGCGATGACACCCGAACACGCACACGCAGCCCAAAAGTTCGCGACAATAGCCGATAGTAGCCGGTCACATCTGCGTGTATCTTGTCGCTTTGTGGCGATAGACGCAGATGCGACCCCAGTATAAGGGAAGCAGCGAGGCAGTTCCAACACAAGTATTTTATAACTTACTGCAGCTACCTCAATTTCTGTTTTCCAGACGTTGAGGACAGAAAGCTTTTAGTCGTAGTTGAGATTTATTTTTATCACTACTGCCATCTCAACGTAGGACAATAATGCTTTTTCATCAATGATGTCTTTTCATAACCATTGGAAAAGTTGAAATTTTATTATTATATTACAAATATATAATATAGTACAAATGGTAAAATTAAAAATATTGTACAACCAATTTCAATATAAAGTACCCGGTTGACCGAGCACTTTATATTGAAATTGGTATATCGGTATTTTTCGCTCGGTTTTTTTTAATTCATGTGTTTTGGAAATTATATTTAGATACAAATTACATACTGATGAAATACGAATAATATTTTTTGATCTTAGCTACATAATAGAAAAAACTGAACTGGTTATATGAATAAATCATGAGTGCAATTAAAAATCATTTTTTTTTATTTAAAATCATGAGTGCAATTAGTTTAATTTAAATTTTCGTGTTTTTAAAAAATACTAAAAAAGGGCTCGAAAAAATAAATTTTCTCAAAAAAGAAAGGAACTTGAAAAAAAAATTAAAAAAGTTGGTCGGTCGGTCTGGGCTCGAACCATGGTATTACGATTTTGTGAACGCCCAATATACCAATTAAGCTATTTGTAATCATTAATAAATTGTCAAAATTTACCTTCTTATTCTAACGATATTGTAGCAGTTTTTCATTGCCTAAAAACACGGGCAAAAAGACATTTTCCAAAAATAAATCCTAGCTAGATCGATTTATTACCCCCGAAACTCCCTGCACACAAAATTTTATGAAAATCGTTGGAGCCGTTTCCGAGATTCCGATTATATATATATATATATATATACAAGAATTGCTCGTTTAAAGGTATAGGATAAAATAAGAATATCACGTATGTAGTCGTCGAAATCAATTAAATACGCATTATTAAGGATAGCCTAAAAACTACTGGTCAGATCTTGATCAAATTTCTAGGAACCATAAGAGAAGCATCAAATTTCAAATAAAAAAAGAATCATCAAAATCAGTTCACCTAGAAAAAAGTTTTGAAGTAACACACATAAAAAAACATAGTAACTCCTCCTTCTTTTGAAATCGGTTGAAAATAATGGCGCTTAACTAAGGGTCCTAAGGGGGCTTACTTAAATAGGGTACAGTGTACTTTTTACAACATAATATATTCGCTGTTATTTACAACAGCATAGTCTATCACCGATGGCTTTCGTAGCCCCCACCGCACCGCCTCCATCGTCATTGGTGCATTAATTCCTCAACACTAGCTACTCTCATTACGAATCTAAAAGGTTTCAAAAATACCAATATGAAACAGGTATTTAGCGGTTTTAATACCAGAACCAGAACTGCGAGACCGGATTAGACTTCCCAAAGCATACCTAAGCATTTTAGTTTTATCGCAACGCTTTACATCTTCGATTTTATGAAATAGTACATGAGTCACAAAATGGCATTCTCGGTTAAAAAAACAACTGTATAGGTATGTAGTTGGGAGATCGAATGATGGTTGCATCACCATGGCGACGGGTGGCTAAAAAGTAAAAACTTGTAAAACTACAAATTCATATAACATGAATTCAAAAAAGAAAGAACCTCCTTTATATTTAACTGTGTTTTTTTTATTTGTAGGTACATATTTCATGCGATACCTTTATTATACTAATTCTTAACTTATTTTAATGACTTTTTTTCATTTATATGTAGGTAGGAGCATAGAGAGAGAGGAGGTATCAGAGGTTCAGAGGTAGTCCCTTATTTTCACAACTAAGGACGTTTTATCATTAGCAGATACCGATAACGATATATCGCTCTCCACCGATACCAAAACCTATATTAGAACCTAAACTAGAGATGAGGTGGATATCGGGTAATGACGCCGGGTATCTGGTAGTACCGAATAATTGAAAACAGCGTACATACTTATTGTGATAATTTTCATTTTCATTTAATAACATTATAGAAATAAAAAAAACCTATATTAATCTCAAATAATATTTTAAGTAGTTTTACGCAATTATAACAATCGAGCCTTTAATTAACTTAGGGTATGAAATCAATCTACTTTGAGTAATATGATGAAATGGACTTGTATGGACGGACGCTCAGTGACGCAAGTGAGAGTTGCATTATGGTTGTAGCACGAAGAATCTCCCATCCCACTCTCGACGCTAAGCTTCAGTGGAGCCCCCATATATCTAAACTAGCAAGCACACTAAGCTCTGAGGCATTTGCTGTAAAAAAGATCAGAGATCTCACTAATGTCGAGACTAGATTAGTTTATTTTTTATTTCCATACCATAATGTCATATGGAATTTTGCTATGGGGGAATGCTGCTTATATAGAAACTATTTTTGTTTTGCAGAAGAGGGCCATTAGAGCTATTTACAACCTTAAACTGAGAGTATCTTAGAGAAAATTTTAAAGAAATAAATATATTAACTTTGGCCTCTTAGTATATCTATGAAAATTTGATGTATGTTCACAAAAATAAAGGTAGTTTTAGTAAAAAATACACTCTGTAAACACTAGGAACAAACACAAGCTGGTGCTACCAGTTTCTCGACTCCACAGAGTCAGTAATTCATTCTTGGGGCAATGTATACGCTATTACAACAAAGTCCCAGAAAATATACAAGGTCTCTCTATTACCAAGTTTAAATATTTAATTAAACAAAAACTGTGGTATAAAAAGGGTTATTATGATATAAATGAATATATGGTTGATAACCCCTGGGAATGAGGTGGTCGCTTCCAAGCTGTCTAAAATAAATATTGTAAATATTTTGTGACCCTTGACATTGTAAAATTTATTTAAGAAAAAAAAACAGTCCCGCTGGGGTTTTTCCCAGGACAGAGGGTTTTTCTTCGAACCAGTGGTAACGTAAAATATTGACTTTCATTAAGAATTACTTGTAATCTATATTGACGACGACTCGACCTGGCAACATATAACACACGCACCCTGAGGACTGACGAGAAGATACTGGAGCTGGAAGAAGAGGCAGACAAGTTGCGCTGGCATATTATTGGATTATTCGAGGTCCGAAGAGAGGGGGAGGACACGGTAATCCTCGAGTCCGACAACTTGTTCTATCACTGGGAGAGCGACCATCTGTCCTAAGGAGGTGTCGGATTTATCGTCCACAAGTCTCTCGTCAACAACGTTGTAATGATTGGGAGCGTGTCGACGAGGATCGCGTACCTGATACTCAGAATCACGAAACGGTAATCGCTGAAGGTCGTACAGGTTTACGCACCAACCTCGGCAAATACCGATGGAGGAAATGTATGAGGATATTTCCAGAGCCATGCATTCCTCCAAACCCCACTACACCGTGTTGATGGGAGACTTCAATGCAAAACTAGGCACAAGAGAAAACGGTGAGCTGAAATTAGGGAAATTTGGAGTAGGGCAACGGAACCGAAGCGACCAGCAGCTGGCCGACTTTATGGAGAAAGAGGGACTCTTTAGATGAACTCCTTCTTCCAGAAGCGGCCCCACAGGAAGTGGACCTAGTCGAGCCCCGACGGTTCGACAAAAAATGAGATTGACTTCATTATGACGACCAGATGCCAACTGTTCAGTGATGTCTCAGTGATCGCAAGGGTGAAAACTGGTAGCGATCACCGAATGTAGATGAACTCCTTCTTCCAGAAGCGGCCTCACAGGAAGTGGACCTAGTCGAGCCCCGACGGTTCGACAAAAAATGAGATTGACTTCATTATGACGACCAGACGCCAACTTTTAAGTGATGTCTCAGTGATCGCAAGGGTGAAAACTGGTAGCGATCACCGAATGGTTAGAGGCACACTGAACCTAAACGTTAAGTTGGAGAGGTCTCGTCTAATGAAGTCAACGCTCCGTCCAGTCTAATCCAGAATCCCGAAATTTTTCAGCTCGAGTTACGGAACCGCTTTCAGTGCCTAGAATATTGCAATGCAGTGGCCGATATGAATGACAAGCTCGTGGAAACTGTCCATGCGGTCGGAGAAGTTGTGCTTGTAAGACCCGCTGCAGAAGAACCCAAAAACTTTACGATCACACTCTTAGTCTTATGGCTGTTGGACGGGAAATTAACAACTTGGCAACTGAACAGACAGATCTCCAAATACATGCGGCGGGACTTACGCAATTTCTGTACAGCTCGTATTGAAGAAACGATCGAGCGGAAACAAGGCTCCAAAGTCTTTGCCAGGGATCTGTCTGTCAGAAAGAGCCAACTGTCGAAACGACTAAAGACCGAGTGTGGCAGCAACGTTTCCGGGGCACCTGAGATTTTGAGTGAGATTGAGAGGTTCTATGGGCAGCTGTACACATCATCGTTGGAGCCGCACGCAAGTGTGAGTAACGATTCAAGAGCAAGTCTTATCCGACACTATTCCGATGATATCCCGGACGTCAGTCTGAGCGAGATTAGAATGGCTCTCCAGCACTTAAAAAACGGCAGGGCCCCAGGCGAGGATGATGAGAATTACAGCGGAGCTTCTGAAAGCGGGTGGAACACCGGTATTTGAAGTCCTTCAGAAGCTCTTCAATTCCGTCCTCCATTGTGGCACTACTCCGGAGGCGTGGAGCAGAAGTGCGGTGGTATTGTTCTTTAAGAAAGGCGACAACGCTCTCTTGAAGAACTACAGACCGATTTCCCTTCTGAGCCTCGTCTACCTGCTGTTTTTGATAGTCATTACGAATCGTCTCGCACGCAGACTCTAGGACTTCCAGCCTCCCGAACAAGCCGGTTTCCGTAAAGGCTCAGTACCATAGACCACATACATACCCTGCGGCAGATTGTACAGAAGACCGAAGAGTACAATCTGCTACTTTGCCTGGCATATGTGGACTATGAGAAAGCCTTTGATTCCGTCGAAATTTGGGCGGTGCTAGTCCATTCAACGGTGCCAAGTTGACTGTCGGTATATCGAATTGCTGAAGTGTTTGTACAGTAGGGCTACGATAGCTATCCAAGTACAAAACCAGAGTTCGAAACCTATCCAACTGCAGAGAGGTGTAAGACAGGGTGACGTTATTTCCCCGAAACTCTTCACTGCTGCGTTGGAAGATGTTTTCAAGCTACTGGACTGGAAAGGATACGGTATTAACATCAATGGCAAGTATATCACTCACCTTCGATTTGCCGACGATGTAGTCCTTATGGCAGAATCGTTGGAGGACCTTAGCACTATGCTTAATGATCTCAATGGTGTCTCCCAACGGATAGGTCATAAGATGAACATGGACGAAACAAAGATCATGCTTAATGTCCATGTCACACCTATGCCGGTAGTTGTTGGGAGCACTATGCTCGAAGTTGTTGACGAGTACGTTTACCTGGGACAAATAGTCCGACTAGGTAAGTCCAACTTCGACCGAGAGGTCAATCGACGGATTCAACTCGGCTGGGCAGCGTTCGGGAAATTACGACACATCTCGTCAGGTATACCTCAATCTCTGAAAACTAAAGTGTACAAGCAGTGCGTGTTGCCAGTGATGACTTACGGATCTGAGACGTGGTCCTTCACTGCTGGCCGTATGAGGACGTTCAAAGTAGCTCAGCGAGCTATGGAGAGGGCTACGCTCGGAGTTTCTCTGCGTGATAGACTCAGAAATGAGGATATCCGTAGTAAAACCAGAGTGACCGACATAACCCAATGGATTAGTAAGCTGAAGTGGCAATGGGCCGGCCATATAGCTCGAAGAACCGATAACCGATGGGGAAGAAAGGTTCTCGAGTGGCAGCCTCGTACCGGTGTAGGCGTAGTGTAGGGCGACCCCCCACTAGATGGAGTGAAGACATGCAGGAAGTCGATGGATGCAGGTGGCTCAGGACCGTGCTTTGTGGCATTACTTGGGGGAGGCCTATGTTCAGCAGTGGACTTGTGAAGGGCTGTAATGATGATGATGATATATTGAATAAAAAATTATTCTATTCTATTCTAATGGCTCGGCTCGACCGGGGTAAGACCACACTTTTACAGAACACCAGCGTAATGTTGCAGTATTTCGGGAATTTGGGACTGGTTTTCAGTAACATTTTAGTTCTGATACTGAGCTAGTAAATACAAGTTCCTTACCCGGGCTTTGCCTGTTACTGAAATTTATTTAGTGTAATTGATATTGTAAATTAAAAAATATATCTAGGAATGGGCCAACCGGGTAAATGGGACCAAAAATAAAAATAAATGAATAAATCAGTTTAATTCTCTATTTTTCGTTTAATATTTTTGTACTATCTACTATATACATGGTGAAAGTTAAATTTCTATAGAAAAACATCGTACAACAAACGTAAATCTTAAAGTAAAAACTAAAATATAATATATACTATCCGCAGTGGATCTAAATTTATAGTCACTTCATCCAACACACATTGTAGTCATTAATATGTACACGGTAGCTCAAACACCAGCGGAGACAATGCTTCCCGCTCTAAATTAAAATTAAATTGTCACTGCCTTATATTTCTTAACGTATAGGTACCTATTAGTTCAAAAACTAAATTCCAATTGGTACAGTCACAAACAGTAATTTGAAAATAAATATTTTTATAAACTTCAATTTTTTATTAAGATTTTGTTTACATGTTTTCGATGTGACTGTACTTACTGGTCCTCACAGAGTAGTTGACACTCGTCAATCGATCTATTAAAACAATACTTTTAAATATTTTGTATGTTACAGGCACTAAATGATGTCAAAGTTTCTTGTAATAAAATATAAATGTCAAATATATATTTAAATTTTTAGATCCTACATTAAAAAAAACTCTCGCTCAACTCTGACTCATATCAACTTATCTCAGTACTTATGTAAAGGCACGGAATATTCAGCACTTAAATTTTATATCATCAGTAGTAAAAAAAAGTTTGTTTTTAGGGTTCTTCTATACATTCCAAAATTTTATAGTCAATTATTAAAATATGTGTCGGTCATTGTAATAGTGGTGTAATTCCATAATATTAAAAAAAAATTTATTTTCCCATAGTGGGCTCACAATGTATCATGTCTTTCAATATAAAAATGAAGCAACTCCACTGATACCACTAAAGTGAGGTAGATGTCGCTATTTTGTTTAGTCTAGGAACAGATTTGTACTGTTATTCACTATAAAAGTGAAGTATGTCCCAAGTCACTTTTATAATGAAGTAAGTCCGGAGTTGATTCACTTTTATTGCGACCGATTGTTGTCATCCGTTGTACGTGTTGTGATTATTATTAAAAAAGGATTTTCAAAGTCGGTGTTTTTGTGGGGTTTTAATACAATATGTCTAATACAGAAGATTTTAGTGATTCTGGTTCTGAATATCAGCCTATTCCTGGAGAAATTCATACAGAATCTGGTAAGTAATATTTTTATTAGTTGTTTTTCTAACCTAAAAATATTGTGATAACTTTCAAGTTTATAGACAAGAAAATACGATATCTAAGAATATATTTTCTATTTAGTTATGTCCCAGAAATCACTATTATTTTATTGGTTTCGTTTTTATACTTATTTCAGAAACAGATACAAGTTGTGACGAAAATATTATGATGCCGTCTAGTCTATCAGAACCTGGAACATCTAAATCTAGAAAAAGGTCAATCAACAAGGAAAATTGGACAGTTAATAAAAGAAAGTTATTGCGTAATAGTGGAAAAGGTTATGTAACTAAAATGGGAGTGGAGAAAAATACCAAAATCTTCGAAAATATTGACTGTGGATGTCCTAAAAAGTGTTATACGCTTTTTACAGAAAATGAAAGGCAAGAAATGTTCGAATCATTTTGGAATTTAAAGGACTTTAATCATCAAAATGCCTTTCTATATGCATTAGTGCAAAAAGCATCTGTTAATAGAAAACGACCTAAAGATCTGTCACGAGCAGGAAAAAACGTTTCGTTTAAGTATTTTCTCAAATCTCATATTATGACACAATTGGTATGTAAAAAATATTTTTTGAAAACATTCCAAATCAGTGATGGAAGGTTATATCGCTGTCTATCAAAAGGCGATGTCTCGCAATGTAAAGATAAACGAGGCACGACTAGTACTCGAAAATTAAGATGATTCTGACATTATTGTTGATATACAAAGCTTTCCCGCGTACCAAAGCCATTACACAAGAAAAAGTAATCCTAACCGGAAGTTTTTAAATCCTGGGCTAACTATTCGAAAGATGTACGGTCTATATAAAGAAAAATGTTTGACTGAAATGACAGAACCTAAAAAATTAAAATATTATAATAAAGTTTTTAACACCAAGTTTAATCTACATTTCAAGGCACCGCACATGGATACATGTAAGACTTGCGATAGCTTGAATTTTAAAATTAGAGGCACCGATGACGAGAATGTGAAGAAAGAGTTTGAAGTTCAAAAGGAACTTCATCAAAGAAATGCAGATTCGGCAAGAGAAAATCTACAAATTGATGCTAAAAAGATTAATGACGCATATGTAACCTTTGATTTGCAGAAAGCTTTAGCTTTCCCAAAATTAACTACTTCGGTAGCATACTATAAAAGGAATCTGTATTTGTATAATTTGGGAATACATTGTTTTAATAACACAGGGTACATGAACGTCTGGAATGAGATAGGAGGGCGAGGGTCTCAAGAGATTGCAGTCTGTCTCGTGAAACATTTAAAAACTCACGCGGTAACACAAAATCACGTCATCGTGTATTCCGATTCTAGCACTAGACAAAATCGAAACATTAAGACTACCCTTTCCCTTTTAAAGCTCGTACAAGACCCGGATACTAGTATAACCACCATAGACCACAAGTTTTTAGTGTCCGGGCATTCTTATTTGCCTAATGATGGGGAATTTGGGATAATTGAGAGCGCAAGTCGCCGTCATGGACAAATTTATAGCCCGGATCAATGGATTGAGATCATAAAAACAGCCAAACGCAAAGAACCACATTTTGTTGTAACCGAAATAAAAAATTCCGAATTTATAAGCACTGCGGCATTAGAAAAATCTATTACCAACAGGAAAAAAAACAACCTGTGGTTACGACTTCAACTGGCTGAATATTAGATGGCTGAGGTTTGAGAGGAATCATCCTTTACAATTTCAATTTAAAGAAATGCTCAACGCTGACATACCGTTCTACAAAGTATATCTATCAAAAAAGCAACAAGGACGACCAGCTTACTTGTACAATATTCAAACAAGGCCCACTCTATCCTTCAAGAAAACCAGTCACTATTGCTAAGAAGAAGGATATGCTTGATCTTCTCCCATACATTCCACCAATTTACCATCAATTTTACAAAAACCTTACTGTAGGCATTCCAACACGGTCAAGCACACGTAATGCTGATGAACGTTCGTCTGATGACGAAATAACCTACGATTAACCACTTAACGAAATCACCATAAGTATAACTCGTCACTTTAACAGTGAAGTAAGTGCACAAAAAAAAATTATAATTCGTTTCATTAAAATAACTTCGTCTTATTTTTAAGTAACTATATACTATTATAATATTTCATTTGTTAACTACAATAAAAAATATAAAGCATTGAATAAAAATATGTAGTTTTTTTTTCTACGCGTTAATTAACAAAACTCTTAATTTCTCAAAACTTCATTGCATGGAGATAATTCATTATTACAATGAACGACACATATAATATACAATGTGTTGACTGCCTCGTCGGTGTACCTAGTGGTTGTAATGTAAACGTGACCGCTGATCATGAGATCCCGGGTTCGAATCCTGGATTGGGCCAAAAAATATCAGTTATTAATTTTTCCGTCAAGAAATTCTAAGTAGCAGCCCGGAGTCAAAGTAAGCACGTAAAGCCGTCAGTGCTATGCCTGATCTCTCTCTGGTCGTGTAGAGAGTGCACACGTGATTGCACATACACTCGCGCACTGTAATCCTATATGCGCAGATGACTAGTATCTGTTAAGATTGGACGACGTGACAGAAATTCGTTCTTCGGTCGGAAACTTCCTGTTTCAGAAAACCCGAACTGATTATTTAGTCGAACCTGGGATTCTAACTCGTGACTACATGATCAGTAGTTTACGAATACTAGACCGAGGCAGTCTGCTAGTAATATAATTTGGCTTACATCTCTAATCAAGCTTAAACAATACCAAAAATAAGTTGATCCTTTAAAACATTTTCATTAGAAATCAATGACTTATCAATATGCATTGGATACTTAGTAAAGAATTTTGATTTGGGTGCTCCGTCATGGAAAGGAAAGGTCAAAAAATGTACATAATTGATCTGAAAGTAATTACAAAACAATCAATTTTTTACATAATTCTAATAAATGAAAAGAAAAATTTAAATAATTGAACCTATCATTTCAAAAAAATCCACCCATTTTTTTACTTTACAACATATAAAAAATAACACTGACATCTTTTGTCACGTGACTCACTATTTTTTTTAAACTAATAGTCTATGCGGAAAGAGAACCGACATGACAATGAACTTTGAAACCTATACTACAAAACACTTAAAGCATACATAAATACGTAATATTTAATTTCATCGTATCAAAATCTTCACTTGAAACCACTATGAGAACTTATCGACAGGACAACACAACAATAATCCCTTGAACACATCCGCGTCCTCAAACTCAAATCCAGGCGGTTGTCTTACAGCACAGGCCAGAGATGTGATACCAGCGCAGGGTTCTCTATGTATAAAAATTCATAGAATTTATTTGACTGTATCCCTTACATCAACTGTTCTTAACCTCTGGTCGTAAACTATTTCAGAACGTAAATCACGAACTGTACGGAAATTTAAAAATGGTTTTTCCTGCTCACAGTGGTATGCATAGACACTCGACAATAGCACTAATTATTTAGTATTAATACAGGTTCGCGAGATTCAAACAAAAGTAAAAACAGGTTTCACGTGGTAAAGCTACGTTGCAGCTATATTATGGTCGTAACGCGAACGAGTTCACTCGAGTGGGGAAGGACCACGCTCTCGCGGAATACCAGCGTAGAATAACAGCTTAATGTTCCTGTGTTTCGTATGGTGACTATATAGAACCGGAAACCGATTTTACAAGAAACAAGGCATTACATCTTAGACCTCACGGGTGACAACTCATTTGCACTATGATACTTAATCGAGGATGAATGTAGAAGTCTATGGGCACAGCATCCACTTACCATCAGGTGGGCTATGTGCCTGTTTGTGACCCTAATTTTATAAAATAAAAAATAAAACTAGGTAATTTATGGTCGACAGGCTAAAAATGTTGAGAACCGTTGCTTATATTTAGGGTTAAAATCCTCTCGACCAGTTTTACACACAACGATCGATTCAGATTGTATCCACAAGTAAATAGTATCTAAAAATACCAAGCCCAAAATTGTATTTACCAAATCGCTGTAAAGCAAGGTGTTTGCATTCTGAGAGGTAATTAAAAATTATATAATCAGTAAAGATCGTTATACCCAAACTCTCGAAGAGATCGGTAGCTTTAAATACAAAAGCCAATTTGCATTGCGCACTTAATAACAAATTTACATAACCAGCGTATTATATTATAGGTTTGTCACCTTTATTCTATAAAAAATTTATAGACTATTATTACATTATAGCGGTCTTTTAAGTAAAATATAACTGCACAAAATAATCTTAGAACATGCCAAAAAATATAATTAAGGACAATTGTCAATTATTTGATACTGGGAAAAGTACTAGTCGAATCCATAATCAAAGAATAAATCACTAAAACATTAGGGTGTTACCAGTTATCACAACGATCGATCGATCGTTTATAATGCCATTGATCGACGCCGATCGATTGGTGTGGTAGCTTTAGCCGATCGACGGATACTAGTCGATAAAACATTGTCTAAACATCGATCAACGTCGACAATTAATTGATGTATTTGTGGGCTCATTATCAGGATGTTTCAAAATGCGGTCGATAGAGCGCTGTGGGTTCTCGAATAATCAAGTAGCTCGATCGACGTCGATTAATCGATTCAATGGATGCTATCGATCGGTATTTTAACGGCCTTAACAAAATTGAAAACACAACTTCTTGTCAATAGGTTATGACAGAACACAACACAACTTCTTGTCCAATAGGTTATGACAAAACACATGTTGGTTATGGCAAAACAAATGTCATTGACTGAATAGATATTGGCAGAATGCTAAAAGGGGTTTTAAATTATACAAGAAACTGATCACATATTGTTAGTTATTACATACATTTTCTTAGTTTTTTTAAACTTCTGTTAAATTTAATCAGCTATATTGCTTACTTATTTAAAAACAGTTGGTAATTTCACGATATAAAAATCAATGTTTTCATCTTACACGACACTAGCACACATTGGTCATTTTTCACAGCGACACAAACATTTTTAGTCATAAACTAATTGATTATCACCATTGTACAGGGTTCATGTGGTCTTGCCTATTGCGACCACACAAATATATTCTTGCTCATACATGAAAGTACCAAATGTAAAGTGCCATAAGTCTGGAAGCAGGTAGCACTCGCTTAACACCTTCCGGATGAACATATGAATGGTTGTAGTTTAAAAAAAAAAACTTTTATCCATTTCATACAAAGATGACCCGATACATAATGCATTTGGACTAATATCACATTTAATGCAAAAATTTAGTTTTATAAGACTGTTGATAAATTCAATGTAAAAAGGTCGTAAGTCACTGCATATTTTAACAATAGTATAACTTTTTAACAGGAATTTACACTTGACCCAACTCGCGCAACATTACAACTATATCTATCGTATATTAATAAAGGCTCTTTAGGCATAAGTTTACGCGTTGTCTAACTACTGATAACTGAGACACTTTAAAGTTAGGTGAATAAGGCGTTCTTGCATTAATCTAAGCAGTGCATTTTCTTGAGACAGTATAAAAATCATTTGGCACTATAAAATATACTGAATGATTAAAAAACAAGTTAAATATAATCCCACGTGAGATCAAACGCAAACTCTCTTCTGCCATATCGATGAATTAATAATATAAACAATTTAGCTGTCTGTATGTAATATAGGAATTTACTCTTATAATATCAAGTGTCCGATAAAAAGACAAACCGCCTGCAGTAGTGTTAAAAAAAGTATCTTCTGATTCAAAAGAAAAAATAAATGTACAATTCATAGATCAAATGGAAAACTACACTGCGAAGGACAGCAAAATAAAATATGGGCACTTGATACTAGAACAATTGACAACAATGTTTGTCGAACTTGTGTAAATATTTGACAATATAATAATATATAAAACACATCGAAAGCTTGTTGCCAAATATTTGACAGATGAATTCATCTTTTTAATCCAGTCATATAAAAGTAGTTTATTAAATATTTCTACATCAAATATCAAAATTGGTGTGACATAATAAAGGAGTTTAAACTCGAGATCATGGAGATTAGAGAACAGGAGAACGATCGCTACGTGCTAAAGCATAGCCCGCCTGTCCCTGAAAATTTGTAGAATTTATAGCCACGCTGACGTCGGTAAGTAGTGTCTGAGAAGAAATTTTTTAATTTTTGAAAAAAGAAACATTAAAAAATGGTTAAATATTATCAAAAAATAATAATAATAAACCAATAATAATTAATATTTTTAATAATTTATAATATTAATAATAATTAAAGTTATTGAAACAACTTAGCGATCGCAGCGCCTCACTTATTTTGTCCATATTTCTGGGACACTATTTTCTACAGCGATCGTTCTGTTCTCTAGCCTCCATGCTCGAGATTGTCTCTGAAAAACAACCTCTAACTTCTGAAAATTGTCATAGAAGAATAATGAAGACGATTTGACAGAGTAATTTGAAAAGAAAGGTAATAAAAATAAAAAAGCACTTTAAACGTCAAAATCAGTTTGACATGAGCTGTCAAATGTTTGGCAGTTCGTCTCATATTCGTATATCTGTGTATAAATATATCTAAAGACGTGAACCATAGGCAGCTGAACAAAACACGCACAGTCAAATTACCACAAGTTTTAACTGACACTCTGGTTGGCTATTGAGACTACAGGTTGTTGGTTGTTGGCTGAAATGACTGTAGAGCCGGGCGGAATTTTCTGGGGGACCATTCCGTCGATGTGGCGGTATTTTTTGAGCCGCGTCCACTGCCCGTTGTTGTAATTCATTTGGAAGTGCATCTCTGACAGCATCGTTAGGTATGTATCATCTGACTGTAGAACATTCTCTATGTTCTCTGACAGCTTAATTGTGACAATATTGCCAAGGTTCGGACATGGGTTATCTGCAAAGCAAACATATGAATGTGATAAATCATTTTCAACACCTTTCTATCGCCACATCAGCTAACATTAAGACTGAATTTCCTCATAAACTAGTAAACAAATCCAATTTCAGTTTCTGGACTCAAGCAGATATTTCTTTAAATTAAATGTTCTCTATGTCCAGTTAAACTACAGTTGATGATAAGAAATAACAAACTTTTACGTAACTTACCCCTGGAGCCGGCCATGAAGCCAAGGATAAGTGCCTTCTCTGGTCTGGTAACACGATTCGCGTTCCGGAACATATCCTGTGCTTCCAGCATTTGTTCCCTCTGCAAACGAATTGTAAAATTAACAATGATAATATTATTAAGTGAAGCGTGTGTCGCATGTTGGTCTAAATCCCTTATTTATTTGGTACTTATTACAAGAAAAGGAATATGCCAACTATGTTACATGCCTAGCACATACAATACTATAATAGATACATAACAGAACGGGGGAGTGGGCGGAGCCCGTGTAGTCACTAAAATGCCACTAATCAACAATTCACATTTATAACTGTCAACATGAGATGTGTTTCGATGATACAATCGTTTCAAAATTTCGCAAATTTCAAATTATTTAGAAAATGCCAAATTGAACCCTATTTATTGTGTATTATAGTATTCTATGGCCTAGAATGTCGTAAAGGCAACTAATAAGATATTGGGTTTTTGATTGTGTTGTAGGCGATGGGCTGTTTATCACTTTCTTGACAATTTTCCGCCTATATCCACACCCTTTGACTAAAGATGGTCCAAGTGGCTTGCTGCTATTTGGACTCTGCCAACCGCCTAGAGGGCGTAACGTATTACTACAGACTACAGGCGCGACGTGTAAATATATGTATAAGTTTGTATGAAGTGACTCATGCTACGGAATACGACCAAAGCCGGAAACTTCCGCATTCCAATAGTTATGCTGCGGAGATCTAAGATTTATTATAAGATTATTACATATTATATCAATGTTTCATTGGCCATTCTTTGGTTTGACTCCTATCTTTGAAGACATTTACAATGATTCTGCTCCAATGGCACTTATTCCAACTGTTGTAAATTTTATTGCGGGATGTACCCCAGGATGGCGTCTTATCTCCTTTACTCTTCACGGTTGTTATCAATTCTATATCCAAAATAATATTCTCTAACTTCCATCTTTATGTCCAGTTATTCGACTGCAAAGAATCAGTTATTCTTTCATGGGGCAATGTACAGGCTTTTACAACAAAGACCCAGAAAATATGCGGAACTTCGATAACAGAAATCTCAAAAGATTTAATATATATATATATATATATATATATATATATATATATATATATATATATATACGACTATATATACAATACGTATTATATTTATGTAAAATACATCTTTGTAACTGGCCCACTGGAACAATTTTCATAATGAGATATGTAGATCCCTTGTACAAACTCTTCATAACGATCCTCTCCGTCCTCTCTCTTGTTTGTGTGTATATAAATTATTAAAAATAAATAAATAAGATTTTCGCTTTTAGTTTTCAGGGGTGGCAACACATCTGCATTTTGATTCTGAATGGTGGATAGATGTAGATGTTTACGGACCACTGCATCAACTTCTCATCAATTGGACTGCGTGTTCGTTTATCACCTTTATACTATTAAAAAATCGGAAGCTATACTAATATAGCCTATATGGTAAAAATCGTTGACGTTATTTAACGTGATTTTTATAAAATCACGCCGCCTCCCACAAGACAGAAACTGTACTCACAGTAAGCGAAAGTCCTCTACGCGGCAACAACGGCGTTTGTTGTTGCTGCTGTGGCTGTGGTTGTTGCTGTTGCTGTGGCTGCGGCTGCTGTTGCTGCTGCTGTTGCTGCTGCTGCTGCGGCTGCGGCTGCGGCTGCGGCTGCAGCGGCGCGGAGGGTGGTGGCGGCTGCGCGTGCACGGCGGCTGCGGCGACGGCGCCCACCGTTGGGACCGTCGGCCTCTGCACAGGTGTCACCATTTGAACCTGAAAAAACATTATGTGCTCCAAAATCCACTCTGAATAAAGGTCTAATTGCTTCGTTGGTCAAATATAGTCGTAAACGCTGATGACGATGATCATGAGACTGAATAGGTTATTAGGATGCTCTGTTAAGAAATACTCAGTAGCAGCCCGGAGACAAGAAGTTGGGTTTTGTTACACCCCGTGTCTCGACAAGTACATAAAGTCAGCACATAATTTTACACACACATAATTTTGGTGAGTGTAGAGAACCGGAGACCCTTTTTACTGGAAACGAGGCATTCCATCTTAGCCCTCACGGATGACAACGCATCTGAATTTTGATTCGTAATTAAGGATAGATGTTGATGTCTCTGGGCCAGAGCATCCACTTACCATCAGGTGGACTGTGTGCTCGTTTGTCATCATATCCTATAAAAAAGACGTAAAGCCCTGCGCATGATCTCTCCGGTCGTGTCCGAGTCGTTAAACTACGAGAACGAGGGAATAGATAGTGTACATGTGCTCGCACATACACTTGTGCACTATAATACCGTCCTGCGCAGATGGCCAGAGTCTGCTGAGACTGGCCGCCGTGACCGAAATTCGGTCTCGCGGACATTAGTTTCGTGGCCGCGATACCAGTGACGCTAATAATAAAGCATTTTTCATATACTCATCATAAGCTTAGTTAAATTGGTTGAAGGGAATACTTGTTATGTTATCAGCATTGTATTCTTTTTAATCGACTTCAAAAAAGAGGAGGCACACAATGTGAATATGTTTTTTTTTATGTGTGATTACCTCAGAAATGTTTTCTACGTAAACTGATTTTGATGATTCTTTTTTTATTTGAAAGCTGATGCTTCTCATGTGGTCAAAAATATATTTGATCAAGAGATTGAGTTATCCTTAATAATGAGTATTTAATTGAATTCGACTACATTGATGATGTGCTCATTTTATTTATATTGAAGTCGATTACACAATTTATGAACTTGTTTAAATAATGAATATGCAGTAAAGTCACTGATTCGGCACAGTCCACCTTCGACAGAAGTGTATCGATCAAATTGATGATAAATTAAAGATGGTCCATCTTAGATGGGTCAATTTTAGAATACCCTTAAACCGACGAGCATGTATGCTAAGATTATATATGGATGTAAAGATGTGAGAGAGATGGGCTCAGGATACTATTTATGTTACAAAACATTATAAAATAAGAGGAGAGAGACAGTTCCTTCCATTTGGCATGATTATTATCCAAAACATTATATTGATCTAAAATATTACACGTAGTAAATCAGCACTTAAAATTGCAATTAACAATTTCATTGGTGCCGGCGGGGATCGAACCCGGGTTATTTGCGTGCTGTGATATTTACAGCTAGCGTTAACAATCTGAGCTACGCGGTGAAGAAACACATCGTGAGGAACCTGCATGTCTGAGGAATAAGAAAAAATATTTCGAAGACATGTGAAGATCGCCAACACGCAATGAGGCAAAGCGGCGGACACTTCCTTGCCCTAAAACCCTCTCAGAATGAGGGGAGGCCTGTGCCCAGCAGTGGGACGTATATAGGCTGTAACTTTACTAACTTTACAAAACATTATACAATATTTATCACAATAAAAACTTATAAAGGACGGGTATCATACAGTCCTATATATATTGTAAATACATAAAGGTATTTCAATTCGGCAGTCTTATCACTTTGCAAGCAAGTCATCATCATCATCTTCATCATCGTCTATATCTATACATGGTAGAGCCATGTTGCAGTTATATTAGTAGTATGATTTTCTACTGTCTGATGTATATGATTAAATATACATCAGACAGTAGAAAATGTGGTGTACCACAAGGTAGCGTTCTGGGGCCACCATTGTTTCGTCTATATATTAATTATTTACCACGGCATACACAACATCCTATGGTGTTATTTGTGGATGATAGTACGGTCATAATAAAATGTAATGACATATCCGATTTTGTAGGTGAGATTAATAGAACCCGAGGCCCTCTCCTCTTAGAAACGATTTTTTACGCGGTAGAGCCACGCTGCAGCTATATTATAGTTGTAGCACAAATGGGTCGGCTCAATCGGGGAAGAACCACTCACAAAATACCAGCGTGAAATAATAGCTTAATGCTGCTGTGTTTCGTACGGTGAGCGTAGAGAACCGGAGACCCTATTTACTGGAAATGAGGCATTCCATTTCAGTCCTCACGGGTGACAACGCATCTGCATTTCGATTTATAATCTATGATAGATATAGATGTCTATGGGCCGCAGCAACCACTTACCATCAGATGGACTGCGGTTTCGTTTGTCACCCTATCCTATAAAAAAAATATCATCATCAGCCCATAAAAGTCCGCTGCTGACGCTTGGCAAGTGTATCGACCATCGCAATACCACACATTTTTGAATGATAAAAATGTCAAAATAATGTTACGAGCTTAGGGTTCGTGACAATAAAAATTGCCGATAAAATTACCTAAATTAACACTTTAATTTACTTTATACAAATTAAAGTAAAAAAACACTAATAATTAAACACACTAATTCACTTAATTTCACTCCGAAGCTTCGCTTGTGTCGCCGAGTTAAACTCTGTCTCGATCGCATCTTGCGCCACCTATTTATTCAAATCAGCAAAACATCCGGAATGTTCAAGTAAACACGCGCAAGGTACCGAGAAATCGAGCATAGATTTTCTAGAAACTTAGTTCTTCGGGCGGCGCTGTCGGTCGAGAGATCCGCGATGTCATTCTCTGCAAAGCCCCCCCCCCCCGCTCTCGCTCCTGACACTAGATGGCGCTAGTTGACTTATTCACACAACACTGCCCCCTCCTAAGACATGCTCGTCCCGAGCATTATCGGTCCCATAATAACGCGCCAAGCGATCCACATGGACGATCTTAGGAGTCCCTCTTGCGCCTTTCTGTATCCGGTAGGTCACATCGTTGATCCTGGTTACAATCCGGTACGGGCCGTCCCATTTAGCTTGAAGCTTAGGAGATTTCCCTTTGCTGCGGACTGGATTGTGCAACCACACTAATGAACCTTCGTTGAACCCTTTATTGTTCATTTTGCGGTCATACCGGGTTTTCATTTTCTCAGACATTTGCTGGCCCGATTGTCTGACGTGCTCATAAATGTCATTCATTTTGTTCCGCAAGTCATATGCATAATCGGTTATACTGCGTGGGGCATCAGGTGGTATCCCAGTGATCAGGTCTGCAGGCAGCCGTAATTCTCTTCCAAAGTTTGCGAAAGCTGGTGTCACTGCTGTACTTTCGTGAACAGAACTTCGATATGACAACAAAAACGGTTGTATGTGCTTGTCCCAATCTCGTTGCCGATTGTCTACAACTTTTGCTAGGTACCTCTCCAATGTCTGATTAAATCGTTCCACCATTCCATCAGATTGCGGGTGATAAGAAGTCGTTCTTGTTTTATGAGTACCCATAACTCGGCAAGTTTCCTGGAATATTTGAGACTCAAAATTCCTTCCTTGATCGCTGTGAATCTCTAAAGGTACTCCAAAACGACAGAAGACTTCATGAACTAGTTTATCTGCAACTGTTGAAGCTTCTTGATTTGGAATGGCGAAAACTTCTGGCCACTTAGTGAAGTAATCCATCACAACCATGAAATACTTGTTACCGCTTTCACTCTCCGGAAACGGCCCCGCCACGTCAATGGCTATTCTCTCCCATGGTGCACCAACATTGTACAACTTCAATGCACCTCTACTACGAGTCTGAGGTCCCTTTACAGCCGCACAACTTGTACATTTGCGACACCAGTCCTCGACATCGTTTCGACAGTGGACCCAGTAAAACCGTTCTCGGATCTTCAGTAGAGTTCGTTTAACTCCCAGATGGCCTCCTGAACAATCATGGTACAGCTGTAGAATATCCGGTACTCCAGCTTTAGGGACGACCATTTGCAAATGACAGCTGTCTCCCCGAACATTTTCCCATTTACGGCACAGAACTCCATCCTGAAGCAGCAAGCTATCCCACTGGGCCCAATAGCTTTTAGTGATCGAACTCATCGCTGAGACGTCGCTCCACTTGGGCTTGGGAGCACTGGCCTTCATCCATTCCAGGATCGGCTTGATGTCCGGATCTTCCTGCTGTGCACGTTGTAAGCTGTCCTTCCACTCGTTGCTGAGGTGGTCTGCCCTGAGCATCCTCACGGATACCACTCCCTTACTCTCTTGCCTAGTACAATGTTTGCAATCTTCAGGACAAGGTCTTCGTGATAATGCATCTGCGTTGCCATGAGATTTCCCGCTGCGATGTTCGATCTCAAAGTCGTATTCCTGCAGTAGTTCAATCCACCTCGCAACTTGTCCTTCTGGATTTTTAAACTGCAATAGCCATTTTAGTGCAGCATGGTCAGTTCGTAAGTGAAATTTTCGCCCCAGAAGATATTTGCTAAAATGCTGCAACGACTTTACCACAGCTAGCAATTCGCGTCTTGTGACACAATAGTTCCTTTCCGGTTTTGACAACGACTTGCTGAAGTACGCTATCACGACCTCTTGGTCACCATTCCGTTGAGACAACACACCGCCAAGTCCTATATCACTTGCGTCTGTGTCAACTACAAATTCTTTGCTTGCATCAGGGTATCCCAAAATAGGTGTTTTGCACAGACGGTCCTTGAGCTCCTGGAATGCGATATTACAACTTTCATCCCAGCAGAAATGTCGCTTCTCCTCGGTTAGCTTATGCAGAGGTTTGGCTATATCTGCAAAGTTCTTCACAAATCGCCGGTAATAGGAGCACAAACCCAAAAATGCTTTCTTGTCTTTTGGAACCGGCCAATCCTTTACAGCTGCAATTTTCTCTGGATCCGTGCGGATACCTTCTTCCGACACTACATACCCCAAAAACTTGACTTGCCGTTTGAACAGTGAACATTTCTTCGGACTCAGCTTGAGATTGGCACTCTGAATCTTCATGAGCACGCGTCCCTGGTTTTCAAGGTGTTCCTCAAACGTACGGCCCACGATGATGATGTCATCCAAGTAGACCAGACAGGCATCGCCAATTAGCCCGGTAAGTACAAGTTCCATCAGCCTTTCAAACGTTGCTGGAGCATTGCACAACCCAAACGGCATTACTTTGAATTGCCACAGACCCTTTCCCGTCGAGAACGCAGTTTTCTCCTTGTCCTTGGGGTCAATTTCAACTTGCCAGTAGCCACTTTTTAGATCCAGCGTGCTAAACCATTTTACTCCTGTAAGCATGTCCAGCGTGTCATCAATTCTTGGCAAGGGATAGCTGTGCTTCTTTGTAACGTCGTTCAGACGGCGGTAATCAACACAGAACCGCATGCTGCCATCCTTCTTTTTCACCAGCACCACTGGCGAACACCATGGACTAGAGGAAGGTTCAATAACACCATCCTTCACCATTCCTTCAATCATGGTTTCCACTTCCTTTTCACGTGCTACCGGCAATCGTCTTGGCCGCTGACGGATAGGCAACTCTTCACCTGTGTTTATTTTGTGTTGAACTAAACCAGTCTTTCCTATGTCAGCATCGTTTGACGAGAATACATCGGCGTACTCGAGTAACAACTTCTTCGCCTTGACCAATTCGTTCGGGGACAGAACACTGCGACAGTCTTCCAAAAGTGTGGTCACTCTCGTTTCTGCATCCTTGCTGGGGGTCCCACTCGATATATATTGGCACCGACGTAACCAATCCACTTCCTCACAAGTACCAATTAATGTGCCTTTTTCTATAATCTGGTCCCGGTCGCAAAGGTTCAGCACACGTACTCCTGAGATGTCCGTTGTCCTGACCAAGGTTCGAGCTACTTTCCATGGAAGGTCATTGTTTACCCTTTCCACAAGTACACAACGGTGAGCTTGCCCAGCGTTTCGGGGAAGACTAATCGGAACAATCGTTTCCGATCTCGGCGGAAGAACAATCTTCTTAATGCTGTACACGTTCCCTGGTAACGCACCTTCCATAAAAAGTTCCTCCTGTCCACATTTCAAAACACCTTGCTTAACGTCGATCTCACAACAATTATTCCTCATAAAGTCTAGGCCTAGGATGCAGTCGTCCATTATATCAGCCACGATGACATTATGCAGGTAGATCACGTTGCCAAGCTTCAACTCCATCTCCTTCTCTCCACGGACGGGTATACGCTGACCGGTGGCTGTTACCAAATTAATGCGTTCTCGGTTGTATGTCGAGTCCCCAAGGAACTGACTTATAAGTTGGGAACTAACAACCGTACGAGAGGCTCCAGTGTCTATGGTCAGTTTACACGGCATTCCGTTGACCTCGCCCTTGATGATTAGATTGTTCCCATCATGGGTTTGTGAGATCGAGATCCTTGGGGCTCTTTTAACATCAGCCAGCACCCGCCCCGCGGTTCTGGCTCTTACTCGTTTCCCTGCTGCTGCTGGGCGGTGCTGTTGGCCGCACTACCCTCCTGGGATCGTTCACCTTCCCTTTCTAGGGTTCGCTTAGGGCAGCTGGATCGAAGATGGCCCTTTTCCTCACAGCCATAGCACCTAGGGCTGTATCCTTTGTTGCGGTCGCGAACTGTAGCTGCTGCAACCTCCCTGACGCGATGGGAACGATGATCCTGCCGCACGGCTTCTACCTCCAGTGCATGGGCCAAGGCGTCCTTAAGCGTCTCGTGGTGCCCGAGCCTCACAGCAGCTCTGACTTCCAGGTCGCGGATGCCGTCGATGAATGTTTGCACCAGGTTCCCTCCAATGAGCGCAGGTACAGACTGGTATGCTTTACGAACCATCTTCTCCACCTCAAGGGCCCACAGCTGCAGGTTTTCGTTGCTGCGTTGCACGCGATCTTTAAGCTGCGCGCGAAAGACGTGTTCCAGGTGAGCGTCACCATATCTCGCCTCCAAGGCCTCAAGAAGCTGCTCATAGGTCACTTTCTTACCGAGAGCTTCCAACACAGTTAAGGCTTGGTCGCGCAGGCCTAGGGTGAGTGCAGTCATGGCTTGGCTTTTATTCCAGCCGTTCGCCTCCATGACGGCCTCGAACTGGATTTTGTAGGCCGACCAGGAAGAGGTCCCGTCGAACGGCAGCACTTTGAATCCACGTAGCGAAGGTGCTGCAGCTACTACGGGAGCTGTAGTTTCATCCCCAAGTTTGAGGTCGTTTAGCGTTTTCTTCACGTCAGCCATCACGTTGTCAACCCGATTGTTCACATGGTTGATTCGGGTTTCATGTTCTTCGATTCGGGTTTCAGCTTCCGACAGGCGGTTGTCGTGTTGAGCAACCCTATCCTTCACCTGCCTTATCTCTTTCCCAAAGGTAGCGTGAAGGTCCTTCATGAGGAGCATCTGCTCTTCCGACCGACGAGCCTGTTCCGCCAGCTGACGGGCCTGTTCCTCCTGCCGGCGGGCCTGTTCCTCTTGTCCGTTCTGCAGCTGCTCTTTCAACTGACGGGCCTGCTCCTCCTGTCGGCGAGCCTGCTCCTCCTGTCGGCGAGCCTGCTCCTGCAGCATCACCATCAGAGCACCTAAGTCAGGTGCCACAGACGTAGAAGCTGCTGACGGACCGGCTTCCGTGGCCGGCGGCTGGCCCTCAGACATCTGCGGCGTTGCACCACCAAATCTCCTCTGGTCCGTCTCCTGCTGGCGTTGACTTCGGGTACGGACACCCTCCGTTTCCTCCTTAGGTAAAATCGGCATTATTTTATCCCACCGCTGTCACCAATTGTTACGAGCTTAGGGTTCGTGACAATAAAAATTGCCGATAAAATTACCTAAATTAACACTTTAATTTACTTTATACAAATTAAAGTAAAAAAACACTAATAATTAAACACACTAATTCACTTAATTTCATTTCGAAGCTTCGCTTGTGTCGCCGAGTTAAACTCTGTCTCGATCGCATCTTGCGCCACCTATTTATTCAAATCAGCAAAACATCCGGAATGTTCAAGTAAACACGCGCAAGGTACCGAGAAATCGAGTATAGATTTTCTAGAAACTTAGTTCTTCGGGCGGCGCTGTCGGTCGAGAGATCCGCGATGTCATTCTCTGCAAAGCCCCCCCCCCCGCTCTCGCTCCTGACACTAGATGGCGCTAGTTGACTTATTCACACAACAATAATATACAAAAGTATAGTACAGGATTTAAGCGAACACTGCTGAACATAGGCCTCCATCCATCGCTAGTTACAAAGTTCAAGGTTGATACAGCAGTGTCGACTAACCTTCTTTTATTGATAACTTGGGGTATGAGATATGATTTATTAAAATATTCTATTGATAACTTGGGGTATGAAATATGATTTATATTTGTTGCAATAAAGATTTTTTCGATTTTCAATTTTTCAATTCGGAGCAAATGGTGCTAGTGGGTTTCGTCGAGTTTAGGTATCCAAGATTCATGATTTCTAAAAGCTGCAATCCAAGTCTGCCGCTTAAAAGGATCCCTTGGAAATATGTAAAATGTAGTATGCACAGGCTTGAGGATATATGTAGGTATAAGGAGTACTCACTTAGATTTATTTAAAGACTATCTTAAGGATCGCAAGCAGAAAGTAAAGATAGGTGAATACTTAAGCGATGAATCAGATATAACAATCGGGATTCCTCAGGGCAGTGTCCTGGGTCCTACATTGTTTTTAATCTACATAAATAATTTAACGAACATAGACATTAACGAGGGCAACATAATTTATGCAGATGATACTGCCAAACGCAGTTTTTTTTTGTTATTTTAGGTTGCCATCAGGAAGATGCTGCTGCCCATCTCCTGTTTCAGTTTTCCTCTGTTCCTACTTACGACACCCAAGAGATGGTATAGGATAGTGGACCGTTTTATACCGTCACTAAACGGCATATAATATATAAACGTATTATAAATATATATTATAAGAATAAACTTACGGGAATTGGATGTTGGATAGGTTGTGTTGCTTGTGGAACATTCCGAGCTGCCGCTTGCACCACAGGTTGAGTCATCTGAAGATAATAAGAGATGCATGAAATTAGTTTCTTACCTTCCTTTTTCAACCGACTTCACAAGAAACAAGAGTTTCCCATTTCGACTGTATTTAGTATTTTTTATGTGTGAACCGATTTTGATGATTCTTTTTGTATGATGCTTCTCATGTTGTAATCCCATATAAATTTCATCAAGATCTGACCAGAAGCTTTCGAGTTATCCTTAGTAATGCGTATTTGACTTCAAATGCATTGATGATATTCTCATTTTATTTATATTGTACCTAGTCGGTTGTAAATAATTTTACCACTTGTATAAGACATAAAATAGCACCCTTAATACATCCCACTGGTGGGGACAAGCCTCGTCTCTTTTGTAGGTGAATCAAAACAAGAAAGAGTGAGCAAGGTGGACTTTACACATACTCAACATTTTTTATATATTATATGTTATATGCCTGTATACTATATACTTTAGATTACTTACAATAAATTATACAACTAACTCTGACTATAAAGATTTTTTTTACTGAACACAAAAACAATCACATACATTCAGCAGTTTAGGCACAAATTTTTATTCTGTTTTAATATTTTTACATGGATGATAATGTGTAAAACTTATACATAGTTGAAGCGTCAATAAATTGTGCCTTATAAATAAAGGTTGTCACCGTCGTTTAAAATAATATATTTTATTAAAAGTTATACTTTTTTAATTTTGACATTACAACAAAATTCATTATTTCGAAATATATAATTAAAATAGTAATAACTGAACATTCATTTATTGTATGAAAAGTCACAACATCCATGTATACTACGTATAAGGTAAGGCTACAAACCATACAATCCCCATCTTTAATCTGATTGCTTAACTATATTTCGGCTCGCCGCTCACTTAGCGGCCAGTCGCCGTAGAGTCTACATCACCTCAGGATGCCTCGTGTAGAGGCGAAACACGTGTCGTATTATCGTCGATGGTGTGTCTTACCTGGAGTAGTGGTGCCGGGAGTAGTGGTGCCGGTAGTAGTGGTGTTGGGAGTAGTGGTGCTGGGACTAGTGGTGACGGACTTAGTGCATGCAATTGAGGGAGGGCGGGAGGTGCTCTTCAATCCAGGTAAGACACATCATTGTATTTAGTTAGCGGAAGGTTGCGAAGTAATTAATTTTTTATTAGGACATGACTAAGGCATTTGACGTAGTAAGTTACGATGTCCTTTTAAAAAAGCTTTACTCCTACTGCATAAGGGGAAATGTCCTGTAGCTTATAACCTCTTACCTGATAGGTCAAAAACAGTACACAGAAATCTCTAGACCTAACCTATGTTCTAAATCAAACGCGATATTAAATATACATCAGATAGTAAAAAATGTGGTGTACCGCAAGGTAGCGTTCTGGGGCCACCATTGTTACGTCTATATATAAATTATTTACCACGGCATACACAACATCCTTTGGTGCTATTTGCGGATGATAGAACGGTCATAATAAAATGTAATGACATATCCATTTTTGTAGGTGAGAGTAATAGAACCCGAGGCCATCTCTTCTTAGAAGCGATTTTTTTACGCGGTAGAGTCACGCTGCAGCTATATTACAGCTGTAGCACGAATGGGTCGCCTCGACCGCGGAAGAACCACGCTCCCACAGAATACCAGCATAAAATAGATACGTAATGCTGCTGTGAACCGGAGACCTGTTTTACTGGAATCGAGGCCTTCTATCTTAGTCCTCAGGGGTGATGCTGATTGACGCATTTGAATTTTAATTCTTAATTGAGGATAAATGTGGATGTCTATGGGCCACAGCATCTACTTACTATCAGGTGGACTGTGTGCTCGTTTGTCACCCAATGCTATATTTTTTTTTTTTGTATAAAAGACTTTTTAAATGTATATACACTGTATAACTGTAACACTGTACACACTGTATAACTATTTAAATAGATTGTAAATGACATAAACGAGAATTTACATTATATATAAATGACATATTAGTAGTTCATTTGCCATCAGAAAAGTATCTCTTAGTTTTTATGACTTTGCATGTTGTCAGGTAGAATGCAGCAGAGACACTTAGTGATGTACCATCTTATACCTGTACCTATATTGTGGCAAATAAAGAATCTGAATCTGGGATAGTAACATCATAGCATAGACTTTTAGTACTACAGTAACCCCCACCCTACCACCAGTAGTAGGTCAGTATTTTTAAATTCTCCCTGTAAACGAAATCGGTCGGGAAGACAATATCATCAATGTGTATATACGTGTAACAAAAACCCTGTGGTTCTCGTTAAGTGCGTTATCAGAATCAGTATCCAAGCATATAGAAGTATTTTTTTAAACATTTAAAAAAATTTGATGAAAAAAAATTTGCAAATTGTATGTGGTTTTACTATCTGTGCATTGGCCGAGGAGTAAGAGGATTGTCATAGACCCCGCACTACCGATAATCGTGTGAGTTAGAGGAAATAAAACCACATACAATTTGCAAATTATTTTTTCTTTATTAAAATTATTTTTTAAATATGTTTTTTTTTTATTATTTCTCTACGCTTGGAAACTTATTCTGATAACCCAGTTAAGGGGACCACAGGGTTTTTGTTACACGTTGTATATCAATTGCTATCCGTTAGTCTCGCTAAAACTCGAAAACGGCTCGATCGATTTTGATGAAAGTTTTTGTGTGCGTTTGAGTGGTTCCCTGGATGGTTTAGATTCAAAATTAGACCCAGTAGGTGGTGCTGGTATCGAGATCCAGAAATCATCCAGAGACGCCGAATACCCGTGTGAAACCTGGGCGGATCGCTAGTATTTTCTATAAAAACGGTATACTTACAGGTTTGATATTCTGCAATAGCACAGCCTTGCCACCTCCTTGCAGGATAACTGCAGAAGTGTTCAGCAGGTTCTGAGCCGATAGTAACAAGGGCTTGCCACCTGCTTGACCAGCTATTAGGAGTTTTGGTTGCTGCCCTATTACTATTGGTTTTGCTCCAGTTGTTTGCTGCAAAGAATACTTTTTTATAGTTAGTTATACAACATGTCATTAAAGAATGGAATCATAAATGGCGGAAAGTATTTATTTAAATACGGACAGCAAATGAAATTTTATTTATTTCTTATCATTTTCAAATTGGAATAAGTTCTTGAACCATTTGACGGTTGAGATTCTCTTTTTTTTTCTTTAACAAAATCGTTACCTCCACACTTGGATTTTCTTATGTAACGCGGGCTCCTTGTGAAATTTATGTTTACATACAACATTTTTGCAAGGGAAAACATCCAAACCCGGAACAATTATTTGTAGGCCATACAAATACCAGTTTCGTTCGAGATTCGAATCCACGGTCCATAGCGCTGTAACTCATCGCAAAGCCACATCGCCACAGAGCCGTCAAATATAATAATGTGCGAATGAGATGGCACGAAGTCCGCCGCCATGTATGTTTTTATTCTTTAATAGCACGCGTTATATTAGTCACATATATGGTATAAATAAAAAATTACATTATGGAAAGTATAAAATAATTTTTATAGCACAAAATTTATACTTTAACCCACTATTATTCAACACCACTATCTAGAATTGGGGTAATTGAAACCACTATTTAAAAAATAACTACATAATTATACTTGAATTGCACTTTCCTCTTATTTAAAATGCAAAATTTAACCAAGGTTTTAGTAATTAAAATATATAAAAGAGTTCGTGGTCGCCCAGACGGTTAGCGCTCGTTGTAAATTTCACAGTACACAAGCAACCGGAGTTCTATCCTCGCAGCAATGAAATTGTTAGTTTGAAATTTTAAGTGCTGATTTACCATACGTTCTATAACGAAAGAAAACATCGTTAGAAAACTTACATGTCTGAGAAATAAGAAAAATAATATATTTCGAAGACATGTAAAGTTCGCTAACACGCATCGGAGGCCTGTGCCCAGCAGTGGGACGTATATAGGCTGTAACTTTAACTTCATTCGTTACTTCAATCATTACATTATATCATTCTCGTAAAATTTCTGCAGAAACTTTTGTTTTGGCAACTTCTTAAGAAGTATTTCAACCAACTAGTGTCAAGAAACGATGTCATACCTGTAGCAAAACAGGGCTGGAAAGAGGGGCAGTGGTATCAGTGGGGGCGCTCGCTTCAGGCTCTGTATGTACTGTTTCTGCACTGCTTGCTGCAATGAAAGAAAATAATTATAGCATTTGGCATTATGGTAATCCCAAGTGGTATTTTTATTACACCAGAAACCATCATATCTGTACATATGCATACTTAGATTGAATTATAATCTATGGTAACCGTGGTTAACTATGACATCTGGACCTGGAACATCTCAGTCCCCCCCCGTGACCATAGGTGCTGTAAAGTGCTCGAAACGTAGGTTATATAAAAAATTTAATCCAGATCCACAAAAGCACCGAAATTCCTCTGGTTAACAGTCAGAAGCTTTTCCGTGATCAGAAGCTCTTCCAGGTTTAAATCCGCATTGTGCCTCCCATAAGAATCTTTCCGATTTCTCTTGCATCCTACGTGTCAAAACCTTCGAGTAAACTTTACTTGCTAAACTGATCAAGCCGATCGCTCGATAGCACCCGCTGTCAAAATGTGAACCTTTACCTTTATATGAAGGTACAATGACCGCGGATCGCCAATCATCCGGGACACCTCCCCGCCAGCACAAATTGCACAGCAGATGAAAGCTGTCCCAGACGCGAGGCCCACCGTACTTGACCATTTCAGCAGTAACTCTTTCTAGTCCTGCAGCTTTACCAATGTGGTAAGGCTTCTGCTCAAACTTTGAATCGCACGTTCAATCTCTTTCATGCTGATGACCTCAGTGTCTTCGAGGTCCGTGTCTGGCGTACCAGTCACGGCGTCACCCCCGGATCGTTCACCAAGGTCATGACACGCATAAATTTCTCTGTAAAATTCGCACCATCGCTGCATGACGTCCGATTTTTCTGAGAGGACGTCATTGGTTTTTGAAAGCATTTTGTTCATTCTTAAGGCTTTCCACCACTCCGGGACCTTCCAACCTCTTTCCAGAAGAGTTTAGAGTTTTCCTTAAAGTTGTGCGACAACCTTTCGTCCGCTTCTATTCTATTCTATTTTTCTTCTATTCTATTCTATTTTTCTGCTATTCTATTCTATTTTTATTTCTGTTTATTTTTTGTCTAAAGAACTTAATGTAAGTTAAATTTTGAATATTGTTACCTAATATATTATAAATTCAGTAAGAGTAAAACGAAAAGAGTACAAAAGAAACCATATCTGCTTAATTGAATCTGAAAATCTGTTTCATAAAATATTTTGAAATTCTGTTTTCAAACCGATTGCTTCTGGAGCATAGAGTTTTTATCGTGGTAGCCCCTAATTATAGTTGTATCAAGGATGCAACATAAATGCGATCGAGCATCGATTGACCAGAAAGATAGCTAATTCTAATTTTATTTAAAAAACGCGGTACTCATGTACAATACAAAAATTCTCGATATCGTAGGGTTAGTATTAAAATGTAAAAGTAAAGGATCCATTAATACAAGTCGACCTTTAGGTAAAATTATGGTATTTTCGCTTAGTATTATTACGATACTATGTACTACAAATTATGAAATAATGGTACAATTAGGATAATTATACTACGAAATTCGACACTGGTTACGTCGTGTTTTAATATGACGTTTGTATTATGACAGATGCGCCACTTTTTCTTGTATGAAAAAGTTATGAATAAAATATTTAAATAGGCCTATCCTCCCTTTTGAAATCATTGCCACCATGTTACAAAATTTAAGATAACAGTATACTTACATGGTGTAAGTGGTTCATTGGTAGGTTGCTCCTCGACTTTTGGCATCTGGTAGTTGTTGAGTCCTTTCGCATAATCAGGCGGTGGCGAGGGCGGTGCTGCTGGAGGTTGTTTCTTAGCACCTTCCTCCATCTCTGCTCAGTCACACAAATGTTTAGTATGTACTATTGACTTCAGCATTGAGTTATTACAACATTGTTATAATGATATGAGGAAGTATTGTAGTGTGTGATTAATAGTGTAATAAGTAGTATCTTTAGAAGTGTAATAAAATTAGTAGAATGCATCAGGAATATGGAAAGTGGTTAGGTATGATAAGTATGGTGAATGTGGTAAGGTAAGGTAAATGTTGTAAATAGTGTGTTGCGATTTTATTTCCTGGGGCAGCAGTAGAGTGATTTTTTAACGAGTGTTGTCTGTTAAAGAATGTGGCAAGTGTTGTAAGGAGTCAGATAAGTTAGTGTGGCACCGTGAGGTAGGGAGGAGGGAGGAAAGGGTGGTAAGAGGTGTCGTTGCATAATAATTGAAGTAAAGTCAATTTTTTTGAGAGGGTTTTAGGGCAAGGAAGTGTCCGCCGCGCTGCCCCAATGCGTGTTGGCGAACTTCCCATGTCTGAAATATTTTTTTCTTATTCCTCAGAGATGCACCTTTCAGAAATGAGGAGACACCAGCAGTGGGACGTATATAGGCTGTAACTTTACTTTACTTACTTTAAAAAATAAATTACTCCGAGCTTGAGAACTTCAAATTCAATCGATTAACCATTGATAATTTTTAATTATACTAATTAATAATACAAATTTTTACAATTAAATACTGCTGCCGAGGGCTGATTTAAAAAGATTACCAAAAGAAAGTCATTAGTGCTATTTGAAATGTGTCATCCATGAGAGTGAATTTTATCTGTGCGAATTATTCAGGAAAAAATGTGAAAATAACAGTTCGCCATTCTTGTATCTCGACTGTTAAACTGTGTGGAGCTTGATCAAAAATATGAAAAGTTTTCTATTTGCATAAAAACAGAAACAGTTTTTGTTACATAAATGCTGAATATAAACGAATGCTTCACTATTAACACGTTAAAGGTCATTTATACATATATATATATATATATATATATATATATATATATATATATATATATATATATATATATATATATATAATATATGTTGAGATGTGTCCAGAAATAATAAAAATGCAATTCATGCCATTCATTATTGCATTGGGGCGTTAATATTCAAATTAAGTAAATATTATGTAAATAAGTAAATAATATAAAATAATTTTCTCTAGTAACTATTATACTTTTCTTGTAAAACTCGAAATAAAAACTAAATACGATAATTTTTTTTATTCCTAACTTTAAGCTTTTTTTCTTCCTTTATTTTTGATTGGAGTAATTTTGTTTTAACAAAATTAAATTCCGAATTTCTTGGGCTTTTCGTCAATATTTTTAATTGAATTTTGCTCTGTAGTAGTTTTTCATTAGTAATAGTTTTTGTTTGGTGTCTCGCGAGGTCATTTTTAATACAGGTTGAGGTGGCGCGAGAATCATTTGCGCGGGCTGGACGGTTGAGTGGTTAAGAAGCTTTGTCTACGTTCCGTTTATCTACTCACGTGATAGCGACGGACATTGAAACTATCTTTGTTTTGCAGAAGAGAGCCATACGAATAAGTTATGACCCAGGTCCGAAAGAATCCCATAGAGAATAATTTAAAGAAATAAATATATTAACTTTGGCCTCTCAATAAATTTAGGAAAATTTAATATATACGAGTATATGCACAAAAAAAAATATTGCTTCTATTGAAAATAGTGATGATATTCTATAAATACCAAGAAGAAGCACAAGTTAATTACTACTTATTTGACTCCAAAGGATCAGTAATTCCTGAAAGGGGCAATGTTTACGCTTTTACAACAAAGTTCTAGAAAATATGCAGGCTTTATCTATTGAAACGTTTAATAAGCAAACATTGTTTAGTAAGGGTTATTATATATTATTATATACTAAAGAGTACATGAATCATGATTGATAATAACCCCTGGAGATGACGTGATCGCTACCACACTGTTTCTAGTATCTTCATACGAATAAAACAATTTATTGTAAATTTAAATTTTTTTAAAGTTCCTCTGGGTTTCTTGCTGGTTCTTCCCAGGACATAGGTTTTTTTTCGGACCCAGTGGTAGTAAAAAACGACTTTCTTAATAAGTATTCTTGTAACCTATATTAAATAAAAATTATTTTTTATTTTCTTTTTCTTTACGAGATCTCGGCTAGGTCGCGAGATTGCTTTTCCTAGTTGAGGCATAATAAGTGTAGAAAGGTGAGTGTAGTAAGTGTTGTGACATAATAAGTGTAGTCAGGTGAGTACGGTAAAGAGTGTTGTGACATTATGAGAATGGTAAGTGCGATGAGTCGTGTGATGAATGATGGCTCACCGAGCTTCCTGCGCTTCTTGATCTGCGCGTGCGTGGCGGGCTGCTCGTTGATGTCCAGCAGCTTGATGCCGGCGCGCGGCGCCGCACGTGGCAGCGGCACTGGCGCAGCGCGCCCCCCACTGCGCGCCGCCCAGCGCGACGGCAGCCCTTTCAGCGGGGCTGCACACGGTCATTATTGTTAGCGTGCTCATCATACTTCATTTACATAATTCAAATTCAAATTCCAATTGTTTATTGCATGTCACATTACAAATTTAAGATGATACAATTTTGATAGGTATACATGTGACGCCCTGCAAGGGCATAGCAACACTACAGGGCTAACTATTTTCGTATTATTTAATTTTTCAACATAAATTACAAATTATCATATCATTAACATTCAATATTATTTTATATAAATTAATTTAATTCGGAATACAATGTAACTAATTTAAGTATTCTTACTTTATCGTTATTTATCGTCAAAAAATTCATTTAAATTATAATAACATTTATTACTAAGAAATACATATTTTTAATTGTTTATTAAATTGCACAGGATTTTCCAGGATTTTTATGGAATTCGGTAAATGGTTACAAATCTTTATTGACATAACGTGAGGGCTGTTTGAAACTAATTTTAATTCGGAGAAGGATATCTTAAGCTTATATAAATTTCTATTCTTTCTTTTAGTTTTTTTAATAGGTGAGTAGAGTTTTGGGTGTTTCCTAACGAATTTACAAGATTCGAGGATGTAGATAGACGTAAGTGTTAAAATTTTATTTTTAATGAAGTGGGGTTTACATGATTCCATTTTGTCCAAATTTATTAATATTCGTAGACACTTCTTTTGTAATATAAATAATTTGTTTACATCACAAGAGTTTCCCCACAAGACGATGCCATAGGAGAGTACGGAATGAGCATGCATAGTAAGCCGCAAGGGTAGTCTTAAAATCTGTCACACGTTTAAGGTGTTACAGAGCATAAATAAATAAGAAATTTTTTGCAACTTTTTGTATGTGCTGTTTCCAACTCAAATGTGTGTCCAGGTCTATTCCTAACAAAGTGCCAGAGTTAAAAGTTTCTAGTTTTGTGTCTTTATAGTTATACGATATTTGTAAACCAGTTTTTTGTAAGGTTTAAATTTAATAATTTTAGTTTTATTAAGGTTAGGTTGTAAATTATGTAATTGTAGCCAACCAGTAATTTTATCTAATGTACAATTCAATTTTGTAGTTAAGTAATTGTGTGACATAATTGACTAGCCACATCTATCGACGCAGAATCAGCTTCAACCGGTCAATAAAACCTAAATGTTTATGAAAATACGGGTGTTCCTAAATTAGGAACACCCGTATTTTAGAATGACATTAGGAATCCTAATGTCATTCTCGTCGGCTCGTCTCGGACAACGCGACACGACATCGGCCGGCATCAAAACGAGCGTTGCTTGCGTTGCCGTTTTGGATGTTTAAGTTTCCGACGACAACCGACCGACGCCGGAGACAGTCGAACGGAGTTGAACAACAAGCGAATGTGAACAGTCATAGCGACAGCCGTTCAGAGAAGTGCACTACCAAACGTAAGAGAACAGTCATCACGACGGCCTTTCAAAGGAGTCAAATACCAATTGCTTGTGAATAGCCATCGCAACAGCATATCGACGTTAAGCCGAGTGGTGTGGTGTTACACCGATACGGCTTAAGCCGATTACGCGTCGATAGATGTGAGAACTCCCTAAAGATGTTAACAAATATTCATATATTAATGCGTTCATATTAGGCAGAATATAAACACCGCAAGTAATAGTATTTATGACCCGTTAGACTATTAAGACTGAGAAATACATAATCAAGAAAATCTGAAACAAAGAATAGTCACGTAACCATTAGTTTATACCGAGCAATGGATAATCCTTGACACACTGCAGTCAACATCCCACCACCATTCCGTTTACCTGTCAAGACTCCATCCAAGATTCGAAGTCGATCACAACAATACACTACATATCTATCATTTATAAATTCCATGTTTCAAATATTTTACTCCGTTCTCTGTTTCGATTATTTTTTCTTTTACTTACCATTTTCAGTAATGCCGAACCTGCATTTTTTTTAAATATTGGTGACAAACTAGCACACTGTCCACCTGATGGTAAGTGGATGCCATAGACACCTAGATCCTCTATTAAAAATATAAATGTAGATGCGTTGTCACATCTAAGGACTAAAAAGATAATGAGGTACCAGTAAAAAGGGCCTCCAGTTCTCTACACTCATCATAAGAAAAATATCAGCATCAAGATGTTATTTTGGGCAAGTATTCCGTGAAACAGTGGTCTTTCCTCAGTTAAGCTGACCCACTCATGCTGCAATCATAATTTATTCCAAGTCTTCAAAAAACAGTCACCCAAATTTTTTCTTCTTACAAACGCTTCATCAATTTAAGAGCAAATTGCCTTTATTTATTTATTTTTTATTGTAATACACCTTAATCTAAGGATTACAATGACCAGACTTGTGGTGGTGGTGAAATACCTTATGGCAATCTGTACCAGTCAACCCGATAGAAGTAGGTAAAATAGAGGAGGAAGAAATAGATAAATAAAAGTCGGTAGGTGCTAAAAAACATGTTAAAATGAGTAGACATATAATGTAAATAAACAAAATATTTACGCTTACATACTAATACTTATACATATATAAAAAACAATCAAAATAAATAATTCATAAATATATAACAGAAATGAACTAGCAAAATTTTATAGTGAATTAAGTAGTTTAAATAATATCAATTGTAATGTTTCATGTTAATTTCATAAATATTAATTTAGCCAGAAAATCGCTTATGACTTTAAGATTATTTATTGTTATTGTATTTTTTAATTAATCAATCAGAAGCTAGAGATTCATGGCCTATTAAAATGGTGATCAACAATCAGAGTGAAGGTTCGCTGGTGAAGCGCCTTGAGCGGAGTCGTGGTGCGACTGGGTGAAAAAGATAAGTGTAATGGTGTGTGAATTCATTTTAATATTCAAATTTAATGAAGTTTAGTAAGTGGTATAAGTTTAAATAAAATTAAAATTAGTAAAAGTTTAAACACATTTATTATTTGTGTAGTGTGTTGATCCTTGTATTTACCCAAAATGTCGCCTACAAGACATGTTGATAATAATGGTGTCATCATCAGAAGTCGAGGAATGATAATGACCTGTGGCGTACTTTATTCGAAGGGCACAGTAATAGTATCCAACTTCTCGTGGAGGCCTTACATAAACCACAAGATAATATCAGGGGCTTAATGCTGCAAGAATTTCATTCTGAAAATGAAGAAGCTGATGCTCAAGCTTGGTTAGCATCTGCAGATATCTGTATGACCGATTACCAAATACAGGGAAGTCGATTGATAATTATTATTAGTAAAGCTATGAAAAGGGTCTGCGCCTACATGGTTCGCACATGCCACTTATCCTAACATGTTGTGGGCATAATTTAAAAGAATTATTTTGTCTTGGTTTGATACGGCAGAGGAAGCAACAATTATTAAAATTTTCAATGGTAAACCGCATGATGACGAATCACTTGCTTCATACTTGGCCAGATTATTTTTTTTACTTATATCTAGGTGGGCTAATTTAAGCAAAGAACAAATAGCTGTATCCACAATTCTTGCTCATATTGGTCATATTTAACCACGCTTACAACGCAATATTTTTACAGAAGAAATGAATAATCGCTATAAAATGCAACGCGAATCGATGGCATTTTCTTATAGAAAATGGATGGTTCAAGAAACATACGTACAGAAATACTTATAAACGCTCAAAGATTTCAATGAAATGTTATGCTTGCTGAAAACTTAGTCACAGATAATATGAATGTTTCAATCGACCAAATGAGAAGACTAAATTTACCTCAATTTCCGACAATTAAATAAAAGTGAAACAATGGTCAAGCAAGGCGTCGCAATGCTTAAAACATGGTCGTCTGCAGGTAGTAGTGTACAGCATCAGCCAACAACGTCGATGAATGTGGAGAGAAGAGTTAATCTGTGCGGCTTGAAACCTGTCACCGGAATTATTACAGTTTGGTGAAAAAATTTCGATTCCAGTGCTGATTGCTCCTTAGAGAAACCATAGCCAACAAATTGTCTGGTAAACTATAGCATGCCATCATCACTATTGTTGACGTAAGCAAGTCTTAAGTAATATGTAAATCACGAATTTTATCAAAAGTAACTCTTTGCAGCTACAGCGTAGAAATATTATTTGACATTATACCCAATGAGTAGGTATTCGTACAATTATATATTAATAGGACGTGATTTATTAGAGCTAGGTTTTATAAGCTAGAACTACTAGCTAGAACTTTCATCCAATAATCTAACAGTTAAGAAGTCTAGCGTTGTTAATATTTGCGAAGTAGGTAGGGCTGTATATATATGTGTATTTATACTTTAAGGGAATTTTTTTATAGTTTTGTAGGGTCGTTTGTTGAAGGAACGGCCAACTAGTAGAATCAAAATGGGAGAATTAGAAATAAGATTAGTAGACCCTATTAAAATTGTGCAGAGGAGACCTTATCATTTAAGAATAGATGAATGTGAAATTGTTCGTAATAAATCTAATGAACTTATAGCAGCGGGTGTGTTTCGTCCGCGCAAATCCCCTTTCTCTAGTCTTATTTTGTTAGTTAAGAAAAGTGATGGATCAGACTGCATAAGTGTAGACTATAGAGAACTTAATTCTAATACAGTTCCTAATAGATATAATTTACCTCTTATATGTGATTAAATCTAAAGGTAGGCAGAAACTAAACTTTACTCTTGTTTAGATATGGCTATAGGATTTTACTAAATTCCAACCAATGAAAATTCAAATTCCATAGAGAAAACTACTTTTATTACGCAATATGCACATTATGAATTAATCTTTATACCTTTTGGATTACGTAATGCACCTGTTGTGTATTAGAGAGCAATATGTACATACAGTATAGATGATTTTATAATTCCTTCGATTAGTGTAGAGAAAGGTTTAGAAAGGCTACAAAACGTTTTAAAAACTCTGAGCTATGCCGGTTTCTCATTTAATTTAAATAAATGTGTTTTTCTTAAGAAAATGGTTGTTTTTAGGTTATAAACCTTCAGAGGGTGATTTTATAATTCCTTCGATTAGTGTAGAGAAAGGTTTAGAAAGGCTACAAAACGTTTTAAAAACTCTGAGCTATGCCGGTTTCTCATTTAATTTAAATAAATGTGTTTTTCTTAAGAAAATGGTTGTTTTTAGGTTATAAACCTTCAGAGGGTGAAATAAGACCCTAATATATAGGAAGAATAAGACCCGTTTAAAATTGTAGCATTAACCAATCTCGTGCCTACAAAGACTGTCTTAGACAATTTTTTACGATTAGCCACTTATTTTAGACAATTTGTACCTAACATTTCAGTTAAAATGGCTCCACTTTATCATTTAATTGCTAATAACAATTCCAAAATAAATCGGAATGATAATTTAGAAAATATTAGGCAAGAAATTATTAGAGTACTGACTAACTCACCAGTTTTATTGTTATTTCATCCGAAATATCCTCTAGAGTTATATACTGATACCAGTAACGAAGGCTATGGGGCTATTCTTTTTCAAAGAATTAATGGAAAACTAATTCCTGTAGAATTTTACAGCAAACGAATACCTAGTGCAAAATCCTAGTATTACTCATATGCGCTGGAAGCATTAACGGTGGTAATTTCGGTTAAACATTTTAGACATTATTTGTATGGTACATCATTTACAGTAGTAACGGATTGCAACTCATGATTTCTTATATTTACGCGAACACTACACATTAAAATAATACTAGTTTTTAGGGAATTAATCGCGTATATTTAACTTTTTTAAGTATCATACTGTACAATACATACTGTGTAGATCGGAACAAAAGTTAAATTTTAATCTATAGTAACCGCGGTTAACTACGACATCTGGACGTTGAATATCTCAGTCCCGCCCGTGACCAAGAGTGCTGTAAAGCGTTCGAAACGTCGGGTATTTAAAAAGTTAAATATACGCGACGAATTCCGTAAAAACTAGTATTATTTTAATGATTGCAACTCGTTGAAGTCATCAAGAACTAAAGTTGATCTAACACCCAGGGAACATCATTGGTGGGCGTTTTTGCAAGTCTTTGATTTTAAGGTAGAATATAGACAACGTAAAAAAATGGCCCATGTCGATTTTCTTTTTGAAACCATCTTCCAATACAGAAAAAATTAATCATAAATAATGAAGTTATAAAAAGACATAGAACAAAAACATATTAATATTATTGAGTTATCAACAAATTTTTTGCAAGCAGAACCAAAGGCTAGATGGCCGAATATAGAGGCCCATTCGGCCTCTATATTATAACTTTAGAAAAAACTTACCAACATTATTGGTTCCTAACATGGCAAAATATGTTAGAAAATTTGTTAAAAACTGTATTACATGTAAAGTGGCGAAAGGAAGATTTTCCTAAGAAATTGAATTGCATCCAATCCTAAAAGTTATTATGCCGTGGCATAAAATTCATATAGATGCTACAGGCATTACTGGCGTATTTGCACTCATTGACCCGTTTACAAAATACGCTAGTAGCTATGTTACTCATAGCGAATAAACTACGAGTACAATAGAAACCGTTAAAGCTTCTGTAGCACTTTTGGTACTCCTGTAAGACTTTTTTTATAGCACTGGGTGACAAACAAGCACACAGTCCACCTCTTGGTAAGTGAGCACTGTTGCCGATAGACATCCACATTTATCTTCAACTAAGGATCAAAATGCAAATGCGTTGTCACCTCTGAGGACTAAGATGTAATGCCTCAATTCCAGTAAAATCACCAGTTCTCTACACTCACTATACAAAACACAGCAGCATTACGCTGCTATTTTATATACATGCAGCTCCTGAAGATGATGAAGATTTGGAGCCGTCTTGTATTTTCATTGAGCCTCCAGATCCAGCCATGCATACCGATGAAGACTCGGCAGATGAAGATCAATCAGGCTTGATTAACAATCTCTCTGGTTGTCAACTTAGTGCACAATGTAAAGTAGTATTAACATCAAAGAAAAAAACATCTAAAAACTCAAAAAGCACTAAATGTGGTAGCAAAGTACCGAATGAGTCTCTAGACGTCTCATCAGCCAGTTGTGGGAGTGTTCCTGTTAGAGGTTGTGGTTGAGCGAGTGGTCGTGTGAGAGGTCGAGGGCGAAGTGGTCGCAGTGGATCTCGCGGTATTCAAAACAACAATGCTGTTTTAGAAGAACTATCCCAGACTACTTCGTCTGATGATTCGAAGGATGATGAAAAGCCTTTGCCAAAAAATTAAGGAGTTCTTCTCAAACCTGGCTTCAAGATTTGTGTGAGTCAAGACCGATGTTTCCTAATCCTCACTACAGCAAATGTAGAGGAAAGTCTCCAATCGAAATGTTAGTTATTTTTGGATGAATCTTTTTATGAATTTCTAGTAACTGAATCTCGGAAGTATGCCGCCTTCCTAAACTGCCCGAATCCGAAAATTTCGGTTGATGAAATGAAAGCTTTTGTTGCGATCCTTGTCAATTCTGGATATAATACTGTTCCATCAATACATCATTACTGGGACCAAGGAGATAACTTAAGGAACAATCCGATATACAATTGTATGCGAAGAGATAGGTTCAGAACAATCACGAGATTCTTACATTGTGCTGATAATACCAATATAGATTCTCAGAAAAATGTGGAAGCTAAGACCTCTGATAAATGTGCTGAAACAAAAATTTTGCAATAACTACGTACCAAACCCAAATCTGAACTATGATGAATCTATGATCGAGTACTACGGCTGGCATGGATGTAAACAATTCTTGCGCGGAAAATCTATACGGTTTAATTAACTTTTTTGTAATGTTTAATCTTTTTTCCTAATAATGTTTTGTAATACTTACTTTTTATTCGAATAAAGCTTGATTTAAAAAGTATGAGTTTAATTTATTTTTGCTACTATATTAGGCTAGCGGAGCAATTTGGCATGACCTGATATTTCCAAAAGTATGATATGCATATTTTTTTAAACCTTGATTTTATATTAAGGTTGTTATAAATTTTTAAATATTAAATATTTGAATAAATATTTTGAATCACGAAAATCCAAGATGGAAGGAAGAAATTCCGCCGTTAATGGGTTAAATTTTAATTTAATTTAAATTAGTCAAAGTGTAAACACATTTATTATTTGTGTTGTGTGTTGTGCTTGTATTTACCCAAAATGCCTGTTGATAATAATGACGTAAATAAAAGTGACTTTCTTCAACATATAATTTATGTGTATTTATAAATATTAAATACATATCATCTAATATATAAAACTTAATGTTTGTTCGAATTTAATGTGCTACCATACAATTCAACTTATTGCTTGCGCTTGTGCAAAGGTTATAATAAGCATACTACAATTAACTTACACTGGATGTCGCGCATGTCGTACCAACAGTTTATTCAAAGTTATAGATCATTTCATTTCAATGATTGTATTAGCATTCCTAATTAAACAAATATCACCTTTCAAATTTAAAATAATATTTCCTCAATTATTTCTTCTGCGGCACCAGCTAGTACAAAATAAATTCAAATAGAAATAATAAATAAAATAGGTCAGATGGAATATTTTAAACAGTAGTGTAAAGGATTATAAGGCATGGATAAAAAACCTATGCCTTGCTTTTTTTTAGTAAACCTTGCGGTTTTTACTTTTAGGATCAACCCTAAGGCTTCTGAAGTGAATTTACGATTATTATTAACATTTTGAGATTTTATCAGACCAGATCTTAAGTGATTTGTGGTAAAGATTTTCAAAGAAAGTCAAAAAACATTTCGAGATTTCACAACATGGCTTAGGTCCAGGTTGTGTACTCTTTCACCCCATCTGAGCAAGCTTGTTAGTGCCTACAATATCCAAATGATCTGGAACGTATACTAAAACAACCTTGTTGTTAAACCCTATGAAATTTAAAACTTTTTGTGCAGTAGCTTTGATATTGGTAAGTATTATCTTAGTCTAGCATTACTGCTAAAAGCCACTGGACTTGCACTTGATCTCTTGCAGGTATTGTTGGGTTGCCATCCCATTGCCCTATAAGATTAAAAGAATAAGATTGTGCCTTAGACTTTTGCACCATAATTCCATCTAGAAAACATTACATTATAAGTGGTTTATCTCTTGCTTCAAAAGAAAAAATAAATGGGCATGAAGTTATTAACTTACTAGTATCAGTCATCTTTCTTGGCATGCCTCGCGATCTAACAGGAACGGTGGGGGCTTGTGCCTTCTTCTGGTTTGCTTGAACTTCTGTCGCCTTGGCTAGCAGTTCACTTCTTAAGGCCACAGATTTTGGTTTACGCTTAAGAGTAAAATGTTTAACTGGATTTGGTTGCTGGCCAACCTAAAACAAAATTGAGTATATTTAATTAATAAATTTAACAAAAATGAAAGTAATAAACTTACGAAATGTAGAATTACAGTTAATATTCAGATAATAAACAGTGGTCTAGAGGACTGCCTCTGCCCATTTACCTAAATAAAGCTTTACTATTAAGAGAATAACAGAAATCAAACAAAACTGTCCCTAAATTGTAGTTATATTTTTTAACTTAAATAGAATAAAAATAATACAAAAGCTGCAGTTATTTTGCATATTTAATAAGACTAATTTTGCCAACGGATAAATTAACCAAATGCTTAAAAATACTCTTAAACTCTTAAGATACTGAATAAAGAATTTTGAACTCTTTAGATTTTTAATAGTTTAATCAACTTACCACAGATACCAATGCATTCTTATTTAAATATAGACACTCTAGAGGCAGCAGTCCAAGATCAGAGTGTTTGGCCAATGCTCTTCTCAGCTCTCCTATCATATCACTGAATATAGGTCTTGTTTCATCAAACTCTGCTATCTCTGTATTAAGTGTCCCAGCAGATGGAAAAGTCTTGAGAACCTCTGCAAGCATGGCCACCCAAAGGTCTGAATCGACTGCTGCAACTTCAATAATTTCTTCAAGTTCATTTCTCCACTGTAAAGTAATTTGAGGGCTTTTTTGTATTAACCGCTATAGCACAGCACATATAATTTAATACCTATGCTGTAAGAAATAATATATTTCTGATGAACATGGTAGCGTTCTGGGTTCGAATCAGCCATTTGGCTACTGTTGTGAACCACACTTAACACAATCATTTTAAGCTTACTTGAGTGATTAACAAGCATATTATACTAAGGTTAAAGACTCACTGTCCGCAGTGCAATAAAATGGGGAAACAGGATGCCGCCTGTTACGCTTTGTACTCAGAGTATAGTAATAATAATAACAAATAATTTTTTAAGTATAAACTGAAAGTGAAAAAAGAATGAAACAATTCTTCTTAAGTTTTATGGCAGTTTTCATAATTTACTAATGTCAATGTTAAGTGTTAATTAAATAGAAAAGTTTAGGTCACGCATATACAATGCCTGTGACAAAAGAAGTTTGTCCGAAATGTTGTTGTTGTACTATTATGCAACATTGTTAACTTGTTCAAGTTTATATATATTCATGCTTGCTGCATGTAATATATAAAAGAATAAATTACTGTATGTAACATTTGTTTTTTTTTTAACAATTTTCATCACCAACTTTACATGTTAATAACAAGTTCTCTGCAGACCACAGGCCTAAAATTGACTAAAAAATAAAGATTCTTCAATTGATTGAAACACATGGTGTTGTGTTTCAATTAATTAAATTGTGATTCGGATAGTAAACAGTTATACATAGTAGTAAACAGTTTGAAAGTTTTTAGTTATGAATAGCTCAGTGAATTTAGGAAATAGATTATTGAACAGGATGTTGAGGCTTTATTTTATTTAGGCATTTTAGAATAAAGCAAAAATTAGGGTTACCTGAGTACTATTACAATATAATATTAACTATACGCTGTGTAATTATCTACACTTTCATTGACTGACTACATAATTAAAAGAATCTTTATACACTTAAATAAATTAAATCAGAGGACAAAATAATTAGGAGAATAATTCTGTCCTCTAATTAGGAAATATGACAAAACTAGACAAAATTTATTTTAAATTTAACTACTAAATATTAATTTAAGACTCAATGTAAAATAAAAAGGCATATATTGGGAGAAAATTTACATGTTTACCACTAACAGCGCCGACAGCAACAATTAGAAAACGCACAAACACGATAACGAAGAAAAAGTCACTGAAATTACAATATTTTGATAAATTTTCTTGGATTATTGACAACAAATAAAGTTCTAAATAAATAATTCATCCCTCTCTTTCGTATTCAATTATGTAGATGGAGAAAGAGATATAAAATCGCAATATAGTTATGCAAAACCATAGAATATCAGAGAGAAAAGTTACCTCTTCAACATTTCTGCGCGGGATATGAAAGAAACTTAACAATAATTTCAGTTTCACTTGTGTTTGCAAATCTGGGAAACAATCCTTGATATTTTTCAAAACTTCCGCATTTAATTGTGTACAAATTGAGCCACTTGTCCACGAATCATTCGATATTCCGAGTTTATTGTGGAGCCACAAGGATGTGTCACTATCCCGAACGTTCGCCATCTTGCAACTGAGAACTGAGCTTAGGCATAGTGACGTATCTGTTATGTATACATACATGTGGTATTGTTGCGAGTAGGGAATAGGGATCCACAAAAAGTATCGATACCTAAGTAGTATCGATACTTTTGGTTCAATACCTAGTATTTTTGCACTCGATACTTTTATTAAAGTATTTTACTAAGTATCGATACTTTTACCTCCATGAAGTATAGAGAGAGGTAAGGAGGACAATCTCCCATAGGAGGATATAGGAGAATAGTTGAAAATGTGTCCTACTGTAAGCAGTAAATAACAGTTCAAAAACTCTCTACAACAGCGCTCGAGTAGCTACAGGGTATGGACAAATCACCGTAAAATACGTTGAGCTCGAGAGTGATTTTAAAAATAAAAAGTTTTGAAGCAATAAAATAATTATTGTAAAAAGAATTATGGTGCAAGTCTATTATACAAAAAAAAAATTATAAAAAGTACTTTAAAATTTAGACTGTAACTACAGTGGTGCCACCTATTTAGCGCTTTCCTACGGACATTTTTTCTGTCTGTCTCCTTAACTCTATATTCCATATTTATCTCTTTACTAAACTGTCAGATAAATGTTAGTACACAGAGGTTAGAGAACAGGAGAACGATCGCTACGTATTAAAGCATAGCCCGCCTGTCCCCGAAAATTTGTAGGATTTATAGCTGCGCTGCCATCGGTAAGTACCTAGTATCTGCGAGTTAGTAATTTTTAATATTTTGTCAAAAAAACATTATAAAATGGTGAAATATTATTTAAAAAAATTATAATAAATCAATAATAATTAATAATTTATATTTGTAATAATCAATAATATTTGTAATAATTAAAATTGTAAAAAACATAATTTATAGTTTATTTATTAATAAATAATAATAACTTACTTTTTTTTTGAATGATATAATCATTTCAAACTATAAGCATAACAGCCCGCTTATATTGAGGTAACTAACGATTGCATTGCCTCACTTATTTTGACCATATTTCTGGGACATTATTTTCTACAGCGATCGTTCTACTGTTGTCTAACCTCCATGAGTCAGTATAATAGAGTAAATCGATTCAGATCGGACATCCCTACTATCTGTAGGGATGTCCGATCTGAATCGATTTACTGCCATACGATCTACCGATTTTTGAATCGATTCAAGGGAATGCGATCTTCACCCAGATCGAATCAAATGCCCATAAGATCATATGAAAAAAAATCATATCAACTAAAACCTACACATTGACCGAATCATAACGTGCTAAAGTACGAACCGATTTTTGCATAACTATCGTATTGACGGGGAAGGGACCGAATTACTAAAACAATGTAAGATTACCTATCTACACATTGAATTATCACCTAAAAATTGATGCGCGTGATGGGGCTGAGTCTCTTAATGCTGATGTAACCCTTGTAAACTTAATTGTTCAGTTAAACCAAATTAAAATCATAATAGATCATAGCGCGCAAATGTCCACGGTTAAGATCCGTCGTTTTAAATAAAAAGCACGGGAAGCGCTGCAGGAAAATTAATAGAACTTTGGTTTTTTTTATATTGAGCAATTGGCGTATGGAGTCTATTTTTAAACAAATTTACTTTTTAGGAACATAACACGGGTGCGTTCCATTTTTAAATTTCGAGCATCTCAAAACTGATTGAGTGACCTATGTATTTTAAAATACTTTTTAATATGGCTCCGCTAACCAAATCAAACGTTTCGGTTTTTTCATCAAATGTGGCATGTGTAGACAATGTAAAATGTATAAACAGATGTTTAAAACTAGTAGAAATACTACCAATTTCAAAAAAAAATTATCTCAGACGTCATTGCATAGGCACTTATTCTGAGCTAAGCAAAAGTGAAGAAAGTTACTAATACAGCAATTGTCGAAATCGTAAATATCTATCTTTTATACAAACAAATAAAATTGATGTGTCTGTTTGTGTGCAGTGAAGTATCTGACAGTTGTTGCAACATCGGTCCCTTCAAAACGGCCGTTTTCCCTAGCTGTAAATATATTAACAGATAGCCATAATAGGCTAGATCCAGTGCGGCTATCAACATCATTATTTTTGAGGAGTTTAAACGTTGACAGCTGGAATTTATACTTTAAAACTTGTTTTTTTTTTTCAAAAATAATAATTTAGAAAAACTCACTGGATACAGTAATAAGATTTGTTAAAATATATAATTTTGCATGCATACTGTACTTTTCTTTATTTTTTATAAAATTACGATACGATTTCCCGAGATCGAATAAGATCGATTTAATGCAATATGATTAAATCGTTAATTGACTCACGAGGTTATGATCCATTACGATCCAGAAGATCGATTCAAAACAAAAAATCGGGCATCCCTAGTAGACAGTAGTAATATCTCGTAATTTGATAATTGAATATTATATTTATAATGGAATGATAACGCAAAATATTTGGATTTAAATTTGTTTTATTTGTGTATTTATGTTGTTTAAGTTAAGTCTACCTATCAATCATAAATAATTAGAGTATAGTTCGGCCAACGAGCAGCGATATGAAAGGTCATTTACCTTAAAAACGACTGTAGAGTTAATAGTCTATTATCTATCCCTTTCCAACTTGTGTATTTGTTGTAATGTCTCGTTTTCCCGGCAAAAACATGTCAGGGTCAATTTTGGGACTTGGATCAAAAAATGCGACAAGTTGTTTTGACAGTCCTCTCTTGACGTTAAGCTAACACTGCCCAAAGAATTCTGAAAAGACCGAAACAAGTGAAAATCTGGGGGTTCAAGGTGAAGATTATGTGGTGCATTAACACTTCCCAACCAAGCTCTCTCAATTTTTGCTGAGTGGCTAAAGATATGGGTGTTATGGCGTTATCATGATGAAAGACCACTCCTTTTTTCTCAATTTCTTGCTTAAGTCTTACTAGTTGTTGGCAGGTCCGAATCGATGTTTTTGCTCAGCTGTAAAAGGTCATAATAAACAAATCACCTTATTGCGTGTTAATCTGGGGTTTGCTACAGTCTGTAGTTTAATTACCCTTCGACAATGATCTTTATCGCACTTTCTTGTCGTAGGTGATCCACTATTTATCACCAGTGATCAATCACCCAAGATTGTACAACCAGTGCGTGTTGCTAGTGATGACTTATGGATCTAAGATGTGGTCCTTCACTGCTGACTGTTTGAGGAAGCTCAAGATCACTCAGCAAGCTATGGAGAGGGTTATGTTTGGGATTTTTCTGCATGATGGACCTGAAAACGAGAATATCCGTATTAAACCAGAATAACCGACATAGCCCAACGAATTAGTAAGCTCAAGGGGCACTAGGCTGACCATATAGCTCGAAGAAGCGACAACCGATGGGGAAGAAAGGTTTTCGGGTGGAAGTCTCATACTGGAAGACGAAGTGTAGGCCTTTCCCCTACTAGATGGAGTGACGACTTGGTAATGCCCCTATTACACTACCCTGAATCAGAACCCTGAATGAAGGGTGTGCGTGGCCCCTAATTAGGGACGTCAATTATTACACTACCTTGATCATGGAGGTTAGAGAACAGGAGAACGATCGCTACGTTCTAAACCACAAACTAATAAGAGTACTAACGTAGTACTAAAGCATAGCCTGCCTGTCCTTGAAAATTTGTAGAATTTATCGCAGCGCTGCCGTCTTTTACAAGTGTACTTAACGATCATGGATCACGGTCCATTTTGTTGTACGTCTCGCCAAGGTCATGCACGACGCACGATGCAAAACAACAATGAGTAGGCTTGACAGCAAGCAAATAATAATTTCTGACCTTGGTGGGACGTACAACAAGATGAACTGTGAATAAGGCACTACCCCGTATTTGGCATAGAATAAAGGCACTAAGTATGACCAGTTGTCATTAAAACTCTACTAATTAATTACACGCAAAGTCTTTCAATACGTTCCTTTTTGTCATATTTCAAAATTAAATTAGAAAAAGCCAAACAAATATATTGACAGAATTGTAGGTTCCCTTTATGCACACATATGTACGCACCTAATCACTCACAGTATGGAGTGTAGAGGTAAGGAGAACAATCTCTCATGGGTGAATAGGTGAAAAAGTGTCCACTTGTTAGCAATAAAAATAGTTAAAAAACTCCCCACAACAACCCTGGGGTAGCTACAGGAAACAGCTACATGAAATGAACTTAGCAGTTGTCAACGATGTGAAGTGTGCTGCTAAACCGCTCAGTAGCTCTAAAATCTAAAATAATTTTATTTAGTAAATACAACCTCGAAAAAGTCGTCTATCCCGCTAATATTTTTCGGCACGTTCTTTAAAATTTACCCCGTAGCATAGTATAGTGGCGCCACCCTACCCCATGATACCTTAAGTTTTTGATATCCTGTGATACCCGATATTTACCCTTATTTAACGGTTTTCTATGGACTTTTTAATACACAGTATTAAAAAGTGTCCCTTTACTCCTTACCTCTACACTCCATAACTCAAAGAGTCCGCCGGTGGCATGTGTTATACGCATAATTATACGTAGACAGCGGTATTATAGCTCTGTGGCATCAAAGCGATATACTCTATGGAAGTTATCGATAAAACTTTTTGATGGTTCTGTTCGTTAGAAACAAACTTGATAGAAATCACAGAGCACTTTTTGTGAATGTGAAAATAGAATTTGTTTTTGTATAAAGAAATGTCTGATAAATTAAATACATCATTGCAATCTAACCTATATGAAGAGGAGTTTAATGAAGACAAAACTTGGGATTTATCTTACCAAGGCTTAGAAGTCATACCGAAAAGTGATAATAAGCTGCTATGTGTAATTATTTAATTTTTCTGTTATAATTTTTATGGCGGTTGAACACTCGCCCTAAGTGTATTGTAGCTAAGTAGAGGCATCTCGCGCGGCATCCCGAGGCATCTCGCGCGTGAGGATTGTGCTCGAATGCGACCATGTAGACTCTCACCAAGATCATTTGCTCCCTGGAGCACCAGAGAGAATATAATCATCACTTTGATATAAGAAATATGTTTTTCTTATATCTATGAATCATCACAGAACTCTTGCTCACGTAAAGTCCATAGATTATTTTGTAAAATCTTTGTCTGTATGTACTCAATACAAATATGAATATGTTTTTCCATATATATATTTGTTATTGCTCTTTACTTTGGCCATGAATGATCTAACCACATTACCTTCTACCTTACTTTTAAAATAATTATAGGAGTGAGCAATTTATACTCATATCAAAATGAATTATAAATTAAATTAATACACGCTTTTTTTAATCTATTTTCGATTTTACATTCGTAATGGAAAAAAATCTTTCCGTAAAACATACTTGTTCTAGAGTTTCAATCACAGGCTTATTTCTGACTTGTCAGCGCGAGAGCGGTGTGAGTCCTGTAAGATCTGTACCGAAACGATACCGCGTTGCCTTCAGCTACTCACCAATCGGTATAAAATCCTGCAGTACCGAAGATGTCGTCCAAATGTCGTCTTCGAGTGATGACTTAAATTTGGCGTGTTGTTTTGTTTATCGTCTTCGTAAAAAAACGTTATTGGCGTCATCCATAAATCGAAAATTCACAGTTGAATTAGGGATGAAAATATAGTATTTTTCGTACTTTATTATTTTTCTATAATATATAGTACAACTGACTGAAATATACGATACGTACGATACTATTATAGTACGGGTGGCAACCCTAGTAGTAAGCTCTCGACTCGTACGGCGACGTAAAGTACCATATTTACTGTTCTTGTTGTTAATTTTTTTAATATAAAACACAGAAAAAAATTAAAAAAATAGTACGTAAACGGAGATGCTGGATGCAAGCTCTTCTGTGTAGACCGGCAATTCAGCATAAAAATTCTGTCACAGCTGTGGATCGCGCGGGTGCGCTACGTCAAGTAGCCAGCACGGTAAATATGCTACGCAATCGTAAATCGTATTTGCATTTACGAATAACGACAGTTACGGTTAGGTAAATACGACATAAATTACGTAGATACTTATCTGGAATAAACTTCAGATCACGTAGACAAAGTGCATACATAAATAATGACAGCGTTTTTTTAGTCACATTAAACAAAATCGATTGTCGAAAAAAACGTTCCCAGTTTACAAAACAAAGAACTAGTCTACTCTATGGAACTAGTCTACTCGCCCACTTGCTATCGAGTACAGGAGTTACGGAGAACCAAAGAGTATAGTAACTCGGACAACTGACCGTATTTTAGTACGCAATTTATTAAGGCAGCAGAGCCCGTCTACTAGTTTAAATAAAAGTATTTGTTGTACGACAATATACAGGAGGGTACTAGCAATCAACATGTTGCCATATAGAGAAAGCATTAAAATCTATATTTTCATTAAAAATTCCGTCAAAACTCGAAATCCCGCTCAAAAACGAAACAAATAGGACAATATTTTTTTAATTTTTATGAGATGATTCGTTAAAGATATCTTTAATTTTGAACTTCTACATTCTGCAAATAAATCCTACTATTTGCAACAAGCCAAGACTTGACTTTAAGAGAAGTCTCCGTCTGTCTATTTTCATTTAAATGCTGCATTATTTGTGATTATTTTGCGTCCCCAGATTTTTTTTATAAATAAATCGCGAAATAAAATTTATAGTCCCAAATAAGTGTGAAAGAAAATTTATGAAAGATTGAATTATCTTTAATTTACATAAAAAAGAACAGGCAAGCTGCTATTCGTCTTTCCTTTGTTTCATGGTAATGAAGGGGTATTCCCCCTACACCTTCTCATGTAGACCTACTAGTAGTTCTTAAAAATAACATTCCCGTAGCTAAAGATTGAAAAGTGATAACTAATAAGTGTGTATGAGGTGTCTTTAAAAGTTCCGTATAAAATTAATCATAAATATTCCGTATTAGAATTCGAAACTTTGCACAAATTCTTATAATGTAGTATTCTTATAATGTTCGCAGTGATGACTAAAATAATCTTATGCTAGCAAGAGATTGTTAGTTTGAACTGAGGTTTACTTGTCCCACAAATGGTCACGTATTGTCATTTTCATTGATGTTAGGTTAAATAAAAGTAAACTTTTTTAATTATTCTACTTTAAGGAATATTCATTTGATTTATTTACTTATTATTTTTTATAGAATAAGGGTGTCAAACGAGCATACAATCCACCTGATGGTAAGTGGACGCTGTGGTCTATTGACGTATACGTTTATCCTCAATAAAGAATCAAAATGCAGATTCGTTGTCACCCGTGAGGACTAAGACGGAATGTCTTGTTTCCAGTAAAAGGTCTCCGGTTCTCTACACTCACCATACGAAACACATCAGCGCTAAGCTGCTATTTTACGCTAGTATTCTATGAGAGCGTGGTATACTATAATATAGCTGAAGCGTGGCTCTACCACGTAAAACAATAATAAATAAATTAATAAAATTTTAAAAATTAAAAAAAAACATACAACAATATTTTATAAAATTTCTGAAAATTTAACTTCTCCGCCATGAGATTTGTCAAATAATTCGTCCCATTGCCGCTGGTGGCAAAAAAGGTTGTTGAAGCCACACAAAAACTTGACTTGGGGTGGAGAGTGGAGATTAACTCAAAACCACACAGAGTCGACATGACGACTTCGGCGTTTCCATCTGGGTGACTCTCACGCTTGCATCGCCAAGAGTGTACAACCGCCATTAGAATCATTAGATGTTATAATATTTCTGATAATAATCTATTAAACTTTTAGGCGATATATCTCCAAAATAACAGCATTCAAAAACTACCAGATGATTTCTTTGACTCTTACCCTTGTCTTATGTGGTTAGACTTAAGAGAAAATCGGTTGAATGAAATACCAAAATCTATTAAAAATCATCAAAGCCTAACTCATTTACTGCTGCAAAATAATAATTTGTCTTCGTTGCCCAATGAGTTGGGCACGGTGCTAAGTCTGAAGGTGCTGCAAATAAATGGAAATCCTCTAACATATCCGCCAAGGGACGTAGTTAACGCTGGAATAGAAAAAATATTATCATTTCTACATGAAAAATTTATCGAAGAATTATTTTTACAATCTTCATCAGCATCTGAAGATCGTAATGAGTCAAGTCGAAATTCAAATATTTTATTAGAAAACGAACTTCAAAGTTATAATTCACTTTTAGATGAAAAGTTTAAGACTTCCAAGAACCTTTCAGTTCAATTAAGCGAAAAAGATTTCAATGATTCAGATGATGAATTTTATGCAAAAATCAAAGGAAAATGTCCAAAATTGGAAGCAAGTAGAAAAAAGACTCTGCCGTCGTATAGTCAAAGCTCGAAATATCTTAAACCGATTTATGTATGCAGTAAAGATAAGCTAGATGAAAAAATCAAGCAGCGCTTTTTGAAAGACATGGCTATAAAAAAACGGAAAGATTTGCTCGCTAGTAGAGAGAAAATATTACAGGACAAAAAGTAAGTTTATAAAGCAGAAACATCATTACGATTACCATCATCATCATTGCAACCCTTTACAAGTCCATTGCAGAATGTAGACTCCCACATCCTCACATCAACCTCACAAAACACGATCTTTAGTCACCAGCATCAATCGACTTCCTGCATTTCTTACCAGGTCGTCATTTCATCTAGTGGGCGCCACACATTTCGCTTAATTGTGGAGGCTGCCATCCGAGAACCTAACTTTTTTATTGTGAATTGACTTTGTCGCCTACTTCCAGCATGACATTGAGTGGTAAACATTGAAAATCGTAGCTTGAAGTTGTCATGTCAAGGAATAGTATTTTATTAGAGTTTAATTTAGATAATCAACTGCCTATATCATTTATTACAGAAATTTGGAGTTATTAAAGAATTGGCGAAGTAATTACAGATCCATCCAAATGTCAATGCCGCGTGTAAAATACAGTCATGAATATAGCACCAAAGATTATCCTTACGATACGAGCCCAGAATACATGACGCTTCTAACGAGGGAGGATATAGAGAAAGATTTACCGGACAAATACAAAAAACGTTTGTGGAGACGATCTAAACCAACTGTTCCAAGAAAGAATAACGGAGACGTCCATTTGGCCATGAAAATAAAGCAGTTGTTTGAAAATTTGGAAGCCATAGATCTGAATAGAGAGGAAATGACGCCGAGAGCTGAGCAGAAGATTCTCTTGAGTGAGATACATAAGGTAAATTATTATGGTAGTAGCACGAATTGGTTGGCGCGACCGGGGAATAACCAGGCTCACACACAATAACAGCGTAAAATAGCAGCTTAATTCAGGTGTGTTTTGAATGATATGTGAAGAGAACTGGAGACCCTTCCTACAGGATACGAGGTATTCCATCTCAGTCCTCAGAAATGACGACTTATCTGTTTTTTGACTCATCGAGGATAGATGTAGATGTATATGGGTCACAGTATCTGCTTACCATCAGGTGGACTGAGTACTTGTTTGTCATCCTTATTCTATAATAAAAAATGCCATTTCGTAACGTTTTCATTGAAAAGTTTAATTAAAAAAATATTTTAGCAGACGAAATTCTACTTTTGACTCATGATATAGAAGCCTGTCCTGTGATACTGGCGTGAGAACCCATCACTCCCATCCCCGTGGGCGTCGTAAGAGGCGACAATGAGAAATTCCAGAAAGACATGGTTTCCAAAAAAATTTCGGTATTACCATTTTGATCATCATCTTTATTTACAACTATCTGCGTGGGTTATGATGTCGTTTATCGACTGTATTTTTTCTTCTAAGCGAGCGTCTTTGTAAAAGTAACCGTCGATATTGGTATAAGTACGAATTATTTCGATGGTTCCCTGATTAGTTCATATAAAATATTGTCAAATGATTTTATCGATATATTATAAAGTTTGGGTTAAGCGACGAACGATCAAATGTGAATGTAATAATGTCCACAATGTCTTCTTCTGTCTACTACAAGCGTATTGCTTGTCTTAATTTCTTTCAATTGAAAATATTCATCCCACGGGTAGTGGGTACATGGACGCGGCTTTTCTCTTCCCATCTCAAGAATATAGAGATCCATTATAATTATTCCATCTTAGTCTCAGAGGCGAAAACGCACCTGAAGCCTTCTTTATAATTATTTCCATATGCACGCGACCATTACTCATTGAATAAAAAACTATTTTCATTCACTGTGTGGGTTTTTCCTGTGGGAAGTCGAAATTATGACCATATCCTTCTCGGCCTCTGCCATTATATCGGGTGTCCCAGAAATCTTTTGACTTCTGGGACACCCTGTGTAAGATTTAATTGACCACAAATCTTTGCGAAAGAACATCAATTCCTACCAATAATGATAGGTACGTGAGTCTTTGTAGGCCGTGGTAGCTCAGATGGTTAACGCTCGCTGTAAATATAACAGAACGCGAGTAACCAACCTGGGTTCGATCCCCGCCGGCACCAACGAAATTGTTAATTGCAATTTTAAGTGCTGATTTACCACGTGCTCGGCGGTGAAGGAAAACATCGTGAGGAAACCTGCATGTCTGAGGAATAAGATAAAAAAATATTACGAAAACATGTGAAGTTCGCCAACACGCATTGGGGCAGCGCGGCGGACACTTCCTTGCCCTAAAACCCTCTCAAAAATGAGGGGAGGTTTGTGCCTAGCAATGGGACGTATATATAGGCTATAACTTTACTTTTTACGTGAGTCTTTAAAAGAAATTAAAAAAAATTCTAATTTCAATAGAGAAGGAGGCTGGGAACTTGGGATCCTGTAAATAATAATATTGAAACTAAGCCCAAGCATACTGCTGCAAAACTTTAAGACACATTAAGTTCATTCCGCGTGACCAAACCATAATTGATTAAAGCTGAAGGAACTCCGAGTTAACTTTGACATCGAGGCGTCAATTACCTCAGCCTCGCGTGACCATGGATGCCGCAAAGTATCCGAAATGTCGGTAATTAAAAAGAAAATCAGACGTAATAAAATGCGTAAAAATAGTTTTATTCAAAGTCCTTTGTTCAAAGTTGGCTGCTGTCCATAGTCTGTAGTAACCCAGCAGTTCAATGGCAACTCCGTGGCGCAGTGGTTTAGCAATGAGTGGCTGCGCTGGGGGTCGCGGGTTCGAATCCCGCACGGATCAAATGTATGTATGGCCTACAAATAGTTGTTCCGGGTCTGGATGTTTGTCCTTGTGCAATTTATGTTTGTAAACTCCCCCCACGATGGGGTAACGTTTTTTAAAGAGAAAAAAAATGGGTATCGTCTAGGTTTCGAACTAGATCGGCCCAAGTGCTCCAATTGCTGTGGTTCCATTCCATACAAATATAATGTAATGACGCTAAACATTACTTACCAAGGATTATTTTTCAGATATCAGAAATAAAACAAAAACTTATGGAACTGTCCGCAACGAATTCAAGATCGGTTGCCGCGGAGTAATGTGCACCCAAAATTAGCAATATAATTAAAAATAAAATAAATTCATTTTGATTTGTTCTTTCATTATTTAATTTTCCTAATTATTATATTAGACATAACATTTGTAACCCAGGGTTGTGAAGATTGTTACCGGTGGCGAGACCCACCAAGACGTCCACATCCGCAGAATATTCTGATTGCAGACCAATTGCATATGCCGAGTGGGCCAACGGAATCTGCTAAGAGCCTGTGTGGGCTCTCTCGTTTTAAGAAAAGAAAGAAATTTTAAGTTAGTCATAAGCGAGTTCTTGTAGCGATTAAACATCTTTAATTAATAAATGTGTGTTTGAAACGTCCTCCGGTCCGGTTCTCCCCCTGCATAACTTGACTGACGCAGCAGGTAGGATTTCCGCGTCGCGTTTTACTTAAATTCAGTTAAATACGACGAGCGTTTTCTAATGTTTTCAACAATAATCCACGAACCAAACAAATTCGTCTAGAAGAAAAGCAGCGAGGACGTCACACTTCAGAACTAAGACTCACCGGAGGGACAGTATGTGAATAGACCCAATCGCCATTGCATTTTGCATTTTCCCATCCTATTCCATTTTAATTGTAAGTCTAGAAAGTGGTACCGTTGTTTCCAAAATTTGAAGTGCATTATTATATTTCTTTTAATTAAAAATAAGTAAATTAAATTCTATTTAAAGTAGGAAAAAATTTAAAACAAAAATGTTAAATTATTATAAATTTTATTAAATATTAGTATTCAACTTAATTAATTATAAATATACTTTAATAAAAATGCCTAAAATAACACAGATTCCCAAAGAATTTTCTAGTATTAGTCCAAAACTTGATGGCGATGAAAATTTACTTAATTTATTCATACGTACATACATAAACACTCACGCCTGTCACATAGGGGGGTAGGCAGAGACTACAGACTTTCATTTAGCGTGATCCTGACATACCTCTCTCACCTCTTCCACATCCATACACCTACGCATACATGCTCGTCGGTTACGGGTATCCTTCATTTGGCCCATTTTTAATATATCGCCAATTTGATCAACAAACTTTCGTCTAGGACGTCCCTTTCCAATTCTTCCATTCACTTCTGCAACATATATTTGCTTTGTCAGTCTTTCCTCATTCTTTCTACATGACCAAACCACCGATGAATTCCTTTCTTAATCCTGGTCACCGCATCATCTTGCAAACCACACTCTCCTTTTATCACACAGTTTCTCACCCTGTCACTCAGATTCAGCCCTAACATACTCCTTAGCGATCGCATTTCTACTGCATTTATTCTACTCTCGTGCTTCTTCTGCCACACCCAACTTTCACTACCAGTATGGACTAATACAGCACTGTGAATTGTCATACGTGCCTTTTTTGACACATTCTGACTTTTCACAATAGAGTGTAGAGCCCCATTTACTTCATTTCCTGCATTCACTCGTTCTATATCCTTATCATATCTCCCATCTCTGCTGAATACACATCCCAAATGTACAAATACATCTACTAGCTCGACCGTCTCCCCTTCTATTCTTATATCACATATAGTTCTACTTTCTTCTCTTTCAAAAACCATAACTTTCGTCTTACTTGCGTTCACTTTCATACCCCTTTCTTTTAAGTATCTCTCTAGTTCATTAATGGAAATGGTAACGCCAGTTAACAATCTACTTTATCAACATTACATTACATATCGCATTGAGTTCGTCCTAAGTTATATCTACTTTATCAACATGACTAGTGCATATTTTTTGTTTCCTTCCTTCCTTCTCTTTCCTACCGCACGCGCTGCCGCCGAGGTGAAAAAGAGGATCTCGGCGCGCGTCATTATACTAAGTGATATTACGCCATCCGCAACGCACGGCCACCCGTCGCGTCTTATGTACATTAACCGCAAACCGCGCAGGACGAACATTGAGTTCTCCTGTTTATGTTTAATATTCACCGCATCAGACATTGTGTCTTTGTAACTCATAAAAGTGTGAGACGCCCCCGTAAGGGCAAAGGTGGAGAGTGTGGGACTTCACGAGACTGTTCCGAGAGTGCGTGTGCGCCGAACCACGTGGCGAGCTTGCTGTATAGCAGACACTCCAGGAGGAGGGCGCGGCAGCCCTCATCAGGTCAGTGCGTGCTATCCCACCTATTTATTTTCCCCTTTGCCGTATGCACCAAAATTACAGTCCACTAAATCTTTATCGAAGATACCTTAAGTTACTGGCGTCTCCATTTTTAATGGTCCTTCGAGCCGGATTGACCTTGACTTTCCGCCCTTATTAGATCGTTATCGTAATAAGCGTTTATATAATTAATTATTTATATTTTAATCCGACCCCGCCCTTATTAGAACACTAGAATAGGTCCTAATAGGTGACATTCATAGTAATTTTAAAACTATATTCATAGAATGAATAAGCATATAATTATCTATATAAATTATTTGTTGTATGTTCACATCACGTCATCAACTTTCAACTACATCTATAGATTATACTGTTAAATTACATTTATTATTTGCACATATATTTAAGCATTATATTCGTTATAAATAACTTCATAATTATTATAAAAGTTAACAATTAAAGTTCATCGTTAACGAAACTAATATTTAATAATTCAACCGCGTAGCGAGGTCGCTTACAGACTACCCGCTTATAATTATATTATTTTTGCCGCATAACTTAAGTTGTAATGCCGCCTAAAAAACAAATAGCATCGAATAATAGCGATTCCTCGGATAATGAGGGCACACCTGATGCTGAGTTGGTTTTATTGTTAGCTAAACGAGATGCTTTATTTGAAATAGTGCAAAAAATATATGATATGTCCTCGGACATCCACATAAACACTTCCACGATGGAGCGTTTTCTTGATGGAAGTTCTAATATTAATGCTTTACGTATTGAGTTTAAACAGGTCTTAGATAATTACAATTCACATTTATTAAAAATAAACCCTATTGCTAAACCTGATTATAACAGCCTCATTGCGTTTGAGTCTCTTTGCGGTAGAATAAATAGGCTTTATTTACAATATTCGCAATCTAATTCACAAAGTACTAGTACACCATCTAAAGCCAGATTCACACTTCCGCCTATCGAACTTATGCCATTTTCGGGTGACATTCGCTCATGGCCTTTATTTTATGCTAGTGTAACGATACCCCCCCCCCCCTCTATTGTATTGCAAAATAAAAATTTTATAATATTAAAAATATCCCCTTTTCAATAACATTATATATATATGTGACCAGGATTAATAAACTATGTTTAGATCTTTCTAAAATGATCTCTCTAAAGGTTTAATAATAGGCCGTTTGTAATCTTTTGGCGTGATCGGCTTAGTTAGGACCCTTATTTACGTTGTGTTTGTTTGTAACTTAGTTCTTTTAGGTGTCTTTTGGAAGAATGAATATTCACTAGAGCAATTGAAAGCTGTTGGTAGTGTCTAATAAGCTAAGTGAACCCCGTTCACGAAGACAGGGCTCGAAAAAGGTTAAGAACATAAAACGTCCCTATTCCACTTGTATCAGGTTTACATTATTAATTTATTATTATTTATCCCTTCCCGCTTGGAAAAGGCTCACAATATATTTATACAAAAATACCCGATACAAGGGCTTCGCTCTCCTACATTTATTTAAAAAAATGTAGGGGAGGTACACGGCCCCACACACGCCGTGCACGGTGAGCGCCAACCATTTTGATGCACTCCCCCCGAAGGGAACGCTAATTTGGGAACTGGACCGTAGTCCACAGCAAAATAACTGGCGAACCATTAAAAGAGGCTTGGCCCCTTGTTAGTGCGTAAGCACAAACATCGACCGAAGTCGCGCATGTCAATGCGTGTAAACGCCATACAGAATACGAACGAATCCAGCCACAGTGAATGTACGTCACACGGTTTAGGCAAATAGGCACACTGGCCGTAAACCCTCCGTGAGCGCCACCACCTGCCAGACCGCCGCTCCTGCAGACGTGATGTAAGTGTATGGCATCACCACCAATTGCATGATCAGCACGGCTACTAGCCGCAAAGCGTGTCATGAGACTACTGCTCACCTCAAGGGAATGGGGTCCCACGTTGTGCGGCTTTCGGCCGCAGCCTTGAGAGTCTCCTCAGATCCTCCCGCCAGCTACCACCCGCATGAGGTCGACACATATGCTCCACCAACCAATACAACGGCAGATATAGCCAAAAGGCAGTTATAAGATAAGAGTAATAATTCGCCATCAGAAAGGGTTTGTGTCACTGACGTTGAGTAAATGCATTTTCGATCATGTTTGTCTCACCCACCAACAAGTTGCCTTCAATCATTCAAAGGTGGGAAAGTTACAGAGAAATAATATTATGTTGTTATATCAAAACATCGTGGAGGGCAGACAGTCTGCAGCCCCGCAATGAAGGGACCCGACTTGGGCAAAGCTACTTAGGTGTGAGTCAAACCAAGACGCAGAGAGCGCCATTGAGAATAGCGTCCCACCAAACAACCATCGCAGAGAAGTAATGCTGCAGAACGCAACAAGCATCAATACGACTATCGTCGGGCTTACACCATTCCAAGGTCCCCCATACATCCCAGCAAACATCACCACCCGTATACCTCCATCGACCAGAACCACAGAGAGCGTCGAATCAGGCGCAGCACACCCGTAGATCCATCACAAGACGCAATACCGCCAGTAGTAGTAAGCATCAATGCAACTATCATACGGATGGCGCCCCCTCACAACACACCCAACATGATCCCTATCGACTTTGGTAACAAAGTTGGTATTGTTGTTATATTAAAAATATCACCAACGTATCATAGTAGCACGCTACTAAGACGCCAATGAACAAAACTCCACGTATCATAGCGCTAATGCACTAAGACATGAAGTTGAGTATGCCTGTTACACTTAAAAGTGCTACCAAACACACTCAACATCCCCATCCGAAAGATAGACGACGCATCGCTATGCGCTACGACGCCGCCCACAAACGGTATGGGTGTGCGATGTCCACGGGAAAGCCGTATTGCTACAACAAACCCGCTTACCACCGACACTAAGATGTTAATTGTATACCTCCATCGACCAGAACAACAGGAATGCGTCGAATCAGGCGCAGCACACCCGCAGATCCATCACAAGACGCAATACCGCATGTAGCAGTAAGCATCAATGCAACTATCATACGGGCGGCGCACCCTCACAACACACCCACATGACTCCTATCGACTTTGGCAACAAAGTTAGTATTGTTGTTATATAAAAAATATCACTAACGTATCATAGTAGCACGCTACTAAGACGTCAATGAACAAAACTCCACGTATCATAGCGCTAATGCACTAAGACATGAAGTTGAGTATGCCCGTTACACTTAAAAGTGCTACCAAACACACTCATCATCCCAATCCGAAATATAGACGACGCTTCGCTATGCGCTACTATGCCGCCCACAAACGGTATGGGTGTGCGATGTCCACGGGAAAGCCGTATTGCTACAACAAACCCGCTTACCACCGACACTAAGATGTTAATTGTATACCTCCATCGACCAGAACAACAGGAATGCGTCGAATCAGGCGCAGCACACCCGCAGATCCATCACAAGACGCAATACCGCATCTAGCAGTAAGCATCAATGCAACTATCATACGGGCGGCGCACCCTCACAACACACCCACATGACTCCTATCGACTTTGGCAACAAAGTTAGTATTGTTGTTATATAAAAAAAATATCACTAACGTATCATAGTAGCACGCTACTAAGACGTCAATGAACAAAACTCCACGTATCATAGCGCTAATGCACTAAGACATGAAGTTGAGTATGCCCGTTACACTTAAAAGTGCTACCAAACACACTCATCATCCCAATCCGAAATATAGACGACGCTTCGCTATGCGCTACTACGCCGCCCACAAACGGTATGGGTGTGCGATGTCCACGGGAAAGCCGTATTGCTACAACAAACCCGCTTACCACCGACACTAAGATGTTAATTGTATACCTCCATCGACCAGAACAACAGGAATGCGTCGAATCAGGCGCAGCACACCCGCAGATCCATCACAAGACGCAATACCGCATGTAGCAGTAAGCATCAATGCAACTATCATACGGGCGGCGCACCCTCACAACACACCCACATGACTCCTATCGACTTTGGCAACAAAGTTAGTATTGTTGTTATATAAAAAATATCACTAACGTATCATAGTAGCACGCTACTAAGACGTCAATGAACAAAACTCCACGTATCATAGCGCTAATGCACTAAGACATGAAGTTGAGTATGCCCGTTACACTTAAAAGTGCTACCAAACACACTCATCATCCCCATCCGAAAGATAGACGACGCTTCGCTATGCGCTACTACGTTGCCCACAAACGGTATGGGTGTGCGATGTCCACAGGAAAGCCGTATTGCTACAACAAACCCGCTTACCACCGGCACTAAGATGATATGTCTAGGACACATCGGTTAGCGAGTCCAAGTTTACCTCGGACCAATTGCTCGTGAAGCAGCACACACGCCACCATAATATTCCTTTTCAAGTCCCTAATAAGGACTAGTCATTTTGCTACAGTACTAGGAGCAGTCAGTCACCCGACCACCCCATACAATGCTTATGCATCAAGGAGACCTCCTATAATATTGCTTTTGTATCATAGACCTTACTTTCATAAGTCATGTATATATAGGATTCGAACCCATGACCCTACTATTGTAATGCATATTAATCACAGAGACCTTCTATAGTATTGCTTTTGAATCATAGACCTTACTTTCATAAGTCATTCATATATAGGGTTCGAACCCACGACCCTACTATTGTAATGCATATTAATCACAGAGACCTTCTATAGTATTGCTTTTGAATCATAGACCTTACTTTCATAAGTCATTCATATATAAGGTTCGAACCCACGACCCTACTATTGTAATGCAAATTCATCATGGAGACCTTCTATAGTATTGCTTTTGTATCATTGAGTTTAATATCATAAGTCCCTAATATAGGACTAGTCATTGTGCTACAGTACTTCAGGCAGTCGGGCTCCCGACCACCCCATATATATGTACAACTGCAGGTATGTATCTCCGGCACCTCATCCATACAAGACATCTATACGTGAACACCTTCCATAACTTAGGAAAATTTTCCTTAATACATGAACTCCTTCAACAACTTAGAAAAATTCATCTATACGTGAACTCCTTCCACAACTTACAAAAATTTCTTTTATACACGAACACCTCCCATGACTTTAACAATTTTTAACAAATTTTCTAATTATCTTATAAATGTTATTTAACTTAATTTTATAATATTTGTTGACTTGTATTTCTATTATTTATCTTATTTTAAATATTTTTACAAGTTTTTATAATAAATTTACTTATTACAAGAAACAATAATTTTGCCTTTAATTTGCTATGTTATTGGGATAATGTCTGAAATATATTAACTTTATATTTATTGATTTAACTTAATTGCTTAATATATATCTTTTAAAACTATTTTTGACGCCCCTTTATATTGAATTTAATTATTAATAATAATATTGAGCCGTCACAATCCACCCCCAAATTTTATGTTAATGACCCACACAGTGGAGTCGTTGATATAAAATTTTACTATACTGAGAGCATATGCTCTACACTCAAAATTTTGAACTTATGTGTATCTGTTCTTTCCTCTTTCAATCTGTTACAATTCAGTATATATTTTCACCCCACCTACCCCAGGGAATGGCCGCCGCCACACACCCCTTCAACCACATCTATCCAATTGCAATAAACCATAAATTGTTATCTTGCTAATTTTATTGTATATTATGTCGTTGATATAGTGGTTCTCTTTAGTTTTTGACTTACATTTTAAATCTTTAAATATAAATTCAGCAATGTTATCTTTGTATGCACAGTATTTTGATTATGAGTTGAAATCAGATGGCTACACACCCACAGGATAGATGTGATTGAGCCATTCACCCTGACCCAACTCCCCAAATTTATTCAATAAAAACATATTTTGCAAAATTATCTTACAATCAATATTTACAGATAGTTATTAATAAAATCATTACAGCATTTTTCTTATTTTTAATTAATTTGTGTCTTGCTCATAACTTTAATAATTTTAATCTATTTTTCAATAGGCCACCCACGGGACCAAATTATATTTCAGTATTTAATCTAGTATGTATATAAGCCAACCCTATTATTTAAAATATTTTAATAAATGAATAGCATTAAAATTTCCCCTAATTTCATTTGTTTCTGGGTTTGCTAAAGTATATACATTGTCAAATGGTACGGCTGCTATTATATATGGCCCTTCATACGCCAAATTAAATTTACTCATAACTTTGTTATCCGCATCTGATCTACTAGATCTTGAAACTTTTACTAAATCGCCAACATGATATGTCACTAATCTATTGCTCTTATCAAATTTTGTGTTTCTAATGCGGCTTGCCTCTTTTAAATTCTTACGCACTTGCTGTCTAATCTGTTCGACATTGTTTTTGATCTTACTATTAAATATTATCTTGTCGAAAGACATTTCATTAGACTCACCATAAAGAATTTCACATGGTGTAAATCCCGTACTATTGTGATATGAATTATTATACAATTCTTCTATTTTAGGCAATATTATTGCCCAATCTTTGTGGTTAGTATGACAAAGCGTCCTGAATAATCTGCTCAACTCTCTATTTACACGCTCTGTTGTATTTGGCCTAGGATTTCTTACTGTGGTATATATCGGTTTAATATTCAATTCTTTCATTGATCGTTTCCAATGATTACTTATAAACTGCTTCCCATTATCTGTCATTATTGCTTTGGGCTTTATAATCTCAACAAAATGCTTTACTTTCGTTACAACACACTTTGCTGTTGATTGTTTTAAAGGATATAATTTGATAAATTTACTAAATGAATCTTGTATAACAAATATGAAAGTGTACCCAAAGGTACCCGATGCCAATGGTCCATATAAGTCAGCCATAACCATGTCTCCGATATTTTCTGTTATTATAGATTTGCATGGACCCACATATGTTATATTACTTTTCTTTGATAACTGGCATAAATGACACACCCTTAATTGCTTTTTAATGTCTTTTGTTAATCCTTTCCAAAAGAATCTATCTCTCACATATTTAATTACTTTATAGGGCCCTTGATGTCCCATTTCTATATGTACTTGGTTTATAACATCTCGTCTCAAGGGTACAGGTAAATAAATTACTTCCTTTAAATTTGTTTTGTAATATAATATATTATTTCTCAAACTATAACGTTTCAGTTTATCATTTTGTTCTAATGTTGAAATATTTAGTGTCTTTAATTTTTCAATAATAGCCAACGACTCTGTATCTTGTGTTTGGTATACTGATATGGATTTTAACTTTTCTATCAACTCGTCATTCGGTTCACTTTCTGTATAAGCTATTTCTAAACTTTTATTTTTATCCTCTTGTATTAAATCACCATCAGGAGGGTAGCGTGATAGAACATCTGCAACAATATTGCTTCTACCGGATATATGCTGTACTTCGTAATTAAATTGTTCTATATACAATATCCATCTAGTAACTCTGCCATTGAATAATTTCATATTATTAATAAACAATAATGCTTTATGATCAGTTAAAATTATTACTTTGCTGCCTCTTAAATACGTCTCAAACTTCTTTAAACAACTTATTACAGCATAAAACTCTTGTTCAGTGACAGACCAATTCAATTCAGAACCTTTTAAGGCTTTACTGTGATAGCCTAATATTCTCATTTCACTATTATTATCTATCTGATAAAGTACTCCGGCCATACCCACACCGGAACAGTCTGTTTGCAAATAATAAGGTTTACTAAAATCAGGGTGATGCAATTCTATTGTATTAATAAATTGTTGCTTGATAAAATCAAATGCCTTCTGTACCTTTTCGCTCCATTGGAACTTACGTCCCTTTTTTAATAATTCACAAAGAGGTATTATACATACACTATAATTCGGTATGAACCTTCTATAAAAATTGCAAAGCCCCAAAAATGCTCTCAATTGCTTAATCTTTTTGGGTGCTGGAAAATCTTGAATTGCGCGAATTTTATTGGGATCTGTCTTTATGCCTTTTATTGAAATTATAAAACCCAGCATCTTAATTTCTTTACAAATAAATTCACATTTTTGCAAATTGCACGTTAAGCCAGCTTTGTTTAATTTACTTAAAACAATGTCAATGTGCTCCAAATGTTTATCTAATGTTCCTGATGTTATAATAGCTAAATCATCTAAGTAATTCACACAAAATTCTTGGACTTCTGGTCCCAATATTAAGCTCATGGCTCTACTAAAACTTCCTACCGATGTTTTTAATCCTTGTGGCAGAACATTATATACATATGACCTTCCATTGAATGTGAATCCAGTATATTTTCTACCATCTTTATTTATTGGAATTTGAAAATATGCATTATTTAAATCAATGGTAGTAATATAATTCGCTCCATGAAATGAATTCAAAACATCTAATTGTATAGGTGGCTTCTCTGTTTCTGCAATCATCTTCTTATTTATGCTTCTAGCATCTAATAAGACTCTAATTGTGCCATCCCTTTTAAGTGTGAATGTTAATGGGCTACTGTAAGGTGTCGATGCCCTTGTGATGATACCAGCTTGTTCCATCTCACTTAATTTCTCTTCCATTTTCGATCTATATGCATATGGAATTGGATAAGATCTAGTAACTATAGGTTCATCATCGATCATTTCAATTTTATGTTCGTAGCAATTCGCTCTACCCAACTTGCTCGAAAATATATTCTTATGCTTTTCCAAAACCTTACTTAGCTTAGCTTTTTCAGAGGCCTCCAATTTTGATCCTATCTTTATATTTATTAAAGGATCGTCAGTACTTTGTTCAACGCAATTGTTATATAATACTGAATTACAGTTATATTTAAACGGTATGAAGTAGTCTTTGTTTTTCAACTTAAATTCTATACCAATTGCCGTATTTCTAAAATCTATCAATATTTTATTTTTCTTGAGCCAGTCAAAGCCCAATATTAATGGTCTTATTAAATTATTAACAATTAAAGTTTGTGTTTCAAAGACTACTTCATCTATTTTTATAGGCAATATGATCATCTGTTGTATTTTTGTGCTGCGCTGCCCAACAGCACCTTTTATTTGCATTGCTTTAACTGGCATTACTGATATTTTGTGATTACCACTTTTAATTTGTAAAAATAAACTCTCTGAAATGCATGTAATATCGCTCCCAGTATCGAGAAGCGCATCAATTTCTTTATCAAATATTGAAACTTTAAGTTCAGACCTCATATTCCCTATAAATTCCTTTTGATATTTATCTTCGTCTTCCTCGAAAACAGTTTGCACGAATAACTCCGTTATGAGCAAATCTGATTTGGTTTTTAAAGTCTTAATTATACTATTTACATTATTGTTATAACCAAGTCCTTCTCTATTAAAAGTTGCTTTTAAAGAAATAGGTTTTCGCAAACCCCTATTATTTTTGCCAAGAGTTTGACCAGGTCTCCAACCCAGCTTTAATAATATATTTAATGCTTTGTTCCCTTGTACATTATAAGGGATCGAACCGGGAACTAGTTCGACCTCTATTGCTCTAAATTTGGCTCGGGAGCCGAAACATTTACTTGTTCGTTAGTGACTTGTATTTCATTCATTTCGTTAACCTCCTTTCTTCCTTCTTCAGGTTTCCGCCATGATTTATATGATTGCTGTATTTCTTTTTGTTTTCGCTCAGCTTTATTATTAAATTTTCGTTTTTTCTCAGTATTGTAAGGTTCACGATCTTCTTCCTGTTTATCAATGTCATCTAAATTTCTCAAGAAATCTGTTGTATCAATTATTGTCTCAATTTTAGCTATTCTCCATAACTGCTGCACTGTTTTAGGATAATGTCTAATAACATCAGCAACTAATTGTTTTTCTGGTATCGGATATGATAATGTTTGTGCTTTTTCAATGACATAAAGAAAATAACCAACCATGGTGGGGTGCGTATATCTACTCCATTTATTTTGTACAAGGAATCTTCTTACTTTATTTTGTTCCTCTTCTCCCCAAAATACTCTTAGAAAGTCTGCTTTAAAATCATCAAAAGTTGTCCAACGCACACTATTAATTCGAGCCCAATATTTGGCTTCACCTACTAAGCACTCTTGAGCTATTGATATTTCAAGTCCATTAGATGGGACTTTCTTTAAATAATTGGTGAGATCTTCTAAAAATGTTACTGGATGAGTATTCCCATTTTCAAATTTCGGCTTGTTTATTGTCACATTATGTATATTATATACAATATTCTGTTTAGGGTCAGTAACAAATGAGGTGCTCGCCCCGTACACCTCTTCTTGGTTTACTTTAATTTGGTGATCTTTCGTTTGATTGATAAACTTCTCTTCAAGATCTTTTATTTTAACCTCAAAGGTTTTCACTACATTCTTAATTAATTTTTGAAGTATTTTTAATTCATTTTTAGGCTTAGCCTTCACTAAATTCGAACTTTTCTTTGTTTTAGCCATTTTTATATTTTTATATTTTTCCAGTTTTTAGCACTGTTATGTCTTTCACTTATACAAATGTTACTGAGTACCTTTCACTTATTTCACTTTTTAGTTTATTTTATCTTAGTTAACTATGCACACACCATCTATAACAAACAAAAATTATATTAATATTAAAGCCCCACCCCCAGACTCTCAACCACCCCCAGCAAACACCATCCTCCTAGACACCTCTCCATTTCACGGACAACAAATTGTAGGCATAATGCCTACTTCATAATTCTTATAAAGACGACCTTCTTTTTAAAATATATCCTGGTCACGGCACCAAATTGTTACGATCCCCCCCCCCCCTCTATTGTATTGCAAAATAAAAATTTTATAATATTAAAAATATCCCCTTTTCAATAACATTATATATATATGTGACCAGGATTAATAAACTATGTTTAGATCTTTCTAAAATGATCTCTCTAAAGGTTTAATAATAGGCCGTTTGTAATCTTTTGGCGTGATCGGCTTAGTTAGGACCCTTATTTACGTTGTGTTTGTTTGTAACTTAGTTCTTTTAGGTGTCTTTTGGAAGAATGAATATTCACTAGAGCAATTGAAAGCTGTTGGTAGTGTCTAATAAGCTAAGTGAACCCCGTTCACGAAGACAGGGCTCGAAAAAGGTTAAGAACATAAAACGTCCCTATTCCACTTGTATCAGGTTTACATTATTAATTTATTATTATTTATCCCTTCCCGCTTGGAAAAGGCTCACAATATATTTATACAAAAATACCCGATACAAGGGCTTCGCTCTCCTACATTTATTTAAAAAAATGTAGGGGAGGTACACGGCCCCACACACGCCGTGCACGGTGAGCGCCAACCATTTTGATGCACTCCCCCCGAAGGGAACGCTAATTTGGGAACTGGACCGTAGTCCACAGCAAAATAACTGGCGAACCATTAAAAGAGGCTTGGCCCCTTGTTAGTGCGTAAGCACAAACATCGACCGAAGTCGCGCATGTCAATGCGTGTAAACGCCATACAGAATACGAACGAATCCAGCCACAGTGAATGTACGTCACACGGTTTAGGCAAATAGGCACACTGGCCGTAAACCCTCCGTGAGCGCCACCACCTGCCAGACCGCCGCTCCTGCAGACGTGATGTAAGTGTATGGCATCACCACCAATTGCATGATCAGCACGGCTACTAGCCGCAAAGCGTGTCATGAGACTACTGCTCACCTCAAGGGAATGGGGTCCCACGTTGTGCGGCTTTCGGCCGCAGCCTTGAGAGTCTCCTCAGATCCTCCCGCCAGCTACCACCCGCATGAGGTCGACACATATGCTCCACCAACCAATACAACGGCAGATATAGCCAAAAGGCAGTTATAAGATAAGAGTAATAATTCGCCATCAGAAAGGGTTTGTGTCACTGACGTTGAGTAAATGCATTTTCGATCATGTTTGTCTCACCCACCAACAAGTTGCCTTCAATCATTCAAAGGTGGGAAAGTTACAGAGAAATAATATTATGTTGTTATATCAAAACATCGTGGAGGGCAGACAGTCTGCAGCCCCGCAATGAAGGGACCCGACTTGGGCAAAGCTACTTAGGTGTGAGTCAAACCAAGACGCAGAGAGCGCCATTGAGAATAGCGTCCCACCAAACAACCATCGCAGAGAAGTAATGCTGCAGAACGCAACAAGCATCAATACGACTATCGTCGGGCTTACACCATTCCAAGGTCCCCCATACATCCCAGCAAACATCACCACCCGTATACCTCCATCGACCAGAACCACAGAGAGCGTCGAATCAGGCGCAGCACACCCGTAGATCCATCACAAGACGCAATACCGCCAGTAGTAGTAAGCATCAATGCAACTATCATACGGATGGCGCCCCCTCACAACACACCCAACATGATCCCTATCGACTTTGGTAACAAAGTTGGTATTGTTGTTATATTAAAAATATCACCAACGTATCATAGTAGCACGCTACTAAGACGCCAATGAACAAAACTCCACGTATCATAGCGCTAATGCACTAAGACATGAAGTTGAGTATGCCTGTTACACTTAAAAGTGCTACCAAACACACTCAACATCCCCATCCGAAAGATAGACGACGCATCGCTATGCGCTACGACGCCGCCCACAAACGGTATGGGTGTGCGATGTCCACGGGAAAGCCGTATTGCTACAACAAACCCGCTTACCACCGACACTAAGATGTTAATTGTATACCTCCATCGACCAGAACAACAGGAATGCGTCGAATCAGGCGCAGCACACCCGCAGATCCATCACAAGACGCAATACCGCATGTAGCAGTAAGCATCAATGCAACTATCATACGGGCGGCGCACCCTCACAACACACCCACATGACTCCTATCGACTTTGGCAACAAAGTTAGTATTGTTGTTATATAAAAAATATCACTAACGTATCATAGTAGCACGCTACTAAGACGTCAATGAACAAAACTCCACGTATCATAGCGCTAATGCACTAAGACATGAAGTTGAGTATGCCCGTTACACTTAAAAGTGCTACCAAACACACTCATCATCCCAATCCGAAATATAGACGACGCTTCGCTATGCGCTACTACGCCGCCCACAAACGGTATGGGTGTGCGATGTCCACGGGAAAGCCGTATTGCTACAACAAACCCGCTTACCACCGACACTAAGATGTTAATTGTATACCTCCATCGACCAGAACAACAGGAATGCGTCGAATCAGGCGCAGCACACCCGCAGATCCATCACAAGACGCAATACCGCATCTAGCAGTAAGCATCAATGCAACTATCATACGGGCGGCGCACCCTCACAACACACCCACATGACTCCTATCGACTTTGGCAACAAAGTTAGTATTGTTGTTATATAAAAAAAATATCACTAACGTATCATAGTAGCACGCTACTAAGACGTCAATGAACAAAACTCCACGTATCATAGCGCTAATGCACTAAGACATGAAGTTGAGTATGCCCGTTACACTTAAAAGTGCTACCAAACACACTCATCATCCCAATCCGAAATATAGACGACGCTTCGCTATGCGCTACTACGCCGCCCACAAACGGTATGGGTGTGCGATGTCCACGGGAAAGCCGTATTGCTACAACAAACCCGCTTACCACCGACACTAAGATGTTAATTGTATACCTCCATCGACCAGAACAACAGGAATGCGTCGAATCAGGCGCAGCACACCCGCAGATCCATCACAAGACGCAATACCGCATGTAGCAGTAAGCATCAATGCAACTATCATACGGGCGGCGCACCCTCACAACACACCCACATGACTCCTATCGACTTTGGCAACAAAGTTAGTATTGTTGTTATATAAAAAATATCACTAACGTATCATAGTAGCACGCTACTAAGACGTCAATGAACAAAACTCCACGTATCATAGCGCTAATGCACTAAGACATGAAGTTGAGTATGCCCGTTACACTTAAAAGTGCTACCAAACACACTCATCATCCCCATCCGAAAGATAGACGACGCTTCGCTATGCGCTACTACGTTGCCCACAAACGGTATGGGTGTGCGATGTCCACAGGAAAGCCGTATTGCTACAACAAACCCGCTTACCACCGGCACTAAGATGATATGTCTAGGACACATCGGTTAGGGAGTCCAAGTTTACCTCGGACCAATTGCTCGTGAAGCAGCACACACGCCACCATAATATTCCTTTTCAAGTCCCTAATAAGGACTAGTCATTTTGCTACAGTACTAGGAGCAGTCAGTCACCCGACCACCCCATACAATGCTTATGCATCAAGGAGACCTCCTATAATATTGCTTTTGTATCATAGACCTTACTTTCATAAGTCATGTATATATAGGATTCGAACCCATGACCCTACTATTGTAATGCATATTAATCATAGAGACCTTCTATAGTATTGCTTTTGAATCATAGACCTTACTTTCATAAGTCATTCATATATAGGATTCGAACCCACGACCCTACTATTGTAATGCATATTAATCACAGAGACCTTCTATAGTATTGCTTTTGAATCATAGACCTTACTTTCATAAGTCATTCATATATAGGGTTCGAACCCACGACCCTACTATTGTAATGCATATTAATCACAGAGACCTTCTATAGTATTGCTTTTGAATCATAGACCTTACTTTCATAAGTCATTCATATATAAGGTTCGAACCCACGACCCTACTATTGTAATGCAAATTCATCATGGAGACCTTCTATAGTATTGCTTTTGTATCATTGAGTTTAATATCATAAGTCCCTAATATAGGACTAGTCATTGTGCTACTGTACTTCAGGCAGTCGGGCTCCCGACCACCCCATATATATGTACAACTGCAGGTATGTATCTCCGGCACCTCATCCATACAAGACATCTATACGTGAACACCTTCCATAACTTAGGAAAATTTTCCTTAATACATGAACTCCTTCAACAACTTAGAAAAATTCATCTATACGTGAACTCCTTCCACAACTTACAAAAATTTCTTTTATACACGAACACCTCCCATGACTTTAACAATTTTTAACAAATTTTCTAATTATCTTATAAATGTTATTTAACTTAATTTTATAATATTTGTTGACTTGTATTTCTATTATTTATCTTATTTTAAATATTTTTACAAGTTTTTATAATAAATTTACTTATTACAAGAAACAATAATTTTGCCTTTAATTTGCTATGTTATTGGGATAATGTCTGAAATATATTAACTTTATATTTATTGATTTAACTTAATTGCTTAATATATATCTTTTAAAACTATTTTTGACGCCCCTTTATATTGAATTTAATTATTAATAATAATATTGAGCCGTCACACTAGCTTTAAATCAACCGTCCATGACAACACATCGCTTACTGACGCTGAAAAGTTATACTATTTGCTAGGTAAACTAACGGGCAAAGCCCTATCTGTATGCTCAGGTATAACTCCTTGCGCTGAAAATTATAAAATTTTATTGCAAGCACTCGTCGACAAATATGAAGACCGGCGTATGCTAGCATCTACATATATTAATCTGATGTTCGAATTTAAGCCATTGCAATCGGCCACCGCAAATAATTTTGATTTATTTACTGATAACTTTATAAGTGCAGTGCGCGCTTTACAAAACTTAAAGTTAGATAATCTCGCGGACTTAATTGTTCTTCATATCGCGCTTAAGAAGCTGGACCCGGATACCATTCGCTCTTTCGAATATAGTCATAACTCGATGGTACCTGCCTTTGATGATTTAGTAAATTTTATTAAGACCCGCTCCAAAGTTTTGCAACGCACCGATTCTAGTACAAATTCTAATAGCGCACCAAACAATCGACGAGGTAACGGTAATAATCGTCGCTGTAATAATACTTCGTCGCCGAAGTATCAGGCGTACGTAAGCACGACGACTACTTGCTCAAAGTGTCTGTGCGATAATATTGTGCATCAACACCTATTTAAGTGTGCAGACTTTAAAAAAATGACGCCGCAGGAACGATTTAAATGCGTAAAGAGTAACAATGCATGTGTGAATTGTCTCAGTTTAAGTCATCGAGTGTCTAGTTGCTCTTCAAATTATAGTTGTCGAGTTTGTAAATTTAAACATCACACATTGTTGCACTTCCACCGCAGAAGCGATAATGCTTCCCCTGCGCTGGCGCGTTCTCCACCGCTTCAGCCAGTTACACTGAAGTCTACAACCCCCGCGCCCGCACACTCGCCACCCCTCACCGCAGGTGCGCGTTCAGACGTCGCGCTGTGTACTTCGTTCAAGAATGTTTCTCAACGTTCACCGCCTCCCGCGCGCGCAAGTCGTTCGCAGAGAACTGTTTTATTATCAACCGCTCAAGTATTTGCTTACGATGCTAAGGGAGAGAAACAAATTATTCGTATATTATTAGACTCCGCGGCTCAAAGCCATTTTATGACTAAAGAGTGCTGTCATCGTTTAGGCGTTCAACAACACGATACCGAATGTAATGTAGTAAAGGGATTCGGTGGAGTTGAAAAAATTGTAAAATCGAAATCGATTGATATTAAAATTTTCTCACGATTCGACTCGAATATTAACTTCAATATTTCAACGCTAGTTGTTGATCAAATCATCGACCTTTTGCCCACCGCTGTGGTAGACACATCTGTCTTATCACACTTCCATGGCATAAGACTCGCTGATGAATGTTATAGCATGCCTAATAAAATTGATGTTTTGATAGGCGCATCCCTTTTCCCGCACTTACTATGTCCAGACGTAATTTATTCGTCTAACGACTTGTCCGGGCCCTCGGCTTTGAATACGGTATTTGGTTACGTTATTATGGGCTCAGTGCCGACACTTCAGGTAAATCATTCTTTAACGTGCTGCTCAGTTCTAGAGTCTCCTATCGTTGACAAATTAGTGCAACGATTTTGGGAGCTTGAACAGCCACCCTCCGCACCGCCCATTCAGTGTCCTTCAGACATTGAATGTGAAGAGTTTTATAAATCTACGACATCCCGCGATCCTTTTACTGGTAGATATATTGTTGGCCTGCCATTTAAAGATGACGTTTACTCTCTCGGAGATTCTTATGAAACCTCTCGACGACGATTCATGTGCTTGGAGAGGAAACTTCAAGCCTCGCCTACATTAAGGTTAGCATATGATGACGTCATAAAGGAATACTTAGCTAAAAATTATATATCCCCCGCACCGCCGTATGACTCTCATGAACCCGCTCCAATATATGTCATACCGCATCATGGAGTCTTACGCGAAGATAAGAAGTCAACGCGTCTGCGCATCGTCCTGGATGCTAGCAGTAAGACTAGCACTGGGCGATCATTAAATGATATTCTGCATTCAGGACCAAATTTGCAAGGCGACTTGTTCAATATAATTTTAACTTTCCGCTTACATCCAATCGCTATGACAGCCGACTGTCGCCAACAATTTCTGCAAATAGTTGTTCGCGATTCTGATCGTCGTTACCAATGCTTCCTATACCGCTTCCGTCCACAAGACCCACTTGTGTTATACCACTTCAATCGCGTGTGCTTCGGTTTAACTTCGAGTCCATACCATGCATTGCGCACGGTAAGACAGCTCATTGATGACGACGGCGCAAAGTATCCGCTTGCGAGTCGTATCGCATTTACTTCGCTATATATGGACGACATCGCGTTCTCTATACCCAGTGAATCCGAGGCCAGTGAGACCTCTCGGCAGCTGATAGACTTATTCAAGGGTGCCCAATGGGACCTGATAAAATGGCATAGCAACCGTCGATCTGTTTTAGATGACCTCCCTACTTCCCATAAAATTACAGGAGAAGTAGAGTTCGATAAATCAATGCCACATAAAATACTAGGCTTGCATTGGTCTACCGATAGTGACGCCTTTTATTTTAAGATATCTGTTCCCGCTGATGTGACGTGCACTAAGCGCGCCATCTTATCTACTGTCGCTCGCCTGTGGGACATAATGGGTTTCGTTGCTCCCACAGTAGCGTACGCCAAATTGTTAATAAAGCAGCTTTGGCAACTTAATTTAGATTGGGACGACATACCACCACCGCCAATTATTAAGATGTGGAGGCAATTCTGTGCTGAATTACCAGCTCTTAATGATTTACGTATCCCGCGACATGTTGGTGTATCCAAAAACTGTACTGCGTCACTCCTGGGGTTTTCCGACGCCAGCGAGCACGCATACGGTGCCGTAGTCTACATACATGTAAAGAGCGTCAATGGTAACACCGTCCAGTTGATTTGTGCAAAGACTAAAGTCGCACCGACGAAACCACTATCTATTGCACGCCTTGAGCTTTGTGGAGCGGTTTTACTCTCAAAATTGCTTCGCAGAGTACTCGATAATTATTCTCTTGACCTTGCAATATCAGTCTATGCCTTTGTAGATTCAAAAGTAGCTCTGTACTGGATAAAGAGTTCGCCACACAAGTGGCAGACCTTTGTTGCAAACCGCGTTGTTCAGATTACCGACAATATTCGCGCTGATAACTTTTATCATGTCGCAGGTACTGAGAATCCCGCTGACATACTTTCACGTGGCGTTACGCCAAATAAATTAGTTTCAAACCCCCTGTGGCTCCATGGGCCTCAGTGGACTTCGTTAGATCCATCTCAATGGCCTCTTCGTACTTTAGACAATGAGGTTATTGCAAATATGCCTGAGAAGAAGATTTTGTCGCACACTGTGTGCACATCCGTCTGTAATTCTGCGATTTATGAGCTCGCATTCCGCATCTCTTCTTGGAGTAAACTTCTACGTATAATTGCGTACGTGTGTAAGTTTGCTAAATTATTGCCCCGCCGCAGCACTACTGTAGTGACTGCTGATGATCTCAGTTTCTCTGAGGTTATAATCCTCCGCGCCCTGCAAAAACAGCATTTTGCAGTGGAATATTTAAATATTGAAGGTAACAAACCTTGCTCGCCCGCTTTCAATCGTTTAAGGCCTTTTATTGAGAATGGTTTAATCCGCATTGGTGGTCGTCTTTCGAACTCCGCATTAGATTACACGCAAAAACATCCAATTATACTCCCGCGCAGTGATCATGTAGTGAACATGATCATTGACTATTATCATATTAAAAATTTACACGCTGGGCCTGAATTGTTATTGTCATTGCTCCGTCAAAAATTTTGGATGCTTTCCGCACGCCGCACTGTGAGAAGCAGAGTCTACAAGTGTAATATATGTTTCCGGCTTAGACCCCGTCCAACTTACCCTTTGATGGCTGATCTTCCCCATAGTCGTGTAAGACAAGCTATTAAGGCATTTACACACACGGGCTGCGATTATGCCGGTCCTATCGCATACACTCCTGTACGTCGTCGTGGTGTACGCAGCGAGAAGGCGTACTTATGTGTTTTCACATGCCTCACGACTCGAGCTGTAAATATAGAAATCGCTACAGATCTTAGTAGTTCTAGTTTCCTCGCTGCGCTTAAACGTTTCCTCTCTAGACGAGGGCCGATTAAGTTTTTATATTCGGATAATGGAACGAATTTTAAAGGTGCCGCTTCGTATCTTCGCGATCTCTATAAATTTCTAAACGTTGAATACCGCCCAAAGCTTGAGCAAGAGTGTGCTGAGAATCGTATAACATGGAAGTTCATCTGTCCCAACTCTCCTCATTTTGGAGGCGCCTGGGAGAGTACGATCGAGGTCGTAAAAACGCATCTGTTCCGAGTTATCGGACATCAGTTACTTTCATACGAAGAGCTTAATACTGTTCTTGCGCAAATTGAGTGCTTGCTAAACTCGCGGCCCTTGACAGTATTGAGTTCTGATCCTGCAGAGCCTTCAGCTCTTACTCCGAGTCATTTTTTGAATACCGCACCTTTATTGTCATTACCCGCACCCAAAGTCAAATCTGACTCTACCAGTCTGTTACACAGGCATTCTTTACTGGATAAATTAGTTCAGTCGTTTTGGGACCGGTGGAGGACGGAATACCTTCACGGATTACAAGTTCGTCAGAAGTGGAACACCCCGTCTACGGCTATCGTACCGGGCATGGTTGTAATTGTGATAAATGATAATGAACCGCCCCTTGCTTGGCCATTAGCGATTGTCGAATCTGTTCATCCTTCGAAGGATGGCGTAGTTCGAGTAGTGACCGTGAGAACTACTAAGGGAACATATCTCCGTCCTGTTGCTCGTATTTGCCCTCTCCCAAGACAATAAATCACGATTATTCGATTATAATTATTTATCTAAATTAGGAATTAAGTTTATATTTATATATATTAAAAAAGTATTAAACCGCAATATTATATTTATGTATACATTTTCTCGCTTACCAAGTAAGGTTAGTAGATGAGACATGCGCATTGAGCGCATCCTCTCACTTTATATACCGCTTATTTATTTGTTTTCCTTTTACTTTTATATTACGGTTGTCTTTTAAAGGTGACCCTTTAAGGGCGGGAGGAAATGGTAACGCCAGTTAACAATCTACTTTATCAACATTACATTACATATCGCATTGAGTTCGTCCTAAGTTATATCTACTTTATCAACATGACTAGTGCATATTTTTTGTTTCCTTCCTTCCTTCCCTTTCCTACCGCACGCGCTGCCGCCGAGGTGAAAAAGAGGATCTCGGCGCGCGTCATTATACTAAGTGATATTACGCCATCCGCAACGCACGGCCACCCGTCGCGTCTTATGTACATTAACTGCAAACCGCGCAGGACGAACATTGAGTTCTCCTGTTTATGTTTAATATTCACCGCATCAGACATTGTGTCTTTGTAACTCATAAAAGTGTGAGACGCCCCCGTAAGGGCAAAGGTGGAGAGTGTGGGACTTCACGAGACTGTTCCGAGAGTGCGTGTGCGCCGAACCACGTGGCGAGCTTGCTGTATAGCAGACACTCCAGGAGGAAGGCGCGGCAGCCCTCATCAGGTCAGTGCGTGCTATCCCACCTATTTATTTTCCCCTTTGCCGTATGCACCAAAATTACAGTCCACTAAATCTTTATCGAAGATACCTTAAGTTACTGGCGTCTCCAGTAACCATCATTTGCAACTCGGCTGCCGACGACGCAAGTGTGACTTGATCATCGGCGTACAAAAGGCATTTGACGGTTAACTCACCCATTCTTAATCCGCATTCCTCAACTATCAAATTTTCCAAACAACTGACCATAAATAGAATGTACAGTCACGGGGAAACGACACAGCTCTGTCTGACACCTTTATGGATGCTAAACCAGTCCGAGTAGACCCCGTTGATCCTAACACAAGCACTAGGGTCCCTATAAAGAGACTTTAGCACCTGTATCAATCCAGCACTCAACCCAAATGAGTTCAGTGATTGCCATAACACATCTCTGTCCACTCTGTCATAAGCCTTTTCCAAGCCGGTGAACGCACAAATTTTTTTTTGGTTTTTGGCCAAAACTTGATCTGTACACCCCATTCCCTTTCTAAATCTCGCTTGAACATCTCAAATTTTTTCATCAGTTTCTTTCATAACTCTTTCAATTAGTACCTTATCATAGAGTTTTCCCACAATGATAAAAAGGCGATACGAAGGTAGTTTTTACAGTCCTGCTGCGACCCTTTTCCCTTATATATTGGAATTATGACGGCTTTGCACCAGAACATTTTAATATTTGCCTGGAAGTTATCCGATATTCTTCATCATTCTTATCAGTTTTTTCTTGCTTTTTCCTTTCAACTAATTCTTTTACCTCTTATTTAGACGTTTAAACTCTGCCTTTTTTCCTTTCAATCTCATCATTTTTGTACCGCCAGATTTGCCAGCTTTGGTTGCTATATCAAGCCATGCTCTCCTTTTTGCTTCAACTTCCATACGTAACTCGTCATCCCACCATAACGTATTATCTTTCCTTTAATTCGTTGTCTTACTAACACCACATATTTCGGTAGCTGCATCCACTAAACCTTTCTTAACATTATGCCACACATTCTCCAAGTCTAACTAATTCACACACAATTCATCTAGATCACTTATATTTTCTCTAAGTCTACATTTGTACTTGTCTTTCACATCTTCATCTCGTAACCTCTCTATTCTTATACGCTGTAACGCAGTGCCAGACACAGATATCCGATGCCGCCAACGTCTAATACACACTTAAGTAGACATAAGACCAGGTAGTGGGCCGTCCCTACGTTGGCCCCCCGGTAAACCCTTGTATCCACCATCGCGCTCCTCATTCTTTTATCCACAGTTATGAAATCTATCGTGCTTCTATCATCACCTCTTTCCCACGTATACATGTGAATCTTCTTATGACGAAAGACAATGTTCATCACAAAAAGTTTCTTTTCCACATGTACGGTGAGGAGACTTTCACCATTCTCATTTATACCTTAATCACCAAACGTTCCCAATATCCTTTAATAGCCAAGCCTCTTCACCCATTCATTCATTCCATTAAAATTTCCTAGCTATTAATATTTTCATTTTCCTTGCATTTCATTAACACTATTCTTACCATCTACCAAAACTGCTCTTGGATATAAGTGGGCTTAGACATGTCTGGGGCGTAGACCCCCAGAACAAACAACTTCTTGAGGCCCACTTTCATTTGTATCCATAGCAGTCTCGGGCTTACACATTCATACTCTTTCACACATTGACCCATTCTTTCTGAAAGGATGATACCGACTCCATGGCATGGACATCCTTTCCCTTCCGCTTCGTATCATTTACACGTAACACACACACACACATATATATATATATATATATATATATATATATATATATATATATATATATATATATATATATATATATATATATATAGGCCAAATCGTAACAACTTAAAACTTGCGATAACGCTCGTCTCGGGCGATAAACCTGTTTGACGGTTTGCGGGGGAGCATTCGTTTCGCGGCCTGCGGCCGTGCCAATTAGTCTAGAATAATTTATTGTCCGCGACGACCGTGTCGGTTAGATGCCGGGAAGTTAAGTTAGAATCGTTAGGTCGCGTTGACTTGAGACCACACGCTTTTGCGTGGTCTTATTTTGTTCGTGTACGTGACGAGGCCTTCCTTGAATTTGAGTGATTAATTTGACTTCGATTGCCATTAATTTGCGTCGACTCCCACGGGTGAGGGCGCTCAGCCACGCCCTCTGTCGGGCGACGCTCATCGCTCCCCTGCCGGCCACCGTGCCCCTGGGTTTGAACCCCCCTCCCTCGACCAGTCGGGGGGTCGTCCCCCCAGGGGCGGAGGGTTCGTCACCCCACCTCAGCGTGTTGAGAGGAACTTCACGGCCACTCAGCGGTCAGCTAGACCCTTCTCACCCCCGTTAGCTGAGTGGCCGCGACTGGAGTACCACCCTCCCCCCTCTGGTCGGTACCGGTACTACGGGGTTCGTGCGACCTCGAATCTGTCCCGGGCCTCAAGGCCGAGGCTCCCCGAAGCTCCTCAGGTCGGCCTGTTCGGTGATTTCCATCCACGGGTCATTGAGATGCCGCCGGAATGCCGCTTTCGGGATCCCCGGTTCGAGTGCAGGTCCGATGGAGGCAGCTCCAGCTAGGCAGCTGCCGCCCTAGCTCCCACCACGGCCACCTTCACTGACCTTTGAGCCGTCAACAGTCTACTTGTCAAACTGTTCTATTGCCGACGGCCTCAGTAAAGGTTAACAACCCGAGTGGCGACTGTTTAACGGTTCGCGCCCTATTGGATTCGGGTTCACAAAGCTGTGCGGCCTCCACTTGGTTGGTGGGAAGACTAGGGCTCCCCTGGAGCTCTGAATCACGTCCAATGGTAGGTTTCGGAGGTGCCGAGTCTCCTGCTCCTAGGGGACAAGCGGAGTTGGTGTTTGGCCCTGCCAGCGAACACCTTTACATTCTAGTTAAAGTAAATGTCCTCAATGACATTGTAGGTTTTCTCCCTAACGTCCGTATAAATGGCAGCGCGGTTCGTTGTGCGTCGGGTTTAAGATCGGCAGACCCTCAATGTTCCTAACCTAGGCCTATAGATATGTTGCTGGGGGCCGACGCGCTGGGGTTCATCTTGTTAGGCGAGATAGGAGCCATACAGCCCGATGGCTTGTCAGCCATGTCCACTGTATTTGGGCACAGTTTCTTTGGACCGGTTCTGTGGTCTCCACCTCCTCAGACGGCCGACCCGCTGTCTGTGGTGGGCGTGTCCCTTTCGGACGTCGTCCAGCGGCTCTGGGAAATTGAGGAGCCACTACACGCGTCTTGAGTCAACCCTCTGTACCGTGAGTGCGAGTGGTTCTACCAGAACAATACCGGCCGTCGTGTCGACGGTCGTTTTGTCACTCGCTTACCCTTTCTAGACTCACGGCCCCTTTTGGGCCAATCTCGTACTCTGGCCGAAAAGAGGTTGCTTTCCACGGAGCGCCGATGCGGCGCGACCCAGCCTTTCGCGACAAATATGTCGAGTTCATGCGCGAGTATCAAGAGCCGGGTCACATGTCACCGTCCCACTTCGACTGGCGGTCACAGGCGCACTACTTCCTCTCCCATCATGCGGTCTTGAGGACCCCTGGGAGTAAGATTCGGGTAGTTTTTGACGGCTCCGCCCTCTCGTCAAATGGTGAGTCCCTGAACCAGTGTCTCCACTCTGGTCCTAAATTGATCAAGGACATATCCGGCATTTTGACCCACTTCCGTCGGCACCAAGTGGTTTTTGTAGCCGACATTCGGATGATGTTTCGACAATCAGTGGTCCATCGTGATGACCGTCGATATCAGCTGATATTGTGGCGCGAGAAGCCCAGCGATCCGATACAGGTGTTTGAGTTGAACACCACCACCTATGGACTCCGGTCCATCCGTATATCGCCATGCGAATCCTCCTCGAACTCGCTGAGACAGAGCGTCTAAAATACGCTCGGGGTGCTTCTATTTTGGAGACTTCGGTCTACTGGACGACATTTGCACGGGCGCCTCCACCGTCGAGGAGGCTCTTGTATTGCGAGACGAATTGATTGCCATCCTGAAGTCCGGAGGTTATGAGTTGCGCAAATGGTTGTCGAACTCCCCTCATATTTTGAAGGACCTCCCAGGAGAGGATCAACAGGACCCTCATCTATTCGAGCACCGTGAAAATCCTAATTTGTTGACTGTGCTGGGCGTTCAATATTAGCCTGTTCAGGATACTTTCACGTATCGGGTCAAACTCGATCCCCCTCCTAAATCATGGAGCAAGCGCTCCGTGCTGTCTACAGTAGCCCGCACCTTCGATCCTAGTGGATGGATCACTCCGGTCATTTTTTTGGCTAAGTGCTATCTTCAAAAGCTCTGGATACCCGGGTTGGTTTGGGACGACCCTATAAGCGGTGCTCTCTTGCGAGAGTGGCATTCCATTGTGTCCTCCCTTCCGGACATTAATCGGGTCTCCATGCCAAGGTGCTTCCTCCCTCCAGGGAAATGCAGGGCTACCCTACATGGATTTTGCGACGCCTCTGAGAAAGGCTATGCTGCTGTCGTATATTTGCGGACTGTGAGCTCTTCTGGTCATACTTGCGTCCATCTCGTACTTGCTAAAAGCAAGGTTGCTCCCATTAGGTCCCGCTTAACTATCCCTAAATTGGAACTGTCCGGAGCCGCTCTTCTCATGCGACTCCTCAACCACGTTCACTCGTCTTTGAAGTCTGTAATCGACATTAAGGACGTCTACGCTTGGTCGGACAGTGAGATAGTACTTTGTTGGCTCAGAGCTGCACCTCACAATCTTGAGGTCTTTGTGTCAAACCGCGTGTCTCAAATCCAGAATTCTGGCACGCCTCTAGCCTGGAGACATGTCCCAGGTGAGTCGAATCCCGCAGACTGCGCTTCTCGCGGCTGTGAAGCCCCCTCTTTGGTTGACCACCCGCTGTGATGGGGGCCCAGTCGGTTGACTGGGTCTCAGTCGTTCTGGTCCCAAAATAAATACTCTGAACCGATTGAATTGCCTGGTCTACGAGCCCGAGTAGGAGTGGGCAAGGATAAGCCCACTCGGGATTTCTCCCTGCTAGAACGGTACAGCTCTGATTCCGTTGTCCCCTAGCGAGCGTCGCGAAGCCTCGATGACCCGTATGGTCCAAGCGGAGCATTTTGAGCCCGTGATTGAAACCTTGAAGCGGGGCTCCGTTGTCAAGGACGCTGTGGCCCGCCTGAACCTCTTCCTGGACGACGCTGGGATGCTGCGCGTTGGCGGACGTTTGAAAAATTCTCAACTGCCGTACGGGGCTCGATACCCGTTACTGCTCCCTAAGGACGGCGCCTTTGTTCGGTTGCTGGTAACTCACCATCATGTTGAGAATGCCCACTCTGGACGCAATTAGGTGTAGGTAATACCACCGTTTGGATATAAACCAAACTTTAACCAAGGTCACCAACCCTCTGGCTATAGACCACCACCTCATTTAGAACGATCACAATTCAGTACCGTCTTTACCATAAGGGCACACGGGGCCCGTGCCCAGTGCCCTATCGTCACAGGGGCCCCGTGATGAAAGGCAGACATATTGTTTTATATAATATTTTATCATTATCTAGAGTATCCTATACCCTTAAACGGACAATTCTTAACACACACACACACACACATATATATATATATATATTTAGTGTCCAGGGAGCTTCCGGGGCAATAACTCGATCTCGCTAGGATTTATTTTTAGGAAATGTCTTTTTGTCTGTGTTTTCAGGCAATGAAAAACTGCTATAATATAATTTTCAAGTTCCCTTCTTTTGTAAGAAACTATATTATTTCGAGCCCTTTTTTAAAAATACGAAAATTTTAATTAAACTAATTGCACTCATGATTTTTATTCAAATAACCAGTTCAGTTTTTTCTATTATGTCAATAAGATCAAAAAATATTATTCATATTTCATCGGTATGTAATTTGTATCTAAATGCAATTTCAAAAAAAATACCGAGCGAAGCTCGGTCATCCAGGTACTTATACACAACATAATGCGTCAGTGGTTTGATTTTTAATTTTTTGCACTTTATAACTCTTTTTTATTTTTTCACTTTTAGTTATATAATATAAGGTTTGGTTTACTAATTTCTAATCTAATTAATATAAAATATAACTAATGATACTTACGGTAAGAAACATTAAAGTTTACATTTTCCTAAGAAATTAATATAAATGCAGTAAACTATGGAAATTATCGTCCCCGCAATGAAATCTGTCAAATATATTCTACCTCATTGTAAAGTGGCGCCGCCCTGGTGGTAGAAAAAGTCGTGGCTGCCCTCACTAATGACATATTATTTGATTTTGTTACCAATTAAATATAATAAATATAAGATCATAGCAGAAAAATGTTTTTGTCATTCACTTTTTTTTACTTTCCAACAGGGCCACAAAATCTTGCGAGCCCAAGGGCCCTGGTATGGTCTAAGCCCGCGTTGCCACAATTTCAATCGACCGATTTAAGTATGCGTACAGCTCCATCTGTGAAACCTCAAGGTTTTCGTATGAACGAGTTATACGCGCTAATCGAAAACGGTGACGATGCCTATGACGACATTATACAGAATACACGAATATAGTGAATAAGAATTAACACACGAAATCGAAAGTTTTCAAATAGAAGGCTAAATCACCCCCGAATAATTGCAAATTTTTAACTTTACTCTTGACGCCCAGATTATTCCAGTCCTTTGCTGTGCATTACGAAAGACGGAGCAAACCATTTAGTTCGAATGCGTGGAATATGAATGTGGGGAAGACCCACCAAACGCCTGGTTGTCCGATGGTGTATTAGTGTGTAGGGAAGGAGTGGGAATTCCTCCTTCACAACACACTGCTGTAGTGGTGCTGATAGTTCATGAAAAATTTTATAAAAATTTGTACTTTATTAAAGGATCCGTTGCGAAAAGTCACGACATTTAGTCTTTCTCACGACCATAATTACGATTTTTTTTAATAGAATAAGGGCGACAAACGAGCACACATTCATCTGGTGTTGCGAATGCCGTAGTTCATAGTCATCTACACTATCCTCGATTAAGAATCAAAATGCAGGTAAGTTGTCGCCCTGAGGACTGAAGCTAAATGCTTCATTCCAGTAAAAGAGTCTCTGCTTCTACACTCACCATACGAAACACGGCAGCATCAAGCTATTATTTCACGCTAGTATTCTGTGAGAGCGTGGTCCTTCCCCGGTCGAGCCGACGCGTACGTGCTACAACTATACTACTAATATAACTGCAGTATGGCTCTACCACGTTGAAGTAGTTACTACACTCACCATACGAAACACAACAGCATCAAGCTATTATTTCACGCTAGTATTCTGTGAGAGCGTGGTCCTTCCCCGGTCGAGCCGACCCGTACGTGCTACAACTATACTACTAATATAACTGCAGTATGGCTCTACCACGTTGAAGTAGTTACTACACTCACCATACGAAACACGGCAGCATCAAGCTATTGTAACGAGCTTGCTGGTTCGTGACAATAAAAATTGCCGATAAAACTTTTACACTTTAATTTACTTTACACAAATTAAAACTTAAAACACTAATTCACTTTATTCCGCTCCGAAGATTCGCTTGTCTCGCCAAATCCAATACTGCCCCGATCGCATCTTGCAGCGCCTATATATACAAATTAGCAATGAAGCATCCGGAATATTCAAGTAAATGCGCGCAAAGCGACGAGTGTTCGAGTGTAGATTTTCTAGAAACTTAGTTCTTCGGATGGCGCTGTCGGTTGAAAGATTTGTGATGTCATTTTCTGCAAAGCTCCCCTCGCTCTCGTTCCTGACACTAGATGGCGCTAGTGTATGGCGTTGACTTATTCACGCAACACTGCCCCCTCCTAAGACATGCTCGTCCCGAGCATTATCGGTCCCATAATAACGCGCTAAGCGATCCACATGGACGATCTTAGGAGTCCCTCTTGCGCCTTTCTGTATCCGGTAGGTCACATCGTTGATCCTGGTTACAATCCGGTACGGGCCGTCCCATTTAGCTTGAAGCTTAGGAGATTTCCCTTTGCTGCGGACTGGATTGTGCAACAACACTAATGAACCTTCGTTGAACCCTTTATTGTTCATTTTGCGGTCGTACCGGGTTTTCATTTTCTCAGACATTTGCTGGCCCGATTGTCTGACGTGGTCATAAATGTCATTCATTTTGTTCCGCAAGTCATTTGCATAATCAGTTATACTACGTGGGGCATCAGGTGGTATCCCGGTGATCAGGTCTGCAGGCAGCCGTAATTCTCTTCCAAAGTTTGCGAAAGCTGGTGTCACTGCTGTACTTTCGTGAACAGAACTTCGATATGACAACAAAAACGGTTGTATGTGCTTGTCCCAATCTCGTTGCCGATTGTCTACAACTTTTGCTAGATATCTCTCCAATGTCTGATTAAATCGTTCCACCATTCCATCAGATTGCGGGTGATAAGAAGTCGTTCTTGTTTTATGAGTACCCATAACTCGGCAAGTTTCCTGGAATATTTGAGACTCAAAATTCCTTCCTTGATCGCTGTGAATCTCTAAAGGTACTCCAAAACGACAGAAGACTTCATGAACTAGTTTATCTGCAACTGTTGAAGCTTCTTGATTTGGAATGGCGAAAACTTCTGACCACTTTGTGAAGTAATCCATCACAACCATGAAATACTTGTTACCGCTTTCACTCTCCGGAAACGGCCCCGCCACGTCAATGGCTATTCTCTCCCATGGTGCACCAACATTGTACAACTTCAATGCACCTCTTCGCTCCACTTAGGCTTGGGAGCACTGGCCTTTATCCATTCCAGAATCGGCTTGATGTCCGGATCTTCCTGCTGTGCATGTTGTAAGCTGTCCTTCCATTCGTTGCTGAGGTGGTCCGTCCTGAGCATCCTCACGGATACCTCTTCCTTACTCTCTTGCCTAGTACAATGGTTGCAATCTTCAGGACAAGGTCTTCTTGACAATGTATCTGCGTTGCCGTGAGATTTTCCGCTGGGATGTTCGATCTCAAAGTCGTATTCCTGCAGTAGTTCAATCCACCTCGCAACTTGTCCTTCTCGATTTTTAAACTGCAATAGCCATTTTAGTGCAGCATGGTCAGTTCGTAAGTGAAATTTTCGTCCCAGAAGATATTTGCTAAAATGCTGCAACGACTTTACCACAGCGAGCAATTCGCGTCTTGTGACACAATAGTTCCTTTCCGGTTTTGACAACGACTTGTTGAAGCACGCTATCACGACCTCTTGGTCACCATTCCGTTGAGACAACACACCGCCAAGTCCTATATCACTTGCGTCTGTGTCAACTATAAATTCTTTGCTTGCATCAGGGTATCCCAAAATAGGTGTTTTGCACAGACGGTCCTTGAGCTCCTGGAATGCGATATTGCAACTTTCATCCCAGCAGAAATGTCGCTTCTTCTCGGTTAGCTTGTGCATAGGTTGGGCTATATCTGCAAAGTTCTTCACAAATCGCAGGTAATAGGAGCACAAACCCAAAAATGCTCTAACCTGCGGCTTGTCTTTTGGAACCGGCCAATCCTTGACAGCGGCGATTTTCTCTAGATCTGTGCGGATACCTTCTTCCGATACTACAAACCCCAAAAAGTTAACTTGCCGTTGGAATAGTGAACATTTCTTCGGGCTCAACTTGAGGTTGGCACTCTGAATCTTCATGAGCACGAGTTCCAGGTTTAGAAGGTGTTCCTCAAACGTACGGCCTACGATGATGATGTCATCCAAGTAGACCAGACAGGCATCGCCAATTAGCCCGGTAAGTACAAGTTCCATCAGCCTTTCAAACGTTGCTGGAGCATTGCACAACCCAAACGGCATTACTTTAAATTGCCACAGACCCTTTCCCGTCGAGAACGCAGTTTTCTCCCTGTCCTTAGGGTCAATTTCAACTTGCCAGTAGCCACTTTTTAGATCCAGCGTGCTAAACCACTTTACTCCTGTAAGCATGTCCAGCGTGTCATCAATTCTTGGCAAGGGATAGCTGTCCTTCTTCGTAACGTCGTTCAGACGGCGGTAGTCAACACAAAACCGCATGCTGCCATCCTTCTTCTTCACCAGCACCACTGGTGAACACCATGGACTAGAGGAAGGTTCAATAACACCATCCTTCACCATTCCTTCAATCATGGTTTAACTTCCTTTTCACGTGCTACCGGCAATCTTCTTGGCCGCTGAGGGATAGGCAATTCTTCTCCTGTGTTTATTTTGTGTTGAACTAAGCCAGTCTTTCCTATGTCAGCATCGTTTGATGAGAATACATCGGCGTACTTGAGTAACAACTTCTTCGCCTTGACCAATTCGTTCGGGGAGAGAACACTGCGACAGTCTTCCAAAAGTGTGGTCACTCTCGTTTCTGCATTCTTGCTGGGGGTCCCACTCGATATATATTGGCACCGACGTAACCAATCCACTTCCTCACAAGTACCAATCAGTGTGCCTTTTTCTATAATCTGTTCCCGGTCGCAAAGGTTCAGCACACGTACTTTTGAGATGTCAGTGGTCCTAACCAAGGTTCGAGCTACTTTCCATGGAAGGTCATTGTTTACCCTTTCCACAAGTACACAACGGTGAGCTTGCCCAGCGTTTCGAGGAAGACTAACCGGAACAATCGTTTAAAATCTCGGCGGAAGAACAATCTTCTTAATGCTGTACACGTTCCCTGGTAACGCATCTTCCATAAAAAGTTCCTCCTGTCCACATTTCAAAACACCTTGCTTAACGTCGATCTCACAACAATTATTCCTCATAAAGTCTAGGCCTAGGATGCAGTCGTCCATTATATCAGCCACGATGACATTATGCAGGTAGATCACGTTGCCTAGCTTCAACTCCATCTCCTTCTCTCCGCGGACGGGTATACGCTGACCGGTGGCTGTTACCAAATTAATGCGTTCTCGGTTGTATGCGGAGTCCCCAAGGAACTGACTTATAAGTTGGGAACTAACAACCGTACGAGAGGCTCCAGTGTCTATGGTCAGTTTACACGGCATTCCATTGACCTCGCCCTTGATGATTAGACTTTTCCCATCATGGGTTTGTGAGATCGAGATCCTTGGGGCTCTTTTAACATCAGCCAGCACCCGCCCCGCAGTTCTGGCTTTTACTCGTTTCCCTACTGCTGCAGGGCGGTGCTGTTGGCCGCACTACCCTCCTGAGATCGTTCACCTTCCCTTTCTAGGGTTCGCTTAGGGCAGCTGGATCGAAGATGGCTCTTTTCCCCACAGCCATAGCACCTAGGGCTGTATCCTATGTTGCGGTCGCGAACTGTAGCTGCTGCAACCTCCCTGACACGATGGGAATGATGATCCTGCCGCACGGCTTCCACCTCCAGTGCATGGGCCAAGGCGTCCTTAAGCGTCTCGTGGTGCCCGAGCCTCACAGCAGCTCTGACTTCCAGGTCACGGATGCCGTCGATGAATGTCTGCACCAGGTTCCCTTCAATGAGCGCAGGTACTGACCGGTATGCTTTTCGCACCAGCTTCTTCACCTCTAGAGCCCACTGCTGCAGGTTTTCGTTGATGCGCTGCACGCGATCTTTAAGCTGCGCACGAAAGACGTGTTCCAGGTGAGCGTCGCCATATCTCGCCTCCAATGCCTCAAGGAGTTGCTCATAAGTCACTTCCTCACCGAGAGCTTCCAGAACTGTTAAGGCCTGGTCGCGCAGGCCTAGTGTGAGAGCAGTCATGGCCTGACTTTTATTCCAGCCGTTCGCCTTCATAACAGCCTCGAACTGGATCTTATAGGCTGACCAGGAAGAGGTACCGTCAAACGGCGGCACTTTGAATCCACGTAGCGAAGGTGTTGTAGCTACTACGGGAGCTGTTGTTCCATCCCCAAGTTTGAGGTCGTCCAGCGTTTTCTTCACGTCAGCCATCACGTTGTCAACCCGATTGTTCACATGGTTGATTCGGGTTTCATGTTCTTCGATTCGGGTTTCAGCTTCCGATAGGCGGTTGTCATGTTGAGCAACTCAATCCTTCACCTCCCTTATCTCTTTCGCAAAGGTAGCGTGAATGTCCTTCATGAGGAGCATCTGTTCCTCCAGTCGGCGGGCCTGTTCCTCTTGTCCGCTCTGCAGCTGCTCTTTCAACTGACGGACCTGTTCCTCCTGCTGCTCTTTCAACAGACGGGCCTGTTCCTCTCGTTCGCGCTGCAGCTGCTCCTGTAGCATCGCCATCAGAGCACCTAAGTCAGGTGCTGCAGATTTAGGAGCTACTGACGGGCCGGCAGCCTCCGTGGCTGGCATTGGCCCTCCGACGTCTCCGGCGTTGCACCACCAAACCTCCTCTGGTCCGTCTCCTGCTGGCGTTGACTTCGGGTACGGACACCCTCTGATTCCTCCTTAAGTAAAATCGGCATGATTTAATCCCACTTCTGACACCAATTGTTACGAGCTTGCTGGTTCGTGACAACAAAAATTGCCGATAAAAATACCTAAATTAACACTTTAATTTACTTTACACAAATTAAAACTTAAAACACTAATAATTAAACACACTAATTCACTTTATTCCGCTCCGAAGCTTCGCTTGTCTCGCCAAATCCAATACTGCCCCGATCGCATCTTGCAGCGCCTATATATACAAATTAGCAATAGCAAGCTTTGAAGCATCCGGAATATTCAAGTAAATGCGTGCAAAGCGACGAGTGTTCGAGTGTAGATTTTCTAGAAACTTAGTTCTTCGTATGGCGCTGTCGGTTGAAAGATTTGTGATGTCATTTTCTGCAAAGCTCCCCTCGCTCTCGTTCCTGACACTAGATGGCGCTAGTGTATGGCGTTGACTTATTCACGCAATACTATTATTTCACGCTAGTATTCTGTGAGAGCGTGGTCCTTCCCCGGTCAAGCCGAACCGTACGTGCACACACAGCACAGCGCACGCGTACAGCTAAACGTTTGCACTCTTGTTTACGTAATCTACTATCTACGTCATACGACTTACAACATATATCACCAACCTTTCTTTCTTCGTAACTGTAGTCATTGATACTGTTACTTCAACGATGAATATCTGTGAATGTTATGTTTGTAAAAAACACTACGACTTTGGTTGTGTTGGTATAACGGAGCGAGGTTTTCGAAACTTAGGAGCAGATCGAAGAGCTCAGTGGAAATGCCTGCAGTGCAAAAAGGTTTCCTTCAGCCCCTCCCGTCCAAGTTCTGAAGCCACTCCTGGTGGCAATACAGGTAGGGAGTCGGCGACCTACGATGTTATTCTTAAGGAGATTCGTGAGATGAAGAAGACATCAAATCTATTAAAGTTGAATTAATCCATCCGAAGGAGCCTTGTGAGTACAACAGTAGTTCACTTAAACCTTTTCAAGATCAAGTCGCCAGTTTGAAACGTGTTGTATCTCAGATAGAAAAGATTCAAAATTCTCTCGCTGTTGCCAAGAAGGAAACAGCTAATCTTAAAAGTGTTATTGAGATCAAGGAACAATGATCACGGCTTAGTAATGTTGAGGTAAAGGGCATCCCTCTAAAGCCCAATGAAAACCTATTTGTAATTGCGGAGTCTATGGGTAAATCAGTTGGGTATCAATTCCAAAAATCTCAAATCAATTACATATCCCGAGTAAGTACCAATGTTTAATACCAAAGAGAAGGCCATTATTATCAATTTCATAAATCGTTATGTCATAGAAGAATTAGTAGCAGCTGCACGCGCCTGCAAAACTCTAGAGGCGAAGGATGTTGGAGGCAATCGTCAACGCGTTTTCGTAAATGATATTTGACTCCAGAGCACAAAAAACTTCTTACCATAACAAGGACCTTAGCCAAAGACCGTAGTCCTTGTGGGTAACTACGCATTTGATTTGGTATCATTGAGGATAAATGCGCATGTCTGTGGGCCACAGCATCCACTTACCATCAGGTCGACTGCGTGCTCGTTTATCACCCAAAAAACAAAACTAATAACATGCAAACAAGCTCATGCCCATAGTTCGAGCAATGTAAAAAAAAAGTCTGAACATAATCCCTCATAGGTAGTATGGACTTTGTAATAGTCTATACATATAAATAAAATTGAAGTGTATGTCTGTAATATCGAAGTGGCTGCCTTTCATCGAGCTTAGAGGGTTATTTACATGCGATTCCGGCAAAGATGGTTTCAGATACACTTGGATTAAGCACGGCAGCATCTTGGTGCGTGCAAACGATACTTCTCCTGTTCTCAGCATTCGTTCTAGTGAAGATCTTTCAAAAATCAAATCGAGGAATTGTCCAGTTAACTAATTTTTACTGCTACTTGTACACAGCTGAAACTAGTATTTCATTTCCATTTGCATTGACTTGTTATCTCGAAGAAGTTATTCAAAGGTATTTATCAAAAAGTATTATATTATTTAGTGTCATCTCTAAACATTTCATTACACTGTGTTGTTTACACTTCTTTGCCTTGCGCTATGAATTATTATTTTCTACCGGCAATTTATTTGTTACTCAAAGAATTTACTTACGATATTTTACAAACAATATTCTATTTTAAAAATACTTTGTTATCAAATTAACAGCAATAATTATAATACTCGTATGTACGTTGTAAAGCGTATTAATCTTATTTGCAAGTTACACTGTCTAACATACCTAACGAGCGTTATTAATTTATTATTTTTGTTTGTTGAACACACTTTTAATACTATGAAGCAATATTTGTTATTTTCGCTTACTTATAATGAAAACTAAAATTATTTCTTTTACTGGAATTTACATAATACATGATGAGATTTACAAATACGAAACAAAAAATTATGAACTACTATTTCATTGCGTAATAAATATAACTGTTAATTTACTTTTAATAATTTATTTGCACACATTGATTGGTGTTCGGGAGTTTACGGGAATTTTAAAAAATAATGCAACTTGAATGTGGTCTTGGACGATTGTATTGATCTTACAACAGTTGAGAGGGTAATGAATATATTTCAAAGACAAAAACCCTGTTTAAAATTAACGTTGAGTACGGACGTAATTACTACAAGTACGTTGTTTAACTCTTTGCTCCGAAAGAATGCGCAGGCGCTCCAACATGCCCCCGGGCGTTGAAATCTTTGATTTCAACCAGAATTAAATGACACCGGTAATGGGCAAATCCGGTTAAATGCCCTCTTGATAATCCCAGTAGAAGTTCTGATGTCTGCAACTCGAACAATGCCATCGGCTCCTGGGTGAATTGCAACGACTCTTCCCAGCTTCCATTTCAGCGGTGGAAGGTTGTCTTCCTTAACTACCACCAAATCGTTTATCTTTAAGCTATCTTTGCAAGAACGCCATTTCACTCTTTGTTGAAATTCTGAGACGTACTCCTTGCTCCATCGTTCCCAAAAGTGCTGACGCAGTTGCTCAATGCGTTGGAATCTTGTTAATAACGGAGTGGAGTGGTGCTGGTAGTCCGGTTGCGGTAAGGAAGTCAGCGCACGCCCAATCAACAGATTGGGCGTGCGCGATTTTAACAGTGGTAGAGCCATGCGGCAGCTTTGCTGTTGCACGTATGGGCCGGCTCAAACCGGGGTGGTACCACGACCTCACAGAATACCGGCGTGAAGTGGAAGTTCTGCTTCCGCGTTTCGTCGGTGAGTGCAGGTGGCCGGAGGCCCAAATCCCCCCCCCCCCCATCAACATGGTAGCGGAATTCACACAGCGCTCGGTTCGCAAAGCACTCCTCTCCCTGGACATCCACAAGTCGAGTGGGCCTGACGGAATCCCCCCAATTGTGCTGAGGACGTGTGCTCCAGAGTTGGCACCGGTTTTAACGCGTCTTTTCCGGTACTCCTACTCCCTAGGCGTAGTCCCAAAATCATGGAAGACTGCTTTCGTCCACCCGATCCCTAAAAAAGGCGACCGCTCAGACCCGTCCAACTACCGGCCAATCGCCATCACCTCCTTGTTCTCCAAAACAATGGAGTCCATTGTAAACTGCCAGCTCATGAGGTACCTTGAGGATCACCAGCTGATTAGTGACCGCCAATACGGTTTTCGCCGTGGTCGGTCAGCTGGTGATCTTCTGGTCTACCTCACTCACAGATGGGCGGAGGCAGTAGAGTTCAAGGGGGAGGCATTGGCTGTTAGTTTGGACATTGCGAAGGCCTTCGATCGGGTTTGGCACAAAGCGCTTCTTTCGAAGCTCCCTTCCTATGGGCTTCCCGAGAAATTGTGCGATTGGATCACCAGCTTTCTTGCAGATCGGAGCATCAAGGTCGTTGTAGACGGTGCAAGCTCCGATTGCAAGCCTATTAATGCTGGTGTTCCACAGGGCTGCGTGCTATCGCCAACGCTGTTTCTTCTGCATATCAATGATATGTTGCATACCCGTAACATTCATTGCTATGCAGATGACAGCACTGGTGATGCTCTTTACACCGGCCGAGCCAATATTTCTCGGGAAAACGTCTCCGAGTGCCGGGACAAACTTGTGTCTGAAGTCGAGTCTTTGCTGAACAGAGTCTCGGATTGGGGACGACTAAATCTAGTCCAGTTTAACCCCCAGAAGACACAAGTTTGCGCGTTAACCGCTAAAAAGAACCCCTTTGTCGTATCCCCTCAGTTTCAAGGCACTCCCCTTGTTGCCTCAGCCAGTATCGGAATCCTCGGCGTCGACATATCGAGTGACGTGCAGTTTCGTGGTCACTTGGAAGGGAAGGCCAAATTGGCCTCTAAAAAGCTTGGCGTGCTCAGCAGAGCGGGGCAGTATTTCATGCCGGCACACCGCCTGCAACTTTACAAGGCGCAGGTTCGACCGCACATGGAATACTGTTCCCATCTCTGGGCTGGGGCTCCCCAGTACCAGCTCCTTCCACTTGACCGCATCCAGCGCAGAGCGGCTCGAATCGTCGACGACCGAGTGCTTTCCGATCGGCTCGATTCACTGGCGTTGCGAAGAGATGTTGCATCTCTTTGCGTATTTTATCGCATCTATCACGGGGAGTGCTCTGAGGAATTGTTCGGATTAATCCCAGCCGCCAAATTTCGTGAACGCACGACACGGCAAACGTCCCGATACCATCCACACCATCTGGATGCTTGGCGGTCCACCACTGTACGTTTCACAAGGAGCTTTCTTCCACGTACAACCTCTCTGTGGAATAGTTTATCACCGGCGATTTTTCCGGACCGATACGACCTGGGGACCTTCAAGAAAAGAGCTTACTCCTTTCTAAAGGGCCGGCAACGCACCCGCAATTCTCCTGGTGTTGCGGTTGATCATGGGCGGCGGTAGTCACTTAACATCAGGTGAGCCGCATGCTCGTTTGCCCCCTCTTCTATAAAAAAAAAAAAAAAAAAAAAGATGTTCCGGAGTGAGAGGCGTACAATCTGCAGGATCTGAAGATAATGGAGTGAGTGGCCGGGAGTTCAATATTGCTTCGATCTGGGTCAATGTGGTGTAAAAAGTTCTTCATACGTTAAGTGACAATTGCCCAACACTCTAAGCAAATGATATTTTGTCGATTTGACTCCCGCCTCCCAGAGACCACCGAAGTGAGGAGTATACGCCGGGATAAAATGAAAGTTAATATTATCATTGGCCATGCTTTCGCTCAAAGAATCGCAATTGCCCTTTAAAAATTTGGATAAGTCATTGTATGCACCAACAAAAGAAGCACCGTTATCGGAATAAATATTAACTGGCTTACCTCTTCGAGCTATAAACCTGCGCAGTGCCAGCAAATAGTTATTGCTGGTTAAGTCACCTACCAATTCTAAATGAATCGCCTTGGTAGTGAAACAGACAAAAATACATATATAAACCTTTACCAGTTGACACTTTGAAATTATAATATTTAACGCATTTCGTAATTCTAATTCCGTTAAGTAATTTGAAGGAATAAACTGTCTTTTACAAGACATAATGAATCGTAAAACGTAAGCTACGGAACGTACAAGCCGTGAATAATTCGAGAAACGACTAAAATCCATGAAACAATCATTATTTTTTGGATGAGTAGTGACTGCAGTTAATATAATATCATGACGCGTTTCCGGTAATGTTTCAACATTCTTAGGCTGAGAAGGCCATTTTGATATGTAATACATTAAAAAATCTGGACCTGACCACCACAATCTAAGACCTGCCAGAGCACTAATATCCACACCACGATATATTAAGTCTGCTGGGTTCCTATCTGTTGGGACGTGTCCCCACTTATGGTCACTGGCCTTATCCAAAATTTCAGCGACACGATTACGCACGAAAGGCTGAAGTTTGCAAGGCAACATTCGCAACCACCCCAAAACAATCGTGGAGTATGTCCAAAAGAAGACTTGGTCAATTTTAACACGAAGGGAATTTACAACCTTCTCATAAAGACGAGCTCCTACCAACGCACCGCACAACTTCAATCGTGGTATTGTTGTGGGTTTGATTGGGGCTACACGGCTCTTAGCCGTTAATAATCGAACCATAACTTGTGTCTTATCGCTGACGCTTCGAACATAAATGCACGCACCGTATGCGCACTCAGAAGCGTCGGTGAAAATATGCAGTTGCAGCACCCGGCATGACTCACAGATAACTAGTCGTGGAATACGAATGTTATTTAAGAGAGGAAGAAATTTGATAATGCCATACCAGCGTTTCTTAATTTCGGGAGACAGTGGTTCATCCCATGAAAGTTTGTCTAACCAAAGCCTTTGTATCAACATTTTCATGGTGATTACATACGGGGCTAAAAGACCCAGCGGGTCAAAGATTTGAGCAATCACTGAAAGCAAATCACGCTTAGTATTGCCATCGGGAACTAGTGAATTCAATGGAAAGCAGAGTTCATCTGAATTCGAATCCCAGCCAAGACCTAACAACTTGTCTGGCTCGCGAGAACCAATATTTAGGTCAAGTGATGTATTGGCAATTTCTGACAGTAACTCGGGATCGTTCGATCTCCACTTTCGCAATGGCATACGAGCAGATGCCAATACTTCGACAACCCCTTGACGTATGGCCTTTACGTCATCTAAGTCATCAGCACCCGTAAGCAGATCATCGACATAAAAATCATGCATTATGATATCCGCTATGGCTTTATTTTTGCACTGTAGACCAAGTTGTTTCAGGCAGCGTGTTGCGAGAAATGGCGCACTTGCCGTACCGTACGTGACAGTATTTAATTGAAAGGTTTGTATAGGCTCACTAGGACTGTTACGCCAGACTATCTGCTGAAGGTGCCTGTCATCAGGATGAACGATTATGCACCTGTACATTTTCTCTACATCTGCAGAAAACGAAATACCTGACGACGTCGGGCAACTTGCATTAAAAACTACTCGAAGTTTAGTCGTAGTGCTACTTTCACGGAGTACGCCATGATGAGGTATAAAATACGCGCCATTACTTAAATTAGGTCTTTCACAAATTGTCATGTGTCCCAGTGACTGATATTCAGACATAAATTCATAATACATCTGCTTGATGTCAGGCTTACATTTTAATCTACGCTCTAAGGAGAACAAGCAATGTGTAGCTCTTTTAAATGAATCTCCTAATAGACCGGTATCTTTTTTGAGAGGTAACCGAACGCAAAAACGCCCATCATCAAGATGTGACGTATTTCTTACAAAATGATCCTCACACAACTTCTCCTCAGGTGAATAATGAGATGACTTGGAACTTATTTCCTCCAGCTGCCAAAACCGCGTTAAGTCGATTCTAATATCATTGTTCACTACGATGCGCTAAGTTTGCCGATAAAGCGACGTTGTTCACATCAGTGCCTGCAGTTGATGTCATTGACGAGTGAGTCCCTGTCCGAGTGCCCATCTCATTCTCGAGCGGGAAATTATTTTTATTTTTTACGGTATGACTTGTTATCGGTTCAGTGACGTGAATCATTGTGTTGTGGCGGCGGTTACATATCTTACATCCTGGTTTTTTGCAATGGTTTGCAAAATGTCCTGACTTAAAACAATTATAACAGATCTTGTAAGATGGTAATAATTTCAATCTAGCCTCATTACTGAGTGCAAGAAACTGTGGACATCTACCTAAATTGTGATCGCCGTTACATTTATAACAACCTTTGAGTTGTTTATTTGAGTTTATATTATGATTATTCGATTGTTGCACCGAAACCACGGATTTTAATTTAGGACTTGGCCTATGCGGTGCAAAGTGAACATTACGCGACGTCTCTAAAGTTTCGAGTAGATCAGCTCGGCTACGCATAAACTGGAGGAATATATTAAATGTAACTGATTCATCCTTTTTTAAATGACCTTTAAACTCCTCCCACTCACGGTAGGTTTTCTGATCCAATTTATGTGTAACTATATAAATTAGAAGCGTGTCCCAATGCTGAACTGGCTTGCCTAACGATTCTAATGCCCTCAGATTTTTACTTAATAAATCGATTAAGCGCTTTAAAGTTACAGACGACTCCCTTGTAATCGTTTCAAGGTTAAATAAGGCTGACACATGATTTTGAACTAACAATCGTTTGTTGTTAAACCTCTCACATAAGACATTCCATGCCACTGTATAGTTACTTGCAGAAAAATCAAATGATTGGATTACCACAGCAGCAGACCCTTCAAGAGATGCGCGTAAATAATGAAATTTATTAATTTCATCGATTTCATCATTAGAGTGAATAAGGCTAATGAAGGTATCATGGAACTCCAACCAGTTCTCATATGATCCACTAAATTTTGGCAACTGTATAGTAGGTAACTTAACAAGCTTATGATTACTCACTCGAGAACTCTTGTCACTACCTGCCGATTCAGAGTTAGCATTATGGTGATCGCTCAGTAAAATTTGAGCTTTAGCTAGCGCCTTGTAATACTGAGTTTCAAAGCATGAACGCTCAGTTAGTTGTAAGTCGGGTTTGTCGACAATACATTCTAAGCGTAACTGCACCTCATCATATTGGTTATACAATGTGTCCAGCTTACCCATACGCAATTGCAATTCCGTCGCGTCATGATTTTGTAAAGGTGTAGTAAGCGAATCCAAGTAACCAATGAAAACAGTTAAGCGGCCTTTAAAACTACCTCGTTTTTTGGTCAACTCCTTTTCTTCGGTCATTCTGAAAGACGAGAGTATTCGATCTGGAATGTATACAATTACAAATATTCAAAAACAATCTCCGACTATCTAATGCACCAACTAACTACTAAGCTCTGAAAAACTACTTAACTATATTATACAGTATGTAGGTACTAACTCGGCAAATAATAATTTAATAATATTATAGTGACAAGTAACTTTACACAATATTTCTCGACGTTCAAATAATAGCAGATAATTTTATGATTTAAGCTACTTACAATACCTAATTCAATTATTATATACCCACGAAATCAAAGAAAAAAACCAACAATCGTCCTATGCTACAATTACGCTATTACTTTAGTATAATTTTATTTCTATAAAACACTAAACAACAAAATAAATAATAATTAAAGCCTAAAAACATTTACTTGGTGTAGGTAATAATAATTAATGCTACTATACGATTTCTACTGCGCAACTATACTAAAAAATGTAAATAAGCAAAAAATAATGTAGATTAATTTCTAACAGTATCCTTACAATACAATTTCTTACTTAATTACTGCAAATTATCAAAAAAATTGCGAATGTTAACCACAACGCAGTAGGTAATTGATAATCGATAGGAACAATAAATTCACTAACCTTATAAGTCCGGTGATTTACACCAAATACTATTAGATTACCTTAATAGAGTGTTGGGTGATGATAAATCTTAAACTTTATCTTAAACACCACGTAATTACTGCAAATTGACCCACATTCTTGATGGCGGCCACGTAACTCCAAATTTGATTCCAACGTAATCTCCACTAAATTTACAATATACGAGTATAATATAAATTCTGGTGCTTATTATTTTATATCCGGCGACGATCCAGGACCATGTTCGGGAGTTTACGGGAATTTTAAAAAATAATGCAACTTGAATGTGGTCTTGGACGATTGTATTGATCTTACAACAGTTGAGAGGGTAATGAATATATTTCAAAGACAAAAACCCTGTTTAAAATTAACGTTGAGTACGGACGTAATTACTACAAGTACGTTGTTTAACTCTTTACTCTTTGCTCCGAAAGAATGCGCACGCGCTCCAACAATTGGAAATAACTGTGCAAATTTTTGTAATTTAACAGTTATTATACACAAACGGCCATATTTTTTCTTGTTGAATTGGAAAGGAATAGAATTCATTAGTCTCAGTATGTCTGTTACTTTATTTATACTCGTATTTTTTCTACTTTTTTATTTTTGTTTCTTTCTCTTTTTAATAGGTGTTAGTAAACTTATGTATTAGAAATAAACAAAGATGATGACTGATCGTTTTACAATATATTACCAAAACTGCAGGGGCTTAAGAACCAAACTAAATACTCTGTATACAAATATATTATCAGATAGTTATGATTTTATTATATTAAGTGAAACGTGGTTACTTCCGAATATTCGAGACAGGGAATTCATAGATGATAGATATGTAGTACATCGTTGCGACCGAGACCGAGTCTTGACAGGTAAACGGGACGGCGGTGGAGTTTTGATTGCAGTGCGTCGAGGGTTGCCCATTGCTCGGCACGAACTAATAGGTTCATACGACTATCCTATTTCACCTTGTATTGATTATGTATTTCTCAGTCTTAATAGTCAAAAGGGTCATAGTACTATTATCTGCGGTATCTATATTCCGCCTAATATGAACGCTTTAACTTATGAAATTTTTTTAACATCCTTATGTAACAAAATTATGGAAATTAACTATTAGCACGTGTACGTTGTTGGTGATTTCAATCTTCCCAATCTACAATGGCTGGGCAGTGATCAAACGGTGTCAAATATAACATCTACATCTTCTTACCCCAACCTTACCAGTAATGACAAATCACTGCTGAATTTTATATCATCATTAAACTTCAAACAATTAAACACCAATAGAAACCCCTTGGGCCAAATTTTAGACTTGTTTTTATCTAACGACGATAATTGGACGACTCACTGGCCCATACTGCAAAGGAGAAAGCCGATCTTCTAGGCTCCTTCTTTGCGTCTAACTCGACTCTCGATGACGGGGGGAGTACGCCGCCGACCATCCCGCGGTGTGAGTGCTCCATGCCGGAAGTGCAGTTCACACAGCGCTCGGTTCGCAAAGCACTCCTCTCCCTGGACATCCACAAGTCGAGTGGGCCTGACGGAATCCCCCCAATTGTGCTGAGGACGTGTGCTCCAGAGTTGGCACCGGTTTTAACGCGTCTTTTCCGGTACTCCTACTCCCTAGGCGTAGTCCCAAAATCGTGGAAGACGGCTTTTGTCCACCCGATCCCTAAAAAAGGCGACCGCTCAGACCCGTCCAACTACCGGCCAATCGCCATCACCTCCTTGTTCTCCAAAACAATGGAGTCCATTGTAAACTGCCAGCTTATGAGGTACCTTGAGGATCACCAGCTGATTAGTGACCGCCAATACGGTTTTCGCCGTGGTCGGTCAACTGGTGATCTTCTGGTCTACCTCACTCACAGATGGGCGGAGGCAGTAGAGTTCAAGGGGGAGGCATTGGCCGTTAGTTTGGACATTGCGAAGGCCTTCGATCGGGTTTGGCACAAAGCGCTTCTTTCGAAGCTCCCTTCCTATGGGCTTCCCGAGAAATTGTGCAATTGGATCACCAGCTTTCTTGCAGATCGGAGCATCAAGGTCGTTGTAGACGGTGCAAGCTCCGATTGCAAGCCTATTAATGCTGGTGTTCCACAGGGCTGCGTGCTATCGCCAACGCTGTTTCTTCTGCATATCAATGATATGTTGCATACCCGTAACATTCATTGCTATGCGGATGACAGCACTGGTGATGCTCTTTACACCGGCCGAGCCAATATTTCTCGGGAAAACGTCTCCGAGTGCCGGGACAAACTTGTGTCTGAAGTCGAGTCTTTGCTGAACAGAGTCTCGGATTGGGGACGACTAAATCTAGTCCAGTTTAACCCCCAGAAGACACAAGTTTGCGCGTTAACCGCTAAAAAGAACCCCTTTGTCGTATCCCCTCAGTTTCAAGGCACTCCCCTTGTTGCCTCAGCCAGTATCGGAATCCTCGGCGTCGACATATCGAGTGACGTGCAGTTTCGTGGTCACTTGGAAGGGAAGGCCAAATTGGCCTCTAAAAAGCTTGGCGTGCTCAGCAGAGCGGGACAGTATTTCATGCCGGCACACCGCCTGCAACTTTACAAGGCGCAGGTTCGGCCGCACATGGAATACTGTTCCCATCTCTGGGCTGGGGCTCCCCAGTACCAGCTCCTTCCACTTGACCGCATCCAGCGCAGAGCGGCTCGAATCGTCGACGACCGAGTGCTTTCCGATCGGCTCGATTCACTGGCGTTGCGAAGAGATGTTGCATCTCTTTGCGTATTTTATCGCATCTATCACGGGGAGTGCTCTGAGGAATTGTTCGGATTAATCCCAGCCGCCAAATTTCGTGAACGCACGACACGGCAAACGTCCCAATACCATCCACACCATCTGGATGCTTGGCGGTCCACCACTGTACGTTTCACAAGGAGTTTTCTTCCACGTACAACCTCTCTGTGGAATAGTTTATCATCGGCGATTTTTCCGGACCGATACGACCTGGGGACCTTCAAGAAAAGAGCTTACTCCTTTCTAAAGGGCCGGCAACGCACCCGCAATTCTCCTGGTGTTGCGGTTGATCATGGGCGGCGGTAGTCACTTAACATCAGGTGAGCCGCATGCTCGTTTGCCCCCTCTTCTATAAAAAAAAAAAAAAAAAAAAAAAAAAATTGTGTTTGTGAGCTGCCTTCAAACCCGTTACTGCTATTGGATCGTCGACATCCAGCTTTCTACACGGTTATATCTCTAAGCCACACGTATAAATCTATGGCTCACTCGTCTTTTCAAAGGTTCAAATATTTAGAAGCAAACTATCTCACCATTTGTAAATCAATCTCTGAGATCAATTGGTATTCTCTTATGAAAGGGCTAACTGCTGAAGTGTCAGTTAATATATTTTATGAAAAAATCTTTGAAATTATAAAAAAAATACGTACCTCTTCGTTCATCAAAAAGTAATAACTTTCCAGTTTGGTTTTCTCGACCCCTCATTCACGTTTTTAAAGAAAAAGAAAAATATTGGATAAGGTGGAAAAAATATAATAACAAAGCGGATTATTCCCAGTTTTCATTGCTTCGACACAGATTTAAGACACTGTGTGCTGATTGCTTCAATACTTACATTAATTCCATCGAAGAAGGACTTAAAAAGGACGTTAAATTATTTTGGTCCCTTGTTAATAATCGAAAAGGTAAAAGCGGAATACCTAACGTAATGACTTGTAAAAATAAAAAATCTGATTACACCAGAGGGTATCTGTGAATTATTTTCTGAATTTTTCAGCTCCGTATATGAAAATAGACAGCAGTTACAGCAAGAGAATTATAGTAGCCAGTCTACTAATCCCAATTCTGAGGTTATTTCAAATATCTCCTTTACGGAGGATAGCATAGTCAAAGAGCTTATATTACTCGATATTACCAAGGGACCTGGACCTGACAGCCTTCCACCATTTTTTCTCAAACACTCTGCCGCAGCTATTAGTGTTCCCTTGTGTCTTATATTTAACCAATGTCTTAGTGAAGGGACTGTGCCCCAGATATGGAAGAACGCTAATATAACACCAGTTTATAAGAGTGGGTGCAAAAACGACGTTTCTAACTACCGCCCTATATCTTTGCTGTCAACCATACCGAAGGTTCTTGAGAGGTTAATACATAAGCAAGTTTATCCTATATTACAAAACATAATTATACCTGAACAACATGGATTTGTAAAACAGCGATCGACAACAACTAACCTTGTTCTTTACACAAATTATTTTTTCGCTGCATGGATAACCGTCTGCAAGTAGATGCAATTTACACTGATTACTCTAAGACCTTTGATAAGGTTGATCATAATATACTTTTAGAGAAATTAGCGTTTAATGGAATACGAGGAAACTTGTTAAGATGGTTTTCATCATACGTTCTAAACAGATCTCAACGGGTTGTGATTAATGGTTTCTCATCCAATATCATAAATATCAGCTCAGGCGTACCGCAAGGTTCTATTCTTGGGCCTTTGGCTTGATATCGGTGATTGTTTCCGTTTTACTAACTTTCTCCTTTACGCCGATGACCTTAAAATTTATCACAGTGTCAAAAGTGTCGAAGATTGTGACAAAATACAACAAGATCTAAATCGCTTGGAAGGCAACTGTATAAAAAATAAACTTCACTTAAGTACATCAAAATGCAAACATATCACTTTCACAAAAAAAATTAACATTATTAAATACACTTATAAACTAAACTGTGTTTCGTTGGAATCAGTATCTTTAATCAGGGATCTAGGATAGTATTTAGACTCTAAACTACACTTTGATGAACACGTAACGCACATAACCAATAAAGCCTTTCAGCTTTATGGTTTTGTTATGCGGACAAGTTCTTCCTTCAAACATCCCACCATATTTTTAACTTTATATGAATCTCTAATAACATCAGAGGTTGAATATGCATCAGTTATATGGAGTCCAATATATAGTAAATATAGTTTACAGTTGGAGCGTGTTCAACGAAAATTTTTAAAATCTACAATGTACAAATGCTTTAAAAGTAATTATAATGAATGTTATGAACTTTTATTAAGAAAATTTAGTGTTCTTTCTTTAGAATCGAGAAGGATGCTCTTGGATCAAACTTTGCTTTACAAAATCTGCCATAACGAATTTGATTGTAATGAACTCACCAATCAAATATACATTCCTATACCTACTCGCTCGAATCGTATACGTGAGCTACATTCACATCAAATTTTCGCTCCAAAACCAAGTAAACCAAATGCAGGTGCACGTGCACCTCTAAATCATATAATGGAATTATACAACAACAAATTTAATGACATAGATATCTTTGGATTAACTTCTTCTATATATAAAAAAGCTGTGTATGAGGTTCTATCTGAATTTGATGCAAGTTAATGTAATTGCTTATTTAGGTTAAATTTAATTTTTCACATCTATGTATTATCTATATGTGTATGTGCGTGTATGAATATGTTTGTATATATGTGTGTATGTATATGCGTGCACATGTACATGCATATGTGTAAATTAGCTTGTTTTTCTCTGTATTTATTGGTGAACGGGTCGTTTTTAATAGAACATTATATTTTAATTTTTAATTGTTACGTACACAGAGAGTGTTAATATGTGGATAACGGTGTTGATTGTATGATTATTAAACTTAAATATAGTATTGTGTTTAATAATAAGATTATATTGTACAATTGTTTGTTATTCCTAATAAAGAGAAAAAAAAAAGATGACGATGAAAGATGATCCGTGGCGCAGTGGCTTAGCAATGAGTCGCGGCGCTGGGGGTTGCGGGTTCGAATCCCGAATGGAACAAGTTATTGTATGACGTCCAAATAATTGTTTCTGGTCTGGATGTTTATCTTTGTGCAATTTATGTTTGTAAACTGCCTCCATGATACAAGACAAAATCCTAGTGTGGGGGGTTTTAATTAAAAAAAAACTGAGACATGAATAAAAATTTTTTGAAAAATTTGTCTGTCTGTGCGCGCTAGTCTTCGGATTTAAAAATTAAAAATGTTTATTAAGCTACACAATGTTTTAACATACATGTGTGTGTGTGTGTGTGTGTGTGTGTGTGTGCGTGCGCGTGTGCGTGTGTGTATTGTGTATATGAGTCAAATTAGTTTGCACGTGTGTAGACATGTTTTAGTTTTAAGTTTAGGTTTGCCCTGCGACAATATAAGCCAGGCACTGTTTCTTCCACTAACGGATTTCGTTACTGAATGGCATTCGGAATGACAGAACAGATTGCAGGGAAACTTCAGGAATAGATAGAGAGCAGTTTGAGAGCAGAGTTTTTCGGATAAAATATATTCTATGTGACTAGGCGTCATATAGAATATATTTTAGCCGAAAAACTTCGCGGTTTTTCTGAGAAATCGTTGAATGAGTAAAATAAATGGTCATTGATCACCTTATATCTAAATAACGCCACATTAGATCCTATCCAGGCGAACCTAGGACGGGTCGCTAATTTTAAATAAAAATGCACTTTTTACTATATAAAGGATTTACTTATATATTATATAAAATCACAAAATAATAGGATATTTCAAAATAACATAGGTACTTTAGGAATATATAAATTATAGTTAAATGATCGTTTAAATACAGTGATGAATACAAAGAATTCTGATTTTTTATATTGCGTAATAAAAAAGTTACGGAACATAAAGAAGTCAATAATATCTAATGAAACACTTAGATCTATTTACTAGTAATGGCTAGGCTCTATGTTATTGCGTTTAGTGCTTATATTATAGATTGAAAAAAAAACTTAAAGAGACACCTCAGGCTAGGAGCACATTATTTAGTAACCTAACGAAATATTGATGTATTTCATAGTTTTTTTTTCTATTTATAAAGAAAAATAATATTTCTAACTTAATTACTTTGTTTAATGATAGTGACCGGATAAGATATTATTCAATTCAGGGGATCCCAAACTTTTATAATGAGGGCAAATAAACTTACGCTCACCAGATGTCGCTAGTCGACATTGAGGTGAAGTTTTTTGTTGCACAATGTCATTTTATTGATCATTTAATTCTTAATAAAAGTTTATCTGTTTCTAGAGTATTATATTAATACACAAAAAATGCCTCTGTGGTTTGTTCTTTGTTTGCACATTTTTAACATTTTTTTGATTTTTCTATTTTTATGAATATCTGTGGTTTAGTTTATTTATTTTTAATTTAATAAATACAAAATATAACTAATGGTACAGAAATAAACATTAACCTTTACAATTTTTGAGCAAATTAACTTCCCCACTATGAAATCTGTCAAATATTACACCTCATTTTAAGTGGCCCCGCTCTGGTGGCAGAAAAAGTTGTGAATGACAGTTAGTGAAAAGATAGTTTTCTTAAAAATACAATGAATACTTAGTTAATGTGACCTTGATGATCTCTACAGGTGACACGTACCAGCCTGCAGATACTAAAATTTCAAAATTAAAAAAAATTCATTTTATAGATCTCAATTAGCCCTTTCGACCTACGTTAGTTAATTTATAAGCCCGTTTTTCGTTTTCCCAGGAAAAATAGAAATATAATTTTCAATTTTCCTCTACTTAAAATAGCCGTATCTCTTTGAAAAATGATTATTTTTTACTCTACCAAGCGTGAAAAAATTGCCCTTGCGCTAATTTAATTTGCCCGCGTGCTAATTCTTAAAAATATTCAATAATTATTATGTAAACTATAAAAAAACTGTCGTGGTATTTGCAAGCCAATTATTTGCGCATTGCGCATGCGCGACAGAATAAAGGTGAAACTCACATCATCAACTGCAGATCAGCTGATGCTACACTGACACAGGCAAATTAAATTAGCGCAAGAGCAATTTTTTCACGCTTGGTAGAGTAAAAAATAATCATTTTTCAAAGAGATATGGCTATTTTAAGTAGAGGAAAATTGAAAATTATATTTCTATTTTTCCTGGGAAAACGAAAAACGGGCTTATAATTTAATTAACGTAGGTCGAAAGGGCTAATTGAGATCTATAAAATGAGATTTTTTTTTATTTTTAATTTTAATATCTGCAGGCTGGAACGTGCTCGGTGATCCCTACACATTTTTTCAAAGCGCGGGTTAACGCTTGACACCGCTATTCTTCTTTTTTGACATTAATCTATGAACGATATTTGCTTTTTATTACAGCTACGATTGAAAATATGGTTTATTTTGTACTCGCAAATACAAGTCTAGTTATCCGTAAATGGTGAACAGAAGCGTCTCACGACGCCCCTTTTTACTCTCTGTGGGGCACCAGAGCGCCGCGGCGAAAGCTTTGGGAACCCCTGATTTAATTAATTTATAAAATTCACGTGTCTATTTAAACAATAAATACATTAAATAGATTAAAGAAAATTAAGAAATAAAACATTTCTTGGTTTTACAAATTACATACAGAAAAGGAGTAATAACGATAAAAAATAGGGGTTGCAAAATGATTGCACGCCTGAAAATACCCACTTTTATTTAAACATCAAAATGCCGTTAGAACTTTAGCGCACTAAATAAGAAGTTGTGTAAAAGTCGTAGTAAAGTAGCAACTTACACCAACAAACAAAAAATACAAACGCGTCAATTGACGCGGAAAAAAACTTATTGCACGAACACGCACTCACGTATATATGCACCTAAAACTTATTGTACGAACACGCACTCACGCCTAAAACCGTGCAACCAGCAAATGGTTTTTAGGTGTATATTATGAATGCTTGAGTGCGTGTTCTTGCAATATGCTGAGCATAGTTTCTGCGTTACATGAAATGTTAAAGTAATGTTTTGACTATTTTATTTGTTGATCTGTGGGTAGAGTATACAAGATATTTGTAGGAATTACTGTAGGCAAAGTAAACGAGAATGCGGAAGCTTTATACAAGAGTTGTATACAACGCACGATTTTATACTTGGTAGATCCACTCTCCAGTTATATTACGTTACGTTTGTTGCACGAATGGGTCGGCTCGACTAGGGTAGAACAACGCTCTCACAGAATACCATCGTGAAATAGCAGCTTAGTGCTGCTGTGTTTCGTATGGTAACTGTGGAAAACCGAAGATTCTTTTTACTGGAAACGAGGCATTCCATTTTATCCTTAGGATTATAACTTGAGGATAGATGTAGATGGTTTACAGCATCACTTACTAAGTGGGCTGTGTGCTCGTTGTCACCCTTATTCTATGGAAAGGAACACAAAGCCCCGGTACGCTTACAGTAGCATACAGAGAAAATTAGCAGTATTAAATATCACGTAATTCTCTCTGCGTGCTACTGTACGTGAACGCAGCGTTAGTGTGCATGTTTTGCGACACGCACGTATTAAGGTTTCGGACTCTCGTTCACTTTGCTATTATAGGATTACACCTTAATTAGTTTTAAACGTAAGACACTAATACTAATGATACTTTTTATTTTTTCACTCAGATTTAATACGGTATACGTCAACGTAAAAACATTAAAAAAATTCGTAACGTCTAAATTCCATGCGACATAAGCAAAGGTCCGAAAGGGAAATTACAAACACTATCTTTCTCTTTCTAAAAAAAACACGTACTCTCTAGCAATTCTTTCAGACTACAAAATACCTTTCCATTCAAATACGTCGCACTTCCTCAGTCTTCATTTAACCTTTGACTAGGCATTTTTTTCCCAAAATATTGTTGTTTTCGCTATATTAATACATACTACATATCTTATTCTGTAAGAAAATTACTCAAATTAATTTACACGACCACGCATAGTGAAACACTGTTCAATTAGATATAGATATTACATTTATTAATCATATAACCGTGTAGTGGCGAAGTAAGATTACCCACTGACGCATAACGTCCCGTGGGTGTTGTCAGAGGCAAACGAGCTAAACAAACCAGGAGATGGGGAACACTGCCTTCCACAATCAGAAAATAAAATGCGGTTGCTATACAAACTGCAACTGTAACTATGACAAATATCCCTCCCATTTGAGTCAATCTTCCGCGGTAGACCGACGCTGCAGCTATATTATGGTTGTAGCACTAATGGGTCGGCTGGAGCGGGGAAGGACCACGCTCTCACAGAATAATAGCGTAAAATAGCGGCTCAATGCTGCTGTTTCGTGTGGTGAGAGTAGAGAACCGGAGAATCTTTTTACTGGGAATGAGACATTCCATCATAGTCTTCAAGGGTGACTACGGTATTTAATACAGTATCCACTTAACATCAGGTGGACTGTATATTTGTTTGTCACCCTTATTTCTATAAAAAATCTATGTGGGAGGAGGTCTATGTTTAGCACTGGACTTTAGATAGGCTGAAACAAAAATAGTAATGAATGAAAAAGAAAAATGATGGCAACTAACATGGATGGTACCATTCCTCGAGTTTCCAAACTTGGATGAAAATTTGTGTTCAGTCTTTAGAGCATGTTATGGTATACGTAGTAATTAATGATGGTAGCAACTACCCAATTGTACAATTTTGTCTAACACTCTTAATCCAACCATAAACAAAACAGTCAGTCACAGCAATTTCATTCCTATCAATGGAAGATAAAGTTGTATTTCGCCTAACTCGGCGGAAGCAGAGCTTTCATTAAAGCCTAAAATTAAATCTAAATTGGAAAAAATATTACATTTCATACATAAATTTGGCTATAATTGTGTATGCTTGTTTATTATCATAAATACAATAATTCCATATACTTAAGAAGTAATATTATACTTATAATTATGGGATGCACCCGAATTTGTCTAGCGGATTTCATTATTGATAATTAATATGATACAATATACACAATACACAAAGTACCTCTTTATAATTGCATTTATTATATATAGAAAACCTTACAATAACGTAATATATGTAAAATGATCACTCATTGTTTTTTACATTTAAAATTTTTTTTAGATTTTTTTTATTATGTCATAGGCACTTGTAAAGTAAGCAAAGGACTGTCGAAAACGTAAACAAAAGTAATCAATCATCTTATTTAATAACAATAATTATAATACCGTGTTCTTTTAAACTACCTTCTCCATTGCGACCGAATAAGAAAGCATCTTAAATGTTAATTTATAATGTTATAAATGCAAGCAATTTGTGATTATAAGCACATACAATTATAAAAAAATGACAATGTTGTAAAACAATTGTTGACCGTATGAGGAAACTTAGTTCAGCGTGTGACTGAAAGGCCTATGCGCGGAATTTCTCAGCGAGGTAAAGTTCATAATAAAGATATCCGCAGAAGAACAAGAGAAACATAACCTAGCAGATCAGTAAGCTAGAAGAACCGACAACCAATGGGGAAGAAAGTTTTCCGAGTGGCAACTTTCTACCGTAAAGCAAAGTGTCGAGCGATCCCCCAGTAGATGGAATAACGATTGATGACCTGATGAAACACGCATGTCAGCGTTGCATGCAGGTGGCACAGAACCGTACTATGACATTTATGGGGGAGGCTTAACTTTTTTTATAGGAGAGGGGGCAAACGAGCATACGGCTCACCTGATGGTAAGTGATTACCGTCGCCCATGAACGGCTGCAACACCAGGGAGATTGCAGATGCGTTGCCGGCCTTTTAAAAAGGAATAGGCTGTTTTTAACTTCAATAGTGGACTCATGCTGGACTGTAGTGACAGTGATTGTTAAAAAGGAGCGAAAAAAATAACGCCACAATAAAAAAACATCTTGGAATTGGGTATTAAGGTTTCTTTAAAATCTTTTAGTTTTGAATCTTACTTTTTAAAACGCAAGTTAGAGAAAAAAAATCTAATGTCAACCTTATTTTTCATTTGTGTACGGTTCAATGAAAAGTTTGAAAACGGTTAATTTTTTTTTTGTTAAGCTTGTTTCAATATCGTTTAGCTTTTTAGTAGAAAATAGTATGTTATTAATGTTTTTTTTTTCAATCATTGTGGCGCATATAGTAGGAATTAGAATCTTTATGTCTTATCGTAGTATGTGTCATACGAAATATTACAAGTGCAAGTCAAATCAGTGATTTGAGTTGTAAAGAGGTAATTAATATATGTATAAATAAAATAATGATTTTTTGTGTTATATGTTACGTACAAGAATAGCATTATTTTGACTATATGGTCGGAGTTGTATGAAGGGAAAATTAATACATTTTAAATTAAGCAGATAAAAAACTTTGGTTAAGAATAAGTGCACTAGAAATATTGTGGGTTATAGAAGAAATAATGTGGGTCAAAGCGCTCAAAGACTAATGTGAGAGGTCAGAGCGTTCTTTCTTGAGTCACGGTGCGTCACAGATCAGTGTAGGCGTCGGCGACGCCGGTACACAGGCTTTCTCGTCGGCCGCTAGAATGATCGAGCAAGGAACACTCTTCCCCCTTCGCGAACTATTTCCACGAATCCCAGCTTACTGTAGAACTGGTGCAGGTATTGGTCCGTTGTGTTGATACACGCGTGAACGCCATTTACTCCTGTTACATGTACAAATAAAATTAAAAATATATTTAGGTATCTATATTTATTTATTTATTTATTTTATTCTTTATTGCATCCTTAAACAAAAGACATCCTTAAACAAAGGGCGGACTTCATGCCTTGAGGCATTCTCTACCAGTCAACCCATATATATATAATTATACTATAGAATAAGTTTAGTTCGTTCAATTTTAAGTGACATTTATAATTGCTTTCTGCTTCGTACTTTTTGTTTATTTGTTTGCTTTTTAGTATATATGTTACTAAATAATTTGGTGAGTATTCTCTGTTGGTATTATGTGAGGGAGCGATGTTTATATTACTATTGTACGTGAGGGTAAAATGGCCATTCTTTCTTACAACTCTAAATCTAAAGCATTGGGTGCGTTTGGCAGAAAAAAGCGCTAGCAAGCGCTTGTAAGCAAAATGGCGAAACTAAATAGTTTTCGGCCAGAACACGTTTGCTAACTGCAGTAGCGCTGACACAATCCGCCATTTTGCTTATTTAATTAGTTTGTTTTGAAGTAGAGTTTATAAGTTGTTTTGTGCAATATTAGTTTTAAGTAATATAATGACGTGAATAGACATATACTCGTACATGTTATTAAAAATTCATGATTGGTAAGTTTTTAATATGAATACTTTATAAACATATATTTAAATTAGGTTAGGTTCCCCGGTTAAAACTAACTTCGTGTCCTAGAGGAAAATAGCTACTTACGATTTGACAGCGCTTACCGCTTACGATCGCCATTTTGATTACAAGTGCTTGCTAGCGCTTTTTTCTGCCAAACGCACCCATTGTATACACAGATAGCTTTGTGATACGATAGCTTTTCATCGGTCAATCGAACAATAAAGGGTCAATAAGGTAATGCTTTATCGACGACATTATGACAGTTGATTTTATGGTAAATATTTTAGGCGAATTTAGTATGATGTAGTGTAGATAGTTTTTTATTAAGTTGATTTTTCAAGTGGTTATAATTATTGCAAAGACTGCTATGCTTTTTCTTCTTAGTATATTAGTTATAAAAGGGCTGCGGGTTCGAATCCCGCACGGAACAAATATTTGTATGGCCTACAATTAATTGTTCAATTTATGTTTGTAAACTACCCCCACGATACAGGAGCAAATCCTACTGTAGGGGTAACCTTATAAAAAAACAAAGCATAAAGAATTATTGCGTAAAAATAGTTATAATGTACGTCTTGTTTATTTTAATAATAAGAAATATATACAACAATAGCCTCTGAGATTATATTTTAGGCAACTAAGCTCAATTAAAGAAAGAATAAAGTTATAATGTACGACTTTTTATTTTAATAATAAGAAATATATTTGACAATAGCCTCTGAGATTATATTTTAGGCAACTAAGTTCAATTAAAGAAAGAATAAAGTTATAATGTACAACTTTTTTATTTTAATAATAAGAAATATATTCGACAATAGCCTCTGAGATTATATTTTAGGCAACTATGCTCCATTTTCATTTATATTGCTACCAAGCTGTTTCTAATATGATTTTTATAATAATGTACAATACATGATTTTGAACTGTTTTTTTTTAGTATAAGTCCCGCTGAAATTTTTGTTAGCTCGAAAATACATCTGCCAGAGAATGGCTCCTTTCTAAGGTATACTCCGTATTATTTTATTGTTTAAATTCTATACTAAATAAAAAAGACTTTATAATATGTATTTAGTACCAACGGGGCTAGCCAAGTCAACATTCTACAATCGTTAACGCAATAGAAAACTATACGAATGGATGAAATCAACGATAAGTCACATGAATGCACGTGACATAACGTTGAGGAATGTCCCTTTCATCTTTTTAGTTTTATATTAAATTGCAGAAAGCCAATTTCGGCTAGCACCGTGATCAATCCGACCTATTCGTTTCGTTGTGCAACTACGAAGGGCGGCTGAAAATGCTGATAGAAAAGTATACAACATTTGTTTTGCTATATAATCTCCCTCTACCTCGATGCACTTCTTACATTTGTGATAAAGGGCTTTTAACCCAGTGAAAAAATATTCGCCATCTTTACCTTCGAAATGCTCGTCTACCGCTGCCTTCATTTCTTCGTCACTCGAAAATCTACGTCCGCGTAGGTATTTTTTGAAATTTGAAAATGTGTAAAAATCACTGGGTCTAGACGGTATGGTGGGTGATTGATTTCTTCAAATCCAGTTTTATTTAGGGCTCGCCTTGCAACTCAGACAGTGTGCACGGGCACATTGTTCTGCAAAAACAGGATTCCTTTCGCCATTTAGCCTCTTTTTTTTGACAACCACTTGACGCACTTTTGTCAACAATGCAGCGTAATAGTCCCCATTTATTGTACTATTCTTAGATAGGTAGTCAATTAATAAAATTTCTTCAATCCCACAAAACAGTGGCCATGAGCTTGGATGCCGATCGCTCCACCTTTAATGTCCATGGCGGCTTTTCTCCCTTTTAAATCCACTGCAATGGACTCTTCTTTTGACTCTGGATCCTACTGCGGGACCCATGTTTCATCAACAGTGACAATTTGAGAATAAAAATTGTCAGGATTATCACCTCAGATGTCCAAAAACTCCTGCGAAGTTGTAACTCGACGCTAATTGTCCAGCGGAGTATTTTCGGAACCCATCGTGCTTCCGCACGTTGGGTGCCAGCCACCTTTTGCATGTGCAAATGAATATGCAAAATATTCCTTGCTAATTGCTACGGTTTCAGCTATGAGCCACAAATTGAATCACAGAACAAATATCTTTACTTTTTCAATATTTTTTTCGTTAACGGCAGTGTTTGGCCGCCCTGACCTAGGGTCATCATGTAGCATGCACAAGACGCGAATTGCTCGCTGTGGTAAAGTCGTTGCAGCATTTTAGCAAATATCTTCTGGGACGAAAATTTCACTTACGAACTGACCATGCTGCACTAAAATGGCTATTGCAGTTTAAAAATCCAGAAGGACAAGTTGCGAGGTGGATTGAACTACTGCAGGAATACGACTTTGAGAAAGAACATCGCAGCGGAAAATCTCACGGCAACGCAGATGCATTGTCAAGAAGACCTTGTCCTGAAGATTGCAACCATTGTACTAGGCAAGAGAGTAAGGAAGAGGTATCCGTGAGGATGCTCAGGACAGACCACCTAGCAACGAATGGAAGGACAGCTTACAACATGCACAGCAGGAAGATCCGGACATCAAGCCGATTCTGGAATGGATGAAGGTCAGTGCTCCCAAATCTAAGTGGAGCGACGTCTCAGCAATGAGTTCGACCACTAAAAGCTATTGGGCCCAGTGGGACAGCTTGCTGCTTCAGGATGGAGTTCTGTGCCGTAAATGGGAAAGTGTTCGGGGAGACAGCTGTCATTTGCAAATGGTTGTCCCTAAAGCTAAAGTACCGGATGTTCTACAGCTGTACCATAATGATTATTCAGGAGGCCATCTGGGAGTTAAACGAACTCTACTGAAGATCCGAGAACGGTTTTACTGGGTCCACTGTCGAAACGATATCGAGGACTGGTGTCGCAAATGTACAAGTTGTGCGGCTGTAAAGGGACCTCAGACTCGTAGTAGAGGTGCATTGAAGTTGTACAATGTTGGTGCACCATGGGAAAGAATAGCCATTGACGTGGCGGGGCCGTTTCCGGAGAGTGAAAGCGGTAACAAGTATTTCATGGTTGTGATGGATTACTTCACTAAGTGGCCAGAAGTCTTCGCCATTCCAAATCAAGAAGCTTCAACAGTTGCAGATAAACTAGTTCATGAAGTCTTCTGTCGTTTTGGAGTACCTTTAGAGATTCACAGCGATCAAGGAAGGAATTATGAGTCTCAAATATTCCAGGAAACTTGCCGAGTTATGGGTACTCATAAAACAAGAACGACTTCTTATCACCCGCAATCTGATGGAATGGTAGAACGATTTAATCAGACATTGGAGAGGTACCTAGCAAAAGTTGTAGACAATCGGCAACGAGATTGGGACAAGCACATACAACCGTTTTTGTTGTCATATCGAAGCGCTGTTCACGAAAGTACATCAGTGACACCAGCTTTCGCAAACTTTGGGAGAGAATTACGGCTGCCTGCGGACCTGATCACCGGGATACCACCTGATGCTCCACGCAGTATAACCGATTATGCAAATGACTTGCGGAACAAAATGAATGACATTTATGAGCACGTCAGACAATCGGGCCAGCAAATGTCTGAGAAAATGAAAACCCGGTACGACCGCAAAATGAACAATAAAGGGTTCAACGAAGGTTCATTAGTGTGGTTGCACAATCGAGTCCGCAGCAAAGGGAAATCTCCTAAGCTTCAAGCTAAATGGGACGGCCCGTACCGGATTGTAACCAGGATCAACGATGTGACCTACCGGATACAGAAAGGCGCAAGAGGGACTCCAAAGATCGTCCATGTAGATCGCTTGGCGCGTTATTATGGGACCGATAATGCTCGGGACGAGCATGTCTTAGGAGGGGGCAGTGTTGCGTGAATAAGTCAACTAGCGCCATCTAGTGTCAGGAACGAGAGAGAGTCAGGGGAGCTTTGCAGAAAATGACATCACAAATCTTTCAACCGACAGCGCCATCCGAAGAACTAAGTTTCTAGAAAATCTACACTCGAACAATCGTCGCTTTGCGCGTATTTACTTGAATATTCCGGATGCTTCATTGCTAATTTATATAAATAGGCGCTGCAAGATGCGATCGGGGCAGTATTGGATTTGGCGAGACAAGCGAAGCTTCGGAGCGGAATAAAGTGAATTAGTGTGTTTAATTATTAGTGTTTTAAGTTTTAATTTGTGTAAAGTAAATTAAAGTGTTAATTTAGGTAATTCTATCGGCAATTTTTATTGTCACGAACCTCAAGCTCGTAACACTATAATACTCCAGTTTGGGCGACAGTAGCTTAATACTAATTTTGCAGAATGGCAATTTGGAATGTGGTGGGTTCGAATCTATCATATGAACACTGTCACAACCAGTCTTAACATAATCACGACTGGTTTACGGAAATATTAGTAATGTTAGCATTACTATTATTCTATTTAGAATAAGTGGTTAACTACTATCCCATTTAATGGTGCTGACGATTGTTTATGCTTTTGTAACGCTAAGACAGTGGAATTTACCATTTAGGGCTACATTACTGCTTAAAACCTGGTGGAATTGTAAACATAAGGTTTTGATAAGTAACACACTAGTATCTGTACTTCAATATGAACACAATGTTGGTGTGTTCAAGGTAAGATTGAATAGTGATTTTGAGTTATGTCATTGCGTTTTAAAATGAGAAGCAGTTAGATGACCTCGTTGGTCTACTGTTTGTAAGGGCGACTAATGAACACGAGGTCCCGTATTCGAATCCCGAGTCGGGCCAAAATAAGTAATTGGAAAATGTTGACACGAAATTGTTAGTAGCAGTTCGAAGTTAGAGGCGATAAGGGGAAACTAAATAAGAGATGGGCATTAGGATCTTCCTAATTACAACTAAAAACTGTGGTTGCCAACATTACCAAAATATAAAACGAAATTGTCAAGGCATAAAACTGCGGTTGCAAACCCGCTTTTCAAGCGTGGCAACTGTGACAAATATCTCACATATGGAGCAATCTATGGGGAGGCTCATGTTCGATAGAGGACTTTGATAGGCTGTTATTAATTAATGAATATCGTGTGTATGTGTGCGAATGTGCTTGTACGTGGTAGAGCCATGCTACAGCTATATTATGGTTGTAGCATGAATGGGTTGGTTCGATTGGGAGGGATCACGCTCTCACAGAATACCAGGGTAAGAAAACAGCTTCATGTTGCTGTGTTTCTCCATCTAAGTCCTCAGGGGTAACAGACTTGCATTTTGATCCTTTTCGGATAAATCTAGATGCCTATGGGGTGTAGCATTCACTTGCCATTAGGTGGAGTACGTGCTCGTTTGTCACCATCAAACTAATAAAAAAATGTATGTACGTGTTACGAAACGTGTGTACGTACCGTTGGCACGCAGCGCAGCTGCCAAGCAAGTGATGAGCCGTGCAGGAGCCAGCGGCTTCCGCACTGCGGGCAGCACGCAGCACGCTAGCAACGTGTGTACGTACCGTTGGCACGCAGCGCAGCTAGCAGGCAAGTGACGAGCCACACAGGAGCCAGCGGCTCCCGCACTGTGAGCAGCACGCAGCACGCTAGCAACGTGTGTACGTACCGTTGGCACGCAGCGCAGCTAGCAGGCAAGTGACGAGCCGTGCAGGAGCCAGTGGATCCCGCATTGCGGGCAGCACGCAGCACGCTAGCAACGTGTGTACGTACCGTTGGCACGCAGCGCAGCTAGCAGGCAAGTGACGAGCCGTGAGGAAGCCAGCGGCTTCCGCACTTCGGGCAGCACGCAGCACGCTAGCAACGAGTGTACGTACCGTTGGCACGCAGCGCAGCTAGCATGCAAGTGGTGAGCCATGCAGGAGCCAGCGGCTCCCGCACTGCGGGCAGCACACAGCACGCTAGCAACGTGTGTACGTACCGTTGGCACGCAGCGCAGCTAGCAGGCAAGTGACGAGCCACGCAGGAGCCAGCGGCTCCCGCACTGTGGGCAGCACACAGCACGCTAGCAACGTGTGTACGTACCGTTGGCACGCAGCGCAGCTAGCAGGCAAGTGACGAGCCGTGCAGGAGCCAGTGGATCCCGCATTGCGGGCAGCACGCAGCACGCTAGCAACGTGTGTACGTACCGTTGGCACGCAGCGCAGCTAGCAGGCAAGTGACGAGCCGTGAGGAAGCCAGCGGCTTCCGCACTTCGGGCAGCACGCAGCACGCTAGCAACGAGTGTACGTACCGTTGGCACGCAGCGCAGCTAGCATGCAAGTGGTGAGCCATGCAGGAGCCAGCGGCTCCCGCACTGCGGGCAGCACACAGCACGCTAGCAACGTGTGTACGTACCGTTGGCACGCAGCGCAGCTAGCAGGCAAGTGACGAGCCACGCAGGAGCCAGCGGCTCCCGCACTGTGGGCAGCACACAGCACGCTAGCAACGTGTGTACGTACCGTTGGCACGCTAGCAACGTGTGGTACCGTTGCACGCAGCGCAGCTAGCTGACAAGTGACGAGCCGCGGCGGCTCCCGCACTGTGGGCAGCACGCAGGACGCTAGCAACGTGTGTACGTACCGTTGGCACGCAGCGCAGCTAGCTGACAAGTGACGAGCCGCGCAGGAGCCAGCGGCTTCCGCACTGTGGGCAGCACGCAGCACGCTAGCTACGTGTGTACGTACCGTTGGCACGCAGCGCAGCTAGCAGGCAAGTGACGAGCCGTGCAGGAGCCAGCGGCTCCCGCACTGCGGGCAGCACGCAGCACGCTAGCAACGTGTACGTACCGTTGGCACGCAGCGCAGCTAGCAGGCAAGTGACGAGCGACACAGGAGCCAGCGGCTCCCGCACTGCAGGCAGCACGCAGCAAGCTAGCAACGTGTGTACGTACCGTTGGCACGCAGCGCAGCTAGCAGGCAAGTGACGAGCCGTGCAGGAGCCAGTGGATCCCGCATTGCGGGCAGCACGCAGCACGCTAGCAACGTGTGTACGTACCGTTGGCACGCAGCGCAGCTAGCAGGCAAGTGACGAGCCGTGCAGGAGCCAGTGGATCCCGCATTGCGGGCAGCAGGCAGCACGCTAGCAACGTGTGTACGTACCGTTGGCACGCAGCGCAGCTAGCAGGCAAGTGACGAGCCGTGCAGGAGCCAGTGGATCCCGCATTGCGGGCAGCACGCAGCACGCTAGCAACGTGTGTACGTACCGTTGGCACGCAGCGCAGCTAGCAGGCAAGTGACGAGCCGTGCAGGAGCCAGTGGATCCCGCATTGCGGGCAGCACGCAGCACGCTTGCAACGTGTGTACGTACCGTTGGCACGCAGCGCAGCTAGCAGGCAAGTGACGAGCCGTGCAGGAGCCAGTGGATCCCGCATTGCGGGCAGCATGCAGCACGCTAGCAACGTGTGTACGTACCGTTGGCACGCAGCGCAGCTAGCAGGCAAGTGACGAGCCGTGCAGGAGCCAGTGGATCCCGCATTGCGGGCAGCACGCAGCACGCTAGCAACGTGTACGTACCGTTGGCACGCAGCGCAGCTAGCAGGCAAGTGACGAGCGACACAGGAGCCAGCGGCTCCCGCACTGCAGGCAGCACGCAGCACGCTAGCAACGTGTGTACGTACCGTTGGCACGCAGCGCAGCTAGCAGGCAAGTGACGAGCCGTGCAGGAGCCAGTGGATCCCGCATTGCGGGCAGCACGCAGCACGCTAGCAACGTGTGTACGTACCGTTGGCACGCAGCGCAGCTAGCAGGCAAGTGACGAGCCGTGCAGGAGCCAGTGGATCCCGCATTGCGGGCAGCAGGCAGCACGCTAGCAACGTGTGTACGTACCGTTGGCACGCAGCGCAGCTAGCAGGCAAGTGACGAGCCGTGCAGGAGCCAGTGGATCCCGCATTGCGGGCAGCACGCAGCACGCTAGCAACGTGTGTACGTACCGTTGGCACGCAGCGCAGCTAGCAGGCAAGTGACGAGCCGTGCAGGAGCCAGTGGATCCCGCATTGCGGGCAGCACGCAGCACGCTTGCAACGTGTGTACGTACCGTTGGCACGCAGCGCAGCTAGCAGGCAAGTGACGAGCCGTGCAGGAGCCAGTGGATCCCGCATTGCGGGCAGCATGCAGCACGCTAGCAACGTGTGTACGTACCGTTGGCACGCAGCGCAGCTAGCAGGCAAGTGACGAGCCGTGCAGGAGCCAGTGGATCCCGCATTGCGGGCAGCACGCAGCACGCTAGCAACGCAGGGTGTGACCGCACCACACTGTCCGGAGCACGAGGAGAGCTGCTGAACTTGTGGAAGTGCCGGATGCACTCCTGCAAACGATGCCACTTTTCATCAGAAGGAAGAATTTATGGCCAAATACTTAAACACTACACAATTTTAGGATAAGCCACGTCAATATGCAGCGTAGTTTGAACACCATGAAATATTATTAGTAAGTGTGATTTAGATATAACCCGTCCTTGCCCGTGTTAGACGGATATGCGTAGGCATTTTTCTACGTTAAAAGAACTATAGTCAACCAAATCTAAGAAATACATTTTGACAGCTGTCAGACTTATTGCACCAGGCATGCCAACCAAAAAATGTGAACGTACAATATTCGATTCTTAAAAAAATCGATATTGATTATTTTGAGTTGGTAATCATTTACAGTTTGGTTTGAATAATACCAAAATAAATTTAAAACAGGTAATTTAAAACCCAAGATTTATCAGTTTCTACGTATTTGTTGTTACTGCTTATTTCTAGAGGCACAGTTATAAAAATTTAAGATTAAAACCGGATTAGAAAAATTTATTCAATCACTTTCAGTACAACCAATTTAGCTGTCGTTGTTTAGATTAATTCTTATTTGATTTTCAATAATGCAGTCAAAATTAATGTCTCTTAATGATTTATTATATTTACGCGAACACTACACATTGATTAAAATTACTTTTACGGATTTTATCGCGTTTAATTTTATTTTAATTATTTTAATTTTTAATTCCCAACGTTTCGGGTGCTTTCCAGCACCCATGCTCACGGGGGACTGAGGTAACTGACGTCCCGATGTCATTGTTAAACCCGGAGTACCTTCAGCTTTTTTCTAAATTGTTGTTTTTGGTCTGATCTATGCAAAATGAACTGGGACCCTATAGTCCCAAGCAGGTGGTAATACCTAGCCTCCGTCTCTATTGAAATTAGAATGTTTTTTATATAAAAAATGTTTTTCTACAACTTTTGCCAAATGATCTTATGTGATTTGGGCACATGTTTCAACGAATGGAATAGAATAGAATAATTTTTTTATTCAATATAGATTACAAGTAAAATTCTTATTGAAAGTCAATATTTTACGTTACCACTTGTTCGAAAAAAAAACGTCTGTCCTGGGAAGAACCAGCAAGAAACCCAGCGAGACTTTTTTTTAAATAAATTTTACAATATCTAGGGTCACAAAATATTTACAAAATTTATTTTAGAAACAGCTTGGAAGCGACCACCCCATTCCCAGGGGTTATTATCAACCATGTATTCATTTATATCATAATAACCCTTTTTATACAGTTTTTGTTTAATTAAATATTTAAACTTGGTAATAGAGAGACCTTGTATATTTCCTGAGACTTTGTTATAATAGCGTATACATTGGCCCCAAGAATGAATAACTGACTGTGTGTCGAGAAACTGGTAGCACCAGCTTGTGTTAGTTCCTAGTGTTAACAGAGTGTATGTCACTTTTTTTACTAAAACTACCTTAATTTATTTTTGTGAACATACATCAAATTTTCATAGATATACTGAGAGGCCAAAGTTAATATATTAATATCTTTAAATTTTTTCTCTAAGAGACTCTTAGTTTAAGATTGTAAATAGCTCTAATGGCCCTTTTCTGCAAAAAAATTCTGAATACATATAGAAGAAACAGTCTAAAAAGTTAACGTCAAGTCACAAAATAATAAGACAAACACAAAATCACAAAATTACGCACAGTAAGCTTGCGTAATGGCGGGATATTGAAATTACGTAGTGTTTTTTTCAGCACGGCCCTATATATATGAGTTTTTTTGCCTACACAAATTTACGTTGACAAATTTAAAAAAAAACTTGTTTTATTCATGATTAATGTAATTCAAGGAATTTTAAAAGAAAAAATTAAATTAAACAAATAATACATTAAAAAATTAATGATTCGATTATTTAAATATTTTTACCGATTATTTGAATATTTTTGCCGATTATTCGCATAATAATTAATTTTTATCATTCAAACACTACTAGGTAATGTACATAGCGACATATCATTGAAACGACGTCAAGTAAAAAAAGTTGATACTGGTTATTTTTTAATATTTTGCTTTGTTTGAAAGATTCAAATTTAAATTAGTGATAAAAACCTATACACGTTGTAATAAAATATAGATAACTTCATAATTCTTCGGATTTGCGTAAACCGTTATTTTAAATAATGTGAGTACCCTTATGCAAAGTTATTGATTAATGTGAAACGTCAAAAGTTATTTCTTAGATTTGGTTGACTATACATAGCCGCTAACCATCACGTAGACTGAGTTCGTTTATCACTACAGTTCAAACTTTCAAGCTTCTGATGGATGGCGATATACGAGGGTGACAAGTTTTTAGAACTGGCCACTTGTAAACGATATAATAAAAAAATAAGTTCTAATTTTGAAAATAGAACTCTGTGCCAATATTACTGTGTATGTATAAATTTTTCCGTCAAATTGAAATTTGTCCGTGTCACGTCGGCAAGAATTTAGCACGAGAAAATTTTCGTACAATGTTTTTTTATGACTTTCGATGTCGTTTAAGTCAACAAGATTTGATAGAAGTTATGAAAGACTTCGATTGGCCTTTCACAATGAAGCCCCATTTCGTGCTACTGTTTACAACTGGTTTAATTAGTTTAAACGTGGTCACACTAATCTCACCGATGATCTGCGTAAGGGAAGGCCTTTTACAACTGTGAGCATCAGTGTTGTGCGTCGTATGATAGAGACTGACAAATGAGTGACTTATCAGCAGATTCGGACAAGCTTCGGCATCGGTATGAGTCAAGTGCACAAAATCCTCCATGAACATTTAGCGGTTACGAAGCTTTGTGCCCGGTGGATACCTCATAATTTGACAGAGGCCCAAAAACTCCGTCGTGTTAATTAATGTCGTAAAATGGTTCAATTTACGGAGGTTACTCAAATACCGAGTTCGATATACTTACGGGTGACGAAAGTTGAATTTATTGTTATGATCCTGAAACTAAGAGATAGTCTGCTGTCTGGGTGTTTCCTTCCGAGGAGTTGCAAACTAAACTGAAGAGAGGTCGAAGCGTGGAAAAAAGATGGTGGCCCCGTTCTTCGAAAAGACAGGTCATTACGCAACAATTGTTTTAGATAGAGGATCGACAAACAGTTACTGCAAAGTGATACACTAATAATTGTTTGCCACTTGTCTTGGCAAAAGTTCGGGAGAAACAACCTCACAGTAGGATCCTCCTTCACCACGATAACGCTTCGTTGCACACCGCCAAGCAAACAATCGACTACTTGGCGACGTCAGACGTGTAATTACTGGTTCGCCCCCGCCCTATAGCCCCGACCTCGCACTTTGTGATTTTTATTTATTTCTGAAAATGAAAGAAAAACTTCGAGGAAAGCGTTTTATAGACGCCGAGGAAGCAGTAGCTGCGTTTCAAAATGTCGTCGAAGAAACCCCTAAGGACGAGTGGGCAAAGTGCTTTGCTCAGTGATTCCATCGCATGCAGCAATGTATTGATGTAAATGGACACTATATTGAAAAGATATTATAAAACTAATAACTTAAGAGTTTGTTTAGTTTTTGATTTTCTAAGAACTTTCAGTGTCACCCTCGTACCTTCCTGCGTATATGTATATACACGTATATAACAGAGATGGGCTGAATATGGGTTTCACCGAATACGAATATTCAGCTGAACATTATTCGGCAGGATCACCTCGGTACCTAAACAATTTATGTCGAAACTTGTTGCCGTAAAGCGCGCGGGATTAGCGCCGGACCCGCCCCTAGGTCCCCCGCAACACCTGACATATTATTGCATCATCTATAATGAGCAAATTGGCGGCACATTCTTGTTTTGACTATTTTTGTGAGAAAAAAAGTATTTCATGAGTTTTATAGTGAATATTTAGAATTATATGATAAAAATGAGTGGCAGGAAATCTACTATTTGCACATATTTTAGAGAAACTGACGACCAAAGTAAACTGAAATGGACTAATGTAATGTGATGTCTCTTTGCGTGTTGTGCGTGTGTGTGTAAATTTTTGTTTTTTGTAAATGTTTACTCCTAATAAAAAGGAGTAAACTTTACTAAAATTAGGAGTACCCTTAACGGACGAGCATATATGCGTAGGTATATGGATGTGAAGGAGGCGAGAGAGGTGTGTCAGGATCGTGCCAAATGGAAGTCTGTAGTCTCTGCCTACCCCTCTGGGTGACAGGCGTGAGTGTTTATGTTATGTTATGTTTTATGTAAATGTTTAATTAGAATCTGTTTGTTATATCTGTAATTTTTCATAATTTAAGTCATTTTTGCTTCGCTGCGCATAATTGTTTTACGTAATTTAGACAAATAGCCACTTTGATCTATTGTAAAATCTTTTGTTTGACCCCCACGAGACAGACCATGCCTAGTGTGGGAATCACATAACTTATTGCATTTTGGCAAAGTGTTTTCTGGTAAATAAATTTATTATTATTATTATTATTATTAAATGAAGTTGATTAATTGGTGCATCACTAATAAAAAATACTTGTAGTTTTCGTTTTAGGGCATGCAGCAAGACACAACACCACCCCACCGTTCACGGAAAATAAAATATTAAAGTCTAGCTGTTTTTTTTTTGGGAAGACTAGTTATGGGAAAAAAATAACGTTATCTTTATCGTAACGATATCATTAACAACGATAAGATAACGGTTACGTTAGTAACGTTGTTTTTTATTCACTTTTATCCGCAACTCGCGAAATAACATGTAAATGAGGCCTTTTAAAGACGGGCATAAAAAACGAAGCTGCTGTCAATATGTGTTACAGAGTCGGTACATTAGTAGATTACGGAGAAAGAGGTGATTATTACCAGTTTCGAAACGGCCTCTAGCAATGTACTGTGTGACACATTTTGACATCATTATCACACAAGATGGGCAACGTGATGTCTTCTTTGATTATTTTTGTGATCAGGAATTAATAATTAATCTCCAAGATTGTTCCAATGACTCTGATTCTGATGATGATGATTATGACTTAGGATGTACACCCTTGTGTCAATAAATTTATTATTGCTAATTTACCAGGCGGTCCCATAATGAACTCGCCTGATATAGTTCAACGCGACATGTCGCTACATGTTTGTGTTGCATTAAATAGTACGTTTATCGTGCACTTAATATAAGAAACATGCATCGACATGAAATGCTAAGTCTTAGTTTAACAGGCATTTGAATAACGAGAGTCGCGTATTTTTTCAAAATGTCGAAAACTGAGTATCGAAGTGTCACAAAGTTTCTGTGTAAAGAAGGTTTATCCCCTGCTCAAATAAAAGAACGATTGGATGGCGTGTATAAGGAGTCTGCCCCCTCCTATAGCACAGTGAAAAATTGGGTGAAAGAGTTTCGCCACGGGAGAGAAACCGTCGAAGACTTTGGCCACGACGGTCGACCTGTTTAAGTGCTCACTCCCGAAACGATTGCTCTTATCGAAGAGGAGGTTCTGAATGACCGCCGTTTGAAGATTAGAGAAATTGCAGCAAGGCTTGGGCTCTGTAAGAGTACCGTTCATCGCGCGATCCATGAACATCTTCACATGAAAAAAGTGAGTGCAAGATGGGTACCGAAACTTCTTTCAGCGGTACAGAGACAGGAAAGAGTGCGCTACGCTTCGGAGTTTTTGGATCTTTGTGGCGAAAATCCAAAGACTGTGATCGAGCGGCTAGTGACTGGTGATGAAACTATGATCTTGTATTATGATCCACAAAGCAAGCGCGAGTCAATAGAATGGCGTTATAAGGGTGAAAAGCCCCCTAGAAAGGCAAAGGTGCAACAATCGACTAAAAACTGATGTGCACAATATTTTGGGATTTTCAAGGCATTTTGATGGTGGATTTTAAAGAACGTAATACAGTCGTGAACGGCGAATGTTATGCTTCTTTAATATATAAATTACGAGACAAGATAAAGGAAAAACGAAGAGGCAAGCTGTCTAAAGGTGTCCTGTTGCTGCCATGACAACGCCCCTGTTCATACCGCTGGTGTTTCGAAGGATGCAGTTCGTCAATGCGGGTTCACAGAAGTTCAACATCCACCTTACAGTCCAGACATGGCCCCGTCCGACTATTATTTATTTCCAAATTTAAAGCGGGACTTAAGAGGAAGAAAATTTTCAAGCGATGAAGAGTTGCAGGCGGCCGTCTTCAGTCATTTTCAGGATAAAAAATGTGATTATTTTTATAAAGGTTTAGAGATGTTGATTCACAGATGTCAGAAGTGTGTTAGTATTCATGGTGATTATATCGAAAAATAAAATTGGTTTCGTTTCATTTCCTTCATTGGTTCATAGTTAGGCCAATTCATTATGGGACCGCCTACGTAACTACTAAAATGAGTCCTAATGTTTAAATACTTGGTTAAAGTAAGTATTGGGTGCATATTTTTCATGAATACTTCGATAATCGATACATCGAATTTAATGTTCTCAGCACGAGTCACATCATAATGACAGCTGTCATTCTAATCAAGCTATATTTATAAAGCTACTTTAAATAGTCAATTCCTAAAAAGTTAGAAGTTAGAGAAGTTAGTTGAGTCACACTCTTTTTTCATTTTGTTATGTGATGTCATCTGTACTGTCTGTATGTTATCTGTACGCCACACAAACTCACCTTAGCGGCCGGACTGAGATCTTCTCTCTCGGTTAGCTCCTCGGGATACTTTTTACACATCTCCGGAATCCAAGCGATCTCTTGCTTCTTGTAGAACTCTTTCGCGTTAAGAGCTGCGCATGCGTATCCAACTATTTCTGGCTTGACACCTAAAAAGTAAAATTAATATTGTCTGACAAACACATTCAAGGAAGTAAAAAGAGATTGAAATTGTAAGGTACTATGACACAATTCACCATTAATCTTGGTGTCCAGTACAGCGTCGGACTTGTCCTCCGTGTAGTCAGCGTCAACTTCAGCGCCATCTGTGTCTTGTGGCAAGCAACCCTCGTCGTCTTCTATGACCATGCATAACTCTGGCGCTAGGGTTAAAAACGGCGCTACTAGCCTGAAAATAACGTTTTGCGATTACAAATTAACCTATTTGCAATGTCATGCTAAATCGGCTATTTTTCGATATTAAAACAATTTCAACTCGTTTTAAATAGCATCGAGTCAGAATTGGAGTCATTGATTCGAATCTTACCTATTTCTGTGTAGAGCGTGCGCGACAGCTCCGCGACAGAAACAGCTATGGGAGTTGTATCTACTTAGATGGACTCTTAGACAAGAAAGAATTGCTACCATCTAGTAAATAGTAGGGATAATTTGAGAGATTTTGACCAATTTACCAATAATTATATAGTACCGGCACATACAGTAACATGTAAAATATACACGATAAGCCTAGTTGTGTACAACTAGGCGCTTCAAATATATTTAGATACAGTCAAGTCTGGCAACTTTACAAACGGAAGTTAACTTTGCCATCAGCGATGAACAGGTCTAAAAGTATGATTAATATGGACAACGTAGCGTTTTTTTGAGATATGCCATTTTTTGATGATTTGTTTTAGTTATGGCTACATGAAAGTTAACTTTTGAACTTTATTTTAACGTAGAATTGTAGGGACGATTTAACGTCCTTGTTGAGCTCTCTAAAACTTTTGTTGATTTTGTTTGAAATACTGCATGTAGGTGTCTATATCTTTATAATAACGTAATAATAATGATTAGGACAAGTAATACTTCGTTTTTAACATGGTGAGCTTAACATTTTGTCTATAAAACTGACTTGGCAAAGTTACCATACCAGCGATGCCACGATGCGACGGTAGCTTTGCCATGTTTTGTTACAACCAAGGGTTGTCACTTTCAACCTAACCGATTACGATGATTTAAAGAAATGGTTCTGTATTTCACATTCCATGTAAGTTTGTTTAGATGTTTCACCTTAGCAACCAGTAAAAACAATTTCACCAAATAAGTTGTCAATCGATTTATCTTTATTAAAAGTTAAGGAAAAGAAAAGAGAAGTCTATATTATTTTTACTGCGTTGTCAGGTATTATTAAAATATTACTATTATTTTTTGTTGATATTAATTTGCACCAAGAGAACAGTATCATTTTTAATGATTATGAATGTAGTGCTATTGTGGCAAAAAAAATTTTTAGCACTTGCAAGCATTTATTATAGCACTTTAGCAAGCATTTGACAAGCTTCAATGTTGATCTATACTATAATTGACTAGCGATCCGCCCCGGCTTCCCACAGGCGATTTCTGGATCTCGAAAGCAAAGCCACCTACCAGGTACATGTGAATATAACCCATCTAGTCATCTATTAAAACGTACCTACATAAAACGTTTCATCAAAATCTGTTGTATGGTTTCCAAGTCTATAACTATAGATTTAAGCTTCTTATTGCACCAATTTGACTTTTAATTTTAGAGGAGAGTATTTTTATTTAATATATTTTAGAATTTTGTCTGAGAAATCATTGTGAAAAGATTTAAATAATAAAATTAAGTAAAATACGTAATCAAAAAATTTTGACAACCCTGACACACTTTTTCAAGTTACTTACTTACTTACATACTTATCGTCACGCACAATCCCTAACGGGGTAGCCAGAGAGAACAGATCGCCAAGTGTCACGATCCTTACATACCTCTTTCGCTTCTTTCAGGTTCATTAACTTCTTCATACATGCACGTCTAGGTATCCGAGTACTCTTGACCCTCCCCTCTTCGAGCAATTTGCTCACATGGTCTTCGAAAGTTAGTCTCGGTCTACCTCGACACCTTTTAATATTTACTTTCGCTCTATATATTTTCTTCACCATTCGGTCTTCACTCATTCGTTCAACGTGTCCAAACCATTGGAGTACGCCCCTATCAATTTTTGTGATAAGGTCATCTTTCAATCCTGCCATATTGCGAATCTCTTCGTTTCGCTTTCGGTCGGCTATGGTAACGCCACACATTTTACGAAGAGATCGCATCTCCACTGCATTCAACTTGCTTTTATGCTTCTTCTGGCATACCCAGGTTTCGCTGCCATATAACAAAGTCGGTACCAACACTGCGTTATGTATTGCAAGGCGTGCACTCTTCACCACGCCTTGCCTTTTTATTAATGCATTCAGGGCACCATTGACTTTGTTTCCGGCAGCGACACGCCTATCCACATCTAAATCACATCTTCCATCCCGGCTGAAAGCACTCCCCAAGTATACAATTTCATTTACCTGTTCTAGACATTCCTGATTTACCCATATTTCACATTTCGTTCTCTCTTCGTCCTTTTCAAATACACATTTCATACAAACTTTTTCAAGTTTGTATGAAAAATTTTAAAATGTGAGGACAACTTTGCTACAAGCGTAAATTTTGTAGTATCCAATTAAAGGGGCAAATCATAACTCTGAGTGTTGTGTATTATAATATTTATTAGGTAAACTTACCTTTAACGTCGAATTCAAATCCTATTATTTTCATTATAAACCGTGATGGCAAAGTTACCACAAAGTGAGATTAACTTTACCATTTTCTACTTTTTAATGTTTTGTCTTACTTAATGTTAGTATTTGTTTAAATCACTAATAAACACCAAATCTTTGTCACTCACAAATCAGTGAACAAAAAATCAGTGACACTGACAAATCAGTGTCACTTTTAACAATGACGCCCAGTCTGAGAGTACCCCTCACGTTGGAAAATTGGTCCTAAAATTTTCAAGTCCTTCCAAAAATAGCAAATTTGCCAGGTTTCCCGGATATTTTTTAAAACTCCGGCTTCCATTGTTTCAGTTTTAGTAGAGAACCTCAAAAACAAAATAATCAAATATCTATACTAGATTCTGAATGGTAATTACCTGTCGGCTGGGAGCGTTTGTAGATCGCTAGGGAAGAGGTCAGAACAGTCGGAGCCGTCGCGACACGTCTTGTGGCAAATCGTCGATACCTGTAAAACAATATTATTTGGATTTTCAATATTTAAAAAATCATTAGATCACAAATTATTTTTTACATTAATGTTATATAAATAAAAACCGCAAGCTAGGGAATCAAATTTATTGGTCCATTATGATTTCTTATATTTACGCGAACACTACACATTGAAATAATACTAGTTTTTACGGAATTTATCGCGTATATTTAACTTTTTAAATACCCGACGTTTCGAACGCTTTACAGCACTCATGGATGCATGGACACATGCATGCATGCATAGATCGGAACAAAAGTTAAATTTTAATCTATGGTAACCGCGGTTAACTATGACATATGGACGTTGAACATCTCAGTCCCGCCCGTGACCATGAGTGCTGTAAAGCGTTCGAAACGTCGGGTATTTAAAAAGTTAAATACACGCGATAAATTCCGTAAAAACTAGTATTATTTTATTGGTCCATTTTTTTTATAGTATAGAGTGACAAACGAGCACACAGTCCACCTGATGGTAAATGGTTGCTGTGGCCCATACACATCTACATCTTTCCTCGATTACGAATCAAAATGCAGATGCGTTGTCACTCGTGAGGACTAAGATGGAATGCCTCGTTTCCAGTAAAATGGGTCTCCGGTTCTCTACACTCACCATACGAAATACAGCAGCATTAAGCTACCATTTCACGCTGGTATTCTGTGAGAGCGTGGTCCTTCCCCGGTCAAGCCAACCCATTCATGCTACAGTCATAATATAATATAGCTGCAGCGTAGCTCTACCACGTACGAATATACGAAGAGAATACCAATTAGTAGTTACTCTGCATCGGCATAGCCAATCGCATTTGTAAATTAAAGTTGTTGCTGACCGGTCATATACATCGTACGAATAATCGACGGGGAGAAATCGACTCTCTAGTAACGCCTTCTACAGGTAATTGAGGGCGACCTCCCCTGCACTCCACGGGGTGAGACCTGGCGAGATACAACAACTCTATGGATGCAGGGAGATCAGGACCGTGTCTTAGTGGATTGACACCTTGGAAAAATCCTACGTTCAGGAAAGGAATTGTGATGAGCTATAATGATGATTAATGTAACAGACTTACTATCCAGCTGATATAAAGCGACAACTGGATTCCAACTTTCAATCTACTATACTGGAAAGAATAAATAGCCTTATGGCAGAACCGCTAGAGGACCTAAGCACTGTTTAATGACCTCAATAGTGCCTCTCAACGGATAGGTCTTAAGGTGAACATGGACAAAACAAAGATCATCAAGAAAGCCAGCAGATCTGGTATTGTCAACCCGGTCTAAAATGGAAAACAGCCTGTATATAGACTTTTCATATCCTTCAAATCGGTACACTTCAGTCAATGCACTGAAGAATTAGCACACTTTGTAATTTTCGGGTTGATAAATGAAGTGGGTTGAGAAATTAAAAATTATATTGAAAATAGAGTGTAACATAACTGAAAAACTAAATAGGCAAAATAAAAAACTAAAGAAAAATATACAGACATAGTTTACTCATTATAGTCATTCTCTTAAAAATCGGTTTAAATTTAGAGTCGTTAATTATCCAAGAATATAGTATAATTTAATAATAACAAGTTATTTATTCAGGATAAGTATAAATATTCGGAGAATTGGTTAGTAACATTTTTTGGAGCGAAAATTTCTTTAGAATCTTTGTAATTTGAAACTCGTTAAAACGTAGAGACAAAGAAAAACGTAGAGATAGAATACATTATACAGTGTTTCCTGTTATAGATCCCTTTTAGTACGATACTTTAAAGATGTTTACTATAACGTTTAACTATAAAAATAAAATGACATGTTAAAAAATTGGGTGCTTGACATCGTTCGTAACAGTTATACAAAATATGTAATATATAAATTATAAGCATAAATAAATGGTTTTTATTTTTGTATTACATGGGGGCAATCTTAAAAACATTTTTTTTAAATTCATTTATTAGATTACCCATCTCAGTCGCTCGAGCACAGCACGGCAGCAATAGATAGCTAAAAACCTGTTCTTCGGATTTCTTGCAGCCCAGATATTCTCTTAAAATATTATTTTCTCAATATATTTTTTTTAGTTGTAAATTTATCCTGCTAATATGTAGTATGTGACATATGTGTATATGTGCGTGTGTGTGCGTGCGTGCGTGCGTGTGTGTGCGTGCGTGTGTGTGCGTGTGCGTGCGTGTGTGTGTGCGTGCGCGAGCGTGCGTGCGTGTGCGTGTGCGTGCGTGTGCGTGCGTGCGTGTGCGTGCGTGCGTGTGCGTGCGTGTGCGTGCGTGTGCGTGCGTGTGTGTGTGCGTGCGCGAGCGTGCGTGCGTGTGCGTGCGTGCGTGTGCGTGCGTGCGTGTGCGTGCGTGTGCGTGCGTGCGTGTGCGTGCGTGCGTGTGCGTGCGTGAGTGCGTGCGCGCGCGCGCGCGTGTGTGTGTGTGTGTGTGTGTGTGTATTACTCACCGCTTCTTCATCGGCGGGCGTATAAGGTCGAATAGTGAGCGGCAGTCCATTGAGTATGGTCTGTGGTCTTAGAACATCTCCGGTGCACTCGATCGGAAGAAGCCTCCGCAAGTCCGCTGTCAACCCGCCCCGGAACACCCAGGGCTCTTGAGCACCACTCTCGAACGCTTCGCGCCAACCCTTCGAGAACCCTTAAAAAAGAATCAGACAACATTATAAATAAAAATAAAGAATATAAGAATACACGATAAGACGAAATAATGAGATCGCATAGAGCTAGAAGAGAGCTAGCCTGTTTTTAGATAACTACGTTACGGATCTTACAATGTCAACCGAAGCCATTTGAGGTAAAATACTCAACAGTGATATATAGTTAGATTATATATAGTTTGTTCGCTTGTCTCTGACAATCCAAACTTTACCACTTTCACATTTCTTTCTAATTTTATATGGCAATAGATAGCATTCAACATTTTTAATATGAATTAATGTCATAAATGGAGGAGGCAAACATCAGTGATCACTGTCGGTCATGAAAATCCGCAATACCAGGGGAGTTGTAGGTACGTTGCCAGCCTTTTGGGAAGGAGAAGGCTATTTTCTTGAAAGCCCCTAAGTCGTATCGGCCCGGAAAAACCGTTGGCGACAGTAAATTTCACAGATTGGTCGTGCGAGGCAAAAAGTTACGTGTAAATCGCACAGTAGTGGACCGCCAGCCATCAAGATGATGAGGATGGAATTTCGAGTTTTGTTGCAGTGTACGATGGTGGAACTCAGCAGCTGGAATTAATTCGAACAGTTCCTTTGATAACTTCTCGGGGCATATGCGGTAAAAGCAGATGATGATAGAGATGCAACAAATCCAATCGGTCAATCCGACAAATTAGATCAGTCGGAAAGAACTTGATCGTCGTCGGGGTGCTCCGCCCTAGAATGAGAACACCTATTCCATAAGAGGTCGAACCTGGGCTTTGTAAAGCTGCCAGCAGCATTCCAATCTTTTTTATGCCAGATGATGGAATAGAAGCATGCACCATAGACTACGACCTTAATACTCCGATCTGTAAAATAACTGGTGATCCAATTGCATAAATTCTCGGGAAGCCCAAAGGAGGGAAGCTTCGAAAGAAGCGCTTTGTACCAAACCCGATCGATGGCTTTCGGTATGTCTAAACCTATCTGCTAGGGCCTCTTCCCTTGGTGTCGACTGCCACCGCCCATCAGTGAGTCAGGTAGACGAGAAGATCATCAGCTAAGCTACCTCAACGGAAACCATATTGACGGTCATTAATCAGTTGAACCTCTTAAAGATACCATGGTTTCAAGGTACATGAGCTGGTAGTTAATTATGGATTCCATTATTTTGGAGAACAAGGTGATTGCAATAGGTCCGTAGTTGGACGGGTCCGAACGGTTACTTTTTTAGGGAACAGATGCACGAAAGTTGTTTTCCATGAGTTTGGGACTACGCCCCATGGAAAGGATGCAAAAAAATCCTCATACCACCCCAATCCGCTGACTTATAGTTCCACACACGGCGACTACCTACAGATCGTGTCTGCAATGAGCATGTGACGGGCACCGTACTGATTCGAAGAGCCAAAAGGGGCATCGACAGCGACCTGATAGTCGTCGGACTGAGAGGTCAGCAGCAGCATTTGGAACCCACGTAGGCGACGTGACCAGTTGTGTTAAGACCATATGCCAAGGCAAATTCGTAAACAGATCTCCCCACTTGATGGGTACGAGAACCGATCTATTCGGTGTAGTGGGCGTTGGTGGGATTTGTTTAGTACGGAATTTGTAGCCATTTGGACGTGGCCGATCAGTCGGTCTGTCTCTGCATTAACGCTGTGGGACCTATAAGTGCACCCATAGACGCGGGGGTGGTCATCTTCGTCTATACGCAGCCACAGGATGGACTGGTCCCTGCCCTGAAGACTACCGAGGCGAAAAGGACAGATATCCTCTTTAACGTAACAAACTCCGGCTCAAGATAGGAAGAAGTGTGAGAAAGTGCAAGGCCAGCTTAGCCGTTTCGTAATGGTGGTGGACGGCGTTAAGGTTTGAAAGAATTCCCCTTGTGTTGTAATCCACAGTGAGCATGAGAATGGGTGCCGTAGTGAAATTGCTCTGTTTGCCTCGTGTAGGTACAGAGCGGAATTGTGAACCCCCCCGAGATAAGCGGGGCACCCTGAGCTTCCACGCTCAGAAGGAAGATAGTTTTGGCGAGGATGCCGGACCAGTCGTGCAAAGTTGGTGCATGGCTATATCACATATTGTACGTATTATATACACGTTATATTCAACAAACAAGGCTAAAGACATTGGTCAATCCTCAGGAATAAGATGTATTTCCTAAAGCCTGTAAATTAACATTTCAGTAATTCACATACTACGTGTTTTTTTCAAGTTTGCCGTCGTCAACCGTTATGACATCGCAGCTGACGGTACCGTAGACAAAAAAAAAATAATATGTTTATCTATTATGTCACATAAACATGATGACTATTTTTTGTCAAATTGAGCAAAACTAAGTAAGTACTTTGTTGTCCTGTAGACAGAAATTTAGAGCAAACAAGTACGTAAAATGCATACTATAAAATCATTTATTTAGTAAATTGAAATAATAATAGTGAATAGGAACGTGTCCGATACAATTATAAAAGATTATAATTAAATTTTCATAGTTTAATTTTACATTAAAAATATTTTAAATACGTAAAACATTACGAAGGCGCTGTTATCGGTACTAATAAGGCGACGCTTGAGGTGCGCAGTGAGAGAGCGCGGCGGGAGGTAACGGCATTCTTGGAGGGAATAAGTAGTATCTCTGTGTAACTTATTAATACTAATAGTAAAGGGTATGATTTACAATGATAAAATCAAAACTTACATGTGTAACTTCCTTGTGTATTGGCAGTTATATTTGGAGGGAATTTGCCCAGTTCTGAAAAAAATTACTGTATAAATAAATATTTATTCTTTTCTATTTTCATTTAGTATTAAACAAACATTTAAAGAATAAACTATCCGGACAGCGCGGCGCTTAGCATACAAGCGTATTCCTCTGTTTTCTCCTTGAATAAAATGATAAAATTATATAGCTAAATGTTAAACTTAAGTTTTAATATATAAATAATATACCGTTATCGCAGTTTTTGAGAATAGGAGTAAATAAGGCTTGCTATTTTTATTTGAAATTTATATGCAACAACTATGAGTATGCGCGCTCTTTTGTCTGCGATTCGAGTTTTTGCTGATCTAGCGACCCTTACGAATGTGTGGGTGCTTAGTAAAATAGTAGGCGTAAGATATTTATGAATGATAATCACTTAAAACAATGCATTGCTACGCATTTTAAATTTAAAAGATAAATCTGCAAATTTGGCCGGTTATTGCAAAATAAACCCTGTATGTTATACATTATACAATTTAGAATCCTTCAAAAATCGCTAATATTGGCCACTTACATCTCCAGTTGTAGTCCAGGCGACAATAAGCGACAGGAAACAGTGCGGGACTGACCGAGCCAGCGCAGGAAGGCGGTGAGCAGCGCCAGCACGGCGCACAGCTCCCACACGTAGGGCTGCAGCTCGGCGTGCAGCTCGCGGTTGTAGTCCAGGCGACAAAAAGATACAGGAAACAACGCGGGACTGACCGAGCCAGCGCAGGAAGGCGGTGAGCAGCGCCAGCACGGCGCACAGCTCCCACACGTAGGGCTGCAGCTCGGCGTGCAGCTCGCGGTTGTAGTCCAGGCGACAATAAGATACAGGAAACAACGCGGGACTGACCGAGCCAGCGCAGGAAGGCGGTGAGCAGCGCCAGCACGGCGCACAGCTCCCACACGTAGGGCTGCAGCTCGGCGTGCAGCTCGCGGTTGTAGTCCAGGCGACAAAAAGATACAGGAAACAACGCGGGACTGACCGAGCCAGCGCAGGAAGGCGGTGAGCAGCGCCAGCACGGCGCACAGCTCCCACACGTAGGGCTGCAGCTCGGCGTGCAGCTCGCGGTTGTAGTCCAGGCGACAATAAGATACAGGAAACAACGCGGGACTGACCGAGCCAGCGCAGGAAGGCGGTGAGCAGCGCCAGCACGGCGCACAGCTCCCACACGTAGGGCTGCAGCTCGGCGTGCAGCTCGCGGTTGTAGTCCAGGCGACAAAAAGATACAGGAAACAACGCGGGACTGACCGAGCCAGCGCAGGAAGGCGGTGAGCAGCGCCAGCACGGCGCACAGCTCCCACACGTAGGGCTGCAGCTCGGCGTGCAGCTCGCGGTTGTAGTCCAGGCGACAATAAGATACAGGAAACAACGCGGGACTGACCGAGCCAGCGCAGGAAGGCGGTGAGCAGCACCAGCACGGCGCACAGCTCCCACACGTAGGGCTGCAGCTCGGCGTGCAGCTCGCGGTTGTAGTCCAGGCGACAATAAGATACAAGAAACAACGCGGGACTGACCGAGCCAGCGCAGGAAGGCGGTGAGCAGCGCCAGCACGGCGCACAGCTCCCACACGTAGGGCTGCAGCTCAGCGTGCAGCTCGCGGTTGTAGTCCAGGCGACAATAAGCGACAGGAAACAGTGCGGGACTGACCGAGCCAGCGCAGGAAGGCGGTGAGCAGCGCCAGCACGGCGCACAGCTCCCACACGTAGGGCTGCAGCTCAGCGTGCAGCTCGCGGTTGTAGTCCAGGCGACAATAAGCGACAGGAAACAGTGCGGGACTGACCGAGCCAGCGCAGGAAGGCGGTGAGCAGCGCCAGCACGGCGCACAGCTCCCACACGTAGGGCTGCAGCTCGGCGTGCAGCTAGCGGTTACAGTCCAGGCGACAATAAGCGACAGGAAACAGTGCGGGACTGACCGAGCCAGCGCAGGAAGGCGGTGAGCAGCGCCAGCACGGCGCACAGCTCCCACACGTAGGGCTGCAGCTCGGCGTGCAGCTCGCGGTTGGCAGCGCCGCCCAACCTGCGCGCCAGTCTCCGCGCGCGCCCCGCCCACCACCCGAACCGCCGCAGCCGCCGCCGCCACTCGCCCGTCTTACCACCATACCACATACCACGTTGTAACACACATTTTCTTCAAAGCATAAGAGTGACAATCGAGCACGCAGTCCACCTGATGATAAGTGGATACTGTGAGCCATACACATCTACATCTAATCTCGATTAAGAATCAAAGTGCAGATGCAAATCTCCTATGTAGAATTCGGGTATTTTTATTATCGTGGCAATGTCTCCTAAATATGCGAGCGAAAACTTTGGCGGCAATTGCTTTTTTTTATAGAAGAGGGGGCAAACGAGCAATGAACTTCAGCGTGTCTTGAAACCTACATAAACTATAGTATGTGTCAAATCGATTGAGAAAAACGAACAATGACCTCAAATATGAGCCGATTGTCAAAAGGCGTAACTTACAAAATCCGTTTTTCTCAATCGATTTAGCACATTTTTGGGCGCGTTTCGTGCGCCCTCCGATTTAAAAGTAAGTGTTTTTTTTCTATTTATATTATAATTAGTATAATTCATTGTTTTTGAGTATTCGGAATTGTTCACTACGAATAAATCATTCATAAACAAAAAATATGTAGATAGAAGTTAACAGTTGTAATATTTTTTAAATTAATATTTTTTTGCTTGGATGCCATTAAGTCATGTCCTTATTTCCTTCAGTATCTTCGTTTTAATACATTTTTATTTACAATCTGCTGATGTGCCACACATATCACTGCCAATCACAGGCCTGGGCATTTTTGATCTGACGAAGGCTGGGATGGTTACTCTGCCATCCGCCTAAAAAGCGTAGGCCTAAAGGTCTCCTTTTTTAACTGAAATTTCCCTCAGTCAGCCTGTACGAAATCTACGGGATAACAGGGAGGGAGTGGCAGTATTCTAAGCCGCTGCCACATAGCACAGTCAAATAAACATAATTAAAATAATTGGTCAAGAATACATTAATTATAATAAAACAGGTCATGTGAAGATTATCAACCGTAATCCACCGTTGTATTTGCGAAAGAGCATCATTTATATCGTAAATGTTAGTTTTGTTACCACCTGCACTAAATATTAGAGAAGTTTCATCTGCAATCAGCACTTGTGCAAAATTAGGACACAAAGTACGGCACATCGTTAATATAAGCCATAGAAAAGGACCTAAAATAGAACCTAGCCATACACCAATTTGAATGAATGACCCGACTGATTTTACTCCATTTATTTCAACCTTTTGTATGCGAACCGTCCAATGTGATCTTATAATTTCATTAGATGTATCCTTTATGTAGTGACACAGCTTACATAGGACGATTTCGTGATCAACACAGTCAAACGCTTTGGAAACATCACAGAAAATACCAAAAGCGTTTTGATTATCTTCCCAAGCTCTACAAATGTGTCTTAACAATGCGATTAAAATGGCCTTGACCTATTTCCTAAAATACTAATTCATTTACGCTTTAGCACTGGTTTGGTGGAGAGAAACCCAGTAGGAATGATTCTGCGTTATTTTATTCTTAACTTTATAATTTATAGAAGACAGTAAACCTACCTCAGATTTGTTCCCTTTTGGCAACATGCTAGCCGCATGTGTGATGAGCCAATTGAAGTCGTGAAGAAGCCTCAGGCCTCGCGAGCCGTGCTCGAAGGGCAAGTAGAACAAATCGCACAGCAACATCAGGTCGTCCGTTGTCAGCTCACTCGTTTCAACCGCCGGTTCGTCTATGACACTGTGATACAACATTCACACTCGAGAAATATTCAATTTCTTGTTTGTTATCAGAAAGTAACATTTCCATGCCGGATTCTTCTTATTTATTATAAGTCAGAGCTTAACCACAACCGTACCTGGTGGTATGTGGCAATGAAGCCTTAAATGGGCGCAACAGAAACCTATTCCCTCTTGTCTTGAAGACGGCCAGCTTGTATGTAGCCAGATAGAATTATTCCAATTCTTTGATATATTATGCTTTACGAAAAACGAAGTAAACTGTTTAGTTCGAATGCGTAAAATATCGACAATAAATGGGTTAAAACCCGCCGACAGCCTGATGATGGAAATGGGTGGGAAGAATTAAGATATTTCATTTCTGTGCACGCTCTCCGAAGTGCATCCTATAATATACTGCAGCTGGCTACTCTGCGCCTGTGCTCGAGGCTGACAAGATGAATGATGCTGACCTCTCTTGGTAATCCTAACATATGAACCAATGGTTCGTTATGTGTTAAAGATGGGTGATTTAGCCATATTTAATAGACATAGTTATACCTCTTGTGAGCCGACGACCAAGTCTTATTTGCGTCTTCGGTTGGCGCCTAGCAAATGATGGTTATAATGAACATATCATTAAATGAAAGGGAAATGATAGAGAACCCCAGTAAGAATGTGTTTTTGAAAACCAAGAAAGTAAAAAAATATTGAATTAAGTAAATTGGGTACTGGTGGGTAGGGATGGTAGACATGACGAGGATATAGAACGAAGAGTGATTTTTTTTATAGGATAGGTTGACAAACTAGCACACAGTCCACCTGATGGTAAGTGGTTGCTGTGGCCCACACATCTACATCTATCCTCGCTTACAAATCAAAATGCAGATGCGTTGTCACCAGTGAGGACTACGATGGAATGCTTCGTGTCCAGTAAAAATGGTCTCCGGTTCTCTACACTCGCCATACGAAACACAGCAGCATTAAGCTACTATTTTACGCTGTTATTCTGTGAGCGTGGTCCTTCTCCGGTCGACCCGACCCATTCGTGTTACAACTATACTACTAATATAACTGCAGCTTGGTTTTACCCCATATAAAACACATACAAATACAGAACAGAGTAAATAGGGCTCTGCACTCTATTGTAGGCAGTCAGAATGTATCAAAAAAGACAGTATGGATGAGTTGTTAAGGGACATTCAACAAAAATTCATTTACATTTTTACAATAAAAGAGTTGAGGTCTGAACGGGCGCAGTTCACATCTCAACTCTTTTAGGCTAGCCTAAAAGAGTTGAGATGTGAATAAGATTGGTGGGATATTATATAATTGGTACAAATAAAGAGATAGCTCTCCCACCATTCATTGGAAATCATATAATCTTGCCGTATTACCTTAGTCGTCTCTTACGACACCCATGGGATGAGACTGAGTGATGGCATGGGTTGTGAATTAATTGTTTAGGGATGCAGGTATCCTTACGATGATTATCTTCCCCACTTGACGCCCAGCAAATCAGTATACACCATTAAAGTGATATGTAATACGAACTAGAAGAGACGCCGAGATTTGTTTGGGTGTAATACACATTAGAGCTCACTGGCTCAAATTTCTTTCTTTCTTTCTCTTTTCTCTTAGTCTGCACCAAAAAAAACTCGATGCAAAGCAACTGCCGCACAGATTTTGTTCGCAATGTTTTTTCTAGTACGTAATACATAATATGTTGCTTCAACGTTTTCAACCTCCATTAGTCTTATTGCAGAACTTTCATGTCAAATAAATGATTGAAACATACTCGTCAGTCGGTTCAATTGGTTCCACCATCATATCACCGCTGAGTGGACTGTTGCTTGGCTCCACTTGCATGGAACCGTTCTGGAAATGAAAATTAAAAAATGAAATATAGTATTTATTTCCAAGACAGATGACATGAGTTTTGGCGGGAACTTGACCGGCGACGGGTTGCTGCTCTTATTTAATTGTAAAAATTGTGGTTCTATTTGAATTTTGATACGTAAGATTGGTGCGGTTTTTGGGTATTAAGTATGCACGTGAAATATTCGCGGAAACGATGAAAAAAGTGCTTCGATGGTGATATGAACTTCAAGTTAATGTGCTTAGGCACTTTGAGATACTGTCATCGTCAACTGTAAATTAAGAAGCCTTGCTTGAATCAGTCACATCGTCCTGAGGGTGTTGTATGAGGCATCAAATGAAAGCAAGCCAGAAGAGCAGCATCTTCCCTATGATAACTGTAATTTTAAAAAATACTGCGGTTGCTAAATTTTTTGTAGTTTATGGTAATTTGTTACCATTGATTCCAGTGACAAGTTGGACGGATGTTAAAGAACGTACCGAAAAACGCATATTGTAACGTATTTTTTTGCAGTCTTTACCGGCGTGTGTGCGACAGTGTGCGAGCGAGAGATGTATAGAGTCGACGCCATTTTCAATCCCATTCTTTAACCGCACGGGTAGTATCTATTACACTTTTACTCCTATTTACAGAACTCTATTTTTAATTAAAGATTTCACTTCTTGCCCATTGTGTAGCACAATTGCGTTGTAATGAGATTAAGTCCAATATTATACCTTTTGATAGAAATAAAAATGTGATTACATTTTAAAAAAATCAGATTTTGAACAATGATTAAACATTTTTATTATTTTGAGTTGTTATCATTAAGATGCCGCTAGCCGACTCTTGAATCGGTTTCTATCTATCGCCTTTTACGATACCCAAATGAATATATCGGATAGTAGATTTTCTTAGGCTGCCACAAAAAAATAGCGGTTGCCAACCAGCTTGCCAGTCGTGGCAACTGACAAAAGTTCCCTTAAGAGAAAATCTATACGGGAAGCCCATGTACAGCAGTATACTTTTGATAGGTTGTAATGAATAATAAATAGATGAAGATTAAACATGCCCTCCTTACATGAATTTCAGAAAATATAGTCTTACCTCACTGAGACCGTCATTCATGACGACGTCAGAATCGGTGGCGGTTGTCGACGGTGGATCCACGTCCAAAGGCTCGATGCCCACTTCAGGAATGGACGGCCGACTTGGACTTAGTGTTTGGGGAGTATCTGCAATTAAGTTACCAATATTGATATAAATTACACTCATAGAGGCATTTTTAAAAAGGTAGACCTAACATGAAACCTTGTGGGACTCCGATTTAATAAACAGAAGGGGGGCAGGTAGCCTTTCTTTCTTGATTTATTTTTTAATGGAATAAAATGAAAAAAAAAACAATATATAAACACATAGGCATAAAAATATACCTACGTCCGATGAATAACTCCGTCGCAACGTAACAATGTAGAAGGCATACATTGAGAGGATAAGAGAAAATATGTATCACAATTTTATTTATTATATATAAGAAATTATTGTCTGAGAGTACAAATACATTCGGGAGTGATTGTGAACATTTGTTGTGTGGTTAGTACAATGCTGTGTTGATCACTACTTTAATGTATAGTAATAAAAAAGTAATAAAAAGCAAAAAAACAAATTTATGCTGCAAAAGTGAGTGGCAGAGTCTCTAAGAGACGCCCTAGAAGAACATTTTAGAAATTTATATTGAAGATATAAATTTAAGAGTACCCTTAACTGATGAGCATGTATGCATAGATAAATCGATAGATATTAAATAAGTAAGAGAGGTGTGACAGAATCGTTCCAAATAGAAGTCTGTAATCCTCATCCACCCCTCTGGATACGAGAGTTTACGTTATGTTATGTTATACATTCTGTTGAATAATGCAAGTAAAAAAGTAAATCTTACCTCCAACACTCATTTCTCCATTCCTAGGTACTTCCACTGGCGGTTCTATATCATCTACAATTATTGGATCAGTATCATGTTCTGCTTCTTTATTCTTCTTCATTTCTTCTATGAAGCTCGTACTTCCTAACACACTATCGTTTGATACGGTCTCGTTTCCATCTCCAATCTTCTCAATCATATTCTGATCTGCCATCTTCTCGCTGTTGCCTTCTATTGCTTTGAGGCCGAGAATGGGCACTGGTAGTGTGGAAACTGGTATCTCTGATGGTAAAGACATGTTGGAGCTGGCGATTGGAATGATTGGATTTGGTATGGACTCATTTAATATCACTTTAGTCGGTGAAACCAGAGAATTCATAACAGGATTTGATACTGAATTGTAATTTTCTGCTGGTGAGACCTGGAAATACCTTCACCATTATCAACACAACTACAAAAAAATATTACATTATAAATATGGACTTGACAGTTGTAACAGATTGTTACTTCATTGAATAGTAAGAACAAGCGTATCTAACTTGGTGCGCATATGGATGGTGGCACGAGCCTTGAATAAAACCTTTTTTTTAATATTTTAAGATGTTATGAGGAAGATCCGGATGGCCATCTGGTGTTTTAGTTTCCCGTCACCTTTACGACATCCACTGGATGATATATGGTAGTGGATTATCTTACGCCGCTACTAAACTGCGCATTGTCAATTGCCTATAAGTTTACTTTTCACGAAAGTAGTGCCGCACTGAAAGGGCTCAGTAGCGCCATGGCTATGGTTTGTATTTGTGTGCATGGCCTACTTATAATTGTTCTGGGTTTGAATATTTGTCTATGTGCAGCTAATGTATGTAAAACGAAGGCGGATAAAATCACAATGTAATATACCTGAAAAAAGAAAAGAATACGACTGATTTTTATGATTAGAATAAAAATTTGTAAAAACCGACGACAGACCCGTCAATGCCATCCTCATCGTTCTCTGATAATGCCGTGAGTCAAACCTGGTGGTTTTTATAGTTATTATATTAATAATTTAAATAATTATTGTGAAACTAATACAAGTATTTATCCAAATCATAAAAATGAGGTAGGAGTTTCACCACGTGGCAACGCAAGCAAGTATAAATTATAAAATAAGACTGACCCCGGCGGAGATGATGGGGCGGTCGGGCGAGGCGGAGCAGACGTCTGTCAGCGCCTGCAGCTGGCTGGTGTTGATGGTGGGGATGCTGGGCACGGGCGCGATGGTGCCGCCGCACATGTCCGCCGTGCTGGTGGTGGGCGTGTTGCTGGTTGCCGTCATCAGCGACATGCACGTGTTCACCGACGGCAGGATCGGCACGATCGGCACCGGCGGCACTGAAACACTCACTTAACTCAACATTTAAACCACTTGCAACCAATAATGAGCGCTAGAAATCGACATAGTTACACAAAAGGGATATTATAAATTCGGGTCAAATCTTAGTTAAATATGCTAAAATTGTCCCTAAGAATCTATTTTATAACCAAAAACAAAATGGAACAAATTTTATAGAAGGTACAATAGGCAGTCCTGTCGCTTTAAAAATATAAAACTGCCTAATTATACATGGTAAAGCCATGCTGCTTGCTGCTGCTAGCTGCAGCTATACTATAGTTGTAGCATGAATGGCCCAGCTCAACCAGGGAAGGATCACACTCTCACAGAATACCAGCGTAAAACAGCAACTCAATGCTGCTGTGTTTCGTATAGTAATTGTGAAGAACCAGGGACCCTTTCTACTTGTAACGAGGCATTTAATCTTAGTCCTCAGAGGTGACAACGCATCTATATGCACTCTAGTTTGTTAACATTGGATAGATTTAACTTCGCTTAGCATTACCATTTACGTTGTATTTTTAAAATTGAAAATAATTGAAATTTATTCGTAGCTTTATTCGCATAGGTAAATAGACGCTCATTTATTTAGTTTGACCCGCTTTAGTTTTCTGTTTACCCTAAACCCGCTATTCGTAATATTTATACAAGTGATGCATTCTTCTTTTAATTATAAATTCTCCCCGGTCGCTTAATACACGTAGCACGACAAACACGCAACTTGCTTGTTACTACAGGAGAACACAACGCTACGTATACCCACGTCGCGCATAATAAGTTATCTCAGCTACCTTCGAAAAAAAATAATAATCGTAACAGTGTTTAATTTAACGTCGTTTAGTGGAAGAGTGATAAGGCACTAATAAACATTTAACATTAACGTATTGTGAAACTTTCGTCTTCCACCGTCGTACGATATTGTCCGTGATATTTTAATACTGATTAGAGTGATACAAGATGCCAGTAAGTGGAAATGAAATTAAACTTAGAACTCTTTACGCCAAGAGGGACGTACTTTATTCACGTATACAATACATAAGTGATCACATAAAAAATATTAACGTAGATTCAGTGCGGGAGACGTTTTTATGCGAAATCGGAAAAAAAACCATTTCTGGTTCTTACGAGCCGGATTAAAATCGGGGCAATTGGCCCCAATATTTCTGGTAGCGTAGGGAAAACCTAAGTAACTTACTTATCCTTTCGCAATGTATTTTTTTAGTCTTTATTGACAGTCCTTAGTAACCACGGAAAGTCCGCCGTGACGTAAGAAGGGGAAAAGATGTAAAGTAATAAGGACACTTGAGCGCAGCGATAAAGTTTTATGTAGCTTGTGTACGCGATTTATCTAATTAATAATGTAGGCTATTAAACGTCGGCAAGCAGACAACATCAAAGGACTGCAACTTATGTACTGTAACTAGTATTTACTGTATATGTATTATTAGTTATTCTGTGGTTGAAGTCCGAGAAGGGAAAATAATTACACTATTTGTTGGAGTAATAAAATAAATAAATTTGAATTTGAGTTTAATCTTAGGCCTCCAGCAGGAAATATTACACTAAAGCAATAGTTTAATATGTTATGTAAATAATTATAAGAAAAACAATAAGGTTGTTACCTGTAACGGGTGGCTGCGGTTTTATAACAGGTCCTTGTGCTGTCTTCGGTATAGAGAACTCCGGGAGCCATTCATTTATTGCTTGTCTGGAAGAAATTTTACGACTGCTATATTTTGACCCCAAATTTATGTGCCTATAAATTGATACAATTTATAAGTAGACTAATCTAAAATAGTTGATTTAACATTTTTAGATATAATTCGGCTTATTTTAGTTTGCCTTGTAGAGGTCTAAGAAAATCCACTACCTCTTACTAACACGCGGGTGTTCGAAAAGATAAAGACAAAACACAAAGAGAAAGAGATGGGTAGAAGAATGTTCCCGGTAATAACTAAAAATAACAAAAAACTGCGAACCCGCCTGAAAGGCGTCCCAAACATGGGGTGGCCTATGCTTGAATTCGTTTTTAATGAATTTTATTAGAGAATTTTTGTGATATCAAAATAAACTTTCGTACTTTTTATATGGTATAGTCTGAATATGAACTTCCAACTGTATTTCCATAACAACAGTTCCTTCAGTATTACATTTTTTTTAATGGCAATTTTCAAGAATCTTACAAATATATAATAATAAGTGAGCCGATGTGAATAAAACATAAATATATAAATGTGTTCAAATATTGAATTATGTTCACCTTAAGGCCTGACGATGGTGGTACACATGCTTGCCGAGAGTGAGCGGGACCTCGTCTTCACAGACGCCTTGTTCCCCCTCGCGTTCCAATTTGATATCCCATGATACAGCTTCCACTATAATATGAACTCTTGTTACTACTGTATTAAAAATTGTATATATTATTTATACATTAATATGTGAAGGGAAACCGTAACCCTTTTCAAACATATTGCACGCAGGAGGAGTGTGGGATTTGGTATGATAAAAGTTTAGTTAAGTTAAACTAAAATTTGTTCCATTTGCCTATGCCCAGCAGTGGCATGTATATAGGCTGTAACTAAAAAAATTTGCCACCATTATATAGTAGTAAGATCCCTGGAGGACTGTCCCGACGGACTGACAAGATAGATGTCTCATCATAGAATACTATAATACATACATAGTAGAACGGGGGAGTGGGCGGAGCCGGCGTAGCCACTAAAATGTCACTAACACGTCAATTGACACGTATAAATGTCAACACGAGATGTGTTTTGACGTTACAATCGTTTCCAAATTTCGCATGCAAGCAAATTATTTAAAAAATGTCAAATTGTACCATATTTAGAAATAAATATGTATTAAAATTTAAAAGATTTTTTTAATGATGATCTTGAACATTAATCAAAAGTCTAAAATGAGTAAATTTATTCAGTCTGTCAACATAGCGGATCAAGCTTACAAAATAAAGTTGACAGCCATTCTATTGTTTATTATAGTATTCTATGAGGGAAACTGTAACCCTTTTCAAACATATTGCACGCAGGAGGAGTGTAAGATTTGGTATAATAAAAGTTTAGTTAAGATAAGCTAAAATTTGTACTGTTTTGTATGGTGAGTGCAGAGACCCGGAGACGCTTTTTACTGGAAACGAGGCATTCCATCTTAGTCCTCACGAGTGACAACGCATGCATCTGCGTTTTAATTATTAATCAAGGATGTATGTAGATGCCACAGCATCCACTTACCACCAGGTGGACTGTATCACCTGTCGCCCTTATTCTATAAAAAAAACATATTGTATCCGTTCATACTACCATTGTCTTAAAGTAAGTTTCAGAAAAATATCCTGAGGAAATTCTACATGTCATTTTTTTATTTTATAAACAGAAATGTCAAAAAAAATCAAAACAAGTTAGTTAGAAAGATTGTGTCAGCGCGACGGAAACAACCTTGTCCTTAACCTCTCTCAGAAATAAGGCGAGGCCTATGCCCAGCAGTGGCATGTATATAGGCTGTAACTAAAAAAATTTGCCACCATTATATAATAGTAAGATCCCTGGAGGACTGTCCCGACGGACTGACAAGATAGATGTCTCATCATAGAATACTATAATACATACATAGTAGAACGGGGGAGTGGGCGGAGCCGGCGTAGCCACTAAAATGTCACTAACACGTCAATTGACACGTATAAATGTCAACACGAGATGTGTTTTGACGTTACAATCGTTTCCAAATTTCGCATGCAAGCAAATTATTTAAAAAATGTCAAATTGTACCATATTTAGAAATAAATATGTATTAAAATTTAAAAGATTTTTTTAATGATGATCTTGAACATTAATCAAAAGTCTAAAATGAGTAAATTTATTCAGTCTGTCAACATAGCGGATCAAGCGTACAAAATAAAGTTGACAGCCATTCTATTGTTTATTATTCTATGAGGGAAACTGTAACCCTTTTCAAACATATTGCACGCAGGAGGAGTGTAAGATTTGGTATAATAAAAGTTTAGTTAAGATAAGCTAAAATTTGTACTGTTTTGTATGGTGAGTGCAGAGACCCGGAGACGCTTTTTACTGGCAACGAGGCATTCCATCTTAGTCCTCACGAGTGACAACGCATGCATCTGCCTTTTAATTATTAATCAAGGATGTATGTAGATGCCACAGCATCCACTTACCACCAGGTGGACTGTATCACCTGTCGCCCTTATTCTATAAAAAAAACATATTGTATCCGTTTGTAAATGCTCGTATAAGGGAGCGTTGATAAATAGAGCGGGTTTGCTGGCGGGATGTTAACTGGAGAGCATACAGTAGCAGTTAGATGAGCAATAAATAACACTTCTTGAGAAATTTCTTCTTGTTTTATTTCTTGATTCCTTATTATTACATTGCCGGATTTGGAATAATTTACCACGAAAAACGCCCCTTTTTTATAAGCGGCTGTAACCAATCATATTTAAGAAAAAATCGCATACGGCATTAGTGAATCTATTGACCAATCAGAGCGCCGAGTAACCTTTTCTAAGAGAGATTCACAATTTCCTTAATAAACGTGGTAAAACATTCCTTACAATATTTATATTTATTCCTAACGATAGATACAACTTATTTCTATTATTCTAAACATAAATCATTCAATAAACCTTTATTTTACATTTATAAAAAATAAAAATAGTTTCGCGGTCGCCTCACGGTTTAGCTCCGTAGTAGGACTATATTTTTTGCTGAACATACAAGTGGCGCCGCCAAGAGGTAGGAATGTACAACACTTTTTCAGGAATTATGCTTAAGAATCTATACAATATTTTTTCATGAAATTTAAATCTTTCTCATAATGAAGTAACATTATACAGCGATTAGTTGACATATTAATGTTTCTTTTGAAGTACTTTAAAGGAAAAAGAATTATATTAATCACTTATATGTTAAATAGCTCTTAAAGTTATGATAAAAGAAATCTTACTAGAAAATAAGCTTATACTTGCGTCTAATGTTCTAATCAGACCTAAATAATATTAAATAGATTCATATAAGTCACTTTAAGATAAAAATAGAAGTGTTTAATTTACTTTCCTGTTTTTTCAGCACTAATCAGTCTTTACACTTAGCTTTATTTTATAAATAGGAAACAGTTAAGATTAATACCATCACCTAATTTTAAATCACTGATAAGAAGTAATTATGATTAAATGCTAACACTTAGTTTTTAATTCACTGATAATAAATAATTAATATTAAATGTTCGAATTCACTTTGTCGTCGCTAACATTCTCCCCCACGGTGCGTAGCACTGCATCCTCTGGAGGCGACGACTCCGCTGGCACCAGCACGATGACACGTCGAGTTGGACGGCGAAGTATTCCGCCTGATGTCCGCACGTCCAGCACCCTGGTTCTTCCGTCTGGTCCGGGATAGGTTTTGACGATTTCACCGCGAGGCCATGAGTTTCGCGGTAATGTGGCGTCCACTATTAGCACGATGTCTCCTTCCCTTGGGTCTCTGGTTTCTTTCCCCTCGAGTTTCCTTGGCATCAGGAGAGGTAAGTATTCTTTAATCCACCTTTTCCAGAAGTGGTCTGCGAGTCTCTGGGTGGTTCTCCAGCTTGCCTTTCCGATGAGCTCCGTGTCGCTGAACTCTCCCGGCGCCATAGCTCCGCATGATCTTCCCAGCAGAAAGTGGTTCGGTGTTAGGCTCTCCTCGTCTCCTGGGTCCATGCTGATCGGGGTGAGAGGTCTCGAGTTGACGATGTGTTCAACCTCAGTCATTAGCGTATGGAGTACTTCCTCGGGCGGGCTCTTCTCGTTGAGGACTACTGCTACATAGGCTTCTTCACTCGCATCGGAGAATGTGTGTAGCTGTCCTTTTCTGCCTTTGGGTGAGACGCACCTCGGGATCTTCAGCCTCGTTAATGTTGACACTTCTTCCAGGTATTTCATCCAGACTTCCTTTTGATGTTCGTTGATTGGTTCATCCCAGTCTATTTTCTTTCGCCAGATGTCTTGGATTAGTTTCTTTCCTTGTATTAGAACTGGTGTAGCAAAACCCATTGGATCGAAGGTGGACATTACTGCGCTTGTGACTTCTCTTTTTGTTGGAGTCCTTCTGCCGTCTTGCAGGTCCTCCGGCGTGTTGCGTAGCCCGACGTTGAAGGCTAATGTATCTTCTTTCACCAGCCATCTTAGTCCCAGAGTCTTCTCTTCCTTGGTCAGTTGTAAGGAGTTTTCTTTGTTTGCGTCTTCTACCTCTGATATTACCCCCGAGTTGTTGCTGGCCCATCCCTTCAGATGAAAGTTTGCTCTTGCGTGAATGTCTTTCACTTCTTTGGATATTTTCTTTGCTTCGGTTGTAGATGCGAAGCTCTGCAGATAGTCGTCCATGTAGTGGTTTCTCTTAATTGCTTTCACTGCTTCAGGATGAGTGTTCTTAAATTCCTCTGCATTCTTGTTCATTACGTATATGGCTGTTGCAGGTGATGACGCTGCCCCGAAGATGATTGAAGACATTCTATACTCTTCAGGCTTGCCGGTTCTTCGGTTTCCGCGCCACAGGAACCTGAGACTGTCTCGGTCGTCTTCTCTGACTTTTACTCGAAGAAACATGTCTTGTATGTCTGCCATGACGGCTACTGGTCCCTCTCTGAAACGCAGCAGTACTCCGAATAATGATTGTAGCAAGTCCGGGCCCGAGAGCAAGGCGTCGTTGAGGCTCTTTCCTTCATATTTGGCAGCTGCGTCGAACACTATTCTTAGCTTCTTCTTGACTGGGTGTACAACAGCGAAGTGGGGTAGGTAGAATGTCCTTCCTTCGTTAGAGTTTTCTGGAGCCTTCTCTGCGTATCCTTTTTCGATTAGACTCAGAATCTGCTCCTCGTAGTGCTTTCTTGCTTCTTGATCACGATCCAATTTTTTCTCGATGCTAACCAGGCGTCGAACAGCTTGATTGTAGTTGTTGGGCAGGTGTTCATCTTCTTTTTTCCACAGGAGTCCCGTTTCATATTGACCGCTTGGCAGTTTCTTGGTAGTTTTCTCGAGGGTTTCTAATGCTCTTCTGTCGCTGTCGTTAGATGGTGAACGATTTTGGATCCCTAGAGACTCTAATTGGAAGTGTTCTCGGACGAGGTCTTCTATGTCTTCCTTGCCAGTGGTCGCTCTGCCATAATGAGTGAAGTGTACTGTGGCAGTTGTTCCTGTTTCACATCCGTGTAACACCCACCCTAAATTCGTGAGGGAAGCTACAGGATCTGATGGTTTGCCCTTCTTCAGCTTTCTTGTCACTATCAGTCCCCAATTGTCTTGGCCTATCAGTAGCTTGGGCCTCTCGGAGAGGTAGAGGAGTTGATTTTCAATTGCCTTCAGGTGCTCACAGTTTCTCACGGTGTCCTTGTTTATGCATTGTTCAGACAGCTTCAGGTCGTCGATGGTTCTTGCTACGATAGTTCTCTTTTCTTTTCTATGAGCCCCTTTTATTTTGAACTGGATCTTCTGTGAACTATCTTTTCTTAACACCTTTCCGCCAACGGTTTCGATCGTGAGTTTTTCTTTCTTTCCTTCGACTCCGATTTTTTCAGCAATTGATGCGTCTAAGAGTGTGACCGTTGACCCTTCGTCTAGTAGTGCTAATACGCGAACTTGTCCTTTTGGGCCATAGAGGTTCACGGGGATCATCTTTAGGTAGGCCTTTTCTTCTCCTTTGGCGTTATGGATTGAGGCGACCTTTTCTTCTGAGATGCTATTGGTGTCTTTTGCTTCTTTTTCTATCGACGCCGGTGGTTTGTCAGAATGTAAGATGGTATGATGCCATCTTTTACACAGCTTGCAGACTGGTGCTTTACAGTTGATTCTTGAGTGTCTGAATCGAAGGCACTTGAAGCATATCTTTGCCTTCTTGGTCATATCCCATTTTCCATTCAGGTTGGCTTCTTTGAACCTTTTACATTCTAATGCGAAGTGTTCTTCCCCACAGAACGGACACGACTTCTTATATTTCTCTTTTGACGCTTCTTGAACCAAATGAACGGGTTTTCTTATTCCTCTTCTTTGTTCTGAGGGCGCTTCGGGCGGGGCGAAGTCTCCGCACATGTCGGCTTCTGTTTCTAGGAACGCTTCGATGAGTAATAGCTCCTGAATTTCCTCGTCTCTTCTGCTTCTGTGGTAGGCGAACCAACGGAACTTCATTGACGTCGGCATCTTGTCTACTATAACTCTCAGCGTTTCAGGTGAACTGAGATACTGTGGTTTCTTCAGGGCTTTGATTGTTTCGACTGCGTTCTTTACTTTGCTTGCAAATATGCATATGTCGCTCGGGTTTTCGCCGACTCTTGGGAGGTTCTTCATTTTTTCTAGTTCTGCTAATGCTAGTGCTCCAGGTCTTCCGAATCTTGCTTCTAGTCCCTTGATCACCTCGCGTGGGTCTTCGGCGGTGAATAGCAGGCTTTGGACGGCTTCTCTAGCTTTTCCTTGGATCGCTATTCTGAGGCGTGCTAGGTTTTGATTGCTACTGAAAGAAGCAGCCGTATCCTCGTATGATCTTTTGAAGGCTAACCATTCTTCGCAGGCCCCGTTGAAGTGAGGTAGTTCTAGGTGCTTCGGTGAAACGGTGTCACGTGATTTTTCTGATAGCTTTAGTATGACTGAAGCTAGTTCCTGGATGTCACTTTTCTTTTCTTCTGCCTCTATTGGTTTGTGGTTCTTATTAGGCATGTCTCCGGTCTGGATGAACCAGCGTTCGACTTCTCGAGTTCGCTCGAACAGCTCTTCTCCGGCACCATCTTCATCTTCTGATTCCGCGGTGAGAAGTTCTAATTCCGCTTGAGCAACTTTTGACCGCGCTTCTGCCAATTCTAGTTCCCTTAATGCCATTGTCATCTTTGCTTGCGCTTCTGCTCTCTTCCTATGCGACGAGCGAACGGAAAGCGTGTCTGGATCGCGGGTCGTCTTCTTAGGGTGAGGCTGCTGCAGAGTCTTCATTGCGACACTTCTTTCTTGAATCTGCGGCGTTGGATGACTTCCTTCTTGGTGAGGAACTGACGCTTCGACGGTGCGTGTCGGGGGGGTGGTATGGGTTACGTCCCCTGGTGTTGATTCTTTTCCGGCAATGTTTTTGTTAAGAAGTACGGGTTGTCTGTGTACGCTGCTGGGCGATGCTCTTGTAAGCGTCGATCGATCTGAAGTTGACGTGTTGGTAGCCGTCGTGTTTGTAGAATCACTCGGCGTATTCATGCTCCAATCCGTCGTACTGGTACCCGTAGTGGCGTTGCTTTCACTCGTAGTCTTCGACTGCACTGATTTTGATCTTGTATTTGAAGGCATCTTCCTAGTTTTCCTTAAACCCGATCCGGCTTCTCGAAGGACCAATGTAAATGCTCGTATAAGGGAGCGTTGATAAATAGAGCGGGTTTGCTGGCGGGATGTTAACTGGAGAGCATACAGTAGCAGTTAGATGAGCAATAAATAACACTTCTTGAGAAATTTCTTCTTGTTTTATTTCTTGATTCCTTATTATTACATTGCCGGATTTGGAATAATTTACCACGAAAAACGCCCCTTTTTTATAAGCGGCTGTAACCAATCATATTTAAGAAAAAATCGCATACGGCATTAGTGAATCTATTGACCAATCAGAGCGCCGAGTAACCTTTTCTAAGAGAGATTCACAATTTCCTTAATAAACGTGGTAAAACATTCCTTACAATATTTATATTTATTCCTAACGATAGATACAACTTATTTCTATTATTCTAAACATAAATCATTCAATAAACCTTTATTTTACATTTATAAAAAATAAAAATAGTTTCGCGGTCGCCTCACGGTTTAGCTCCGTAGTAGGACTATATTTTTTGCTGAACATACAAGTGGCGCCGCCAAGAGGTAGGAATGTACAACACTTTTTCAGGAATTATGCTTAAGAATCTATACAATATTTTTTCATGAAATTTAAATCTTTCTCATAATGAAGTAACATTATACAGCGATTAGTTGACATATTAATGTTTCTTTTGAAGTACTTTAAAGGAAAAAGAATTATATTAATCACTTATATGTTAAATAGCTCTTAAAGTTATGATAAAAGAAATCTTACTAGAAAATAAGCTTATACTTGCGTCTAATGTTCTAATCAGACCTAAATAATATTAAATAGATTCATATAAGTCACTTTAAGATAAAAATAGAAGTGTTTAATTTACTTTCCTGTTTTTTCAGCACTAATCAGTCTTTACACTTAGCTTTATTTTATAAATAGGAAACAGTTAAGATTAATACCATCACCTAATTTTAAATCACTGATAAGAAGTAATTATGATTAAATGCTAACACTTAGTTTTTAATTCACTGATAATAAATAATTAATATTAAATGTTCGAATTCACTTTGTCGTCGCTAACACCGTTCATACTACCATTGTCTTAAAGTAAGTTTCAGAAAAATATCCTGAGGAAATTCTACATGTCATTTTTTATTTTATAAACAGAAGTTAGAAAGATTGGGTCAGCGCGACCGAAACTACCTTGTCCTTAACTTCTCTCAGAAATAAGGCGAGGCCTATGCCCGGCAGTGTCACGTATACGAGGTGTGTTCAAAAAGTAAGGTGACTTTTTGAATTTCGCGGGCAACGCACATTCGATTTTCGATTTTTGTATTTTGTTGCGTTGGTACACATGTCCTGAGCGTATGTTTCAAGTTTGAAATGTATAGCATGTTTAGTTTATTTTTGACAGTTACAAAGGTCAGACGTACTTTGGTGTGCTCGGCGATTTTTATTCTATCAAAAAAATGGATCAAAGAATTTGCATCAAATTTTTGTAAAAAATGGAATTACGTGCTCCAAAACACTTGAAATGTTGACAGTGGCATACGGTGAGTCTACTCTTAGTAAAAAAAACGTTTATAAGTGGTACAAGCTCTTTCAAGATGGCCGAGAAGATGCCAATGACGAACCTCGCTCTGGACGCCCCAGCACGTCAACAACCGATGAAAACGTTGAAATAGTGAAGAAAATTGTTTTGGAAAATCGTCGAATCACTATCAGAGAAGTTGCGGAGGATGTTGGCATATCGGTTGGCTCTTGCCATGAAATTTTTTCGGATATTTTGGGCATGAAACGTGTGTCAGCGAAATTTGTTCCAAAATTGCTCAATTTCGACCAAAAGAACCGTCGCATGACAATCGCTCAAGAGCTATTGGATAATGTCAACAACGACCCAGATTCGCTCAAAAGGGTCATAACAGGTGGCGAAACATGGGTATACGGTTATGACGTCGAAACTAAGACTCAATCGTCCCAGTGGAAGCACACTGAATCACCATGACCAAAAAAAGCACGCCAAGTTCGATCAAATGTGAAGGTTTTGCTTACAGTTTTCTTCGACTGTAGGGGTGTGGTGCATCATGAGTTCTTGCCACAAGGTCGTACGGTCAATAAGGAGTATTACCTTGAAGTTATGCGCCATTTGCGAGAAGCAATACGTAAGAAACGTCCCGAATTGTGGGTAAACAATTCATGGTTTTTGCATCACGATAATGCACCTGCTCACTCATCGTTGCTTGTGAGAGGTTTTTTGACCAAAAACAACACTACAATCATGCCTCAGCCACCATATTCACCGGATTTGGCCCCATGTGACTTTTTCCTGTTCCCAAAACTGAAGAAACCCATGAAAGGACGAAGATTTGCAACGATTGAAGAGATAAAAACTGCATCGCTGAAAGAGCTGAAGGCTATACCAGAAAGTGATTATCAGAAATGCTTTGACGATTGGAAAAAGCGTTGGCACAAGTGTATTATATCTGAGGGGGATTACTTTGAAGGGGACAACATAAATATTGATGAATAAATAAATAGTTTTTCATAAAAATATAAAGTCACCTTACTTTTTGAACACACCTCGTATAGGCTGTAACTAAAAATTTTTTCCACCATTATACATATAATAGTAAGGTCCCTGGGGGACTGTCCCGATCGAATGACAAAATTGAATGTGTCATTACCAGTAAAACAGTCTATTGCTCCAAGGGGCATTATTCACAAGGAACTGAAAATGTTGGGCCTGTTATTTGGACGTAATTTATAGCGTTATTTAAATGTAATATCATAACCCCTCGTATGTCGGCCATTCATCATTTTGGCCAATATGGCACATAATACGTGGTAGGGCCATGCTGCAGTTATATTGGTAGTATAGTTGTAGCACGAATGGGTCGGCTCGACCGGGGAAGGACCAGGCTCTCACAGAATACCAGCGTGAAATAGTAGCTTAATGCTGCTGCGTTTCGTTTGGTGAGTGTAGAGAACCGGAGACCCTTTTACTGGAAACGAGGCATTCTATCTTAGTTCTCAAGGTCGACAATGCATCTGCATTTTGGTTTGTAATCGGGGATAGATGTAGATGTCTATGTGCCGCAACAACCACTTACCATCAGGTGGACTGTGTGCTCGTTTATCACCATATCCTATAAAAAAAAACTGTCGAGCACTTCCCGAAGTACTTCCAGACTACTTCCTGCTGTTCATTAAAATGACTATTTCCAAGACATTTTATATAAAAGATATATTAAAATCATATATCAATGGAAACTTTATTAAATAAGCTATCAGACTATGTATATCTTGAATACAGGTTTACTTCGAAAGTGATACTAATTTGAAAATGAAAGTAAGAAAAGTGTTTTTTACCCAATTTTCTGCAAAGGTGTAATAATTATAAATTAAAGCCTTTATTCGAAGTACTATTTGTTTTACTTGTACGTCCAAAGCATATTTAATTATAAAAAAATAAAAAAAAATCTTTCATAAATATTTTGTTTACGACAAGGTCGAGAAAGGCCTCACTTAGCTCTACTCGACATCGTGACAAAAAATAAGGAGGTTCACAAAAAACACATTATTAAATCAAATTTAGACAAAATCAATCATGCCGATGTATATGTTATATATATGTATGTTATATACAGGGTGTCCGGTTTCCGATGTCCGATACTTTAAGGGGTTAAAATACAATTAATTTTTCGACAAATCAGGGATCAATGATTTTTTTTCGCCATCAATAAAAAATGCCAGCACTTTAAAAAAAATTGTTGGCGAAGCATAGATGCTTGTATTAATTTAACAATATCTACCCAAGTAGAAGACTTTCAAAAACAAAATTGGTCTCAAATATTAGTTAATAGTGTAGACAATAAATCTAGATTCAAAATATTATTTTTTAATTTTTCGGTATTAGTAAAAAACATTTTTGAAAAATAAATTAGACAACAAATTGATGTTGTTTTTCAGATTCTTAGCTTTAAAAAAAACCATCGTGTTAACCAATTTTTTTTACTTGTTTTTATTATAATACAGAATATTTGCTATAAATGCACATTTAAATCTTAACTCTGAGTTAGATAGTTTAGGAACTATGGTAATTGTTACTTTTTGTTTATTACAATGAACGGGTACTCAAGCCAGCATATCGCTGTAACAGTTCAACAACAAAACAAAAACGTAACAAAGTCTAACAACAAACAATAATTATGTACAGTAAGTAGATTTACTTAAAACCAGGAATGTTATCACAACGCAGAGCGAGGGACGACTGCTCGACGGCACAAGCGCACACTGCACCCTTTTTACCTGGAGACAGCCGTTATTCTGTCTCGCTCGCACTGTTGTGCACAGCGTTTTTTACCTGCTCACACAAAGGATGCTATTGTGCTTGCTTACGATTCCTTGAATTATTGAAGAATTTTATCTTACTCACTGGAATGGGTGTTTAGTTATCTAATATCGGGGTAGAGGCACTTTGAACAGTTACATTCAAATTATCATAGCTCCTAAACTATCTAACTCAGAGTTAAGATTTAAATGTGCATTTATAGCAAATATCCTGTATTATAATAAAAACAAGTAAAAAAAATTGGTTAACACGATGGTTTTTTTAAAGCTAAGAATCTGAAAAACAACATCAATTTGTTGTCTAATTTATTTTCTCAAAAATGTTTTTTACTAATACTGAAAAATTAAAAAATAATATTTTGAATCTAGATTTATTGTCTACACTATTAACTAACATTTGAGACCAATTTTGTTTTTGAAAGTCTTCTACTTGGGTAGATATTGTTAAATTAATACAAGCATCTATGTTTCGCCAACATTTTTTTTAAAGTGCTGCCATTTTTTATTGATGGCGAAAAAAATCATTGATCCCTGATTTGTCGATAAAATTAATTGTATTTTAACCCCTTAAAGTATCGGACATCGGAAACCGGACACATTGTATATGTATGTTATATATATGTATGTTATACATATCATATATATGTTCAAATAGTTTGTTATCACTCGACGCTATATTATGGCGTTTGACAGATGTGCATATTATTTGAGACGCCATAATATGGCGTTTGGACAGCCGAGGGGGTAAGAGATAAAAAAATAATAAAAAATCAACAAGCGTTGATCATGAGCTATATGAGATGAGTCTACTTGGCCAGTACGAGGCCGCTAGATTATGAGGAATTATTTGACCTTCTCGAGAATATATAACTTACTGTGCGCAGGCGCGTCGAGACTGCAGCTCGCCCAATGAGCCAGAGTCCATATCGGGATCATATTCGCGTTGTATTCGCAGTTGGGGTTGGTCAGCACACCTCGAAGCAACGGGATCAATTCCGGCGATCGCCCGCAATAAGGCCCTGGGAACAGGAATTGTGAGCACAATCTTTTAAAGTAATTTTTAGAAAGTGAAGAGCGCTACCACATTGCTTCAAGAAGTCTGAACTTACCTTATGAGAAGAGGGCCAAGAAACTTACAAATAAACAAATTTCTTACAATAATTATCTAATTAAATAATAATTCCTTTATTCATAACAAGTAGACTGTTGAATAAAACTATTATTTACGGATTTTATCGCGTTTAATTACAACTTCAATTTATTTTTATTATCCCGACGTTTCGGGTGCTTTACAGCACCCATGGTCACGGGGGGGGGGGGGGGACTGAGATGTTTGACGTCCCAATGTCATAGTTAGTCTGGCTACCTTCAGTTTTTGAATATAAATTTTTGGTCCGATTTACGCAAAACGAGCTTTAGTATCATGAAGTCTTGCATTGGTATGCTTGGGTTTGGGTTTAGTTTTGTTAATTATAGGATCCCAAGCAGATGGCAGCACCCATCCATCTTCTCTATACGAAAATTTCGTATGTAAAGACCTATTATTAGTATCGTATTACCCGTCTAGTAGTACATAGAAGTCGTTGGTGTGGAGCAAGAAATTTTGTAAATAAGTGGGATTAGCCAATTGATTTTTTACAACCGTTAACCGTAATAGAAAACTATAAAATGAAATATTAATTGGAATGACATATCTTAACGATAAGTCATGCGACTTAACACTGATTCCATACAATTATATAATTTTCTAGTGGAGTTAACCATTGTAGAAAGTCACCTTGGTTAACGCCAGAGGTATGTTAACCACTCAGCCAGATGAAATACAATAACTTTTTGATGTAGTCCACTGTTTAACATAGAAACATCTAAGAAAGCACAGGTTGGCATGCATTACTTAAGTTACCCAGAATACTACATTAGCCTGGCAGGTTGGTAAACGCAGAGACATTACCACCACACTGGTAATTTTGTATTTACCCATAGTCAATTATTTCATGTGTATGTTAATTTATGATTAAAACGTATCAAAATATAAATTGATTCCAAAATTGTAAACTGTTACTGTTTTGACCATATTAATTGTTAGACAAAGTCATTCTCTAACAATTAAAATGGTCAGCACAATAAATAAATAACTAACCAAATGCATAAATAGTGAGACCACCTTCAGAACTATGACACATCTTACAACACTGTATGTGTCCAAATCCATAAAGCAGTTTCGGCTACAGAATATGCCAAAGAAATAGATAATATTCACGTGAAAAACATTACCCTCTTTATGTGGCAGTTGGGTAAAAGTTACACATAATGTAAGACAAAAATACCTTATTACTCACCTAAAAAGATCCTTTTCTGGTCATAATCATTTGCATGCAAATTGTCCCAGATGACTGGTGGTCGTCTTAGTACCTGAGTAATTTCTTCTATACATTCTGTTGTTAATATCTTCGATATAACTTTAGGACCTGTGAATATGAAATTGATATAAATGTTTAAAAAGACATTTAAACTCTGTGGACATTGTGGCCACAAAATTTGTGACCTCGGCAATCCTTCTTAAATACATGGTGGAGACATACTGCAGGTATATTATTATAGTTGTGGCACAAATAGGTCGTGTCGAAAAGGGTAGGACGACACTTTCACAGAATACCGGCGAAAAATTTTAACAATTATTATGGCTGAAAACGAAGCATTCAAGCTTAGTCCTCAGGGATGACAATCTATCTGAATTTTGGTTTTTAATCGAGCACAGCCATACATATCTCCGGGCCACCGCACCCATACACCTTCAGGTGCACTGTGTGCTCATTTAGCACCCTTATTATATAAAAAAATTGGGAGACACTCATATGTTAATTGACATTAAACGAGGATATTATCTCTGCACTCAATGCATTTATAGAAAGATAACCAGTAGCTTAGCTGTGTAATATTCACGTATATTTTCCAATCTTAATGAAACCCACCTGTTTTTTTTTCCTTTTTTTATATATAATATAAAATAATGGTGACAAACGAGCACACAGTTTGAATGATGGTAATTGGTTGCTGTGCATAAATAAAGACGCCTACGGCTATTATCAATTAAAAATCAAAATGAAAATGCGTAGTCACATCTGAGGTTAAAGATGAAATGCCTCTTTACCAGTGAAGGGTCTCTGCTTCTCCTCACTCACCATATGATAAACAACCAACATTATGGTGTTATTTCAGCAGCATATTGTTTGCAGCTGTGGTTATGTTATGTAAGGCAACAGAAAGGATGAGAAAATCATTTGAGCTTTTGTTCACGATCAGAAAAATTGCTGGTATTTTTAGGTCTAGCAATATTTTTGACCAAACGAAACCATAACAATTTACATAATTGTTATTTAGCAAGACATATTGTCTTTATAAACAATTTCGTGATCAGTTACAAATTTTGAATATTGTCTAAAGTTAGCAACAAAAGATATTTTAATTAATGGGATACTATATCCCCCTTAATTAAAATATCTTTCTCAGCTCAAATTCTAATTTCACCCCCACTTCTACCTGTATGCTACGTACCGACATGTTTGTAATCACTAATACTGTAAGTAGATAGTTTATAGTTCAGTTTGGAGGTAACTTTGGATTTTTTCTATCGAGAAAATTTTACGGAATAGTGTTTTCGTCTAACATAGTACTTAACATTAATCCTCAACTTTACGATATATTTATTTCAAAATTAATGCTGCAATATTTTCGGCATAACGGAGGATCTTGCTAAGCCATTTGAGATAGTATTTTAATTTTTCCCTTACGAAGTAGTGCAAGTTGCAAAAAATCGGTTACTGGGAGCGAATTTGCCTGCCAAGTTGTAGCAATTAAGTTAAATTGTCCTTATTATCAAAGAGGTATGATAAAACACTACAGATAGATAGACTAGTCTTTCAGATACTCTTATCTAATAAATACACGAAGAGAAAATAAAACAAAATCCATGGAGTTTAGTCATGACCCTCCTAAATAGTATAACAATGGAAACATTTACACATTAACGTCACCCAAACAAGCAACAAATTTTAACCTTGAATGGGTCATTATCACGTTAGTTCACAAGCTGTGACTGTGACATTGTTGTCAAATACAAGCATTCAGAGATGCCAGGATAGAATTTAAAGCAAAGTATACCAAGTGTATGATGCCTTTCTACAATTTGATGAATAATTTCCATAGTCTTACTTTAGTATAACAGATTTAGTTTCAGTTAGGATATGCTAAGGTAAATGAAATATTACTAAGCCATTTTATTTGAAGAAATATGGATTTTGGAATGATTTTCCTATAATCGTTATAATTGTTGTGCCAGCTCAGGGGTTTAGCGCTCGCGCACAATACACGACAAACCGGGGTTTGTTTCTTGTTGGCACCTAATTGTAACTTTAAGGGCTGATTTACCACATGCTTAGTGGTGAAGGAAAACATTGTCAGGAAACTGGCATGTCTGAGAAATTACAAAAAATATTTAGAATGCATGTGAAGTTCGCTAATACACATAGGGGCAACGCGACAGATATTCAATCATCATCATCATCATCATCATCATTACAGCCCTTCACAAGTCCACTGCTGAACATATGCCTCCCCCAAGGAATGCCACAAAACACGGTCCTGAGCCACCTGCATACATCGACTTCCCGCATGCCTTACCAGGTCGACGCTCCATCTAGTGGGGGATCACCCTACACTACGCGTACCGGTACGAGGCTGCCACTCGAGAACCTTTTTTTTCCATCAGTTGTCGGTTCTTCGAACTATATGGCCAGCCCATTGCCACATCAGCCTACTAATCCATTGGACTATGTCGGTCACTCTGATTCTACTGCGGATATCCTCATTTCTAAGTTTATCGCGCAGAGAAACCCCGAGCATTGCCCTCTCCATAGCTCGCTGAGCGACTGTTATGTTAGTTTAGCAGTGAATATTTTTTAACCATTAAAAGGCTGTGCTTCAACTACTATCTCGCCAGTTGGTAAGTGTGGGGAAAGCCAGATAGGAAACTGAACTGACTTAACTTAAAGAAGCCTATTCACTCTTGCCTTGAGCATATCAACGTTGTAATCGAATGGAAAGAAAGGTGCTGGAAAAAATATTACTCTTTCTTTCTGTACAAACTTAAAATGTTGTTAGAAAAGATCTCAGAAAACTCACCTGTCCACATAATGTCAATCTGCTGTGATAGCTTACTGCCAAGGGTTATAAGATACTCAGAACTATTGACGGTTGGTACAGCCCTAGTAGAACAATACTGAGTTGGGCACAGCAGGAAACGTGGGCATCCCAGATGTTGATGGATTTCATTAGTAACGGATACCTAAAAAAATCATAACATACTGCAAGTAAATGACTATTGTAATTCAGAGCACATCACAGCCACAGTACAGTGCAGTGTTTTATGGCTGCATCTAGAATGGGTTGGCTTGATTGGGGAGAAGGGAAGGTTCACTCTCCTACAGTACACCGGTGTGTAATACATAGTATGCAACATAATACTCCATTCCATGAGTGAGAGGAACTGGAAACACTTTAAATTAGTAAAGAGGAATTCCATCTTCGTTTTGATAACATATCTGAATTTAAATTTTAGGTAAGTGAAGATCCATAAATAGAAAATTTGCTTATATAGATTATCCAAAGTCTATTTATTCTTGTTTAATGTCAAATACTTCAAATATTCTAGCAATATGTACAATATTCTAATAAATTATAATAGACTAGCTGGTACCCGGCGCATTGCAGCTGCAGAAGAAATGATCACAGAAGTACCATTTTAAATATTGTTTAATTGGGAAAGATAATAGATTCATTGAATGATATATAACTCTCAAATAAATTTGTCGTTAGGATACGCGTGCCACATAGCGTAAGTTAATTGTACTATGCCTATAACCTTCATGGAAGTGCATGTAATAAGTTGACAAAGTTTTACCGCAATCTGACTGATGAATGGTATAGCAGCACATAAAATACGAACAAACAAATATTAATTTTTATATATTAGATAGATAACATTGCAACCAACACAGTCTTATAATATGTAAAATTTCAAACAGGTAGTATGACTGGATTAAGATTAGTTAAGGTTGAATTTTTAAAATATATTATGCAAAATCTCATTAATCATTATCATTAACATCAAGTCGTATATATCCAATGCTAGGCATGGGTCTCTCGCACTGTATGGAAGATTTGTCTTAATTGTCTCACCTTTAACACTGTTCTCTGACTTTTTCATCTTTTTTACTGCTAAATTACTATATTTACAAAAATGATTCTTACTTGCGCATGTGCAAAACTCTGGAAGATCTGTTTGTCTGCCTCACTCATCTCTGGTTCAATGTCATCAAACAGTAGTGCAAAACAGGTGCATCCAAATTGGGACACCTGTAAAACACATTTAGACACTAAGAATAAAGATATTTCTAGTACATGGTGACCTAAAACCACATTTAAGTCACGCTCATGCAGGACTTAACTAGTCGATTATTGCATGGTATGTTTTACGTCACGCTTAAAATTTATATTTTATAATTTTTAAAAGATTTAAACAATTATTAAAACATTACTCGTTTCGCTCATGCAACTTCACACGGTTCAATAATCGGCTACTTGTCCCTTGTATTGTAATGCACTATTATGTGTTCATCAGCATTGTTTTGTTCAAAGTAATCTACTAATATACAAATACACATAAATAAATAAAGATGTCGGTCTATAATATCAAAATAACTGTTTTTCATTAAGCTCAAGAGGCATTGCATGCTGTTGCATTTTTATTGCAAGTTTTTCTTTGTATGTACCCTATCTAATCTTCGAAATGACTCAACAGATTTTAATGTAACTTTGCAAACGGATAGAGAGTAGTGCTAGGATTCGTCTATACAACACGTAACATAATTAACGCACTTTGAGAAAGTAGTCTATTCAGAATCGTTTACTGATTCGATTCCTATCATTTTTAATATAGGTATTTTTTTATCCCAAAAATAATTAAAACTACGTAAATTACAGACACACTAAATCTGTACAGTCAAAACAATCTGAAATGGACCGTAACTTAAGGCAATAAGACTTTTAAGAGTGCAGTTTTACTTGTATTATAACTAATTCGGTCATTCAATAAAAATAAAGAAAAATTAACTTTATTTCAAGCACGTTAAAGTCTTTGCGTTCGTGGATTTGTACTGTGACCACAACATTCTTCCAGAATTAGTATAACTAATTTCAAAAATAATCAGTGCATAAAAATGTTTAACTAAAAACTCAGTGTATGTATTATGATTACAACATAATATACTAATTGGGGTGTCTGAGGGTATGCGTTAATTATGTTACATATTGTATATGGTGATTGGTATGTGGTATATTTAACACTTTAACAGCCGATCACGTATTGGGTACGTAGCGCCGCTCTTTCCTCAGGACGCCGATGAGGTACAGAGTATGTGATCAACCTTCTAATCGTTTTGTTTAAAATCACGCATTGAGTACGTCATCGGCGCGTAACCTTTGCCGAGGGTGTTTGAAATTTGAAATGCGGTGCGGGGTATAGGGTTATATCGGCTGCGCTGCGGTACCATTGCTACACTGAGCTCCGAAAAAAATAAAAAGTGGCAAGAGTGTGTAAAATTTATGCTAACATATCAAAGAAAGAAAATGGGAAATGTGGACGAAAAGAAACTGTTTTTTATATTAAATCACACAATTACAAATTACGCTGGTTGATATATGTAATATGTTTATGTTAGAGTTTTGGTTTTCTTTTTATTTCCGGTTTGGTCTCGGATCTCTACACTCACCATATAAGACACGTTTGGATAGACAACCCCCTTCTTACCCTTTTCTGCCACTAAATAGCAGTGTCTGCACTACTGTGTTTCAGTGTGAAGGGTTAAGAATGACAATATAATTTCAAGCCGTAAGGCACTACATCTTAGTCTTCAGAGATGACAATACATCTGTAACCTACTTCGTTTAAAGTTGGCTGTAGGTGATAATGAACTCCAGTATCCACTTACCATCAGGTAAGTGGGCAATTCATTTGTAATTTAAGTTTTATTAAAAAAAAATATTTATAAGCTATAAGACTTCAACACCATTTGACGACAAAACTAAGAGTGTTAAAAGTCAAGCCTGTCACCCAAAAGAGTAGGTAGAGATTATGGACTTAATTAAGGTTACATTCATGGGGTAATAAAAGAATACAAGAACTTTAAATTAAAAAAAATCTTAACAATCTACATAAACACGGTGTTGTCAAGAAGATGCTGCTAAGATAAGCAGATAAATAAGATAGCAGCAGCTTCCTGATAATACTTAGTAATGAATACCATTTCTCAGGACAGCTAGCTATGACCCGATTTATTTCCATATCTCAGCTTTTACAACACCTATGGGATGAATGGGGAAATGGATAATGTATGTCATAATAAGTTTAAGGTGATATGGGCGCCAAAAGCCGATTGTTCATGCTTTAAAAGTGCAATTTTTTGTCATTAAAAACTATGAATTCACATTTTATTTTAAATTCATTATGAAAGTTGAAGATTTTTCATAGTGAATTATGAAAAAGATCGCAGTTTCTTCAAAATCTACAATCACTACTACTACAAGTGAAAAAGCAGTTTCATTTGAATGTAATGAAACCAATTTCAATTAAATTCAGGCTATGTGTTCACCGGTAAATACGTGAGTGAATTATGGGTTTATTTTTCAATAAAAGAGTATATATTATTTTAAAAAGAAATATCAAATAAATATTGTGTGATTAAATAGCGCACGGACCGACCAAACAGTCCATATAAAGCGTGAAAAATCAGCTTTTGGCGCCCACTTCACCTTAAAAATGTCCTGTATTGTGCTTAAGCACAATACAGGACATTTTATTGTGCATAAGGAACATTATTGATTTAATGAATTATTTGAATACCTGTTCTAGCTTTCTCTTCAAAGTTGTAATCTCCTTTTGACTGCTGTAAGTAATATCAAGGCCCGGAGAGAGTGCATAACAGAAAGTGATGCCTTGCAACTTGGCAGCAGCTATCAGAGATGTAAGATGCTCTGCCTCTTCTACTGTATACAACTCACGCCAGTAAGCTCTATGCTTGTAGTCATCTTTCGGTGCATAAACATAAATATCCATTCCCCATTTCTTTAACCTATAAGTAACTATATTATTAACACTACTCAACAATTTGTTTGACACTAGAATCTAGACTATATGTAAACATTTATTACCTCAATAAATCAAAAATAAATTAAATACAAATAAAAAAATATATAGGCATAGAATACAATATTTTGGGTAACCTACAAGGGAAATATGCATGTGATATTAAATATTTGGAACTGTAGAAAAAAATACAACATAGGTAAACAAATAAAAAATAAATTTTACACAAATATAATTAACTAATAACCACATAAGGTGTTATAAAAGGTAACAGAGAGAAATTGAAACAGAAGATGGGAAGCAGTATCTGTCTGATGCCAACTCAATAATACTAAAAACATGATTGCCAACCTGCTTACCATGCATGGCCACTATGGCAAATATTCCCCCAACAAAACAACCTATGGAGAAGACCTATTTTCAGCAATAGACTTTCAAAAGGCTGTGTAAAGATGAAAATGGTTAACCACCTTTAGTATTTTTTCTAATAATTCTAATAACAAATACCTCTATTGTTAATAATGTTATAATTAGGTGAATCTGAAAATAACTCATATACAAGTTAAATTTACTCAAGATGTTTCACGTTATTTAAACTGACTCTCTACTAAAGTAGCATTGATTTATATAGAATTCTTTAGATAAGAATTAATAAAAAAATAAATATCATTTAAAAATCCATATAAAATATTTTGTACTAATAGGGGCTGTATTTTCATAAAAGATATAAATAAAAATCTTTTATGAAAATACAGCCCCTATTAGTACAAAATATATAGCAGCTTTTCACAATTATACCTATACTTACTTTTGAAATAAGTCTTTTCTTTGTTCAGTGGTCCACGGTCGGCCGTAAAAGCCTGCAATACATAAGATCAGGTCATTCACACTATCGTAGTCCAAACACATTTATGTGTAACTGTGAGACCATTAAAGAACTACTTGTTATTTGTTATCCAAAAAAAAAATATTACCTTCGACTACACCGCAAATAAAATCTTTACGTTTAGGGTTTGAGTCGTCAGGTGAACTTTCAGACATTGTAAAAGTAGATTGAATAATTCGCTACACCAGCACTTATAAAAGTACTCCAACTTTCGATAAATTTTCGCCGAATAATAACGTTCCGATAGTTTTTATATTTTTTGTGTTGTCGTTTTATAGAAAATTGGTCTCAAATGACAGCAGGGTTAAGACAAATTTTACCAATAATAAAACTTCAAAACCACGGTTATTATAAGCTTTGGACGTTATTCTTTGAAATAAAGCCCCAAAAATCCCCGAAATCTGCCAGAAATGGAATTAATACGGAATCCGAAAACTCAATTGTGATATGAATTGTAATGAATCTGTGGCTGTGGATGTGTCAAACTCAATAATTACCATAAACCATAAGACTTTTTGTGGTGGTTATGGTCGAATGGACTCGCCCGATTGTATTTTAGCCAGTAACAAGAAATAGGAAATAATTCTTACATAATAAATTGTTTAAAATCCCCCACAATAATCTAGTGAATGTTGGCCGCCGAGTTGGAATAGGGTAATACCCTACAGATACCAGTAACCTCATCGAATGGATTCGAGGTTTACATAAAGTGAACTTAAACTAACTTAAAGTAACATAACATAACATAAACACTCATGCCTGTCACCCAGAGGGATAGGCAGAGACTACGGACTTCCATTTGGAACGATCTTGACATACCTCTTTCGCCTCCTTTACATCCATATATCTACGCATACATGCTCGTCGGTTAAGGGTACTTCTAACGTGGCCCATTTTCAAAATATCGCCAATTTGGTCGATAAGCTATTTCCTAGGGCGTCCTTTCCCGACTCGGCCGTTCACATCTGCCATATAAATTTGCTTTGTCACTCTTTCCTCATTCATTCTTTCCACATGACCAAACCACCGAAGCATTCTTTCTTAATCCTGGCCACAACATCATCTTGCATACCACATTTATCTCTTATCACGCAATTTCTCACCCTGTCATTCAGATTCAACCCTAGCATATTCCTTAAAGACCGCATTTCTACAGCATTTATTCTACTTTCGTGCTTCTTCTGCCACACCCAGCTTTCACTACCATACATTAAAGTAGGGACTAACACAGCATTATGTATTACCATACGTGCCTGTTTTGACACATTCTGGTTCGTCATAATAGAGTGTAGTGCCACATTCACTCTATTTCCCGCATTTACTCGTCGTTATTTATCCCTATCATATCTACCATCCCTGCTAAATACACATCCCAAATACACAAACTCATCCACTAGCTCAATTAACTCTCCTTCTATTCTTATTTCACATACCGTTTTGCTTTCTTCTCTTTCAAAAACCATCACTTTCGTCTTACATGCGTTCACTTTTATTAGCCTTTCTTTTAATTTCCAGTTCATTAATGTAACCATCATTTGCAACTCAGCCGCCGATGACGCAAATATGACTTGATCATCGGCATACAAAAGGCATTTGACGGTTAACTCGCCCATTCTTAACCCACATTCTTCATCTTTCAAAGTTTGCAAACACCGGTCCATAAATAGGTTGAACAGCCACGGGGAAGCCACACAGCCCTGTCTGACACCTTTTTGGATGCCAAACCAGTCCGAGTAGACCCCATGATCCTGACACAAGCACTAGAGTCCCTATAAAGCGACCTCAACGCCTGTATCAAACCAGCGCTCAACCCATATGAGTACAGTGTTTGCCATAACACATTCCTATCCACTCTGTCATAAGCCTTTTCCAAGTCCATGAATGCACAAAAAAAAATCTGGTTTTTGGCCAAAAACTTCTCCGCAATCATGCGCATGGAAAAGACTTGATCTGTACACCCCATTCCCTTTCTTAAACCCGCTTGCACATCCCAAATTTTTCCATCAGTTTCTTTCATAACTCTTTCAATTAACACCTTAGCATACAGTTTACCCACAATACTAAGCAAGCTGATACCGCAGTAGTTTTTGCAGTCCTGCTGTGACCCTTTTTCTTTATATATTGGTACTATAACTGCTTTACACCAGTCATCCGGTACCCGTTTTAATTCCCAACATAAATTAAACAAGGTGTACAGCAGGCGTGCCACCACTCCCTCTCCAGCCCTTAGCATCTCGAGTGATACTCTATCATATCCAGCTGCCTTACCTGCTTTCATGCTTTTCATTGCTTTCATTATTTCATCTACACTTATCTCCATACCCCTTTCTACTTCTTTCGAAATTTCTAGTTCATTTAATTCAGACGACTCTCCACTCATAAATACGCTTTCAAAGTATTCCTTCCATCTGTTTAAATTCGAAACTTCATCATTCAGAATACATCCATTCTCGTCTCTTATAGCATTTGTTATAGGCTGTTTTGTATTTCCCCTGGCAGTTCTTACGAGTTTCTAGAAAATTTTTATGTTAGCCTGGAAATTATCAGATATCCTTCTATCATTCTTATCCGTTCTTTCTTTCTTTTTCCTTTCAACAACTTCTTTTACTCTCTTATTTAGACGTCTAAATTCTGCCTTTTTTCTTTCAATCTCATCATTCATACCAGAAGAATTACCAGCTTTGGTTGCTAGTAAATCTAACCATGATTTCTTCTTTGATCCAACTTCCAGCCGTACCTCATCATCCCACCATAACGTAATACTTTTCCTTTCATTTGTTCTCTTACTTACACCACATACTTCGGTGGCGGTATCCACCAAACCTTTCTTAATATTATCCCACACAGTATTCAAGTCTAAATCATTCATACACAACTCATTCAATCATCTAATATTTTCTCTCAGTCTACATTTATACTTCTCTTTCACATCTTCATCTTTTAACTTCTCTATTCTTATACGCTGTAACGCAGTGGTAGACACAGATGTCCGATGCCGCCAACGCTTGAAAAGACCATTAATTCGACATAAGACCAAGTAATGATCCGTCCCTACGTTGGACCCCCGGTAAACCCTTGTATCTACGACTGCGCTCCTCATTCTTTCATCCACAATTACAAAATCTATCAAGCTTCTATCATCACCTCTTTCCCATGCATACATGTGAATCTTCTTATGACGAAAAAAAGTATTCGTCACAAAAAGATTCTTTTCCGCACATACGGTGAGGAGGTCTTCACCATTCTCATTTATACTTTCATCACCAAACGTTCCCAATATCCTTTCATAACCAGACCTCTTCACCCCAACCCTTCCATTAAAGTCTCCTAACATAATAATATTTTCATTTTCCTTACATTTTGTCAACACCATCCTTACCATGTCCCAAAACTGCTCTCGGATGTAAGTGGGCTTAGACATGTCTGGGGCGTACACCCCTAGCAGGAACAGCTTCTTTAAGCCCACTTTCATTCGTATCCATAGCAGTCTCGGGCTTACACATTCATACTCTTTCACACATTGACCCATTCTTTCTGAAAGGATGAAACCGACTCCCTGGCATGCCCGTTCGGTCTCGCCTACACCAGACCAATACGCGGTATACGTGCCATGTGCAGTGGCATCCTTTCCCTTTCGTTTCGTCTCATTCACACATAACACATCTATTTCTCTGTCATTCATCATTTCGCATACGTCATCCATCTTATGGTTCACTCCTCCACATACATTCAGCGTAGCCAGACGGGTTTCCGCAATCCACTTTTCGCCCCCGGGAGCTTACTTTGATACAGAAAATGCGATAATACTGAAGATAACATATGGAATAACCATAGAAAATTAACACACCACATTATATGAAATAAAACTAAAGCAGAAGACGAGTTTCATATATTACATGTTATTTCATATATTGCATGAAAGGGTTATTTCCCGAGTTTCATAGCCTAGATAAGATCTATTTGCCTATCGTGGCAACTTCGGTATCCCTTGAGTAGTTATTTTCAGAGGTTGGATCCACAATCACCCAGGAGAGAAACGACTTAATTATTTTTAATTAAATTCAATTCGAAAGAAATAAACGTAAAAGTAAAAAAAATTGAATTAATTCTTGTTTTCTGATAATTATTCGATAAAATTAAATGTGCAAAAATAAATAGTCTTAAACTTCCTATAATAACATAAATATAATGTTTGATTATTATAATTTTTGTTTCATATCTGTTCGAAATGATTATTTATTTCATATTGCTTGCAGCTTGAGGTTCGTGACAATAAAAATTGCCGATAGAATTACCTAAATTAACACTTTAATTTTATTTACACAAATTAAAACTTAAAACACTTATAATTAATCACACTGATTCACTTTATTTCGCTCCGAAGCTTCGCTTGTCTCGCCAACTTCAATACTGCCTCGATCGCATCTTGCAGCGCCTATTTATATAAATTAGCAGCGAAATATCCAGAATATTCAAGTAAACACGCGCAAGGTACCGAGAGTTCATGTTGCAACTCCAAGAAGTTTAGTTCTTTGGTTCGACGCTAGATGGCGCTAGTGCCGTCGACTTTGGCGCGTAACACTGCCCCCTCCTAAGACATGCTCGTCCCGAGCATTATCGGACCCATAAAAACGCGCCAAGCAATCCACATGGACGATCTTAGTAGTCCCCTTTGCGCCTTTCTGTAACGGCTCCGTAATGTCAAGGGATGTCCTATCCCGTGGTGCACCAACATTGTACAATTTCGATGCTCCTCTACTCCGTGTCTGAGGTCCCCTCACAGCCGCACAACTTGTACATGTACGACACCAATCCTCGACATCGTCACGATAATGGACCCAGTAAAACTGTTCTCGGACCTTCAGTAGAGTTCGTTTAACTCCCAGATGGACTCTTGAACGACCATTATGGCACAGCTGTAGAACATTCGGCACTTTAGCTTTAGGGACAACCATTTGTAAACGACAGCTGCCTCCTCGACCATTGTCCCATTTACGGCACAGGACTCCATCCTGAAGCAGCAAGCTGTCCCATTGGGCCCAATAGCTTTTCGTGGTTGAACTCATCGCTGAGACGTCCCTCCACTTAGGCTTGGTAGCACGGGCCTTCATCCATCCCAGAATCGGCTTGATGTCCGGATCTTCCTGCTGTGCATGTCGTAGGCTGTCCTTCCACCCGTTGCTGAGGTGGTCTGTCTTAAGCATCCTCACGGATACCACTTCCTTACTCTCTTGCCTACTACAATGGGTGCAATCTTCAGGACAAGGTCTTCTTGACAATGCATCTGCGTTGCCGTGAGATTTCCCGCTGCAGTGTCTGTTAGTAAAGTCGTATTCCTGCTGCTGCTGGGCGGTGCTGTTAGCCGCACTTCCTTTCTGAGACCGTTCACCTTCCCTTCCTAGAGTGTGCTTAGAGCAGCTGGACCGAAGATGGCCCCTTTCCCCACAGCCATAGCACCTAGGGCTGTATCCTTTATTGTGGTCGCGAACCGTAACTGCTACAACCTCCCTAGCGTGAGGTGAACGATGATCCTGTCGCCGCCAGGCAGTGTCGTTAGCTGCACTACCCTCCTGATATCGTTCACTTTCCCTTTTTGCGGTTCGCTTAGGGCAGCTGGATCGAAGATGGCCCCTTTCCCCACAGCCATAGCACCTAGGGCTGTATCCTTTGTTGCAGTCGCGAACTGTAGCTGCTGCGACCTCACTGACGCGATGGAAACGATGATCCTGCCGCACGGCTTCCACCTCCAGTGCATGGGCCAAGGCGTCCTTAAGCGTCTCGTGGTGCTCCAGCCTCACAGCAGCTCTGACTTCCAGGTTGCGGGTGCCGTCGATGAATGTCTGCACCAGGTTCCCTTCAATGAGCACAGGTACAGACCGGTATGCTTTTCGCACCAGCTTTTCCACCTCTAGAGCCCACTGCTGCAGGTTTTCGTTGATGCGCTGCACGCGATCTCTAAGCTGCGCTCGAAAGACGTGTTCCAGGTGAGCGTCGCCATATCTAGCCTCCAATGCCTCAAGGAGCTGCTCGTAAGTCACTTCTTTACCGAGAGCTTCTAGAACAGTTAAGGCCCGGTCGCGCAGGCCTAGTGTGAGAGCAGTCATGGCCTGACTTTTATTCCAGCCATTCGCCTTCATAACAGCCTCGAACTGGATTTTGTAGGCCGACCAGGAAGAAGTCCAGTCAAACGGCGGCACTTTGAATCCACGTAGCGAAGGTGCTGTATCTACTATGGGAGCTGTAGTTCCATCCCCAAGTTTGAGGTCGTTCAGCGTTTTCTTCACGTTAGCCATCACGTTGTCAACCCGATTGTTCACATGGTTGATTCGGGTTTCATGTTCTTCGATTCGGGTTTCAGCTTCCGATAGGCGGTTGTCATGTTGAGCAACCCTATCCTTCACCTCCCTTATCTCTTTCGCAAAGGTAGCGTGAATGTCCTTCATGAGGAGCATCTGTTCCTCCTGTCGGCGGGCCTGTTCCTCTTGTCCGCTCTGCAGCTGCTCTTTCAACTGACGGACCTGTTCCTCCTGCTGCTCTTTCAACAGACGGGCCTGTTCCTCTCGTCCGCGCTGCAGCTGCTCCTGTAGCATCGCCATCAGAGCACCTAAGTCAGGTGCTGCAGATGTAGGAGCTACTGACGGGCCGGCAGCCTCCGTGGCTGGCAGTTGGCCCTCCGACGTCTGCGGCGTTGCACCACCAAACCTCCTCTGGTCCGTCTCCTGCTGGCGTTGACTTCGGGTACGGACACCCTCTGCTTCTTCTTTAGGTAAAATCGGCATGATTTAATCCCACTTCTGACACCAATTGTTACGAGCTTGAGGTTCGTGGCAATAAAAATTGCTGATGGAATTACCTAAATTGACACTTTAATTTTATTTACACAAATTAAAACTTAAAACACTAATAATTAATCACACTGATTCACTTTATTTCGCTCCGAAGCTTCGCTTGTCTCGCCAACTTCAATACTTCCTCGATCGCATCTTGCAGCGCCTATTTATATAAATTAGCAGCGAAATATCCAGAATATTCAAGTAAACACGCGCAAGGTACCGAGAGTTCGTGTTGCAACTCCAAGAAATTTAGTTCTTCGGTTCGACACTAGATGGCGCTAGTGCCGTCGACTTTGGCGCGTAACAATATATGTATGTATATATTTAAATGGTGATAAAAACATCAAAAAATCGATATTTCGTACATAAGCTTCGATGTTTTAAATGAGTGATGTTGCATCCTTGTGCTTACTCGGAAAAGTTACGACTCGAGTTAACCCGAGTTGAAATTCACACAACTCGGACTAAGCTTGACTTACGCAACTAGAGTTAGCAGGACGAAACACAGTAAATGATTTGTTACACTAACTTCAAAAATAACGATTCAATAAATATATATACGATAATTGATAGAATCAGGCGTTACTTTGCGGAAATCCATTATAATAAAAAATAAATTAATTCGCAACCTTCCGCTATCTAAATACAATGATGTGTCTTACCTGGATTGAAGAGCACCTCCCGCCCTCCCTCAATTGCATGCACTAACTCGGTCACCACTACTCCCGGCACCACTACTTCCAACACCACTATTCCAGGTAAGACACACCATCGATGACAATACGACACGTGTTTTGCCTCTACACGAGGCATCCTCAGCTGATGTAGACTCTACGGTGACTGACCGCTAAGTGAGCGGTTTTTTTTTTGCGCCCGGAGCAAATATGGGCAACCCTCCGGAAAGCGGGGGAGGGAGGTTGGGAATGCTCATAGCATACCACGCAGCCGGCTGCGTGGTTATGTGGCGACTTTTACCCACTAAACCCAACCTTTTAGGAATTGGCTTAACGATCTGACTAGAGATCTCTAAGCCGTATACGAACGCGACCCTCCTTGGCAGAAAGGAGGGCGCAGCGAGCCGAAACAGCTGCTATTTATACACGCCGACACAACCACTCCCCACCAAAGTAGCGAGTGACCGCGCCGTGCGATAACAAAGCTGCGACTAATTGTTATGATTAATATTTTTTGAATATTATTATTATTGTTTTTTATATTGATATTATTAAGTTATTTATTATTATTAATTTTAAAATTTTTATTTAAGATTAGCCTTAAAGATGTTTACCAAAGGTGAATAGAAACATTTTTTGTTCATTCAGCAGTGCATTGTTACCATTATTATTTTTTTAAATCTTCAACTGTTCCAGCACATACAGTCGCAGCCCCTTATTACAAGTATGTAAAACTTAAAGGAATGGCCAGGTTGTGTCCAAGAGATGTTTAGCAAAATGGGATATATCAGGATTGCAATTTCTGTACGCGGCCAAATGCTCTTTATAGCGCGTCCCGAAATTGCGACCAGTCTGACCCACGTAAACGGCGTGGCATTCGTCGCAAACAAGTTTATAAACACCCGATTTTTGACTAATATTTAACTTATCTTTATTGTTACAAATATTCCTAATCGAATTGTTTGTTTTGAATGCCACGTCAACGCCGTTTTTTGTCAAACTACCCATATATCGCCGGACACTTTGAGATCGAACCGTGTACAAAGAATTGCGAACAACATGCTTTTGTTTCTTTTTAATAAGATTATTAATGAGATTTTTTGAAAAACTGTTAGAGACTGCAATTTGATAAATTATATTAAGTTCTTTTAAATAATTTTCTTTACTTAATGGAACAGTGAACAGACGGTTGATGTAACAATAAAAAGCGGCTAATTTATGTTGCCATGGATGACACGATGACGCGGGGATGACCGTATCGGTATGAGTTGGTTTTCGATAAATTTTAAAAATATGCAACGACTCTTTTCTTGTAATTGTTAAGTCAAGGAAATTAAGGGAGCAATCTTCTTCCAATTCAAGCTTAAATTTAATTTTTTCGTGGACTCTATTTTTTTATTAAGAAAAACATCCAGTTGTCTCCTTGTGCCAGTCCAGCAAATAATTTTGTCGTCTACATATCGTACGTGTGTATAAATAGCAGCAGTTTCGGCTCGCGGCTCACTTAGCGGTCAGTCGCCGTAGAGTCTATATCACCTGATGATGCCTCGTGTAGAGGCGAAACACGTGTCGTATTATCATCGATGGTGTCTCTTACCTGGAATAGTGGTGTTGGAAGTAGTGGTGCCGGGAGTGGTGGTGTTGGGAGTAGTGGTGCTGGGACTAGTAGTGACCGAGTTAGTGCATGCAATTGAGAGAGGGCGGGAGGTGCTCTTCAACCCAGGTAAGACATCATTGTATTTAGTAATTTATTTTTTATTAAAATATATATACTTTTTTCAGACGTCCATCCCTATGAATAAGTAAGGGCGTAAAATCAGGGTAATGTAATAACTGACGCCCACCTTTCATTCAAGGTCCTCATTCAGGGTAGTGTAATAGGGCATTACCAGGTCGTCACTCCATCTAGTAGGGGAAAGCCTTACAGTTCGTCTTCCGGATAAGGCTTCCACCCGAAAATCTTTCCTCCCCATCGGTTGTCGGTTCATCAAGCTATATGGCCAGCCTAGTGCCCCTTGAGCTTACTAATTCGTTGGGCTATGTCGGTTATTCTGGTTTAATATGGATATTCTCGTTTTTAAGTCCATCATGCAGAAAAATCTCGAACATAACCCTCTCCATAGCTCCATAATTCATCACTGGCAACACGCACTGGTTGTAAAATCTTGTTTTTAGATTTTTAGGTATACTTGACGAGAAGATGTGTCGTAATTTCCCAAACGCATAGCCGAGTTAAATCCGTCGTTTAACCTCTTGGTCTTTTTTGGAACAGTCGAAGTTGGACTTACCCAGTCGGATTATTTGTCCCGGGCTTCTAGTGGACAACTTCAATCGTATTGGTCCCAACTACCGGCATAGGTGTAATACGGAAGTTACATGTAGCCTTTGTTTTGTTCATGTTCATCTTAAGACCTATCCATTGGGAGACACTATTGAGGTCACTGAGCATAGGTGCTTATAACCTCCAAGGATTCTGCCACAAGGACTATAACGTCGGCAAATGAAAAGTGAGTGATGCATTCGCCATTGATGGTAATACCGTATCCTTTCCAGTCCACTAGCTTGAAAACGTCTTCTAATGCAGCGATAAAGAGTTTCTGGGATATAACGTCACCCAGTCTTTTTTTGCTTGCCGTTGGAACCCATGCTCCCGCCGCATATAAGACTGTGGGTTTGACTACTGTTATAAATACTGTTCTGAGAATTTCAGGACTGAGACCCCAGTTAGCTCTTGTCGTTCTCGAGACCTTTTTGTAAAGTTGAACAGCCTTTCCCGTTACCGCATTGACGTGCTTTATAAAATTGAGATTGACGTCGATCGGAAGTCCAAGAATTGTAATGCTATCAGAAAACGTTATTGCTTTATTGTCGAGGGATTGGAGGATCGGCAAGGAAAAAGCAAATAAAAACTTTTTTGATTTTTGCGATGATGATTAGCAAAGCACACCGCACAACATCTTTGACATCATGCACAACATTAGCCCAAATTCTCCCCTTAGATATAAAAGCCCAAAAAAATGCTGAGATCTACATGATCAAGAGGGGAAAACCCATTGCATGTTTACCTGGCATGAAATCAGCCAAACCTATTAGCCCTCATATGCTACCACACCCAGCAAATAGAACAATGCAACGGTACTAGCTGATAACATCAGGTAATGATATAAAGTCTATTGGAAACAATTGGCCCTGTATATACACTGATATCAGCAAAATTTCAGGTAAAGTAGGCACTGCCATTACTTGCTGAGAGAATGGCGAAGAAATCTACAAAACTAAGTTAAGACTAGGAAACCATTGCAACGTCTACCAAGCGGAAATTGTTGCTATCTTAAAAGCCACGGAAATTATGATGAGTAGACAAACACTCAAAAAAGCAAACATGTTGTGTGATTCGCGTTCAGCGCTAGAATATCTGACAAATCCAAACACCTTACACCCCATAGCAGCAGAGATTTTGGACCGAATCTCGGAAATAGGAAGACAACAGGGAGTAGTGAGGTTGTTCTGGATCTAAGGCACTAGGCATTCAGGGAAATAAAAGAGCAGATGAATTAGCTAAGTTGGCGGCGGAAACATCAAATCAGACACTGGTATATGACTGTTTCCCTCTGTCTTTCGCAAAGCGCCACATTAGGGTTAACTCTTTGCATATCTGGCAAGAATGATATACGACATCAGACACCGGAAGATTCACGATAAAATTCTTTCCAAGCGTTATCCAGGCGTATGCAACAATAAAGAAAATTGCAATCAGTAACCTAAGATGCCAACTTTTTACTGGACATGGGGGTTTTAAAGCATACTTACATAGATTTAAGTTAGCTCAGAGCCCATACTGTGAATGTGATCACCTAACACTACAAACTATAGAACAAGGTCTCATTGGTTGTCCTAAATACACCGCTTTAAGACTCTTTTGCGAATACCGTATGGGCATAGCGCTGAAAGAAGACACTCTGTGTAGCGCGGTCAACGACTTTCACGACATTAACTTTAGTTTATCTTATTTGTAAATAGCTAGTAGCACTGATTAATCGTAGTAGGGTGCATTATTAAAAAAATATAGTTGTAATAGCAGTACGTACTAGTAGATAATAGTAATATCTTTGTAACAAATTGATACCAACTTTGTCTTTTTCTTTTTAAACAGCCAGTAGCCTGATTAACAGTAGCTGAGTGTATTAAGATGTATGTAAACAACAGTTAGTCAGTAATAATGTATATATGAAAAAAGTCATTGGTATTTATTAACTATTACTGAAATTTATAGTTTAAGTAATAGTTAAGTTAACAATACTCAGTCAGTATGAACGCATTTTATGTATGTTAATGTATACAACTACGTTAGTACTCTTATTAGTTTGTGGTATACAACAAGCAATGATGTTTTCATATAATGTACAGAAACAGAAAAAGAATAGTTTGCAATCAATTTAATTTATACTTATAAAACAATACTGAATAGAAATGTCTAACCTAGTGATAAGCAGACGACGCTGTACTCATAGAAGAGAACAAAAAAACAATTAAAAAAAACATTAATTTAAACAGACTAAAAAAGAAAAGGAAAAAAGGACGCTGTAAAATAAATAACAGCAGATGAACCGAAGATAATTAAAAAAAAACGTCACCCAGTCTTACACCTGTCTGTAGTTGGATAGGTTTCTTACTCTGGTTCCGTATTGGAAACTCATTGTAGCCCTACTGTACAAACACTTCAACACTACGATATATCGACAATCAACTTGATACCGCTGAAGGGACCGCCCAAATTTCGACGGAATCAAATGCTTTCTCTTATAATTCATAAAAGATAGCTTGATCTCTGCGACAGCTGTCAGTCAAATCACGCCTATGAAGTCCTGAATTTCTTAGTAGTACAGACAGTACCTGTCAATGTCATACTTTATGGGCATGCCGACCTAATTAGTGCATGCCCATAAAGTATTACATTGACAGGTACTGTCTGTACTACTAAGAAATTCAGGACTTCATAGGCGTGATTTTTACTGACAGCTGTCGCAGAGATCAAGCTATCTTTTATGAACCATAGTTCACATACGCAAGACAAAGTGACAGATTGTACACTTCGTTCTAATGTACAATTTGCCAAAGGGAACGTATGTGGTCTGTGGAAGTCATCGAATCTACGCGTGAGACGTTTCGTAATGACTCTCGAAAACAGCAAGATCACCGAATTACTACTCCACGCCCCCGGAGTAATACCACTATGGGGCAGGGAACTGAAGAGCTTCTGAAGTTTATTTGTTTATTTTTTTTTTTTTTTTTTTTTTTTGTACGTTACCCCTACACTAGGATTTTCGGACATACACATCCAGACCCGGAACAATTATTTGTAAGCCATACAAATACTTGTTCCGTGCGGGATTCGAACCCGCGACCCCCAGCGCAGCCACTCACCACTATGCCACTGCGCCACGGAGTCGTATTACACGGAGAAGTATTTCAAGTACTGGTTTTCCACCCACTTTCAGTGGCTTCGCTGTAATTCCTTCCATGCCCGGAGCCTTACCGTTTTTAAAGTGCTGGAGAGCCAATCAAGTCTCGCTCAGACTGATGTTCGGGATATGACGGATAAGGCTTGTTCTTGGATCGTTACATGTATCTCCAACGGTGACGTGTACAGCAGGCCGTAGAACCTCTTCATCTCACTCAAAATCTCAGGTGACAATTTGGAGATCTGTCTGTTCAGTTGCCTTTGTGCTATCATGTCTATTGAAGACTGCAGCTTAATGTTGCTCTAACAGCCATGAGATTAAGAGTGTGAGTTTTCGGGTAAATTACCACCGTTTAGTGGGTTTTGAAGGAATGCGTAGCTCCAGAGATATCACAGATTACCCCCTAATAGATTCGCATACAGGGCTACAAACGCGCGCAAAACGTGCTTGTTGTAGCTAGCATACGAAGTAACGCTAAGAATCATGATATCGGTGTCGACCAAGTTTGTGACCCGTATGCACGTCTAATTTCTTGACAAGTTAAAAATAGTCTTGTATCCAAAATACATTACAAATGGCTTCCTGTGCAGTAAAGTAGTGTGGCAAGTCAGCTAAGACATCCAGTTATCAAAACGATGGTATAACATTTCATCGGTAAGTAAATTCTATTCTTATCACTTCAGAGTTCAACTTATACTGGTAAAATAATGGTGCAAAGTGATAACAATTGAGCACCCGTTGATGCCTTTTTGAAATGTATCTTTCACTCATTACATAAATTACAGTAGTTGTCTTTGTCTTACAACAGCACGTGTATCGATAGTGTTGTTATTTATAAGTAGATATTTGTTTGGTCATCGTTTAAATTTTTTTGAAGTCATTATTTTATAAAAATATTGGTGTATCATTATGGTAGCAATATGTTATAGATTTACCAAATGCCCCGCAAGGAAAAAGATGTGGATCGACGCTACTTGTCTTGGAGATCAATGGTCTCCCACCAAATATAGTGTGTTATGCTCAAGACACTTCACAGAAGACAATCATCATATTATGAAAAACCGTAGAAGGCTGTTTGATTCCGCTATACCATCTCTATACTTTCCAGTTTTAGTATGGACTTTTACATTTTTTTTTTTGAAGTATAGTACCAATGTAGATTACACAATAAGTAAAAGCATGAAGTGGTTGATTGTAACGTAAAATTCTAATATTTAGGCGAATGTTACACGTCGAAATTAAACTATTTTTAACGAATTTATTAATCATAAAAGAAGTGAAAGTTATAATGTGGTTATTGTTATTCTAGTATTGCATAAACTTCAGTAATATCTATAGAAAAATACTGTGACCACCGAGAGGACATACCAGAGCACACACAAAGGATTCACTCTATTTTTTTAGTGAGTTAAAAGACCTACATCTCGCTGACAATGAAACTAGGGTCAGTTTTGGTATTCAGTCACTATTCACATGCCTACTTATTGAAGACTGTATCTCAATTGTAACTAGGAAGCTAGAAGATAACAACATGACTGCAGAATGTGTAGTATTACTCAAAGACTGCTTCACATCTGGCTATCTATTGTGGAAGGAAGAGTTCTACAAGCAAGATGATGGTGTGGCGACGGGCCCACCTGTATCTCCTATAGTCGCTGACATATTCGTGGAGGACTTTGAGGAGAAAGCCCTTCTTACTGCTCCTGTTAATCCAAGATTCTACAAGCGGTACGTAGACGACACTTTTACATTTTTACCATCTGACAAAGCAACTGCATTTTTAGACCACCTTTACACTATTTATAGGAAAAAAACCCATACTAACCGATATTTAAATGGTGAATCTCATGATCATTCTTCACAGTTAGCTACCGTGGGTAAATCTTTGTTTCAGAGAGCACAAGGGATCTGTGACAGTAAACATCTGGCCGCCGAGCTTCAGCACGTCAGGCAAGTATTGCAAGACAACAAGCCTTGGGTCCCACGTCTACGTCACAGCGACCGAGTGAAGCCGGCCACAGGCGATGGATGGGTGATGCCAACTGCCGTCTGCAAAATCTACCCAAACCCTAGCATACCACTGCAAAACTTCAAGATACTGTAAGCCCTTTCTATGTAAATCGGACCAAAAATCAATATTCAAACACTGAAGGTAGCCGGGATAACAATGACATTGAGACAATCATTGGATTACATGTACAAATATATATCATCATCATTCTCTAAACCATTTCCCATTATCTTAGGTCGGCGCAGTAAACCTTCTTGTTCCATTCCTCTCTATCAGCCGTCATTTCCATACTTACTCCTTTCATTCTCATATCACTCTTCACACAATCGATCCATCTTTTATTCGGCCTTCCTCTGCCCGTGTGTCCCTCCACATTCATATTCAACACTCGTTTTGTGACATGACTTTCATCCCTCTGCATCACATGCCCAAACCATGCCAATCTGCTTCCTCTCACCTTTTCTACCACTGGCGCTACTTTCAGGCTTCCTCTTATATACTCATTCCTTATCTTATCCATCCTTGTCACACCACACATCCATCGTAACATTCTCATTTCATTCGCATGCAGTCCATTTTCATCCTTCTTCTTGACGGCCCAGCATTCACTTCCATACATGACGACAGGTCGGATGATCGATTTGTAAATTTTCCCCTTCAGCCTTATTGGCATTCGGGATCGCACGTTGTGGCTGTGACTTGTCGCCATGTACAAATATATATATTGTTCTATTTTTTATAACGCCCCATATATACGATATATTGATCAACGCCCCAACCCTGTCCCATCAGTATGGTTCAGAGCATTCTAAGTTCAACCTTGAATTATCCAATCACGGCGCATTTGACACGTCTATCGAAACAAAACAAATATTCAATAATGCGGTATCAATTAGGGGGTAATCGGGATATGCCGAAGGCGGTGCGTAAACCTGTATGACTTTCAACAAATACCGTCTGTTGATTCTGAGTTTGTGGTACGTTGTTAACGAGAGATTTGTGGATGATAAAACCGACACCTCCTTGGGACATGTGGTGGAACAAGTTGCCGGATTCGAGAATTACCGAGTTCTCACCACTCCAAACCTCCGATAATCTTATAATATCTCAGCGCGACTTGTCTATCTCTTTTTCTGGCTTCAGGAGATCCTGAAGAGGATTTTCGGCAGTCCCCAAGGTGCGTGCTTTATTTGTTGTCCGGTTGAGTCGTCTTAGGAGGCAACTGGACCTCTTCACGATTTCGAAATCGAAAATCTTTTAAATAACATTGTCCCTCCTAATGAAGTCAAAGATGGAATACCTCGAAACCTTTGAACTGCACTGGCTCCCTTATCCTTTAACTCTGAACATAGCAGTGCTAGGTACTACAGCTTATTGACTTTTGGTCACTAGAGAGCATATAACAACACAGGCCATCGGCGCACCGAAGGGGAGTAGCCCTAGCGTTTTCCCCGATACAAAACTGTCCGTCATTTTTTTCGTGGAAATCTGTGCACACTAAAATATTTGTCAGTCACTACAGAACTCACAAATAACAAGATATACAATTATTTTATATACAATTATATATATAATATATATTTTTAATTATATACAATTTCATACACACACATAGATAGATTATAATGGTATCGCTCGGTGACATCGACAAGCGACAACTTGGATACTCACTCGGATCAGTGGCTCGATTGATCTATATATTGTAGGAGGGCAAGCAGCCTGTGTTGGTAAACAAATCCGTAACAACGCGACCGTTATTATTGTAATCTTAAAGTTTAATAAGGTAACACCATCTTTTTGTAAATTTGACGTGGCAGATCTTTTAATGCAGTAAAAAAGTAAAAAAGTCGGCATTTTTAGGACTTCGATTCAGTCGCTCAACTAGATATAGTCTAGTGAGCTAGTGGGCTGTAACTAGTTTTGTTGTACGTATAGGACCGCGTGGACTTATACATTGACAGAGAGGAATGCCTGTGTATAGCTACTCCCCTCCTACCCGCCGCTGGTAAGTGTTGCTCCATGCTAGAGAGGTATCAATAAAATAATTATTATATACATGATATTTTATTTTGTCTTACAATATTAATCACATTACATTATTTGGATATATTACATTATTTGGACGTTTTACATAGATAATAATACTGATCGTGCGGAGGTATCCTCATTGCAATTCAGAGTATTCGAATTGAATTTTCATCATATTTTATCTCTGTCCTAACATGGATATTAAACAGAGAGAATATGTGTGAAAATGTACAGTTATGACTAGAGAAACACATCGTGATTTAAATCTACATCTAAATTAAAGTAAATGTTTATTTACAATTGATTATAATATCACTTTCATATTTACATTGCCAGATATTCTAAATATCTGAGAAGTTAAACAGCTCATAGTGCTTTATGCAACAAATAGTACCTACTCTGTCGATATTGGAATAATTTTAGAGAATTTAATAATTTACTACTTGTTTGTAAATAATGCATCATAACGATTTTACAAATAGTTTATTACAAACTTTTAATTTTGCTGATGTTTGAGAACGTCGATGGTAGGAAATAAACACGACATTTTTATTATATTTGGTAGAAAATATCTAATAACGGGAAATCTTCTTTACATTTAATAAACAACCAACAGAAAATGTAAAATAAAACAAATGTTATTTACACATTATTCGACGCATTATTATGTATTAATAATTATCACCATTGATAGCCAGCAATATAGATTAAGCTATAGTACGTTTCTATGGCAGGCGGAAAAAAGGACATTGACTTCAAGTATTATGTTAGCATCGAAACAAAACGACAGCTATTGCTTCCATACATTTCTTTATATATTACGTATTGTTATGCGCTAAGCGTGTCTAAGGTACGGGGTAGGGTCGCAGATAGTTGAAGGAAGCGGCCATTCAGAGATAATAAACCTGTGTCTCACGCCGTGCGTGATTAATTTTTATTAAGTTTGTTTTGTTAATTGTATTATTACGTTTTGTATTAAAGAATTTGTTACTGTTTTGTGACGTTTTGTATATTATCACTATTATGAAATCGGATCCATCGACATTAAAATCTCATAAAAGACTTTAAGTCACCACGAAAGAAGCGAAAATTGTCGCATATTTCATTAAATAATGATTGTAAACATCTATAAATATATAAAAGAAACGTGGTCTAGTAACGTATATCCATCCAAAACGGTTATGAAAAAGAAGACTGCCGATATTTTAGGTTATAATCAAAGTGACGGACTCTTCTACATCTACATCATCATAAGATGATCCTGAAATATATACAGATGAATAGTCTGTCAAGTGTCTTTGACAATTTTTTATGAGAAGTTTTATGTATGTTTCAAGGTAGGCTGCTGAAGAATGCTTAGCATTAAAAGTTCGTCTTTTTACCTACCTACCTACTTATTAAATTACTTACCTGCTATTAACGTAATAATGAAAATTGTAATAACTCATGATTTATAAATAATAAACTTAAATTAATGTTAATTTCATTTTTAATTCATTTAGGTACAGGATAATCTTCTTTCTTTATTATATAATAATAGACATAGGGCCTGTGAAGAACTTCGCACTCGGCACCCTTGCCTTTCACTCTGATGATGTACGTAATGATAAAAGGATTAAAAAAATGAACCTTAACAAAAAAGATTGCCTACCCCGATATCGTCAAAGGTCAATGTCCTTTTTTCCGCCTGCCGTAGAAACGTACTATACAAGAAAGTTTTATCAGTAAGAAAATTCTCTAACGCAAGACATTGGTATTATTAATGTCTTGTTAAAAATTTTACGGTCAACGTATTTTCACTCGTGTATATATTGTGTATAAAAAAATTTAGTTTTAGTTATTTTAGTATGTAGTCGTTGGCCATGCAACTAAAATATTGAGGTAAAAAAAATTAAAAATACAAATACTGTTCCAACACTGTTCTCTATTACACATGTGCGTGTCGATAAAAATAAAAAGGGTTACCCTAATGATATCTTGTTTTGCCATAAGAAGTTATATATTATATATTCTTCAGATATTCATATAAAGATGTATAATGTAATGTCCGCCTACACAGATTATCCAACCCTCCGTCGTACGCACAGAAATCTAAGTAATAAGGTCATTTAGAATTCTGTGGCCGTACCCTTAGTCGCTCAAATTATGCTGACGATTGCGGAAACGTCGGTAAAACTCCATGTCAAAGGACTTACTTTTTTAATAAAACTAAAGTGGCAAACAACTTACAGTCCATCTGATGGTAAGTGGCTTCTGCAGCTCAGGGACACCTGCTGCCAACTTTAAACTAAGAGGCTTCGGATAAGTTGTCCTCTGAGAGTCAAAATGGCTTACAGTATGTAATTTTGCTGGCTCTCATGTAATTACCTCAGAAGGGCTGGAACCCAGAGCCGTAAAGCCAGTTAATAAAAAATCATGTAATTACTCTATACCCTTCTGATCGGAACACAGCAGTGCGGGCTCTACTTTTTAACGGCACAAATAAGAGGGTGGTAACCTACCCAGACAGACTGTTAGACGGAAAAGGAGTCCTACCACCATAAGCTGTGTGAGCAAATTCCTATCAGTTAACGAGATACGAACGGATTCTCTTCGTATCAAGCTATTGGCTAAGTGTATAAGGCTAAGCGATCGCCGTAAATATCATTGTCCGCTATCTACCCGAGTTCGATACCAACCGACACCATTGAAATATCTAATTTCTATTTAAGTGCTGATGGTAGGTGCACGTGACAAGCGTGCTCAGCGATAAAGGAGAACATCGTTAGAAAACCTTCATGTCTAAGGAAAGAAAAAACATTTCGGAGATATGTGAAGATCACCAACAAGCACTGGAGCAGCACGGCAAACTAATTGCTATATAATCCTAGCCAACACTTAACACGACGTGGGATTGTAGTCAAGCACTTATAAAAAATAACCCTATAAAATAAGAGCCCAGAAACCAGAACCCAGCTGTGTGACCTTGTGTTTACACAAATTAAGTGTGTTTTTATTTATTAACTGGCTTTACGGCTCTGGGTTCTCGCCCTTCTGAGCCTATCATTTCTTTCGGAATCTTCATTTTATATTCTTTTTCTTCACAACATGCTGATGCATTACATCGCGAAGCCCTTGGGAGATTTTGCCGACAGCTCAACGTTTTTTGACAGTTGATGACGACAGCCACTCAAGTTCATAAGGCATCCAAGCGATCAAAATAACTTGAGGTTTATATAGACATCAAAGCACTTGTTTCGTCGTTTTCTCTAATAGTTCACACGCGCGGACACTTAATTCGCAAAATCACATCACTTTTACGAATCAAAAACCCACTTAAAACCATTATTTAAGCGACAAAACAGGGGCGACAATCCGTCTACGGCCAAGTTCCCGCCAAAACCCCCCATTATGTGTGACTGTGTGACGCATCCACAAACGAACACATAAGTAGCTATCCACGCTTTTAGTTGGAGGGTTGGACAATCATGTAGCGCCAAAATGTCATGTTGCTTTCCGTAATTGTATTTGCTTGTTGTTAGGTAAAGGTTATTTTTACATTAGTAGAAATTATTATATTCACAAATATACGGCCGGAAGACCGCATCTCTGCAGATGTCAGCCAAGAACTCCGCCCGATACGTTGCCATGTACGCGCATGTGTCGATTAAGATTGCCAGATTGTGAGAACCTGAGTAAAGAAAGAATTGCGTAAGTACAAAACGATTTACTTAAAATAATCTCTGGTTAAGATAAAATTTAGTAAAATAAAAATTTTAAAGAAATGTCATAAATTCATCATGGTACAGTATTTTTGGTTAGTTACGCTTATTTTTATTTATGGAAACAATATCCATTTAAAATATAATTATCTGAGAGACTGAGTAACATTTTTTTTCATAAAATTGAAATAACAAACGAATTAATAGTCCACCTGATGGTAAGTGAATAAAAAAGATTACAGATGCGTTGTCACCTCTGAGAACAAAGATGGAGTGCTAACTTGGATACTCATAAGACGTGCATTATTACGCCTTCGTAGGATCCACGTATTTAATAAACTATGCAAAATGGTAGTCTTGCGCATAGACACGCTACGACGCAAAGATGTTGTATGTATGGGCCGGCTCAAACCGGGGTGGTACCACGACCTCACAGAATACCGGCGTGAAGTGGAAGCTCTGCTTCCGCGTTTCGTCTGGTGAGTGCATGTGGCTGGAGGCCCAAATCCCTCCCCTCCTTAACATGGTAGCGGAATTAAGTGAAGATCTACCCCAGGAGGGTACCAGCACCCCTGGAGAATCCCTCGCTGAGCATCCACGACCAAGTTACTCCACTCCTCACTCACGCGGGGCAGCCTGAGCACACTGGGTGCTCAGGCTGCCCCGCGTACTCTGTGGGGGGGGGGGGCAAAATTCCGCTCGGGGATAACGGAGCAACAAGACCAAGGCGACCCCTGCCCCGCTGAATGTGTATTTCTGCAATATCAGGGGACTTCATCCTAACCTAAACGCCGTCCACTACCATCTTGAGACGGTGAGGCCGGCTCTGCTCTTTGTGACCGAGACGCAGGTGTCCTCTCCGGCTGATGTCTTGTATCTCTCCTACCCGGGGTACAAACTGGAACACTCCTTTGTGCTTTGGGCTGAAGTTTGCGTTTACGTCAGGGAGGACATCTGTTCTCGACGCCTCGGCAGACTTGAAGGTTCAGACCTGTCCATCCTTTGACTACGCGTAGACAGTGACGACCATCCGCGCGTCTACGGGTGCCTCTCTAGGTCCCATAGCGGTAATGCCGAAACAGACCGTCTATTCGATCACATCCAAATGGCTACAGATTCGTTGCTACAGCAGATCCCCTCCGCAGAGATCGTGATCTTCGGCGACTTTACCGCCCATCACGCCGAATGGCTTGGTTCACCCTTAACCGATCATACGGGGAGATCTGTTCATGATTATGCTTTGGCATATGGTCTGACACAACTGGTTACTTCGCCTACGCGGATTCCGGATGTGGAGGATCATGCACCTTCCCTGTTAGACCTTCTGCTGACCTCTCAACCGGACGGATATCAGATTTCCGTCGACGCCCCTTTAGGCTCCTCGGACCATTGTCTTGTCCGGAGTGTGGTGTCACGCATGCTGAAATCGCTGTTGCATTCTCCAGGCTGCTGTGCTGTGCTGCGTGTGCTGGCGTGTTTGGCACTATAGATCAGCCGATTGGGATAGCATGCGGTCTTTCTTTGCATCCTACCCTTGGGGGCGGGTTTGCTTCTCGCCGGACGATCCCAACGTTCTGTCGCTGATGTGGTGCTACAGGTTATGGAACTTTTTATTCCTTCCTCTGTGGTGCCCATCGGAGCCAAATCTCAGCCATGGTTTGGTCGCTCCTGTAAAATAGCATCATGCATCATAAACAGGATTGCTACCAAGCCTGGGCTGACCCATCAATGTCCCGGGATGTAAACACCAGCACCCTAAAAAAGAGGTATAATTCCGCCTCCAGGTCCTTCAAAAGAGTAATTTCCAAGGCAAAGTCAGAGCACGGTTCGCAAAGCACTCCCCTCCCTGGAGATCCACAAGTCGAGTGGGCTTGACGGAATCCCCCCAATTGTGCTGAGGACGGGTGCTCCAGAGTTGGCACCGGTTTTAACGCGCCTTTTCCGATACTCCTACTCCCTAGGCGTACTCCCAAAATCATAGAAGACGGCTTTCGTCTACCCGATCCCTAAAAAAGGCGACCGCTCAGACCCATTCAACTACCGGCCTATCGCCATCACCTCCTTGTTCTCCAAAAGAATGGAGTCCATTGTAAACTGCCAGCTCATGAGGTACCTTGAGGATCACCAGCTGATTAGTGACCGCCAATACGGTTTTCGCCGTGGTCGATCAGCTGGTGATCTTCTGGTCTACATAACTCATAGATGGGCGGAGGCAGTAGAGTCCAAGGATTGGCCGTTAGTTTGGACATTGCGAAGGCCTTCGATCGGGTTTGTCACAAAGCGCTTCTTTCGAAGCTCCCTTCCTATGGGCTTCCCGAGAAATTGTGGGATTGGATCACCAGCTTTCTTGCAGATCGGAGCATCAAGGTCGTTGTAGACGGTGCAAGCTCCGATTACAAGCCTATTAATGCTGGTGTGGTTCCACAAGGCTGCGTGCTATCGCCAACGCTGTTTCTTCTGCGTATCAATGATATGTTGCAAACCTGTAACATTCATTGCTATGCAGATGACAGCACTGGTGATGCTCTGTACACCGGCCGTGCCAATATTTCTCGGGAAAACGTCTCCGAGTACCGAGACAAACTTGTGTCTGAAGTCGAGTCTTTGCTGAACAGAGTCTCGGATTGTGGGCGACTAAATCTAGTCCAGTTTACCCCTAGAAGACACAAGTTTGCGCACTAAAAAGAACCCCTTTGTCGTATCTCCCCAGTTTCAAGGCACTTCCCCTGTTGCCTCAGCCAGTATCGGTATCCTCGGCGTCGACATATCAAGTGAGGTGCAGTTTCGTGGTCACTTGGAAGATAAGGCCAAATTGGTCTCTAAAAAGCTTGGCGTGTTCAGCAGAGCGGGACAGTATTTCATGCCGGCACACCGCCTGTAACTTTACAAGGCGCAGGTTCCGCTGCACATGGAATAATTTTCCTATCTCTGGGCTGGGGCTCCCCAGTACCAGCTCCTTCCACTTGACCGCATCCAGCGCAGAGCGGCTCGAATCGTCGACACCGAGTGCTTTCCGATCGGCTCGATTCACTGGCGCTGCGAAGAGATGTTGCATCTCTATGCATTTTCTTTCGCATGTACCATGGGGAGTGCTCTGAGGAATTGTTCGGATTGATCCCAGCCGCCAAATTTCGTGAACGCACTACGCGGCAAACGTCCCGATACCCTCCACACCATCTGGATGCTTGGCGGTCCACCACTGTACGTTTCACAAGGAGTTTTCTTCCGCGTACGGCCACTCTGTGGAATAGTTTACCATCGGCGATTTTTCCAGACCGATACGACCTGGAGAACTTCAAGAAAAGAGCTTACGTCTTTCTATAGTGCCGGCAACGCACCTGCAATTCCCTTGGTATTGCGGTTGATCATGGGCGGCGGTAGTCACTTAACATCAGGTGAGCCGCATGCTATGCTATATATATCTCTTTGCTATGACGCTACGACAGGCGGGACATTCTAATAAATATTTGATCTGTCTTCAAACTATGTTCGAAGTTGAAGAATTGCTTAGAAAAGTAAATAATCTTATTTGTTTATTTGATTTAAAAAAAAATTACCTGAGCAAGCACAATTTACATTGATATGGCTTTTCTCCTGAATGTATCCTCAAATGCTTTGTCAGCGTCGAGCTGTCGGAGAATGCCTTCTTACATGATCTACACCTGCGGGGATTACAGAAAATTTCTCGGTTAGATAACCGATCCCATCATCAATTAACAAATATCTAATTTTTTGAGCTGCGATCTTAAATTTGAGTAAGATAAGAACGTTTTGTTCTTTTTTATAGGCCATAAAGTTCATCGATGGACTTTAACCTCTCCTGTTGTTGAGAGGATTTGTCATAATCATCACCCTTGTCAGGCGGACGTGAACACCTATGATGCTGCTTCCCTTCGCCAGTCCGGGAATTTTTCGTATGACGTAAACAAGATGGTTATACCCATGGACAAATAAAAAAAGGCGGACCGAACCTCGCTCGACAACTAAGCGAAGCACCCAAAATAAGTCAGCTTCCTTGTACATACAAGGGGTCACACACATTCACTTTTTTTATACGTCCACGGTTATACCTAACCTACTCAATATTGATCGGAGGACAAGATATTTTTCTGGGATTTTCCATAGTCGCCTCTTACAACACCTACAGGACAAAATGGAGTGACGGATGCTTTTACTCACAACCACATGACAAGTAAATTTGTCAATAGACTTAAATTCGTCTACAAAAGGTGGGTTTATGTTAGAGGAGACGAGCACGAGCCGAGCATAAGCTGAGCCGCTCTACTCGCGGTGTCAAGTGGGGACGTCCAACGAACTTACAACATGCAAATCGATGCATGCATGTGATGCAAATCCCTTTGTGTTCGTCAAAAAACCGACAATATGCGGAGAACAGTCGAGCACGAACCAATCGCTCGAAGCGCGCTCGTTCGAGGCTTATAAGTCGGTCCACACTACACGAATTTGTGCTCAGCTCATGCTTCGCTCCTGGTCGGCTCGTCTAGCGTCAAACCACCTAAATAGCAAAGAAGAAGAAGCATATTAGCAGGACAGAGAATTATTGTACAATATTTAAAGGACAAATTATAATAAGCTTATTTACTTATTTCTCTTAAAGTTTTTTTTAAGAATAAGCGTGACAAACGAGAACGAGACATCTACATCTATTCTCGATTGAGAATCAAAATGTAGATGTGTTGCCATCACTGAAGGCTAAGATGGGATGCCTCGTTTCCAGTAAAAAGGACAAAAAGGATCTCCGGTACTTTCACACACCATAGGAAACACTGCAGCTATTTTACGCTGGTATTCAGTGAGAGCGAGGCCTTTCATGGGTCGAGCCGACCCATTCATGCTACAATACTGTTAACTATGTTAAATGACCTCATAAGCTGAATTATATGTCCCTTACGATCTTACCCTTAACACCATAACGCATTAGTGAGTGAATTGCGTGACGGAACGAAATATGTACGAGGCTGGTTCTAACTAACCCAGTTTGACTCCCAGTTAGAGAAGTAGCCCTATTCCACCTTAGAAATGATTCTCTTATACATTATTGATTCTCTTATTTTATAATCTTTGAGGGAATACTCACTGGTACGGTCGTTCTCCAGAATGCGTCCGCATATGCGTGGTCACGCTAGAGCTTTGGCTGAAGCGCCTATCGCAAATTGGACATCTGAAAAAATAGAGACATTACTTCCCTTTTCTGTAATAATTTTGTTGCCTTTACTGTTAAAATATTGAAACACAGTTTCCACGTACGATTATAAAGAGCATTAGACAGACTTCATGGCGGTGTGTCAGTGTGTGTCAGCCAAGTTCGAAAAAGGAAGGAGCGAAGCACCGGTAGTGCTTATTTTAGTAATTTACACGAATTGCTATTTTAGACCTATAACCATAACTCAAAAACTTTTAATCAGACCCATAGTTTGTAGTTTTGCATGTGTGAAATGTGTAAAAAACTGAAAACTGTAGAGATTACCCAAACGTGAGAAAGAACGTCGAAGCTCATGCTATTCGTTTTGATTATAAAGGGTTTATCCTTTCCCAAAATTAGCGATAATAAATTTAAATGTGAAAAATAAATTAACTGCCTTTCATTCAATTTTTATAAACTGTCTCTAAACAGTGAAGTCTGAAGCTGTTATGTGGAAATTATCCTTTATATTTAGTTATTGAAAGTCGGCTTTTACATTTGATCAAAGTTTCATTTCGTAACTACTGAATAGTCTACAACTAGAAAGTTATCTAAAGAGTTTTTTTATAGAATATAATAAGAGTGACAAACGAGCACACAGTCCACCTGATGGTAAGTGGATGCTGTGGCCCATAGACATCTACATTTTACCTCGATTAAGAATCAAAACGCAGGTGCGTTGTCATACCTGAGGACTAAGATAGAATGCCTCGTAACCAGTGAAAAAGGGTCTCCGAATCTCTACACTCACCACAGGAGACACAGCAGTATTAAGCTGCTATTTCACGCTGATGTTCTGTAAGAGCGTGGTTCTTTCCCAGTCGAGCCGACCCATTCGTGCCACAACTACAATATAGCTGCAGCGTGATTCTACCACGTATAAAAATTGGTAAACAAAAGTTACTTTATAAACGTCATCTCCAATTTATCCGCTCTTAAAGGTAGAATTTTTCACCAAATTTTATGAACCATCCCTAAAGTTTTACATGTAGATGAAACAATCTTTAAAATCGGTTTGCAATTGACTAAGATATTGTGTAACACATACAAAAAATAAACTCACTGGGGAATTAAGGAATAGATAATGAAATTTTGAAAACCGCTAAAAAGAGGGCATAGAAATGACTTTCAGACATAAAATAAGAAGAGTAGTTCGGGATTGATAACAGTTGAAATCTGACTGATCGGGTACCACAGATATAGAATCTGTGACGGGTGCTAATTACATATTGCAATTCCATAGTAATGTACAACGTACTTTAATATCAACCAATAAATCAATATACATATTCTTTACTGTTCACCAATACACTTAAAAACGGAAACTAAATGAAAATACGATGATAAAAATACGATTTATCGCTCTAGAAGCGATTATTTTCCAGGCAACCGTATACGGAATGAACTGATTTTCATAATGAATGGTGAAAAGGGAGATATACCTTCATATCAATTACACACATAACTAAAAAATAAAAACACACGACGCAAGGATGAATAGATACAAGGAAGGACTCCAAGTAAATAGTTTTAGATAGATTTTGAAGAAAAAACACAGAATCTGAGCACTATATGTAAAGTTTTACAAGCGTACAAATGTAACAGATAATGGATTTATTGAAGAAAGGGAATGAGTGTGTTGGAGTACGAAGCGAAAGGTTTTTAGTGGAACGTAGATGATAATCGTGGGAGAAGGAAATAAACTTAAAACAGCCTTTGAATTAACTTTGGATTAGAGGAATTCAACAGTATGCAGGATGAAACCGAAACAGCCGCTAGAGAAGTTTACGAAATTGTGAAATGTGATCATATTTACGTAGCCCAAAATGTAAACATAAAATTATAAATTCGCTCAAGTTTATTTCTGGTAACGTCAAGGTAGCAAATACCACAAAAGTAAAGAAAAGGCAGAAATAGGGATTGAGCAAGTGCGACTTTAGTGACAGTAGAAAGAAAATTTCTCTCCGCATAGAGCTTAGCGCTGCAAACATTTCCCTAACTATTTCATTAACCTACGGAGACCACGTTATACACGTCATGGTAGACAGTCAATAAACTCGTATATACCCTAAATTCTTAACTCTAAATTATTAACCGTTTTTTTAACTTTAAATTATTAACAGTTTCTCACTGAAAGGGGTGTGAGTACCTTCAAGAAGAATAGGTGGTGTGTGAGGCAAATAAATCTTAGTTACTAATCTAGAACTACAGTACAATAATTATTGCAAAATTTTTTGTGTAATTAATGGATAATCATAGGATATGATTTACGCAAGTCTAAAATAAAAGTCAGATCAGTGTTAATTGTATGAATAGCTTTTGGTAAATATTCCAGAGAAGATTGAGTATAAATTTGGAAATCGTCGTCGTAAAAGTGGTAAGAAGAACACAGTGGATTACTTATAGAATTAATGAAACTTTGAAACAAGAGAGGAGGCAATGTGTCACCTTGCGGGACACCGGCGACATGTTTGCCCAAATAGAAGATTATTAGATGCATCTGAATACGTTATTGGCGCAGTAAGGCTACGAAAACAGTAATTAACAGCAGGAGACATGTTCTCCCATTAATTTAAAGGATTTGATATTATATGATTTTAATCATGAATTTGCAAATAAATTAAGTTCAAGGATATTCATTTATTTTAATTTGATAAATTTATATAATTATACACGGGGGTAACTTTTTACAAAAAAGAAAAATACAAATCTCACCGAAATGGTTTCTGACCGGTATGCGTCCGTACATGTGCTGTAAGGTTGGCTGCCTGAGAGAAGCTCTTGTTGCAGTCCCCACATCGGTAAGGCCGTTCCCCTGAGTGAGTCCGCAGGTGCGTTTTCAGTGTACTCGGACGGGCATAAGTCTTGCCACAGATTCGGCACAGATTCGGCTTTTGCTCATCGTCTTCTGAGCATCCACTGAGGGCACCCACCTAAAATATATGCAAAAATTATTTCCGGAAATAAAAAAACCTATTGTTATTCTAAACATTGGATAAACAATATTATAATATATATAACTCAAAAATTACTCGTTAGATCTTGATCAAGTTTATAAAATCGGTTCACCTAAAAAAAGTTCTGAGGTAGAGTAGAGGTAGGTAGAGGAGGATAACAATTGAAAAAGAATATAAACAAACTTAATTCTGAATACCCTACATACCTGAACTTTTCCAGATGAGTTAACACAAGCAGTGTATCCGTAGTCTTGCGAATGCATCTGACCTTGATGATTCAATATCGTGTAACCATTCCCCATATTCTGGTCTTTCTGACCCTCCTGCATATACATCTTTGATGGTGACCGCTTCAGCATCGGCCCTAACGTCTTTTGGCTCGTAAAATTCGGTTTTTGTTGAAATATTGAATAATTTGGATTTGTTTTTTGGGGGTTTTGGATTTGTAGAGGTTTGAAGGTGGAAGAAGCAGTGATCAGAGGATCAGATTGGTTGGGCGGTCGGAAGTCCGCTGTGAAGGAGTACGTCGCTGAGGGATATGAGGTTGGACTTATGACGTTTTGAGCTTGAGGGTATACGACGTTGACGGACGGCGTAGATGCGTTCTGGTTCCATTGAACCTGCAAGAATATTATCTGATTAAAAATACATAAATATTCTTGAATTCTGAACTTCTGGATTGATATTCTTGCATTTCTGGAGGTTTTATAATCAAGTCCTACTTAGTATTTGAATTAAACAGATTTTAAATAAAATATCTAATTACTAAGAACTTTTAACATGGTAGAGCCATGCTGCAGCATCACTATAGTTATAGTACGAATGAGTCGGCTTGACCAGAGAAGGACCACGCTCTCTGTCACGTATCTAGGGGCCACAGAATCCATTGACCATCAATTATACTGCGTGCTCATCTGTCACCATTATCCTATAAAAACAAACTGCAACCCTTGAGTACCCATGAGGACTAAGATGATCTTGTAGCCTGTACCGACCGTAGGGCGGCTTTGCCGTAGTCACGATGCTTGGCAGGCTGATTAGGAATTTCTTGATGGAAAAACTCAATAATTGATTTTTTGGCCCGACCCGGGATTCGAACCCAGGACCTCACGATCAGCAGTCGCACTACTACAACCACTACACCAACGAGGCAGTCATCTGGTATATATGAGATGATTAACAGTGCAGTGACGGTGTAAGAATTTGTACTACTCCATATCGTCCTGTAGGTGTCACAAGACGCGATAGAGGGAAATCTACTTGGAGATGGGCAGCGGCGTCATCCTAATAATAACTGAAAACAAAAAAACCTGCGTCAAACCCATTTGCCAAGTGAGGCAACTATGAAAATATCCCTTCTATGGCTGCGGGCACGACATTAGCGACGGTCGAGCGATGGCGGTGGCGGAGTGGCACGATGCGACAGCGACGTAAACAAAAGCGTAGTTCAGGGATGGCGAACCAATGGCACGCGTCACAATATTTTGGGGCCACCGATCACAAAGTTCACTATGAAGTATTATATTACGAACGAACGTGAGTGATCCTAGTTACATCGTGAACTACTATTACTAATGACGCATAGTTCGTTTCATCATCATCATTATTACAGCCCTTCACAGGTTCACGCCTCCCCAAAGGAATGCATAGTTCGTTCATGCATAGCATAATAGTCAATTTCGTTGCCACAACGGTATTTAAAAGTTCATTTGTGTCATATTTAGGATTATACAACCCCAATATAAGTTATTTGACATTTAAATCTACAACAACAAAAGTCAAACGAATGTTACTATAATTTGAATTTCGCGTGTAACTGAAACATTTATTATAAACATTGCAAAATGTATCTGACAATATATAATAATAAATATCTCAACTCAAAACTCTTTATTTATTTTTTGTAGTAAATAAAGAGTTTTGTGTCGATAGTATTTAGTATTATTATTTTCTCAATATTCACGATGTCAATATTTTTACGGCACGTTTATTACCTAATCAAACATTTCTTTAGAAAAATGGCACGTTGATACATAAAACTTCGCTACCCCTGGCAAAGTTTAATATAGTGACGTGCATGAAACAGCGCTTGGTCGCCGCGCCGCCCCGCTACCACCATCGCTCGACTGTCGCTAATTTCGTGCCAGCAGACTAAGCAATCTTTGAGGGAGGATTAACATTCTGTATACGATGCCTCCACTGCACCAATTTTCGCCTTGTGTAGGTATATCGAGAACAAAGAGTGATGTTGACATGGGACCAGTTTCATTTAACGCATAGGTAATTACGTAACTTAGACCTCATTAAAATTTGAGCCAAATCGGTCAAGTTGTTTTTTGTACCGTATGAAAAATTGGGAAGTTAGTCGTGTGGAGAGCGAGTCTTTCGGGTCGCGCCTAGACCGCTTTTTATTTTTGAGATTTCTCAAAATCTACCGGTCCGAATTGGTTAAAATTCATAGGAAATCTAAGATTGATGAAAGACGTTGGAAATCCGCTTAGTTCATTTCAATCGGTCAAGCCGTTCAAAATTTATAAGAGGTTTACATACATACACACACTCACTCACTTACGTAAATTCATACAGACCCCATCGAAAAATTATCAGGGTGGCTTCCTGTGACCTCAAAACGTCAAGATTTGATGAAAACTCAATTTTCGAAAAACGGGGTAAAAACAATAACTTCCCGATTTTTGAAAATTTTCAATTTTCTTTAGCGATTAAATAAAAATAAATCACACATGCCCTAACTATACCCGTACTTCTATCGCTAAGGTGCTCGTGATATGCGAATATATGACCGGCCAGAGCGGTAAGATTTACATGAACTGGTGCTGTAGCCGAAATCGGCTAGGATGGTATTATAGTAGTAATAGATAAAATATACCTATATATAATATGCATATATTTGCCATAGTTACCACGCTTGGCAAGCGGGTTGGCAACCCGCCCGTCTCCTGATTTATATCCCCCTGTCGCCTCTTGCGACTCCCGCGGGATGATATGGAGTAGTGGATACTCTTACACCGCTACATGGTGCAGATAAAATATGCCAAAAATGAATACAAACCTGAGAACAGAGCTGGTCAGGCGGACATCCGTGCATAGTCATATTCATGGAGACGTTGACGCTCATGGTGGGAAAAAGCGGCGCGCCGCTGTAGTGTTCGTAGTACGGGTAGCCCCCACCGCCGTTAACCATCATCTGCTTTAATAAAATACACATTAATAAAATACAGCGAAATTTGCAGAGAAGGTACAGAATAAGTAATATAGGCAAATGGTGAAGAAAAATTAATTGAAAATTTTCAAACATACAGAATGTTTTTTTTAATTTAAACTTTTTAGCTTTTAAATTTAATATGCGTGGTTATGCATTATTTTAACTGATTTTACTGCGCACGCACACATTGTTCGTAATTCGTAAGGGTCGATCGGTCGGCAAAAACTTTGTTGCCCATAAATCACATTCAATTTGTGATAGTTACAAATAAAAGTACCTAGAAACCTTATCTACTCGTGTTTTCAAAAACTGTCATAATAACGGTATATTATTATTTATATATATGAACTTAAGATTAAAATATGACCACTCTTTGAAAAATAACCCTATATGTGCACAAAAATCAAAATAGCTAGTAAAAAATTACTACCTTCATTCTTATAGCGCATGGAGCGAGATGTTTTAAATAAATAGCGAAATATGAATATAAAATACAATTATTATCAATTAACAATCATACTGTTGAAACGTTTCCACCTTTGAGAACTAAGGTATAATGCCTCGTTACCAGTGAAAAGGGTATACGGTTCTCTACACACAACCATACTAAACTCAGCGGTACTAATCTGCTTTTTTACGCTGACATGCCTTCCCTAGTCGAACCAACCTACTCTTGCTGCAATGATCGTGTAGCTCTAACTTGGCTCTACCGTTTAATAATATAGTTGCATGATATGAATAACAGATATACCCTGTAGTGGCGGTCTAAGAATATCCCCTATCCCATATCATCCCGATAGGCAGAAGCGTCTACCCAATAAATACTAAAATTGAAAAAGACTGCATTTTTTTTTAAAATAACATGGTTTACAAACGAGCACACAGTCCACCTGATCGTAAGTGGATGCTGTGGCCCATAGACATCTACATTTATCCTCGATTAAGAATCAAAACGCAAATGCGTTGTCACACCTGAAGGCCTCGAGTAAAAAAGGTTCCTCTTATCTCTACATTCACAGTACGAAACACAGCAGCATTAAGCTGCTATTTTACGCTGGTATTCTGTGAGAACGTGGTCCTGCCCCGGTCGAGCCGCCCCATTCATATTACAACCACGATATAACTGCAGCGTGGCGCTACCACATATAAAAATATTTTTATTGGTGCAATAATACCCCCATGAGGCAATATATGGGGGAGGTTTAAGTTCAGCAGTGAGCTTTTTATAAGCTGTAATGGTGATGATGATAATTAAGTTCTAATGCTTTTAATATTTACATTTGACTAATTAGAAGCTTTTAAAAATGTCAAGAGTAACGCTAAATTCCTTAGTCTACAGTCGCTCAATAAAGTTATTTCTAAGCGCATTAATTGCCAGCAATTGTATATATGTAATTCTATAAAACTCTATACTCAGAAGTTCCTACAGCAAGATAAATGTACATTTAAGGACAGTTATGATTGCAGTTGTAGTAACACAAAAATAACAAAAATATGACTATAAAAAGTATAAATAACTAAATAATTAAAATCAACAAACATTCAGCTCAAATATCATATAACTACGCATATTATAGTTATATAGGGAAGCCAATATTAATCTTTTGCCTTATTAATTGAAATGATTTCACAAAAGCCCAACGCCCCTTTCGACCCAGCTCTACCCAATTCACCCGCTCCCCGTCGATCGAAACTGCACAGCGACATCCGTCTCTCTTTAACTCTAGTTAAAAGTGATGCGAGTGAAAAGGTTGACTGAACCTGTGGATGGACGGTCTCTGAAGCGCAGTCTCCATGAACCACGGCATGTTTCAGGGAGAGGAGTACGTCGGCCGCCTCCCCTCCACCCCTCTCCCGGCATTCACTCCCGTTATTTCGGCTGGTGATTACAAGAAATTTTTAAGTTGATATAAAAGTATTATAACAATTTTCGAAATGAAAAATAAATTTGCAAAGTAAATTGTTATTTAAAAAGAAATAAAAATCAAATTAAAGGTAAATTATATATCATTCTTTTGTTTAAAATACACAAAAGAGCAAATGAAAAGTAAAATGTATAAAAAATAAAGTGTGTGCAAAAAATAAATTCTACGGCTGGGCAATTAATCGATTTTAATTAAAGCTGCACACCGTGTGCAGCTTGAGAGATAGGATAGTTTTTTTTGCCCATGAGTGAATCACAATTTTTTTTAGCTAATTTAAGGGTTTTTAATAAAACATGACGTCGAAAAGGGTAGAACAACGTTACATGTTATAATCATAATACATACACTGAATTTTTAGTTAAACATTTTTATGCACTGATTATTTATCAAATTAGTTATACTAATTCCGGAAGAATGTTGTGGTTACATTACATATCCACGAACGCAAAGACTTTAACGAGCTTGAAATAAAGTTCATTTTTCTTCATTTTTGTTGAATGACAGAATTAGTAATAATACAAATAAAACTGCACTCTTAAAAGTCTTATTGCCTTAAGTTACGGTCCATTTCAGTTTGTTTTGACTGTACAGATTTAGTGTGACTGTAATTTACGTAGTTTTAAATTATTTTTGGGATAAAAAATTACCTATATTAAAAATGATAGGAATCGATTCAGTAAGCGATTCTGAACAAACTACTTTCTCAAAGTGCGTTAATTATGTTATATATATATATATATATATATATATGTCTTTAGTTATAAGATTACCTATACATAATATTTATTTTGAGTATTTAGTGCTAATTTGTTAAGTAATGATCAAAATAAATATTTCTTTCGTTCTTTCAAACCATGTGTGTGCTTTCTAACAACACCAAAAAAATAAAAAACTGCGTTTGCCGACTTGCCTGCAACTATGGCAAATATCCTATGTCGTAATCTAAGGGGGAGTCCTACTTTATGCAGTAGGTAGACTATAGGCTGTAACGATGAAATTAAATTGAATTGAATTGCATTGCATCTTGAAAATTGACAATTGAAAGGTGACAATTGCATTCCGTATGAGGACGCTCAAAGTCGCTCAGCGAGCTATGGAGAGGGCTATGCTCGGGGTTTCTCTGCGTGATAAACTTAGAAATAAGGATATCCGCAGCAGAACCAGAGTGACCGACATAGCCCAACGGATTAATAAGCTGAAGTGGCAATGAGCCGGCCATATAGCTCGAAGAACCGACTACCGTTGGGGAAAAAAGGTTCTCGAGTGGCATCCTCGTACCGGTAGGTGAAGTGTAGGGCTACCCCCCACTAGATGGAGTGACGACCTGGTAAGACATGCAGAAAATTGATGGATGCAGGTGGCTCAGGACTGTGCTTTGTGACAAACCTTGGGGGAGGCCTATGTTCAGCAGTGGACTTGTAAAGGGTTGTAGTGATGATGATGATGATGAATTGCATTCCTCATTTGTTAGAAATTGCTTGCAGGTGTACATGGACGATAGTAGCCTCAAATCAAATACACTATTTTATTGTTTGTGACTAACACTAATAAATGTTCCAAACATAAACGTACAAGAAGAAGGTCGTATTAAATAAAAACTTTAACTCTAGAATTTCCTTCCATATTTTGAAGGCGTTCCAATTCTACATAAATTGCACATGAATGAACGTTTAGACTCGCAAATACTTTTTTTTAACCATTCTAAGCTCTAAGCCAGCGCTTGAGTACTATTCCATCTGATGGCAAGACAAACTTAACGAAGGCATATTCATATTTCTTTTGTGGGAAATTCGAACCCGCTAAACGCCTAGCTACAGTATTACCGAGTCGTCAACATTAAACCTTGCGTTCTTATTTTTTGATATTTTTGTGTTTTTAACTTTTTGTATTATAGTTTTATTATTAAATTTCCTAAATACATTCAATTCTATAACCACATTTCGTTTATGATCATAATAACTTGTGATTATTATATATTTTATGTATCAGATGTTACTAGGGCCGATTTCACCAAACTCAGATAAGTTTTATTCCAAGAGTAATGATATAAGTTATTTTAGGATATCAAATTTTACATTTCACCAACAATTTAACCGAAGAATAAATAGTTAACCAAGAGATAAGATTTATACTCCCGATTTTGAAGGATTACGGAGTTATTCTTCGGTTAAAAATGGCCGACAGGTGGTCAGCTGTTAATTATTTGACATTTTTAATAGTCTGTCGCGTACGTCCAAGTTTCTTGTTCCTGAATTGCTGTTTGATTAATAAATTTTTAGTTTAATTATTATTGAGAGTATATAGCTATACATAATGCAACGTTTGAGAAGAAAGATTAACAACAGTGACAGTGATGATAGTGAAGATGACACATATTATGTTGTAAAACGTCCAAGGTGGATAAAAGAAAGGAATAATTATTTTTATGACTATGATGACGAAGACTTTTGTTGGGCTCATTGGGTATATACATTCGGAATGGGAAGCGCCCTCTAGACCCAACTAATTGTTCATCAATTGTTAGATAGGAACTTGGCTTGTACTATTTTTTACAATTATCAATGGATTTCTCCCAAATTTCTCTAATTGGTGCAAATTTACCGGATGCCCTTCTGTCTTGTCTGGTTGCTTTGTCATCAGATCGAAGGCATCTAAGTAAGAAATCAAATCTCTCAGCGCTCATACATGCTTTGAAAACGTTACCACTCCTTTTGGTATTAAACAACATTCTCGTAGGTAAATGATTACTTTTTATAGCAGCTGATTGCAGAAGAAGATCAAGCAAAGCTTTCAGTTCACTAGCCGAAGTTGCAGAGATGGTATGAGTCAATTCCTTGTACTTCATCTTTTTCAATTCGATCTCTGCATCTGTGTGAATAACAAGTTAGTCAATCATTTCATCAGATAAATACAAATGAAATATTGGAATTGGTTCTACCAAATCACGTGCATCACTGTTAGGGCCAGGTATAAAATGAATAACGTTTCGAGACGAAGTGTTTGTAGAGCGTGGAGTAGTCGCCCATTTATATTTGTTTTTTCCATAAATGAATGGTCTCTCTGGTTGTATTACCGGGTTCTACTGAGAAACTATGGGTGGACAAGGCTGCAAGTACTCCAAAGAATCATCATCTGAATCTAGGATCCTGTTTCTGTTACGGTTTATCCGGGAAACATTCAGATCCTCGTCAGAAGAACTTGAGGATTTTCTTCACTTTCGTCGGTATTTTCGACCAAGTCCTCTAAGTTGTCATCAAGTTCGGAGTCTGAAGGTACACCAGGTGGTCCAACCAACGGTGAATCATCATCGTCATTGTCCGACTCGTTCAAAATCTGCAATATTTTATCTTGATCCATCCATCAAATCCATCTAAAACAGAAAATACTACTATATATTCAAAATCTCATAATATATAAATAGTATAATAAATAAAATAGATAACAAGTTCATAAAGTAAATATTGCTCTTAGTATCGCTCATATTTATTATTAAATTAAATTAATTAATAATTAGTTATTACACATAAAATTGTTAAAAAAATTAATGTCATAATAACTTACCTTCAAGGGCCGGGGGTGGTGCGGTAACGGAAACATACCTAGACAGCGAATGCATCAGAGTTGTGTTGCCTGTGAGACTAATGTTTAGTGATCTAGGGTTAACCGGGTGACCATATTAACCGTATGACCATATTAACCAGATGACCATATTAACCGGGTGACCATATTAACCGGGTGATCATATTAACCAGATGACCATATTAACCGGATGACCATATTAACCGGGTGACCATATTAATCGGGTGACCATATTAACTGGATGACAATATTACCCTCACGTACTATATTATAATACTAGCGGTCCGCCCGTCCTTGCCCGGGTTAAACAATTATCTATCTTTAATATTATGTGGGTTTAATTTGTTTATACTAAAAAATAATGTTATACCACATTTTTGTCCGCCTTACTGTTTAAAAAAATTCGATTCGCCGCATTTCCAGACCAAAAGGGACCATAAACACGCCAACGCCGCGCCGACCTCCGCTATAAATTATGCATGTTACGTTATGTTTTCTATTAAAATGGTTATTGTTATTTATCCCTAGCAGATATATTCTGTTGCGGGCTTTTTATTAAGTCTTTTTATGAGGAAAAATTAGCCATACATTATTTTCGTGTAACTTTAACTACTGTCACAAAGTACGCCGTGGAAGATCTACAGAGGCACGATTTTTTCGGATTTTTTAATATCAACATATTTTTTGCCATAAGATCCACAAATATATTGTACTTATATTGGATATGTCCATGTAGAATAACGTACCTTTCAAACGGTGAAAGAATTTTTCAAATAGGTGCAGTGGTTCCGGAGATAACTCACAAAATTCGCACACTCTTTAAAATGTTAGTATAGATAGAGGATCAAATAAAACTTGTTGCTCATCACATTGTTATTTAACGTAAAAGTCAAGCAAATTTTATTCAAATAAACTAGGTTTTTAAAGTCACAACCTTTTTGAATATCAAAAAATCCTTAAAAATATTGTTTTTTCAAGAAGCAATAAGTCTTCAAAAAGATCACGACGTTTATATGCCTTCTTCTTTATTTTTGATCAAGCCATACAATTGTCTTTGCCGATACAGCTTAAATATTTTAGTTTTTAAAATCGTTTTATGTGACTGTGCAAATGCTAAATACCGTTTTTATAATCCTCAAACATAATTTAATCATAAATTATGTCTGAGGATTATAAAAACGGATCAATTACAATTTTTTGATTAAAATTAAGTCAGGTAATTTATTTGATAGGTTAACTTTTATGTGCCGATTAAGAAAAAATCAGCCTTAAAAAATTAACATAATTCACTCGTATAAAAATACTCAAAATGTTAAAGATGTAAGATTCAAAAAATCACCGTTTTATAAAATTAATTATCTTTGCATAGTAATTAACAATTCTCCCGGATTCCACGAAATTTTTAGAAAATAGGTAAACGTAACTCTCCGTGTGTGTTGGTAACAATAACTTTTCCAAGCCGTGGCGCTGTAGAAAGGTATTTAGTGCTACGTCACTATCGTAGTAAATGTGAAGGACGACCTCGTGATCTCGTTGTCGGAGTTACTACTATACCCTGTTCTTTTTTTATAGAGTAGGGGTGACAAAATATCGCACAATGGTATGTGGATGTTGTGAGCTTTGACCTATAGATTATATAGATATAGATATAGATAGACATGGGAATCGAAATGCATATGCGTTGTCACCCCTGAGCAATAAAATGTAATTTTTTTATTTCTAGTAAAAAGTGTGTTATACGAAACACAGCAACATCAAACTACTATTTCACGAATTCTGTGAGAGCGTGGTTGTGGCTACATCCATGATATAGAAGTCTTAATTTTAGTGTTCTTATTGTTTGATTCCTCTTGTACTCTCTGACTCTCTACTCTGATACTGCATCTTGAACTATCTCCGATCTTAATATATATGCGTAAGAACATGTGAACGATGAGGCATAAGAAAACTTTTGACCCCATTTCGTCCCAAGGATGTTATAAACGGCAATTATGGGAAATGCGAGAAAATATTTAAGGCTTCTAATAGATGGTCGTATAACCACCTTGGTCGACGACTGGCAGTACGATCTGATATTGCGATCGTCCCTTCATCTGCCAAACATCACTAAAAGCAATATTACTCTTCACTGATATAAACACGATAGCACACTGATATGACACGAGATAGAGCATTGGATCAAACCGCAATATCCAAGGGACAGAGGAAAATTAGCTATTAGAAAAAATACAAATGCATAAAATTCATGGGTCAACCTTAACTTGTATGCACTATTCTTCACAATCTTAAAATAAGGAATACAGATGAAGGAATAACCTTCTAGTCTTCATAAGCCTTTTACTAAATTCTTGTTAGGAAGAAAAAAAAACGACTTATTAAAATTCTTACCCTGGTCAACAACTGTTATGTAACATATTTGATCTAAACTTGCCTTGCTGTAACAAAGCTGTCAGGGAGGTATTTATGCATATAAGCATAAAAATAATCATTAAGCCCTTGTCTGTATATAACCATACAAATATATAATATTTGTATTGTCCAAAATCGTGATAGGTAAAGTAAGAAATTTACTTATTGTTCTTCATAAAACTATTAAAATGAACCATGATTTTACCGCGTTTTAATAATTTATTTTATATTCTCGACATTTTGAGTACGTACTTAACGAGTTCAAGATCATGGGGGGACCGTGAATATAAAACCAGTTTATAAAACGAAATCCATAAAAGTCGTGCTTGTTTTGCTGGTTTTTGGTGATGAAGTAGGAAATATGATTTTGAATCAGTATTTTTTAGGGTTCCGTAGTGAACTAGGAACCCTTATAGTTTCGCCATGTCTGTCTGTCCGTCTGTCCGTCCTCGCTTAATCTCTGTGACCGTTAGCACTAGAAAGCTGAAATTTGGTACCAATATGTGTTTCAATCACGCCGACAAAGTGGTAAAATAAAAATTGGAAAAAAAAGTTTTATTAGGGTAGCCCCACTATATGCAAAGTGGGAAGTGATTTTTTTTTAATTTCAACCCTAACGTGTGATATATTGTTGGAAAGGTATTTAAAAATGAATAGGGGTTTACTGAAATCATTTTTTGATAATGTCAATAATTTCGGAAATAATCGCTCCAAAAGTAAAAAACAATGTGTCCCCCCCCTCTAACTTTTGAACCATAAGCTTAGAAAATATGAAAAAAATCTGAAAAGTAGAACTTTATAAGGACTTTCTAGGAAAATCATTTTGAACTTGGATGGAAACAACAGTACCCACTACCGGGAGCAGTTGCGGGAGCGTGGAGCGCTGCTGGAGCGCGAACATAATGGATACCCACCTTTAAACTCATAAGTGGGAACACTTATTGTGACGGACGGGAAACTACGGAACCCTACACTGAGCGTGGCCCGACACGCTCTTGGCCGCTTTTATTTAATATAATAAGGATGACAAACGAGCACACGGTCCACCTACTGGTGGATGCTGATGAGATGGAATGCCTCGATTGCAGTAAAAAGGGCCTCCAGCTCTCTACACTCACTATACGAAACACAGCAGTATTAAGCCGTTATATTACGCTGTGAGAGCGTGGTCCATCCTCGGTCGAGCCGACCCAAGAGTGCTACCACCATAATAATATTGCTACCGGGTGGCTCTATCGCTATTATTTTAATTGTAAAATATTCTTTAAAAAATAAGAATAAAGATAATACTTTTTAAAATAATTTTATAATTTTATTGTAATTATAATAAACAATATTACTAATTGCCGATATTTGCAGTGCCCTTGCAGGGTGTTTCGAACTATTTTATATAATTAAGATGTATACGTAAAAGGAAAAGATACAAGAATAACAAATAAATTGAATTGAAAAAAAAATCATTTTATAAAACTACTATTGACGGCCTGCAAAGGCCCGCAACGTACACTTCTTATTAGAACAAGCCAAGCTGTTATACAGTATACTGTTATAACACAAAAGTAACTCACTTGTACCCGGAACACGGCGAGAATGGGAACAGCGAAGGGAGGGGGTCCAGCTCTAGCGGCGGCAGGGAGAAGGAGCCCATGTCGTCGCCGGGCCAGCCGCCCTCGCCGGTCGCGTCTAGGTTCACATCGCACGGAGCGATCGACTCTGTCAGCGCGTTTAACTCCTCGCCATTCTCCGGGCAGCAGTTCTCGTTCTCTTGCTATAAATTCACACAGAAGTTTAGAAAAACATATAAGGTAATTTCATACGTGGTAGAGCCATGCTGCAGTTATATTAGTAAAGTATAGTTGAAGCACGAGTGGGGTGGCTCGACCGGGGAAGGATCACGCTCTCACAGAATACCAGCGTAAAATAGTAACTCATTGCTTCTGTGTTTCGTATGGTGAGTGTAGAGAAACGGAGACCCTTTTTACTGGAAACGAGGCATTCCAACTTAGTCCTCACGGGTGAAAACGCATCTGCATTTTGATTTGTAAGCGAGGATAGATGTAGATGTCTATGGGCCACAGCAACCACTTACCATCAGGTGGACTGTGTTTTTTTTATAGAAAACGGGGCAAACGAGCATGCGGCTCACCTGATGTTAAGTGACTACCGCCGCCCATAAATTGTGTGCTCGTTTGTCACCCTATACCTATAAAAAAAGATCACGAGAGAATGAGTGACCTACATTTACTTTGAGATATTTAATATTATTTTGTTATTCAACGAAAATAAGAAAAATAAAATAAAACTCGTTTGCCAGTAGTTTATCGTTACCGTTACGGCATATTAACGCCCACTGCTAATTCTACGCCTCCCCCATAGATATTATCTCATAGAGGGATATTTGCCATAGTAGTTACGCTCAGTAACCCTAGTTTTTAATTTTTTGTCATTATTATGGAGAAGCTGCTGCCCATCTCCTGCCTGTCTCCCTCTGTCGCCTCTTACGACACTCACGGGAAGATATGGGTAGTGGATATTCTCAACCGCCACTACACGGCAAGCAGTTTATTTAGGCTTGTGTTAATACGAAATTTAACATGGTATCTTATTTTCGTTTTCGAATACTGTTTAAAACTATAACCTGCACATGTGATGTTACTATTTCTTTATGTAGAACTATGTCTTAGTGACTGTATTGAATGCTGTGGACAATAGACACCACTAGAATCAAAATACAGATGCGGTGTACTCCTGAGGACTGAAATGGAATGCCTCGCTTCCAGTAAAAAGGGTCTCCGATTCGCTATACTCACTATACGAAACACAGCAGCGTTAAACTGCAATTTCACGCTGGTATTCTGTGAGAGCGTAATCCTACCCCGGTCGAGCCGATCTATTCGTTCGACAACCATCAAATGCTACCGCGTGGCTTTACCACGTGTATTATGATCTTGGTATAATTTAAGTAAATTTTGATGATTGCAGAATAATATTAATAATTTTATAGTGTAACTGTAAGAATAATATTACAATATTACTTATTGCCAACACAGTACAGTCAGATTGTGAATCAAAATGCAGCGTGCGCTTTCAACCGTCAGTCTCAATATTAGTTCCAGTAAAAAGGATGTCTATGTCTCCGTACGTTCTTCAAACGTAACATAGCAGCATAATACAGCTATTTTTGATGACTTATTCGTGCTGCACACATAGTACTGCCATTGCTAAGTAATGATGATTTCTTATATTTACGCGAACACTACACATTTAAATCGTGTTACTTTTTACGGATTTTAACGCGTATATTATTTAACTTACTTTTTTATTCTCGATGTTTCGAGCAATTTATAGTACTCATTTTAACGGAGGGAACTAAGACGTTCGACGTCCCAATGTCGTAGTTAACCACGGCTACTTCCAAATTAAAATTATTAATTTTTGTTCCGATCTACGCAGTACGAACTTATAGTATCTTGAAGTCTTGCAGTTGTGTGCTTGGGTTGGGATTTAATTTTATTAACTATAGGATCCCAAGCAGATGGTAGCACCCAGCCATCTTCCCTATTGAATGTTGTTGTGATTGTTTTTTGATTTGAATGGCCTTGCGAATCATCTTTGGAAGTAATCTGTGTTGCTTGGGTTGGGACTCTTTTTGCCTAAGAGTCCGACTGTGTCGTTTCTTATTTTTGCAGCCAAACATCAGCGCGTAGGTATTGGGCTCCGACCTGGGTATTCAGAGACAGTATAATTAGAGCTATGAGGCACCCCGTATTAATCCCTGGAGGTGACAACGCATTAGTAGCCTTTTTCTTAAAGTTGGTGACAGTTGTCCACGTGCTGCAGTAGACACTTACTATCCGGTGTACTGTTCGTTAGTAACTTCAATTTTACAAAAAAAAATATCGAAACAGTGCTACGAGGGTACGCCCAAACACACAGATATTCGCTCGTCCATGTATACAAAAATTGGTTATCTGTTACGATCAGTATAATATTTATTATATCAACACGACCGTGTAACTGGAATAAATCTGTGAAATGAACTGTGTCCTATTTTACACCAGCCAGTAAGATACCATGATGATAATAGTAAAGGTGCAATTCCGTAGCCGACTGCAGGCACCCGACTGCAGGCAGGAACAGCAGGCGACGTGTCGCCGCGACATGTCGCTGCAGTCATGATTCCGAACACAACTGCAAACGGCAGCAGCCCGTGACCAGTCTGTCCAAGTGTTCACTGGGACATGATGTCTTGACGTGCTTGAAATTAGTGATCGCGATGTATTTTTGTATCTTTTGTTAGAAGAGGAAGAAGATGATGATGACTTTATCATATAAGTATAAAGAGAAAAGACGAAAAGACACAGGTACTATACAGAAATGCAGAGAAAGTGAGGGAACGTACAGTGCGCGATATTGGGCCACCTGGTTTATCAGTTTTTCTTCCTAGGAATCGGTGAAACTCATTTTTTAAGAAAAATTCAACGCTTGTCGCTCAGGCGTTGGCGACACTACTGATCTGCGGTCAGCTACAGTATCGTCCGCCGGCAGCAAACGAAGTGTAGCTACGGAACGTATTTCATAGAACTACATAGACACCAGTTGTGTCGCGACGACACGTCGCTTGCTCCTGCTGTCTGCAGTCGGCTATGGGATTGTACCTTTACAAGTTGCACGTGCATTATATCAAGCTTATTCTAACAGATGCAGTCCTGATGTATCGTATATGTTTCTTCAGTGTTTAATCTTTTGGAAGGAATTGCTTTTTATGTTGTTTACTAGCCTTTTGCCACGCGGTGTTACCCGCGTTCACGTTATTATTTCCGAATAGTCATGACCTACACTTATTAAGAGATCGCATAATACGGAGAGCTCAAGCTATCGCATGGAAACTTTGTCATATTTCGGAATTATAATGATCACGGATTTTAAGTTCAACTTAGGCTTTTTTAACAGTAACATTATTCTTCCTTCTTCAACGAATTATTTTCTGTTACAGTTGTACACTTGTGGAATTCTATCCAACATACCTTTTCTTTGATCTAGTTTTGCCTTTTTTTAGCATTGAAGAAAAATCTCGATGGAAAACATATTACGCTAGTAGACATAGGAAAAAATTGTTCATATTTTACGGGTGGTTTGCGTAAAATTTCTATCTATATACGTCGCACTGCTGAGTTTTCTCTCATTTTTAAGAAAGTTATGAAGCAAATAAACCAAAGTGCGACCAATTTTGTTGGCCATATTTTTATTCCACAAACATGCAGCTTTCCTCGCGATGTTTTTTGCCAACACCGAGCGCAGTAATCGAGCGAAGTATAGTAAATCAGCACTTAAAATTTCAATACCAATTACATTGGTGCCGGCGGCGATCGAACCAGGCTTACTTGGCTACTGAGAAATTAACGCACAAAACTAACGCTTAAAGGAGATTCACTGCAAAATACTTTTAAAGTCTATAAATATATTTAAGCGCTCTTTTTCTGAAAATGAAACTTTTTGAACAAGCTATTATTAAATATTTTATCATATTCATAAAAATTCATCACTTCAGTGTCCGTCCGTCCATACGTTCGCCACAACAAAATTCTGTGAGAATTTTTTAAGTTAGTTATTTGAATTCAAATAATAATAGTGATGGCATCTAGTATGATGAATTAAACTAATTCCGGAGCTTAATGTCAGGGATATTGAAAAGTATACCAAGGGCTTTTCGTGTAGGATGGTAAATTAAAGCTTATTTGTAACGATAAAAATTGATGCCAATATTTAAACATAACAAAAAATTAGACAAATGCAATCCTATCTTCTCTTAAACCCAAGGGCAATGTTCATTGAAAAAATTATTATTAAGAAATAGGGAGTCAAAATTCTTAAAATTAATATCGTCTCAAAACTATTCAATAATTGTAGGGTGTTGCTGGCTTAAGACTGTATAATGATTACTGATTTTTAACCGTTAATTAACTTTTGATTTGATATAACCTATTTTGAGCACCTACCTATAACTTAGTGAATATTTTTGATACAAAGCTTAATAGAATATAGAATAAGAATACAAAGCTATGACAACTTTATCTTGTAAATACTGGCTAGATAAATTTAAAAAAAAAACAATATTTTTAATTAAAATCTAAGCATTAACAATTTGATAAATTGAAATAAAAAAAGATTAGCAAGATTAGCAAACGCACCTGGCAGCACTCGTCTTCCGTGAACTCGCGGACCTGCTCCACACAGCTGCAGGGCTGCAGAGGGTCGCAGCAGAGGCCGTGGCACCCGGGGCAGTACTCCACGAGCCCGTACTGGGGATTGTTGGGCATATAGCAATCCATGGCTCCGCCTTCCGTTTTCGCGCATCTTACGGCGCAAGGGCGGCGCCGACCATCCTCCTAGTTCAGTTTCCGACGCTTGTAGTCTCGGGTTGGCATGGCTACGAAAGAAAGGTTAAATAAGATTTCATTTCACTGCATAAAGCGGTTTTTATGAAATTTCGTCTGGAATTTGATTGCGTATCAAAATGAAACAAGTTTTTACTCTGAACTGAAAGTAAACGACGACGGAGAACAGTTTTTTTTTGCAAAAATGTTGATATTTAATTGGGAACATTTGATAATAAACAGTTTTAATCGTTATGTTTAGTTAAACATCCATTTATAACTTTCTTTTACTATTATAAGCTGCTTGCCTACTACCGCACCTGATGGTAAGTGGTGATGAAGCCTGAAGATAGTAGGCACAGCGCACTGTCTTATGGACCCCACACACGGTCAGTTCAGCTGATCATTCCAACTGATCAGTTCAAACTAAAACTGCTGATATTTTTTTAAATTGTGGATTTTCCATATATCGATTATTATTTTTGTGATTTGTACAGTTCCAGTGAATAAAGGTCTTTCGTTCTTTATTTTTCAATTATTACTAGCGACCCTGCCCCACCACCGCCTGGCTAGAATTTATTAATGTGGCGTTACTTAGTAGTTTTTGCGTAATAACAAAGTAACCATATTAACGGAATGACCATATTACCCTCACGTTCTATAATATTATAAATAAAATGTTACATAAACATTTTATATGTTAAACGAATAAGCTACAAAAAGACAACATTTTGACACATAATATAAATATTTTTTTTTGGAGTTTATGGCCTGGTATCTAGACCTTTAGGCCAGGTCTTGAGTATTTTTATTCGGTTTATTATAATTTCCCCACTGTATTTTTGATAAATTTATATAGAGGCACGTAATAGGATCTATTTTTTAACATATCACTCAGGCGGCGGGAGGGATCTTGCACTTGATTTTGCACTATGTCACTTATTTCACTGACAAGAATCAATCTGTCAAATGAAAAGCACTCACATATAAATATGAAATGTTCGATATCACCAACAGAATTATTACAGTAGGTGCAGTTGCTCTCCATTATGGCCAACCGAGCCAGGTGGGCCGGAACGGTGGAGTGACCAAAACGCAGTCTGTTTATAGTCTTAATAAAGTCCCGACTGGTCATTTTCAGTTTGTTATACCCATGGTGTTTACAACATGGTGTGTACAAGCAGATTTTCTTGAACATTTCCATACCATTTACCCTTTTGTTCTTGGTCTTGTTTCCAAAATTCGACCCATAAGCTATTGACCTGGTTGTCAATAGATTCATAACAGTCGGTCAAAGGTACTTTTACTATGGAGCTAACATCCAACATGTTGGTTCCATCACGTGCAATTTTATCTACTATCTCATTTCCTGTTATGCCCCTATGTGATGGAATCCACATGAAAGAGACATGTATACCCTTTTGTGCATAACTAAATAACAACTTTTTAATATTATACAAAATATAGTTTTTTTTAAAGTCAAATCTAAGATTGGTTAAACTTTGGACCATACTTAAACTGTCTGTTAAAATTAAAAAATTATTAAAACTATTTATATGTGCGATCCTCTTCAGGGCCTCGAGGGCCGCATATACCTCTGCAGTAAAAACACTGCATTTAGGATCCAAAAGAAAACTTTGACCAATCTTGGATTGGGGATCATAGACAGCACTACGCACAAAGAGCTCACTTTTGCTACCATCTGTATACAAAGTATAGTAGTTATTATCGGAAAGAAAACTTAATAATTCACAGTTATTAAAAATTTTTTTAGTAACAATATTGGTCTCAAATATAATACAGGAATATGGGTAAGAGTAGCATGTCCACTTTGATTGTTTAATTACATTTTTAAAATCTTCATTCATTTGTAGTACAATGAGAGGCAATACTGGGAAATAACCTCGTAAAAGCTCACCTCCCGAAGTCTGCTGTGCCGAGGATTGTACAGGAAAAGGTATTATTTTTTTGAGAACATTCTCATTACCAGATAACAGCTTTAGTAAGTATCTCTCTATTAGTAGAAGTCTTCTGAGACACAATGGTATTATTTTGGTTTCAACTTCCATAGCTCGTATGGGAGTTGAACACATAGCCCCAGTAATAATTCGCAGAGCTTTGTTTTGAATTATGTCTAGTTTTTTTACACTACTACTATTTGTGTAGGCTAAACAACTGTAGTCGAAGTGGCTTCTGACTATAGATTTATACAGCATACTTAAAACTTTGGGGTCTGCACCCCAAGTCACACCAGCTAAACATCTTATAATATTTAAACCCTTAAGAGAGTTAGTTATAATGTGATTGATATGTAAATCAAAACAAAGTTTGTTATCAATGACAACACCCAAGAATTTATGGTTAGGTACAACTGAAATTGGATGATTATTGTAGAGTATGCCATTAGAGGGGAAATCTTTACTAAAAATCATGGCCTTGCTTTTGTTGGGGTTAATCTTTAGAGCCAACCTGTCATTATAATATATTTACAATTGGTCTAAAGCATTATTTATATTATTTACAGCTCTATCTACATTATCGCCTGTACAATATATTACAAGATCATCCGCAAATTGTAGAATATTTACACCTTCTATATTTACAAAATTAAGAATTTGACCAGTATATATATTGTACAGCAATGGAGATAATGTAGCCCCCTGCATTGTACCTTTGGAGACCTTTCTGGGACCATGGAGAATATTATTATATCTTATATACAAAGTTCTATCTGTTAAAAAATTAAATAACCAATGACAAAGCATGCCTGGTATACCAATGTCAGAAAGAACTTGAACCAAAATGCCAGGGTCAACATTATCAAATGCACCTTGAACATCCAGAAAAACACAAACACTGGACTTATTATTATTATTGGCATATTTCAGATCTGACAAGAGAGAGATGAAGCTGTCAGCACAACTTCGCCCTCTCCGGAAGCCATATTGAACATGTGGAATGATGTTGTTCGCCTCTACATAATACTCAAGACGCATCTTTATCATGTTTTCATTAAGCTTTCCAACATAAGATGACAATGATATAGGACGATATGAGTTAGGATCTTCAGGTGGCTTGTCAGGCTTAAGTAAAGGGATTACACACTGTGTTTTCCAAGATTCAGGAATTTTTTTAAGTGCCAAAGAGCATTAAGATTAGCTAATAGTTTTTTTTGAACGGACTGATTTAGGTTTTTAATCAAAATGTATGGACAATCATCTAAACCAGGGGTTGTGTTTCGTCTGGATTGTAAACTTGTACAAAACTCACTCCAAGTAAAGGGTTCTATGAGGAAACTGGACTTCTGAAGGATATATTAATTTGAAAATAACTTTCTAGATTATCAATAACCCCACATCCATTTTGAGATAATTTTTCTTAGAGAGGGACAACAAATTCATCTTTATATGTTCTATTATTACATTTTATTCGTTTAAATAACTTGATGTATTTCCAAATAATATTAACAGGTGTAGTTCTGTTAAAAGTATTACAGATGTTCACCCAACCATTGCGTTTATGTTCTGAAATAATCTTTTTCTTAACAGCATTAAGTCTTTTGTAATTAATATAATTATCAATGGTTGGATCCCTTCTGTACAGTTTTAAAGCTTCATAAGTTTTAATTACACTCTGTTCACATATGTCGCTCCACCAAGGTGCTGGAGGTTTGCAACGATAATTATTTGCTTTGACAAACTTTGGTACAGTATCCCTCTTAAGTGTATCAAGCCTTTCGATAAATTCGTCATATGACTGTAATGGATTCTCATTATTAACTTCAAAATTAGAAAAAGCAGTTATAGACAGCTCATTGTATTTCGTACAGTTTGTCTTGTTGTATAAGAATTTTTCAATGGGAGGATTAATTTGGTATCTATCAACGGACAATAAAACACGAGTAAGCGTAGGAAAATGATAGCTACCCATACAATCATCATGCACCCACCATTCGCATAGTGGAGTGATTGGAGCACTACAAAAGCTGACATCAATAGCCGAAGGATTTCGGTTAGGATAATTAATAGTAGTGAAGCTTCCATTGTTAAGGACACACAGATCAAATTCATCAATTAAATCGTATAATAGATGACCCCGACTTTTCGTGGTCATACACCCAAATGCCACATGATGAGCGGTGAAATCTCCAGCCACGTATATTGGCTTAGGCAAATCTCTAATTATATTACGCAGTTTACTTATTCTGAAGTTACCATTCGAGGGAGGGCAGTATACACATAGAATCGTTAAGTGTTTACCACTTACATATAACGATAATGCTATAGTCTGAATATCTTGGTAAAATCTGGTTTGAATAATATTATATATAAAATACGGTTTGATCAAAATTGCTACTCCACCATGCTCTATTTGAGCATTATGATAGTGGGAATTATATCCCGAAATTTTAAAATGCTGAGTATCTTTAAGCCAAGTTTCATTGAGTAGACATATGTCAACATTTTGTTCAGCTAAAAATTTAGACAGTAAGGGTTTTTTCCTATGTATACTTTGAATATTGTACTGAGCTATACATAACTGCTGTATGTTCTGTACTGTACTGTCCATTAATGTGACAGATTTTTTAAAAGTAAGTCTTTCATGAACAGAGTAGTCACAGGTTCATTATCTGTTTTATTACCCAATTCAACTAAAGTTTGAAACATTGCCATCAGAATATTCTTATTGTTTGCAATTTGAGCCTTAAGTTGAGTTTGGTTCAAGTTGGGTTCAGGCACTGTTTTATTTACATTATTTACAATTTTTACATTTTTATTTAATTTATGTACATTTTGGCTTATTGATGGTAGGCTCTTAACAATGCTGCTCGACTGTGCCGGTAAAGACGGAAAATCAGATGACGTAATTGTATTTGCAACAGAGGCGTAAGTAATTTTACCCTTTTTTTTCAAGTATTTTTTTCATTTTTATTGGGCAAGATTTGGAAATAGCCAGGTGAGGGCCACTGCAATTGACACAACACAGGTTCTCTTTTTTATTGCAGTCTCTGAAATTATGGTCTCCAGCACATATCGAGCAACGTTGTTTACCATTACAAATTTTCGCAGGGTGGTTGAACCTGAAGCACCGGAAGCATTACTGTAACGACGGGACATATTCAAACACCCTGAACGAAAATAGGTCATATTGGACGTTATCGGGCAGAATATTTGACAAGAAAGTTATACTGACAGTCTCGAGACCTACAGTACTTTGACCGAGTTTTTTCGTGAATCTTCTCACTGAAATAATTTCATAGATCGAAGACAGTTTCGTATATAAATCTTTGTTCGAAATGCTAGTAGGCACATATCTAATGATTCCAGTTTTTTCTATCTGCGCTGCAGGAATATGTGCCTTCAAGTTGTGCTTTGTTAAAAAGTCTGTATTTGTGATGAAATTATTTGCAGTGTTGCATTGTTTAAAGACAACCGCAATTTTATTGGCATTGACTCTATGTAAAGCTACCACACCTTTCACCTCCGAAGTAAAAATATGATTTAAGTAAACTGGGCTTTTATTTCCAATTTTAACCTGTTGGTCCCGGCTTTCAACAAAAACATTGAAGTCCGTATTTGTACAATGTTCAGGATAAAGTCTCAGATAACCTGGCTTAAAAAACGGAATAAAGTCATCCTCACCGCCGCCTACTTCAGGTCCACATTCCTTCGTACCTCTTTTACGAACAATTTTGGATCGTTTCGGAGTTCCACCTGGGTCCTCCGGTTCATTCATTTTGATAATTCACACAATGTACAATTATTTACACTGACTAAAATGAGTTTTGGTAATATTCACACAGGATATTTTTAACGAAAAACAGTAAAAATTATTAAATTGACCGCCTCGTTTGGAGTTCCCGCCAAAAGTCCATAATATAAATATACTTAATTTTTGGGTTGCCACATGTATTTACACTTTATTTTTAGGTTGCCATATGTAGCTCAGTGAGTCCTCCAATTTAGATCCTTTTTTAGTAATCAGTATTTAGATTTAAAATTCAAACAATTGACTTCAAAGATCAGTCTAATTATTAACTCAGCTTTTGTTAAATCAAAAGCAGCTGTGATGTGAAGAGAGCTGTTTGTTTAGAGATTTTGAGTTTTGTCGGGAGTCTATAGATCGTTTAAAATGTCAGGAGAATCCGGATGAATCCCGACCATCTGGCAACCCTAGTTCAATATAAGGCAATCACATCAAGTCTATTTATGTGTACGTACAAACGTTGATCGAAGTTCTAAGTCATGTTTCAATCTTTTAAACATAATATTATGTTATTATAATATGTATCTCCTTTACACACAATACAATGTACTCGTATTGCGTGTTAACATGAGCTGTGAGCATGTTTGTGTAATGTCTCATAATTCTACGTCAATCAACTTTACTTTTAAGTAGAGATGGGCCCGGATGAGTACGAATATTCGGCCGAAAGCTCGGTTACATTCGGAATACGAATACTCTGCGTGCTTATGTTTTGACTTCTCTTTTGTATTCTTAGCGAAAATTTATAATTATATGATAAAAATGAGTAGCAGGAGATCTACTATTTGGACTTATTTTAGAGAAACCGACGACCATTACAAAGTTAAATGTACTAATGTAATGTAATGTTTCTTTGATTCCAAAAACATTTAATCAAGCTTTTTATTTGCTACAGTTGGAAATAAATCTACAGTGCCTCAAAAACATAACACTATACAAGTAGATTTAACCCATAAATAAAATATACTTTCAACAGTAAAATTATGAAAGACATGGCGTTACTATTGGTACATTTCAATAAAGTGGACATTTTGAGTACCACTTTGACGAATGTTCGGTGATTTAGCCAAATATTCGGACGGATACGAATATTCGGTAAAGCTGCCGAATGTGCCGAATACCGATAATGAAACGAATATTCGGCCCATCTCTACTTTTAAGATCTGTCTATAAATATCTATAGTTGGTACGTATTACTATAAAGAGTTACCCAAACTCCCAACGCTAGGTAAGCGACTTGGTAAGTATAGAGCCGATACCCCCTCACTTTATACGCTGACGTTTTACATACAAAGATTACACGAAGGCAAAGATTCAATCATCCAATCTCGATCCGGAAAAATTATTTGTAGGTCACACAAAATACCTCTTACGTGGTATCACCATCAGCCATGCTGTAGCTATATTATGGTTTTAGCACGAATGGGACGGCTCGACCACGGAAAGACTACGTTCTCCTAGAATACCAGCAATCAATATCAGCTTAATGCTGCTGTGTTTCATATAGTGAGTGTAGAGAGCCGCAGACCATTTTTACTGGAAACGAGGCATTACATCTAATTCCTCAGGGGTGACAACGTATCTGCAATTTGATTCTTAATTAAGGTAGACGTCTATAGGCCATAGTATCCACTTCTTCACAGCATCACATCTCACGCGTGTCAGGATTGACAATGGCTATACCAGACGAGTACTTTCAATCCGCTTCCCGTAGCCCATATGGGTATTTTTCGCGTAAATATATGATTATACCACTATCCATAAAAGTAAAAAAAAAAATATATTTATTCACGCTTTTTCTCTACAAAAAGACTTGTTCTGACTGGACCCGCGGCCCACAGTGCTGCAGCCCTACGATTAGCCACTGTATTACCGTTGCGTTTATAAAATCTATGCTCCTTTAATGGAACCTTAAAAAGATGATATTAATAAAGATATTTTATATTTTGGCAGAGGGGATAGAAACTCAACAGCTCATCGAACCTCTTAATAGACGTTTTAAATTGTTCAAATACGTTTGGATTGCAAATTTGATTATGCATTCCACTACAGTCTATAAAAGTCCACGGTTGAAGATAGGCGTCTTCCATAGATTGCCTCATATTCTGCCATAGTTACCACCAGTGATGTGGTCATAATAAGACACAGTAGGTACTGGAATGGGCATCACCGCCGAGAGGGCATCATTGTTCGACATAAAGATCATTTTCTGAACTGAACAGGCAAAAATATCCTTGCCGTACTATGATAAAGCAGAAAAATTGGGTGCATTATCACTTTGCATTGAAAGTGATTCAGTCCTGTACTAATGTCGCTGGATGGCGCTATACTGCCTACCTGCTCAGATTTCAAGTACCTCGGTTCCCTCATTCAAGGCGACGGCGGAATAGATAGAGCTGTGCAGCACAGGATTAACGCAGGGTGGATGAAATGGCGACAGGTCACAGCCACAACGTGCGATCCCCGAATGCCAATAAGGCTGAAGGGGAAAATTTACAAATCGATCATCCGACCTGTCGTCATGTATGGAAGTGAATGCTGGGCCGTCAAGAAGAAGGATGAAAATAGACTGCATGCGAATGAAATGAGAATGTTACGATGGATGTGTGGTGTGACAAGGATGGATAAGATAAGGAATGAGTATATAAGAGGAAGCCTGAAAGTAGCGCCAGTGGTAGAAAAGGTGAGAGGAAGCAGATTGGCATGGTTTGGGCATGTGATGCGGAGGAATGAAAGTCATGTCACAAAACGAGTGTTGAATATGAATGTGGAGGGACACACGGGCAGAGGAAGGCCGAATAAAAGATGGATCGATTTTGTGAAGAGTGATATGAGAATGAAAGGAGTAAGTATGGAAATGACGGCTGATAGAGAGGAATGGAACAAGAAGATTTACTGCGCCGACCCCAGATAATGGGAAATGGTTTAGAGAATGATGATGCGAAATCGGTACTGAACAGATGAATGACAAACGGGCAGACGAAAAAAAGTGAGCTTTTTAAGTATTTACCTCATCGGGAAGTTAATTTAATCGATTGCAAAAAAAATATCCGAACAGCGAAATGAGAAAGCGCGTTAATGAACACATGGAAATAAAAATACGATAATAGTATTATCATTATTGTTAATTTAACGCTATCTTATTAACTTGTCTAATCGATAGATGCACGGAGGTCTGAACCATAGAATACTATAATACTACTGACCTCTATTATACTATATAGAGGTCAGTGTATAATACACAATAGAATGGCTGTCAACCTTATTTTATACGACGATAGGCGTCGCCGGGAGCACAAATATAAGCAATCACGTTGTATTATCACTACTACAAACCCGATTCGCTGTGTTGACAGACAGATTTTAATACATATTTATTTGTAAATAGCGTGCAATTTAGCATTTTCTAAATAATTTGCATGCGAAATTTGGAAACGATTGTAACGTCAAAACACATCTCGTGTTGACGTTTATACGTGTGAATTGCCGTGTTAGTGACATTTTAGTGGCTACACGCTACACTTCCCAGTTCTATTATGTATGTATTATATAGTATTCTATGGTTTCCATGCTAGATGCGATAGATTTTATACGTGGTAGAGCCACGTTGCAGCTATATTATGGTTGTAGCACGAAAGAGTCCGCTCGACCGGGGAAGGACCACGCTCTCACAGAATACCAGCCTAAAATACCGGTAGAGAACCAGAGACCCGTTTTACTGGAATTGAAACATTCCATCTTAGTCCTCAGGGGTGACAACGCGTCTGCGTTTTGATTCTTAATCGAGGATAAATGTAGATGTCTATGGGCCACAGCATCCACTTAGCATCAGGTGGACTGTGTGCTCGTTAATCATCATAATTCTATAAAAAAATATGCGAAGAGATGCAACACATATATATATATATATATAGATATATATAGAATAAAGGTGACAAATAATCATATAGTCCACCTGGAAGTAAACGGATCCTGTGGCTCATAGAGACCTATGTCTATCTTCGTTTAAGAATCAAAATGCAGATTACTACCACTAAGATGGAATTTCCTAAAAAAAGTCTCCGGTTCTCTGCACTCGCCAGACGAAACACAGCAGCATTAAGTTGCTGTTTTATGTTAAAGTTCTATGAGAGCGTGGTCCTTCCCCGGTCGAGCCGATCCTTTCGTGCTACAACCATGATATAGCTGCAGCATAGCTCTACCGCGTGTAATAAATTTAACAAAAAGTTTCCAGTTAGTTAGTCAATATTAAATATAAAGACTCAAGCGTTGATTAGCCGAGGACTTAATATTTTATCGATCGGATTATAGTGGACTGACCGGCTGGAAGATTAAGGGCTTGATATTTTGACAGTCAAGCGAAGGAACGCTGCGTAACAGTGGCGAACGTACGTACTTAACGTGATTTACATATCACATTACCGTTGCAGTTTGATAAAGTCCACTGCTCATACGCCTCCCCCATAGCTTGCCTCACATGCGGCATATTTGCCATAGTCCTACGCGTCGTTATTAAGAAGACGCTGTTGCCGCCCATCCCCTGTTTGACTCACTGCTGTCTCCAACCACACGCATGGCATGATATAGGGTAGTGGATATTCTTACACTGCTACTACATATATCATATTATAATGTAAAAAGTTTGGAAAATCCAAAAGTGCACGCCTCATATTCTCATTTGATTATATAAAAAGAAAAATATCTCTTTTTCCATATTTTTTACGGGGTATAGTTGTAGCACGAATGGGTCGGCTCGACCGGGGAAGGACCACGCTCTCACAGAATACCAGCGTCAAATAGTACCTTATTACTGCTGTGTTTCGTATGGTGAGTGTAGAGAACCGAAGACCCTTTTCACTGGAAACGAGGCATTCCACCTAAGTCCTCACGGATGACAACGCATCTGCATTTTGATTCGTAATCGAAGATAGTTGTAGATGTCTATGGGTCACAGCAACCACTTACCATCAGGTGTACTGTGTGCTCGTTTGTCATCCTATGCTATAAAAAAATTGAAACTATAAAAAGGTCCATGAGAATATTATTTTGTAGAAAATTACCTTTTCATTAATTACAATTAAACGAGACCAAATTACTGAGTGATTTTTTAAAAGGAACCTGTGCGTTGAGATTCTAAACCCAATAAAAAAAGAATTATTTTGATACCTACATTAATTCTAACGAACGTAATTGTGCGCCATCCACATATACAGACACCCGGACACCCTCGATTTTTTTTTTCAATCAGTTTTTTTTACACTAAACACAGAGAGCTACTTTTGAAAATAATAACACATAAAAACGAATGATTTTTCTCGATATATTTGTATTTTTATCATTCTAAAAGTGCAATAGTAAAAAACTAAAGGCATTTTTAACTCAGAAAATTACTGGATATCCATTAGATGAGTAGAGCATAACCTCAACACTTGAATATAGGTAAAATAAAAACTAAAATTACAGCATTTTAACTTCCCACAATTGGGCAAAGGAGAACTCACATTTGTGACTCTCTCTCTCTGCCTCAAACGTGGATGGACTAGTATGACTTTGTTTTAATTTTTCAGACATGCAGATTTCTTCATAATATTGTCCTTCACTGACGAGCACTTCGTAAATCGGCACTTAAAAGTGCAATTAACAATTTCATTTGTGCCGGCGATAATTGAACTCAGGTGACTCGCGTACTGTTCAATTTTGAGTAAGCGCGTAGTTTTGTATGTAGATAAGAAAAATTTAGAATGTCTTATTAAAAGAAAGAAATAAACATTCAGGTAATTTTTGTAGCTATCCGCACTAGGTTAACCAGTATTAATTATGATGAACAGGCAGTGAGTGACCAGGAGGGATCTAGGATTTTTATATCCGGAAATTTAGAATATTTTCGTTAAAAAAGTTAAAAATATATAACTTAAATGGTCTTTAATGATCTTAAATCTTTCCACAATAATAGATCGTATCCATACTGCCGGGCGGGTCACTAGTTAGGTATAAAATCGATTCGAAATTTTGGATTTAATCGGAAAAATGTTAAACGACTTATATGTAATTTTAAAGGAAGTAGTTTTTATAAGGTACGTGAGGGCAATATGGTGACCTTGAGCTTTGCCGCCCTATAAAACCAAAACTAGAAGGATGCTATGACTAATATATTAAGAAATAAATGGCAAAAAACCAGTGGCAATAATTGGGCACAATTCGAAAAATCTACTTAATACTACTAACTACACCACACCATACTAAAATCGACTAAAACATTTACTATAATGTCAACTGTCAAAATGGCGTTGTTAAAGCATCGCCCTTTTGACCCTTTGATATATTATTGACCAATGAAGAGCTATCGTATCACAAGGCCATCTATACAAACAAGGCTGTAGTTTTTGAGTTACAAGAAAGTGACAATATTAACCGGATGATCATATTACCCTCACGTACTACTTATACTAAATAATAATATAATATAAACAGTCATTACTTAGTTGAAATAATAATAAATAAAAAAACAGATTTAAAAAAGAACGGGATATGGAGGAGAATTATTGTCTAGAACAGATTGCTACTTAGGAAAAAGACGGTCGGTGGTCTTTTCAGATTTTAATATTATTTGAAAGCATTTGTTCTAATTAGTTCTACGCAGTATGTGTTATTTAGGTTAATTCAATTTTATCCCATAACCCATCAATTCCTTAGATAAGGTAGTACCTAACTGTCTTTTCTTTTTTCATTTACATTTGATTCGAATCCCGGCTCAGGTGAGCTTTTAAAAAAAATTGAATGCAGTTATTTTTATTTTTAAAAACAAAGGAATGTGTCCTTTGAGTGAAATATATCTTTCATTATTTAATGTAATTTTCCTCCATATACTTTTAGTTATTTCCACCCTGTTTTATAATTCTACAATTATTTGTAATTTTTAATGAAAAATATTAATTTACCAACATTTTTCTTATTATCACATGAACGCGTTGGATATGAAATGAATAAGCTTACTCCACCGTAAAAATTTCATATAAAAGAGTAATTAATGTGTCTGCTTTCATTATGTTTGATTATGCCCAAAATATGTGTCTTATTCAATAAAATAAGATTAACTAGAATTAAAAAAAAATCCTCTTAGCTATGCTAGCCTTTCAACGTTCTCTAAATCACGTGCAGGATAAGGAATGTGTATTATATTATAAAATATCCTTAATTAAATGACTCCGCTGAAGCAAATACCTCTATCTTGTTGTTTCGGCCGCTCGTTAATTAAATTATTTATTGAGTACGATAATGAAAGAATTTATATGTGTCCAAGGATCTTTAATAAGCTTACCTTTTTAAAAGCAATGTTCCAATCGTATCCAAATACACTTTGTAATATATTTTTCAAAACACATCACAAAATCACAGTTTCACAGAGCACCAGTTCACTAATTAAATTAAACGTATCGGTCAAAGCATGCGCCATGGCAATACCGTACGCGGTACTTAAATCCACCAATAAATTGGCCACATAAGTTTCAGCGTAGGTGAAATATTAATTATCTACCTAATTAGCATTTTGTGATGCAAGACGCACCCTTTCAGACTGATGTTGGTGACTAAATGGCTATCTCTTGGCAAGTGCACTCTACACCCGCCCCTACGGTAATTGGCTGTTTGTATCCAACCCCTCGGCTGAAAAAAAAACATGACATATTGTGCGCGGGAAAGTGGCTGTCAACGGGTATCGGGTTAACATGGCGGGCAGCGCGCGGAAGCTTTTGTTTCTGTGGCGAGAACCGTTTAGTGCGATTTGATACTATTTAGATAAGTAATTAACTATTATAATTACGAGTATGCGAAGCTTCTTGTTACTAGTTTATTTCCTTTTCTATTTCTGTTCAATCACTATTTGTAAAATATATATGCACCAAAACTACCCATGTGTAACTTTTATAGGGACATTATAAGATAGTTATAATGTCCTCCAGCCCGAATTTCGGTCACAACAGAAAGCGCAGGACAGTTTACAGTGTACGAGTGTGATATATAATAATAAGACCCCATAGGACCACGAGAGTGTGCACTTCGTCTTATGGGACTAACACAACCGGAGAGAGAACAGGTGTAGGAATAAGTGCTTTATGTGCTCTGTCGAGGCCCGGGTGTGAACACCGCCGACTTCCTGACTGCTACTGAGAATTTGTGACAGATGAACCTAATAACTGATTTTTAGCCCGACCCGGGATTCGAAACCGGGTACACATAATCAGCAGTCGCACTTACCACCACTAGATCGACGAGGCAGTCGACAATATAGATATAACAAAGTACGTAATTACATATAATGTAATCAGATATTACGTACCGTTAGAAGATTAGGTATTTCTTACAACGCTCCCCTTTTTAATCCTTCTATAGCTACATAACATATTCGTAAGCGTTCGAACGTTGTATAGGTACTTTAAATTTATGCCGTGGTAGCTCTGGTTAAGCGTCCACTGTAAATTTCATACTAATGAAATATTAGTACAATTAGTGCATGAGTCAATTCTTATCATAAAAATAAAGATTGAGTTTCAAATGACAACATATCAAATATGATTTAGGCATAATTTTTTTTGTCTAAAGAAATTAGAAAATTTTGCTTATAAAACAACTTAAAACTATTTAGTTGAACTAGTTTATTAGGTGAGTACATTTCTATGGTAGGTGCAGTGTGTATTATACGAATAAACCAGCCTCTTACGCCTAGCAGCGACGAACAGTCACAGTTTCAGTTTCTATATAGGTACTTACAAGTGTTGTAGCTCGGTGTATCTCAATCAATATAGATTAACCTTTGTTTCAATGAGATTCTTTATTTATTTTATACTAGTTTCTGACCGCGGCTATACTTATGAATATAATAGCTTTCAATTTAATTATCAATTGGTAACTATAATCATCCGGTATTTCATATATTAATGTCGGTATTGCATATCAAATGGTATAAACCAGCTGTTTCTGCATCTCATACAACCGATGCCGTATGAGGTGGAACGAATCAATATAAACATAAGATAAATAAAGTCAATCACACTGAAACAGGTACAAGTGCTGCCGTGTGATGACGGTAAGAGCATCCATCACCCCCTTCAGTTCTGTGGGTATTAGAGGAGGTCACTATCGAAAATGCCTGACAAGTCTTTTGACTTTTGAATGATGGCAGTATACCATGTTGTTTATATCCAACCTGGCAACGGATAATAATTAAAATTGTTTTACGGATAACAACGTCTAACCTGAACATCTTTGACGCTACGATTACTTTGATACTACGACGGGAGTTGCCCATATACAGCAGTGAACTATAACTGGTTTAGGAGATGGTGTATAAGAGATGGTAAGCCGTGGTGGCTCAGATGGTTAGCGCTCGCTGTAAATTTCACAGTACGCGAGCAACTCGGGTTCGATCTCCACCGACACCAATGATATTGTTAATTGCAATTTTAAGTTCCGATTTACCACGTGCTCTGCGGTGAAGGAAAACATCTTGAGAAATAAGAAAAAAATATTTCGAAGACATGTAAAGTTCACCAACACGCATTGGGGCAGCGCGGCGGACATTTTCTTGCCCTAAAACCCTCTCAGAAATGAGAGAAGGCCTGTGCCCAGCAGTGAGCCGTATATAGGCTGTAACTTTAACTTTTATAAGAGATGGTAAGGTGTAAATAGCATTACTTTTGAGCTTTAAATAATAGTGGTCGAATTTCTACCGTAATAGGTATATGATTTCTTAAATTTCTATATTAGGTAAGATGTACTGCACTTTCAATTACACATCAATATTTAAAAACTAAAGCTCTAAAGAAATTAATATATATAAAAATCACAGATATCTAAATACAATATGTAACATGAACGCTTATTTGCCTTGATATACAGAGTCCTTACACTATTAACAAAGAAACATTTGACAACTCATACGTGGTAGAGCAATGCTGCAGCTATATTATGGTTGTAGCACGCGAGGGTCGGCTCGACCGGGGAAGGACCAAGCTTACACAGAATACTTGCTTAAAATAGCAGCTAAAAGCTGCTGTGTTTCGTATGGTGAGTGTAAAGAATGGGCAACACTTATTGCTGGAAAGGAAGGATTCCATCTTTATCCTCGGGTGTGTACCTCTGGGGGGTTTACTTACAATCAGGTGGACTGTACTCGTTTATCAGCCCTATTTTTAAAAAAAAGTACGTGTAATAATTTCAAAGGGTACTGAACTCATTTCTTGTTTATACGGTAACTCGCTGTCAATTGATAACTGATGAGATACTATGAGAGTATATCGAGACAACTAGTAATGCAAAGAGTAGATTATTTTGACAAGGAATCGTAACATTCGATACTTGTATCGATTGCTTCCAGTCTGCGAGTGTTGGCTCGCTGGCAGTGTGATAGCTCGCCCACCCAGGTAGAGCCGCTCATGCGAAAGTTCCACGTCCCGGCCAATCGGCCATATGTTCGATACGCGGACGATATCTTTCCGATACCCGTGGGTTTCTAATAAGTGATAAGATGGTATTAAATATAACAATATGTCATTGAACGAAAAGAAATTTGATTATTGTATTTATTTATTTATTTTATTAATAAGGCACACAAACAGATTGAAGACAATCCAAAACACATTTACAGTAACAAAAATAATATAACTAGTCTATAATCCAATAAAGTGTGCACAGCAATACAAAATATTTCAACAAGTATGACAGAAAAATAAACTAATAATAAAAAAATAATAATAGTGACAGTAAAAAAAGAACTTATTTAATGATATTCGTGAAATATACATATTTAACGTAGCAATTATAGATCTTCTAAATTGTGAAATATTAGAAAAAAAATTATGCAAAGTTTTTATTGCATTGCATTTTATTAAAGTAATATAAACAAGTTTGATAGGAAATGTGAAACACTTGTAATATACCAAGACAATTTTAATATTAACATACTTTACTATTGATTTTATGAGTAAAACTGGTGAGGTCATTTATAAATAAGTAGTATTAAATACAGTTTCCACCAATTCCAGAAATTTGAAACGAAAACTAATAAACATATCGTATAAAAGATTTTAAGTCATAGAAGAAAAGCAATTACATGTGACACAAAGTCATTTCGACTGGGGTATAAACCCAAAACCCACGATTTTGTCGTCGGATACTTTATCAACTAATCACTGTTAATTTTGCTTTAAATGTTATAAGCATTCTAATAACTGTTTTATAAAATGTTACAATATTTTACAATATACCTTTATAGTATAACAATCGGGTTTTTAGTTAAAATAAACAGCTAATTTCTTTTTTTTATTTTTTATTTAAAAAAAAAACGTTACCGCCACACTAGGCTTTTATCCTGTATCGTGGAGGCAGTTTACAGACATATATTTCAAAAGGACAAATATCCAGTAACGGTTCAATTATTTGGAGAGCGTACAAATACATTAATTTATTACGTGGTTGAGTCATGCTGCAATTATATTAGTAGTATAATTGTAGCACGAATGGGTCGGCTCGACCGGGGAAGGACCACGCTCTCACAGAATACCAGCGTAAAATAATAGCTTAATGCTGCTGTGTTTCGTATGGTGAGTGTAGAGAACCGGAGACCCTTTTTTCAGGATATGAGGCATTTCATCTTAGTCCTCACTGGTGACAACGCATCTGCATTTTGATTCGTAATCGAGGATAGATCTAGTTGTCTATGGACCACAGCAACCAGTTACCATCAGGATGACTGTGCGCTCATTTGTCACCCTTATCCTATAAAAATACTTGTTTAACCTTTAAAATATCATCTACTACTGTTACATAAAAATCTATTAACATAGAAAATTTGATATTAATTTTAATTTAATTTTATATCAGAACTCATTAACCTACTACTAGTTCTACCGTAGAAATTATTGTGGGCGCGCAAATAATTAAATTATTTTAAATTAAAAAAAAAAACTAATAACTCATTAAAGTTTCATCGCAATCAGGTCATTGGTATTAAAATATAAAATAAGAACCAATAATCTGATTTTCATTACTTACTTTATATTTATTTGTTTGTTTAGGACTCCATTTCTTGGCAGGATTTCTTTTCTTCCTCCGAATCCGTTTGGATAGGTACCAAACTCATATAGTTATTCTATTTCACGATGAAGGTTTGACTTTGGTTGTTGTTAGCCATGCACATACACATTGTGTTAGTGTGCATAGGCCTCGGGAGCGTTCAGTCACGATAGCGAGTCAAACGAATCGCAGTTACACACACAAACGCGCCTGTCGGCACGCGTCGCTACTCACTACTACAATCAAGGCGAAACGTTCGTCGTGAAACAGAACATTTCTTTCTATATATTCTTGCGCCAGGGCGGCTGATGTATTAGGTTTGTGTATTATTGTATTAATTGTCTCAATGTGAATTCTCCGCGCGTTTTGTAAAATCTATGGAAGGACTCTTTACCTTTCAAAACCTTTGCTCTACATTTCTACACAGTTTAGTTATTCTATTCCACAATGAAGGTTTGACTTTGGTTGTTGTTAGCCGTACACATACACGTTGTGTTATTGTGCGTATGCCTCGGGAGCGCTCGGTCACGATGGCAAGTCAAACGAATCGCAGTTACACACACAAATGCGCCGCCTGTCGGTACACATTACTACTACAATCAAGGCAATACCTTCATCGTGAAATAGAATAACTATATTTATTTCTGCCGCCAAATAGACGTGCGTTAACCCTCAAAGGTGACAACGTTTGAAGCCTACTTAATTTGTAGTAAGTTGCAGATGTCCATGAGCTGCTAAATTCAAGTAACTGGTTACCATCCACTAACATAGTCCACAAGGGACCGTACATTTGTTCGTCACTTCAAGTCCGACTCTCTCGAATAAGTATGGCCTACAAGTAATTTTCCGGGTCTGGATGTTTGTCCTTGTGCAATTTATGTATGTAAACTGCTTCCACAATATAGAAGAAAATCCTAGATGTTAAAACAAATAATAAAATAATTTAAAAAAAATACTGTCAAAAACCTTCGCGGGCGCACACTACTACTCGTACCGCCAATATTACATAGTAATCGAATGGACAGTATTATAAACGGATAAAAAAACAAAAAACAAAGATTAATTTTGGAGTAATTTTCGAACGCCGCGAATTCAAATCCTGTACAAAACGAGTATTTATATGGCCTAAAAATAATTGTTCTCGGTTTAGTTGTTTGTCATTGTACATTTTGTGTATGTAAAATTACTACTAGATACAGAAGAAAGTTAAAATGAGGGAAAACAACGTTTTAATGAAACAAGAAATGACGACAAATAAATATATAGTAGTAGGTACGTGAGGGTAATATGATCATCCGGTTAATATGGTCACTTTCTTATAACTTAAAAACTACAACCTTATTTTCATAAATGACTGCGATACGATAGCTCTTTATCGGTTAATCAAACATCAAAGGGTCAAATGATATGATGTTTTATCGACGCCATTTTGACAGTTGACATTATAGTAAATGTTTTAGTCGATTTATTATGGTGTAGTGTAGTTGGGTGTATTAAGTAGATTTTTCGAATTGTTCCTAATTATTGCCAAAGCTTTTTTGCTTTTTATTTCATAATATATATATGAAAATATAATATAGCATCCTTCTAGTTTTGGTTTTATAGGCCGCAAGGCTTAAGGCGACCATATTACCTTCACATACCTTATATTATTACTTCCTTTAAAATTGCAGTTTGGTAGTTGACATTATATTAATTATTTAAGTCGATTTTAGCATGGTGTAGTGTAGTTAGTTTTTTTAAGTAGATTTTTCGAAGTTCTTCCTAGCTATTGCCAAAGCTTGTTTGTTAGATTTTTTTTCTTAATATATAAGTTATAGTATACGACTTTGTGTTTTTGTTCCTGTTCTTCTCCTAGTTTTGGTTTTATATGGCGGAAAAACTTCAGGTGATCATATTACCCTCACGTACCTTATTAGAACTAATTCCCTTTATTTCATTGAGCACTTGAAATTAAAAAATTTTTCTGCTCCCATAATTTAAAGGCAATTTTAAAATGAACAATTCCTTAAAGTTAAGAAGCCAAAGAAGAACTACGGATGCTGTGTTGGTTACAAAAACTCGATAATTTAGCGTGCGAAATTTTTTGTCTAACTCTTTCACCGCGTGTGAATTTTACTGCAGCTAGTGTTGCGTGCCTTGGAACCACTCGGCTCATTGAGCAGTGATGCCTGGACACAGGTGGTCTACCGCCCACGAAGTTGAGAGCCGAAATATATATCGTAAACTATGGAAACGATATTTAAATTTATAAAAGTATAAGGTGAAGTTAGAGCCATTTCTGAGTTACAGCCTTTCTTTCTAGTTTAAAAGGATATCCGAGTAGTACTTAGTCCATACAGACGTATTCCTATGTTTTCTTCCAGTTTGTTTATTTATTTTTTACTGAATTCTCTATTAAAATAAAAACTACAAATTATATTAGAGCAATTTTTTTAACAATATAATAGAAGAAGAAGTAAAAACCTCTGTCCTAGGAAAAACCGGCAAGAAATCTAACAAGACTTTTTTCAAAAAGTAGATTACAAAATTGTAAACTTTTAAATGTAATGATAATATGTATATTATGTTATTTAATATTATGTTATAATTTTTTTTACATATTGTTGTATTTTAATATTTTTACATAATAATTAACAACATAAAACGAATTAGAAATAACATGGTAGCGAGCATCTCATTCCAAGTGATTATTAATATCCATAAACTCCTTAATATTATAATATCTATCACTTTTTATACAATCTATGTTTTACAAAAGTTTTTAAACTTGGCTGAAGTTCGATTTTGTATATTATTTGAGATTTTGTTATAAAAGAGTAATCCAAGAATCAATTACTGACTCCAGTGAGTCAGTAATTTATTCTTGGATTTTGTGTTTTTTATAAATTACTAAAAGTGGGCAGCTTTACCGCCGTTATTAGTAACAAAAGCTAACAAATATAAAAACAAATTGCAGAAATTGTTACAATCCTTCTTAATGTGTATTTAAAGAAGTAATCAGTCGAGCTTTGGAGAAGTAAACAACGCGGGATGATGATTTTGTTTCTTTCCGTATTCGTATGAGCTGCAGTGAAAATATTTCGAAGACACGCATTGTGGCAGCGCGGCCGACACTTCCTAGTCCTAAAACCTTCTCAGAAATGAGAGGAGGCCTGTGCCCAGCAGTGTGACTTACATATGCTGTAACTTTTGCTTTGTGAACCGCAGTTATCTCATGTATGTATCGGTCACTCTCGGAAATGGGCAAATTCGCGACAGAATTATTTTATTTCATAATATCTCCAAATTACTCGCAGAGTGCGACAACATTGATTATAATAATCCTTGTGAACAATACGCTACCATTGGGGTAGCGTATCGTTGCGTTAGCGTGTGTTGGACAGATAATATTATAACTATTTCTGTGGTGTTGGCGGACTTCACACGTATTTTTTTTATTTCTCAGACATGCAGGTTCTCTAAAGAAGTAGAAGCCGAGCACGTGGTGAACGATACTGCACTGAAAATTATAATTATCAAAGTCATTGGTATGGTTGGATCGAACCCGGATTGCTCGTCGCTGAACCATGGTAGCTCAGTAGATTAAGCGTATGATTTTTTTATAGAATAAGGGTGACAACCGAGCCTTCAGTCCACCTGATGGTAAGTGGATGCTGTGTCCCATAGACATCTGCATTTATCATCGATTAAGAATCAAAACGCAGATGCGTTGTAAGATGGAATTCCTCGTTTCCAGTAAAAAAAGGGTCTCCGGATCTCTACACTCACCATAAGAAACACAGCAGTATTAAGCTGCTATTTCACGCTGGTATTTATCATTTCAGGTGTGTTGCTGTGATTAAAATTTGTTAAAAATTTATTACACTTTCTATGTCATCAACAAATAAAAATAATTTGTAAGAGGTAAAGAAAAATAATGTTGCAGACTATATACGTCCCACTCGTGGTCACAGGATTTCTCCCATTTCTGAGAGTATTGTAGGACAAGACAAAATCTGCCGCGCTGCCCAAATGCGAATTGGTGGAATTCATTTAACTCCATCGACAATATCAATATACATTGTTACAAACAAACCACAATTTTTTCGTCAAACGATATGTCTTTGCAGGTGTGTTATTATAAAAGTATAAAAATTAAACAATAGAGTTATAAATTCCAAATTAAACAGAAGTTAAACTAATTAAAATAAAGCACCACATCTAGTAATAATTATAATAAATAAAGTTTAGGATCATAAATATTAAGTCGACATTTTCTTTCAAATACGCGTTCGGGGTCGCTAAAGATGTCGATGTCATGATTGTTTAAGCTGTTGTAAGTTCGCGTACATCTCTTCAGCGGAGAAAACATTTCAAGATTGGTTCTACTATGATAGCGGATTTTAAAGCATACTTGCTGCACTAAACTCTACAAAATTAACTTTATGGTTATGGTTATATTTAAGGTTATGTAGCGTCATTAAGTCTAAAAGTTGTCGTCGGCCAGCCAGTGAACTCATTTCAAGACTAGAAAACCTATAGTTATAATCAGTATAGCATGGACAGTTTTGAACTTTATATGGGATGGATTGAGTAAAGTTTCAATGAATGAAAATTCATATGTCTTCGAATTTTTGTTTGCTTTCTCAGACATTCAGGTTGTCTCACGTTTTCCTTTCATCCAAGCACGTGGTAAATCAGCACTTAAAATTTCAATTGACAATTTCATTGATACCAGCAGGAATCGGACCGGGGTTTACCGCTGTCATTGTACCTAGAGTTATTTTCCCAGGTATTTTTGGCTCTTGATAACGATAGCTGATAAATCCAAAGCCCAATGTTCGCAATTAAACGAACCAAGTCTTTTTGTGTGTAATTATTTACGAGCATAGTTTTGTGTTTGTACATTGAGGAAGGCACGGCCCATGCAGATTCCCCTCCGTTATCCTTACCTTTAAACGAGTAATTCTTGTATATATCGTTTCCGAGATTATATATATATATATATATATATATATATATATATATATATATATATATATATATATATATATATATATATATATATATATATATATATATATATATATAATCTCGGAAACGCTCCAACGATTTTCATAAAATTTTGTGTTCAGGGAGTTTCGGGGGCAATAAATCGATCTCGCTAGGATTTATTTTTAGAAAATGTCTTTTTGTTCATGTTTTAAGGCAATGAAAAACTGATACAATATAAGAAGATAAATTTTGACAATGTGTTAATGATCGTAACAGCTCAAGTGGATTCCCTTCTTTTATGCGAAAATCTATTATTTCGGGCCCTTTTTTTAGTATTTTTTAAAAATACGAAAATTTTAATTAAAACCGAGCAAAGCTCGGTCATCCAGGTACTATACGTCAATGCGCTGTACTACAATTTAGTTAATAAGAAAAATATTTTTTATCTGTATTAACAGTACACAGCTAGACACTGACCTCTCCAATTGTAAGAAGAATATTTTGGTTTGCTGAGTTTGTATAGTGGCGATCAGAAAAGAAGATGTCTCGCCTTTAGATAACGACGCGCTCCATCGCACGATGGATATTTTATATCAGGCATATACGGAGTGGTATACCGCCATCTATCTATACAAATAAATAAAATTGAAGTGTGTGTTGGTAATATCAAAATAACAACTTATTACTAAATGCATATATGAAAGTAAATACGGCACTTATGACAAAAACACAATTTTTTAAATTTTTATCTGTCGGTCTGTCTGTCTGTTTGTTCCGGTTAATCTCCAAAACGGCTGGACTGATTTTGACAGGTTTTTCACTGTCAGATAGCTGATGTTATAAGGAGTTACTTAGGCTACTTTTATTTTAGAAAAATAATTTGGTTTCCGCGCAAAAAATTAAAACCCTAAGTTACACGCGGGCGAAGTCGTGAGGAACAGCTAGTCGTAAATATTTTTTATAGAATAAGGGTGACTAATGAGCACACAGTTCATCTGATGGTAAGTGGATGCTGTGGACCAGAGACATCTGTCTGTCCTCGATTATACAGAGACGATTTTAGTTTTTAAGTTGGATTTTAATTCCAATTGGATTCCAGCCTTTCTTGGACTCCCCAAATTAATGCAGTGAGCCGAAAAATGTTTGCAGCATATGCTTCATCACTCCGGTGGCTTAACTACTTTTTACCCATTTCCACCACAATCTTTACTACTCGCTATCCTCGAATATGCTGACATTTGTTACCTTGATATCGCCGAGGAGCAACTTAACAAACTTGACCGACTCCAAAATCTCTTGTATACGGTTTATATTTGGGCTTCGTAAATATTATGACCATGTCTCGGAATACCGCACTAAACTCAAGTGGCTCCTGATCCGTCTTCGGCGGAATACTCGTATACTTTCTGCGCTCTACTGCGTTATATTTAATGTATCAAGTCCTCCCTATCTAAAAGAACGTTTTAAATTTCTTAGCTCTTGTCACGACTTTTCCTTACGGTCCAAAGAAAATCTTTCGCTCCAATGTCCCGTACATTCCTCCATTTTATGATAAATCTTTTGCTGTTCTTGGAGTAAGACTCTGGAACTCCTTACCCCAGTCAATTAACAAAATGCTAAATCATAAAATTTGTTCAAGAAACGGATTAAGGAACACTATTTGTCTCTTCAACTCCTCTCTCTTCCTCCTCTTAGTTATGGTCATTAATCTACCTAAAGTATGTTGTCATTTTAGTATATAAGTTTGTATTTTTTTTGCTAATTTAGTGCACCGTACTCGTTAATCTTTTTTTATTAATTTCCTCTTCAGGGTTGTCTGGAAGAGATTACTATGTAGAAATAAGACCGCCTTTTATTTTTCCCTCATTGTTTGTTAATTATTTGTTATATTTATGTTTCTTTGGTGTACAATAAAGAGTATTTATTGTATTAAAGAGTATTTATTATATTGTATTGTATTTAATTTTTTTATTCGAAGTTTATTTTTATTGTGTTTGTAACTTAAATTTGTTTATGTGGTAGAACTTGCTGCAGCTATATTAGATACTGGTATAACTGTAACACGAATGATTTGGCTTGACCGGGAAAGGACCACACTCTCTCTTCTCCACTTTCATTTGGTAAATTAAGTGAAACGGAGACCCTTTTTACTGGAAAAGAGGCATTATATCTTAGTCCTCATGGGTGGCAACGCATCTGCATTTTGATTCGTAATCGAGGATAGATGTAGGTGTCTATGGGCCACAGCAAGCACTTACCATCAGGTGGACCGTGTGGTCTTTGCCACCCTTGTACTTTAAAAAAGTACTTATATAAATTTATGTTAATTCCTCCCTCTCCTTTCCACCATCGGATAACCAGGCGGGCGCGGTCTTCACCCCTTTGTAAATATATTCCATACGTCAGAACCAAACGGTTTGCTTCGTCTTTTATATTGTGAATAGCAAATGAGTAAAATATTTTGCCGCCGTCTGTCTTTCTGTCCGAATACAGTCTGGGTGTATTCAAGGCAAGACATTAGTTACACTAAAGCAGTGCGTTTTACCATCTAGAGCTTTATCATCACTTACCACCAGGTGGTAATAAGTTAAAAAAATTATTTTGTTTAAAATCCTTAAAACTAGTAAAAAATCGATTACCGTACACTGAATCCCAAATACTGGTTTATTAAATTATAAATGAAATCAATATTATGCTATTCAATTGTTGCACTACTCCAGATTTTATTTAAGCTGATGTTTATTACCGTACCTTATAACATTTTCAAGTCTTATTTTAAGCCACAGTACCAGGGCCATTATTGTCGAACCCGGGTCGATCGGATACACTCACCTGCCGGTCGCTCGTTCGGAAACGGAAGTGTCGGATGACATGTCCGCTGCGTAACTGGATCCGGAGGACGAGCGCCCTCTGACATAACGTCACACGTTTAATACGCCTCAGCGGATCTTTGTTAGGTTTATAATGCGAAAATATCAAATTGTCTTTCTGTGGTCAGTATGGTACCGGTTTAGATACCTGCACAAATAAGAATTAAAAGAAATGAATGATTCCCCTGGTGTGACAGTGATAGTACTATCAGGTGAGCCGCGTGCTGTATTGCCCCCTCTTATTTATGAAAAAAAAATACGTGTGGCACTTGGGGACTGCCGCGGTAAAGCTATTGCATGGCATTTTTATCAACTTATGCAATTATAATTATTTATTTATTTTATTTATGCAGTATTTTTTTCTTTGTTTTTTTTCTTTGATATTAATTCAAGTTTTTTCTTTGATTCAAGTTACACTTTTTGAGCGTGGTGACCGATAAGAAAACAATTTTTTTTCTTTTATTGAATAAATGAGAAGTTAACATGGTTTAAAATATTTTTATTATCTTACAATACATGTAGATTATTCAGGAATTTTTATCATTGAAACTATAGGTTTATGGTAATTAACGAGTTCTTCTGACAAACCATAATTTTCTATAAAATCTGTGTTTATTAAATACTCTAAATTCACGAAAGTTGCTAGCATGACGACAACTCATAAAAATCCAAAGAATATGCTTCTTTCAATAAACTATATATTGTTTAAAATAATATTTTTATTATCTTACAATACATGCAACTAGTCACGCATACGTCTAGCACTCAAAGCCCGCGTTAAAAGCTATGCAATAGCCTAAAAACACTTCTTAAAATCAAAACTATTATTAAAGTCATAATTATATATTCTTTTTTAATTACTAAGCTAAGACTTGAATACAACCCCACAAAGTGGTAGGTGGTGATGAAGCCTCAATCGCACTGTGTTAGTTAAGTCTATTCACTCTTGCTTTGAACACACCAACCCACATTTTTACAATCGGTCGGAAAGAGACCAGCCAAATTATTTCACTCCCTCGCTGTACGCATTATGAAAAAACGTTAGATAACAATAATTTAGTTCCAATGCGCGCCTCCTTACGTTTCTGAGAAGGTTTGAGAGCAGAGAAGTGTACCTTCACCACGCTTTCCCAATACGGGTTGGTGGATTTCAAATTTCTGAGATTTTTTTTTATTTCTAAGGTTTCCTTACGATGTTGTCCTTCACCGCCGAGCACATGGTAAAGCAGCACTTATAACGGCTATGTTCACTGCAACTGTATTACTTGACCGGGTCGGTTGCGGACAAGTATGATCTGATTCTTCTTGGAATGGCGACAGCAAGTGGGTGGAGTTACATCAAGTGTTTCTGTCTAGTCGTCCAATTAAATAGGTTAGCCAGCGTAAAATAACGGCTTAGTACTGCTGTGTTTTGTACAGTGAGTGTAAAGATCTGGAGACCCCGTTTTACAGGAAACGAAGCATTCCATTTTAGTCCTCAAGGGTTACAACGCATCTGCATTTTGATTCTTAATCGAAGATAAATGTAGATGTATATGGGCCACAGCATCTACTTACCATCAGGTAGACTGTGTGCTCGTTTAACAGCCTTATTCTATAAATGAAAAAAGGTACAGTCGCTATAATACCGTACACAGAGCCTGTACCTTAAGGAATTTAAAGTAAACTATATGCGATAAGTTGTATCCATTGAGGTGTAGGACTTTCGGTGTTGTCATGTTATGTATTCTTAATATTTACTCGATTATCTACTACATACTTATTTCATAAAAAACTAAAATTACGAATTCAAATTAAAACTGACCCTGTAACCTCAAAGCTCGAATGCTTTGTATTGAACTCCGGAAGCATCCGAAAACCCTTTTGCGTAAGTAATGGCATCAACAGTAAATAAAAGAAGTTTAAACCTTATAATGGCGTTAGTAGAAGTCTTAGACCGCCTTAATTCAGTACCTTTTCGAAATAAAAATATAGTAATTCAGTGATCTATCGCTATAAATAACTAAGTACAGCTATGGCTTTTCATTGGAAAAGAAAAATATTTTAAAGTGCTATTCATTTCTCACTTAACCGACTTCGTACTCAATTCGATTGTATGTTTTTATGTGTGTTACATTAGAACTTCTTTCTAGGTGAACCGATTTTGATGATTTTTTTTGAAAACTGGTGCTTCTCGTGTGGTCCCATATAAATTTGATCAAAATATGACCAGTAGTTTTTTAGTTATCCTTAATTAATTAATTAATTAATTAATTAATGTCCTCAAGACCGAATTTCGGCCACGGCGGCCTGCCTCAACGGAGGCTAGTCATCGGCGCAGGACAGGATTATAGTGCCCAAGTGTATGCGCAAGCACAGGTGCACTCTCTATTCCCTTACTCTTATAATCCGATGGGACGGTAAACCGACACGACCGGAGAGAGATTAGGCGCAGGACCAACGGCTTTACGTGCTTTCCGAGGCGCGGGGGCGAGAGACCGCCAACTTCCTGACTCCGGACAGTTACTGAGAATTTCTTGACGGAAAACTCAATAATTGATTTTTTGGCCCGACCGGGGATTCGAACCCAGGACCTCATGATCAGCAGTCGATCGGTTATCCTTAATAATGCGTATTTGATTGACTTCGAACGCATTGATGATGTACTCATTTTATTTATATTGAAGTTGTTTGTACAAAACTTTTAATTTTGCCACTTGTTTTTATATAAAGTTTCATTGAATGTGTTAGTGATGTTTTCGAGAAACCAATTATATTACAACCAATTACAAAATAACAGCTTTTTACTAATGTATATTAAATTATATACAATTTATTTATTTTTTATTTACTTGTAAAAAAAATATCCGAAATGGCTAGATCGATTTTGGCGGGACTTTCACTCGCAGATTAGCTGACGTTATAATGAGTTAGACTACTTTTATTTTAGAAAAACAATTTAGGTTCAGCTCAAAATAAATCAAAACCCTTGAAGTCAAACCGTAGTAAATTCATCGCGGGGGGAAGTCGCGAGGAACAGTTAATAATTTAAAATTACGTGTCACATTGTTTGTCATTCAATTTGAAACCGCACGACTGATTATAACGCAATTTTGTAAATGTGTATTGTTTGCTTCAATTTCAGAGACAGGATCGTTCATATATATATATATATATATATATATATATATATATATATATATATATATATATATATAGTCACGGTATCGGGATATAGTTTATATCCCGATACCGTGACCGTGAACTTCCAAATTTTTTATTGTGAGTTTTAAAAAAAATTAAGGTAAAACGGTCGTCGGAAAGGGCAGATTAAAGTACTTTTTTAAATAGAATAAGTGAAACAAACGAGCCCACAGTCCACCTGATGGCAATTGGATGCTGTGGCCTATAGACATCTACATTAATCCTCGCTTAAGAATCAAAACGCAGATGCGTTGTCACCCTTGAGGACTAAAATGGAATGCCTCGTTTCCATTAAAAAAGGGTCTCCGGATCTCTGCACTCGCCATACGAAACACAGCAGCACTAAGCTGCTATTTTACGCTGGTATTCTGTGAGAGCGTGGTCCTTCCCCGGTCGAGCCGACCCGTTCATGCTACAACCATAATATAGCTGTAGCGTGGCTCTACCACGTACAAAACGTCTGCCTAGTCAGCTACTAATATATAAATTTAAACAAGAATTGCTCTTTTAAGGTAAGAACAAAAAGTATAGGATACCCACACGATGTACATTTTAATGACATTTTCTCTACTAAATAAATTAAAATCAGGTAAATTTATTATTTTCTCATGAAATTTATGCAAAGATATACGTAATTAAAGTCACAATCAAAGTTCAAAGGTATCATCAACTCTTATCTCTTAACACAACAAATTGGTCCCCGTATAAACGGTTATCCAACCATAAAATCGTTAACAATGAGCACTTTACACCTGTATTTGCCCTAAAGCTAACCGGCAAGTGTGTATCAAGGGATGATTAAATCAATTGTGATTGCTCCTCGACAGGTAGGTACAGTTTTTATAAATTGTTTGTTTGGGGAACGATAGAAAACATCATGGGGTCATTATTTTAAATAGGAAACTGCAAGCTTATTCTATTAAAAATATTTATATGTATAAATAATTGAATATTAAACAGTTTCGCTCGTTAAATGCGGACATATTATGTATTTATAAAATTGCATTAATAATTTTGTGCACAAAAATGGAGATAGAAATAGCACATGAGTAATCCTTACTCATGTGGAAATAGTTTCAAGTGGGTTGCTTATATATAACTAGGTAATTACAAACATCTAACGTTAATCAAAAATCTAATCTAACTAAATATTTTTGGTATATTATATCATTCACAATAACTCCGTAGCAAAATAAATAATATAACGAAAAATAATTTATACTTATAGTACTTAATAATAACTTTATTAATTATTGAAATATTACATAGGTAATTGGGAATTATACCGAGACGTTGAAGGGTAAATGTTGATCAGGTATACAACCAAACGCGTATGTGTTTCAATGTGCAACAAAAAATTATTGGGATGAAGTTAACTTTAAGCTTAAACGAATTTCAAACCTAAATAGTAATTTAATGAAGTGCGAAGTTTTTCTCAAAAGGCGATCTAAATTTAACACTTACAATACCACAGTCTAAGTTAAATTAAATGACAATGAAATTTCTTCATTAACGCTGTAAAGACAAAATTACATACAAGAAAAATAAAAAATGTATTGCAAAAATATCGGTTCTAGCTTTACATTAGAGTAACATGCGTCACCCGCTCTACTCTTACATTTATAAAAACAACAATTCATCAACGAGATTCCCATAGAAAACAATAACATTTTAACTGATTGCTCTCAAACCGTAAATCGATACGCCTCAATCGGAAACGTAAATAAAAGATAATGTGTGTAATTCAATACTTTATTGCGGATTCACAAGTTATCTTTGCGGACGCTTACGTTTGATACAGATTTAATCGCAGAAGGGGAATGATTGGCGCGTGGCGCGCGCGTGTCTTGACAGATTGCCGCCATATTCCTTTTTACTTTTTTAAATAAAGGTTGTAATACACGGACGTATGATCTGTGAATAAATACATTTTATCATCATAATTATGAAAGTTATATGTTTAAGTTTTTAAACTTGTCTCTGAGCTAAATTTATCTAAAAGTATTACAATTTACCAAAATTTTAATATTTTTCCATTTTATCATTTACCACGTGCTCGGCTTTTACTTCTAGAGGAAACCTGCATGTCTGAGAAATTTAAAAAAATCGTGTGAAGTCTGTCAACAAAACAGAAAAAGTAATAATATTGTCTTATTATTACGATTTCTGTGGCCAACACGCATTGGGTTAGCGTATCGTTCACGAGGATTATTATAATCGATGTTGTCGCACACTGCGAGAAATTTGGAGATATTATGAAATAAAATAATTCTCGATCCTTCACAAAATGATTTACGAGTACTATATACCCTATAACGTCTAAACAAAGTACAAAATTAGGAACGATACCTTGACTCAGAAAGCAAGAACTTGTCAATAGGTTTAACGTTAGATCCCAATACTTAGTAGGCAAAGTATCATTAATAAAGTTTATGATTAAGTTTAAGTTTAGCGTGATCTAAGTACCAAGGAAAAATAATTTAAATTATTACAACATAATATTTCAAAACTTTTTGGTTATACCAAAAAGTGTGAAACTAATATACATGCGCCTCCTCCATTCTAGGGAAGAAATACATACACATGTCGATTTATTTATTAGGACTCGTGATATTTATTAATAAGTATGACTAATAAGAGCTGAAAAGTTTAATAACACTTATTATATATGTTATTAAATATACTTATCGAAGAAAGTAAATCAGCGACAAATTAAATATCAAGTGTAGATATACCCTTAAGCCACAAAGTTGAAGCATTAGCTACCGGTAATCATTGTCATTTTAAAACGAGATAATTATATACATTGTGGTTCCAGGATTGCGTAATCCGGGATGAAAATGGTTATAGTTTTTAGAATTATCATTATTATGGACTCATCTCCGATAGGGGTGTGTACTCATTGCGTGCTGTGGTGGGACGGTTTTTGTTCTTTCAATAACAAACTTTAATATTTAGATGACTTTTCCTTAGATTTTTAGATATCTACTTACGTTATATATAGGGTTATTTTTCAAAGAGCAGCCAAATTTTAAACTTAAGTTCAAATATATAAGTAATCATATTGCAGTTTTTGAAAATACAAGTAAATAAAAGGCTTCTTCTTTTATTTGTAATTATCCCAAATTGAATGTGATTTCATGTGCCTTTTCTGCCTACAGATCGACCCTTATGAATGTGTACGTGCACAGTTATTAATTATTTTGAACTTTATCTGCAAATTTAGCCGGATATATATATATATATATATATATATATATATATATATATAATTGAGTAATAACTATTAATACTTAATATACAAGAACATGAAACTTTATAATTTAATATAATGTAAGTTACCAAGTGAAATACGAATGAAAAGGTATTATAATGTTATGTATATGTATTAACATAATATGAAATTGTCGTTGTGTTTAGCCTGCCTGCTTTTAACTGCAATAGATATGGTTTGACTTGGACATTGTAGTATATAATGCCTTAAAGTTAGAGTAATTACATACATACATATGCATAGAGAGAACCAACATTTCTACATAAATTGAGTCAATATATGTGTGTCGTTTTTTCTGATAAAATTTTCAAATAAGGCAAAAAAAAAACAGAAACAAAAAGAAAGATAGTGAATAAGTGTAAGTGGAAATAGTAATGTCAAGTGGTTATCTTTGTTCTTGTTTGTAAGTGTACATGAGTGGATGTTAAAGATGGTTAATATGTCTTTTAACTGTTAAAATAAACCGTTACAAAAATTAACAAATTTATTAAATAAATAAAATTAACCTTATTGAATAAAATTATCAATTTTCGTTTGATAAAATGACTTCATCTATAGAATGTAAGTAGTAGATGGCGCTATTAAAATCTTATATACTGAAGAAAAGTAGGAGATATTCTTCAAAAACATCAATCCATGTATTCTTTTGATTTAGTACTCTCTAGTATATATTTAGTAATCTATGTTTAGTACCTACATTAAAATATAGGTTTCATATTAAAAAAGGATTGTAACAATTATTTGCTATAAAATTAAACTTATATCTCATTGTGGTTGAAATTTATTATATTATTAAATAATTATATAATTATTAAATCATTTGCCGTTAAGTTATTTCAAGTGATATTTTTATTAAACCGTTCAAACTGATATTTTTAAAGCATATGGGTAACGCTATTGGCTGAATACGTTAGTGGTTGATGTTAATTTTATGTATTTTGTTGTTACGCTATTGGCTGAAATTTAATATTGGTTGGTGTTAATTCATCAGTTTATTATGATTGTATTTATAGTTTATTTCTCTGGTAGTAGTAACAGTATTCTGTGGTTTACTTTTTCATCAAAATATTAGACTACTGACTAGACGCTGCTAGACAGTGTGTGAATTGAATAATCTTATTATTAATTTTAATTTTTTTGGATGGACTTTAACGCCCATCACGCCAAATGGCTTGGTTCACGTTTAACCGATCACGCGAGGAGATCCTTTGCCTTGGCATATAGTCTGACACAACTGGTTTCTTTGCCTACGCGGATCCCAGATGTGGTGGATCATGCACCTTCCCTTTTGGACCTTCTGCTAACCTCTCACCCGGACGGATATCAGATTTCCGTCGACGCCCCTTTGGGCTCCTCGGACCATTGTCTTGTCCGGAGTGTGGTGCCACTCACGCTGAAATCGCTGTTGCGTTCTGCAGGCTGCCGCCGTGTTTGGCACTATAGGTCAGCCGATTGGGATGGGATGCGGTCTTTCTTTGCATCCTACTCTTGGGGGCGGGTTTGCTTCTCGCCGGACGATCCCAACGTTGTTGCAGATTCTGTCGCTGATGTGGTGCTACAGGTTATGGAACTTTTTATTCCTTCCTCTGTGGTGCCCATCGGAGGCAAATCTCAGCCATGGTTTGGTCGCTCCTGTAAAATAGCATCATGCATCATAAACAGGATTGCTACCAAGCCTGGGCTGAACCATCAACGTCCCGGGATGTAAACACCAGCGCCCTAAAAAAGAGGTATAATTCCGCCTCCAGGTCCTTCAAAAGAGTCATTGCCAAGGCAAAGTCAGAGCACATAGGCAGAATTGGCGAGAAACTAGTTCGCCTTCCTTCTGGAACCCGTGCATTCTGGTCTCTCACCAAGGCTGTCCAGGGGAATTTCTGGCAGCCATCTCTTCCATCTCTGCACAGGGAGGACGACTCACTGGCCCATACCACAAAGGATAAAGCCGATCTGCTAGGCTCTTTCTTTGCGTCCAACTCAACTCTCGATGACGGGGGGAGTACGCTGCCGACCATCCCGCGGTGTGAGTGCTCCATGCCGGAAGTGCAGTTCACACAGCGCTCGGTTCGCAATGCACTCCTCTCCCTGGACATCCACAAGTCGAGTGGGCTTGACGGAATCCCCCCAATTGTGCTGAGGACGGGTGCTCCAGAATTGGCATCGGTTTTAACGCGTCTTTTCCGGTACTCCTACTCTCTAGGCGTAGTCTCAAAATCATGTTCAGACCTGTCCAACTACCGGCCTATCGCCATCACCTCCTTGTTCTCCAAAACAATGGAGTCCATTGTAAACTGCCAGCTCATGAGGTACCTTGGATGGAAAATGCATTTAAAATTTTGTACTTACTAACGTATTCTTCATTTAATTGTCATTAAAACAAAACGCAGATCGTACTCTAGCGTCTCGACAAATTCTTAAAAGTCGGCAGGCCTCTTATGCCCAATAGTCAGTGTGCGTAGGCAACAACAGCCTTATAACTGTTTCTGTCGCCAAACGGCAACGCGTGCACTGCGCTGTTCCTGTCTGAAGCGTATACAGAGCCAGTATATTAACGGACTGTGAGGCATCCCGTTTGAATCCTCCGATGTAACAACGCATTTGCAGCCCACTTTGTTTGATGTTGGCTGTAAGGGTCCACGGGCCGCAGTAGCCACTTGCCATCAGATAGGCTCTAAGTTCTTTCGTCACTTCATTTTAAAAAAAAATACAGTCCTGTAATGTGGGACGCAAGGCAAGGAATTAACCTCATTGATGCAGTTTAACAACCACTTTATTGAATGGATGGAAACTTATTCATTAGTAAGTATGACGTAGGTTCATGGGTGGGGAGTGGGGTTGGTGTTGCGTGGTTCCAGGAGAATGGTGTCTTATATCTTCCACAAATTATGATATTACTGAACTAATTAAATAATATTTCTACATTTCGTGAAGACACGTGTACTCTAACTAAGGTTATAATTTTAATATTTTAGTTGAATTGTTTCGTCATAGTACCTACACTGCATCTCCTGCCCTATTTAAAAAAATTAAATAAATGTAGAATTTTAAATTTTAAGCAAATGATTCTATATAATATATAGAATCATTTGCTTAAAATATAATACTAATGACACTATTAAAACTATTTATCACTTTTATAATGTCTGTCTTATATATTATAAGTATAATTTGTATAATGATGACTTATATAATTTGGTGGGACCAATTGCCCCGATTTTAATCCGGCTCGTAAGAACCAGAAATGGTTGGGCGACAGGTCTAGGGGTTCTTGAGTTCGATTCCCAGCTCGGGCCTTGACCCTATTATGCGAGATGTTACTAGGTGGACTGTATGTGCGGTTTCCTGATACCCCAAAACAAGATGGCTGACGTGGCACGCGACAGCTTTGGACGATGCACTCGCTCTTCCTAATCTATCACTTCACCAGTGTCGGGGTGGAGGTTCACTTGAGCCGGTAGGAGAGAAAATGTGACGGGAAAAGAAAACAAAAAAGGCTCAAGTAAATTAACAACTACAATGAAGGAGAAAAGGGAAAAATGCACTTACCGGGGTGGAGTTCCTTCCGTTGCAGCGGTTGACGTTACTGGTCTAGTGGTGTGATAGAAGAGAGGCTATGCGCGACGATAACTCGCACTATGCAAGGCGTTGCACCACATTTTAGACCCCCCTCCCCCTTCAGTGCTTGTGGAAGGTATGTGTGGATACAGGAAGGACGAACGCTGGCGAGCAATATACAACCGAACAAAATATATGAGATTACCCGATTTTTTTTCCGCGCAACCATAATTAAAAAAATAAGAAAATTTATTGCAGGTATATTTTCATAATCTACACCAATAAGTTAGGATTAAATCTATTTTCGCAGAAAGTAACGAATTATAAAGGTTAAAAGCTTTTGACTTGAAATTTCAAGCAGCTTTAAACTGAATATAAATTATAATATTTCATATTAAAATATCTAGGACCAAGAAATCTATGTAATGAAACAGAAATACATATTCTGTGAAATTTCAATTGTCTACCTATTACGAATCATGAGAGCTCGCCGACGGACAGACGGACGCCCGGACAGACAACGATGGCCTAGTAATGGGGACCCTTTCCTTTTGGGTACGAAACCCTAAAAAATACCGTTGAATTACTTGCTCGTAGTTCCCAGTGCAGGAGATTTTTCCGAAACGGTTTTAAAAGTAAAATTTTACTTTCAATTAAATTATTTTTAAATCTGTATTGAATCAAAACTTAACTATTCTATTTAGTTATATCGCATGCTTCTGAGCAAAAAATATTGTGAAAAAAGAAATATTGTAACACCACTTTTAAATTAGTGAGGCACTCCACCAAGAGATGGCGCCAAGAAATATTGTAACACCACTTTTAAATTAGTGAGGCACTCCATCAAGTGATGGCGCCAAGAAATATTGTAACACCACTTTTAAATTAGTGAGGCACTCCATCAAGTGATGGCGCCAAGAAATATTGTAACACCACTTTTAAATTAGTGAGGCACTCCATCAAGTGATGGCGCCAAGAAATATTGTAACACCACTTTTAAATTAGCGCCACGTGTCGTTTATATCGTGATAGCGATTTATAGATTTCAAATAATGAGGTTCATGCCCGCTAGGTAGATCGTGAACAATTCTTAGGTTGTCCTAAACTATTTTTTGGAGCTCGCGGTCATTTATGCCTTTTTGCTATTTGTGCGAGTCCTGAGTCTCATGAAACTTATAATAAAAATGGTATCAAGTATCAACGTATCATTTATGCAATAGCTGTCTGCATTGGCGGTGGATAACTATTAGAAGTGTAAAAGTAACGAATAAGAGCGTAAGCGTACCCGTACCCGTCTATTTTGTATGCGTTATTACAATAATAATCATATGGTTATTGGTTACGTTACTCGTTACTTCTGATACCTCAACACATGCTATGTATAACTGGTTAACTGGATGTTCTGACTTAGAAAAATGACATCTCTATTGTAGTAGTATTATGTATGACGCACAGATTAATCTGTGGTGTGACGTTACTTTACAAGACATGACGTCTTTATTCTGTAGTGATTTCGTTCGTAAAGTCAGCAACAATCGACATCGATAATTATACTCGTTTTTGTTTCGTAAATATTTTTTATTACTTTATATGCCTAAAAAAATATTTTAAAAAATAGGACTAGACTTATTATTATTCGAACGATCAAGTAAATAGTTTTCTAAATCAAGTGATGATTATTATTACATTACATTCAAATATTCGTTTGCAAACTTTAAAAACGAATAATTAGGGAGGTATCAATACTAATTCTTGACAGACACACGGTACATGAGCAAGTTGGATCCCATTTGTAAACTCAATTTTGTATGCTGACTAACGATCCACCACGGCCGCGTACGAATGTTTTCTTGTTCTCAACACCGCCGCTTACCGGATCCAATTGTTAATGAGAATGTTCATAAAAATCTGACCAGCCTTTCTTAAGTGATGATACAATACAATACAATACAATACTCTTTATTGTACACCAACAAAACATTAATAAATAATGAAAAAAATAATGAGGGATAAACAAAAGGCGGTCTTATTGCTACATAGCAATCTCTTCCAGACAACCCAGAAGAGGAAATTAATAAAAATAAAAATAAGAATAATGGGTAGGGTGCACTATATTAGACAAAAAAAAATATAACTTATCACTATATAATGACAACATACTTAAGGTATATTAGTGACCATAACTAAGAGGAGAAAGAGAGAGGAGTTAAAGAGACAAATAGTGTTCCTTAATTTGTTTCTTGAACACATTTAAAGATTGAGCACTTTTAATGGACTGGGGTAAGGAGTTCCAGAGTCTTACTCCACGAACAGCAAAAGATTTATCATAAAATGTCGAGGAGTGTATAGGACATTGGAGCGAAAGGTTTTCTTTGGACCGTAAGGAAAAATCGTGACAAGAGCTAAGAAATTTAAAACGTTCTTTCAGATAGGGAGGACTTGATACATTAAATAAGACGCAGTAGAGCGCAGAAAGTATATGAGTATTCCGACGAAGACGGATTGGGAGCCACTTGAGTTTAGTGCGGTATTCAGAGACATGGTCATATTTACGAAGCCCAAATATGAACCGTATACAGAGATTTTGGAGTCGCTCAAGTTTATTAAGTTGCTCCTCGGTGATATCAAGGTAACAAATGTCAGCATAGTCGAGGATAGGGAGTAGCAAAGATTGTGCAAGCGTAATTTTGGTGGAAATGGGTAAAAAGTATTTAAGCCTTCGGAGTGAAGCATAAGCCGCAAACATTTTTCGGCTCACTGCATTAATTTGGGGTGTCCAAGACAGACTGGAATCCAAAAGGATACCTAAATTTTTGACTACTTCATTATATGGAATAAGAATACCATTAAATACAACGGGTTGAATTTGACATTTTTTAATTTTGGAAATAGTTCTTGAACTCCCAATAATTATAGCTTGCGATTTTGAAGGGTTAACCGTCAACCCATAAGATCGTGTCCAGTCGAGAATAAAAGCCAGATCCTTGTTGATACATTCAACAGCTTTGGCAAGATCTTCGATGGTTGTTTGTAAATATATTTGAAGGTCATCTGCATACAAGTGGTAGAGAGAAGATATTTGGGATGTAATCGTATTAATAAAGATTGCGAATAAAAGAGGAGATAAGACACCACCTTGTGGAACGCCAGCTACGGTATCAAGCCACGAAGAAAGTCTATCTTGGACACGAATACGTTGCCGGCGCCCGTGCAAATAACTATGAAACCAGGAAATTGCAGTTGGAGATATGTTAAGAGAACGCAGAATCCCTAACAGGATATCATGATCAACAGTATTGAAGGCATTGCTGAAATCCAGCAACACCAATACTGTGACTTGATGATTCTCCATACCGTGACGAATGTCGTTGGTGATTTTTAATAACGCCGTAGTCGTACTATGACCAGATCTAAAGCCAGATTGGAGAGGACTAAAGATGCTATTTCTTAAACAAAAGGAATTAATTTGTTGTTGGACAAGGCGTTCTAAAACTTTGGAAAGGAAAGGAAGAATTGAAATAGGACGATATTCAGAAAAACTTGAAGGATTTGTTTTCTTAGGTAAAGGTATGATTTGAGCGTCCTTCCATTGGGAAGGGAAAGAAGATGAGGATATGGAAAAGTTTAAGATATGGGTTATAATAGGTGTTAAAAAGTCCAACAAGGGAATGATCATTTTACGACTGACGTCGTCACTTCCGACAGCGTCGGAATGGATAGAGAGTATGTGTTTCCTAACATCACAATCTGCAAATTGCCTAAACACAAATGGAGAAAAGTCAGGAGTGGGAAAAGATGAAAGTTGAGTAAGTGTTGCTGATTTTGCCATATTGTTCAGGCAAGAAACGGAAGAAAAATGCTGATTAAGCAAATTTAAATCAACGTTATTTGGAATAGGACATGAACGAGTTTTCCCAACTCCAATAGACCTTAAGAAGTTCCAAATACGACATGGATCTTCGTTTTGTACTGATTTATGGATGTGGCGGCGTCGTAAATCTCTACACATCTTGTTGCATTGATTTCGTAGGAGTCTGTACTTCTCCCGAATCCTGTCATTCTTAGGATCTGACTTGTAACTCGACTTTGCACTATTCTTCCTGCAGATTAATCTTTTAAGATCTTCGGTCAACCACGGAGCTGGAGGATGACGTATTCGCACTGGGCGGACAGGAGCATGAGCATCATAAAGTTGAACAAGAAGTGAATTAAACAATGCTACCTGTTCGTCAACATCACAAGCCTTCATTATAACGCTCCAGTCCATATTAGCAGCGTCTTTTTGAAGCTTATCCAAATCCATTTTCTCAAAATTACGCTGCAGAAGTATCCTTGATTTGGCTTTGGGTGGTCTTATTTTATAAGATAGAAATAGGAGATCATGATACGAAAAAGCATTTGCAGCACATTGACCAAAACTATCAACATGGTCAAGAGAAGAAACGATAACCAAATCAAGGAGGGATGGGATACAGTTAGGGAAAAAATGAGTTTCAGAGAGAGGAAGGATATTTAAATTGGCTGCTTCTATAAGGGACTTAAGCCGGAGAGATCGGGCATCATTCTTGAGAAGGCAAGTATTAAAGTCGCCCATTAGCACTGTATGTGTATATAATGGTGTTAACTCTTCAAGGAGGTTATCCAAAGTAGTAAAATAGTCCACTGTGGAAGAAGGACTATAAAAAACTCCGAGAAGTAATTTGTTGTGCGAAAGAAGTACTTCAACAAATAAGTATTCTGCTTCGTTCTGAGCTTGAGATGGAGATGATAAACAAACAATAGAAAAAGGAATATGAGCACGAATGTAAATGGCAACACCACCACCACCTCGCGCAGTTCGGTCGTTGCGTATTAACTGGAATCCTGGAATGGTGATGATATTTCATACACGCTATTGATTTTTATTAATATAGACATTTTACCACTGCTTAATGGAAAATAAAACCATCGATTATATTCAACACAGCTTTCTCTGCTCGAATAAAAATATTTCTAAATCAAGTTAAGTCACGATCTTGATAATAACGTGTAGCGGCGGCGAAGAAGAATTCACTACCTCCTACCAAATAATATATTATATTATTACTTAGAAGCTCTAAGTACCCATACCATCCCGTAAGTATCGTAAAAGACGACTCAAAAAAATAAAACAGGAGACAGGCAACAGTATCTTCCCGGTGACATCTCAAAATAATTGCAAAATCGCTTGCTAAAAGGGGGAACTATGGCAAATATTTCCCCTACGTTTAGCAATGTACTTTGGATTGGCTGTATTTAATGCACGAATGATGGACAATGTCTTGAGGGGGTAGTGAGAAAAAGTTGTAGTCTAGCGACAAAAGGGAAGGCAGACCGCGGTCCTGCCACTGTTATAGCCTTTGAATACCAGCGTGAAACAGCAGATAAACGCGATGATGTGTGTAAAGAATCTGAGAATCTTTTTAATGGTAACCAGGCATTCCATCTTAGTCCACAGGGGTGACAACGCATCTTTTTTATATAGGATTAGGTTGACAAACGAGGACACTGTGCAGCTGATGGTAAGTGGCTGCTGTGGCCCATAGACATCTTAGTCTACCCTCGGTTAGGAATCAAAATTCAGATACGTTGTCACCCGCATCTGTGGACTTCAATAACCTCTTACCATCAGGTGGACTGTAAGTTTATTTGTCACTAAAAGTAAGTAGAGTAGAGAAAGTAAAAATTTTATAAAAACACTCGTGTACGACAGATGTTCACCAGACCGGTGAGATGGTGCGCAGCGTCATAGGCCGCGACAGTTGATACTTCGATCGACTGAACTTAGTTTAATTTGAGGATCTTCTCTTTTATTTATCAGCCTTTTTAATCCAGTATCTACATCAAACACGAATTACACGGCATAATTCTTCCCTTTCCTTTCCATTATCAGATCAGACAATTAGACACATAATACCAGCGTGAAATAGTAGCTTAATGCTGCTGTATTTCGTATGGTGAGTGTAGAGAACCGGAGACCCTTTTTACTGGATACGAGGCATTCCATCTTAGTCCTCACGGGTGACAACGCATCTGCATTTTGATTTGTAATCGAGGATAGATGTAGATGTCTATGGGCCGCAGCAACCACTTACCATCAGGTGGACTGTGTGATCGTTTGTCACCCGATCCTATAAAAAAAAAAAAATTAGACGCTCGACCAGCCTTTTGTGTTCGACATTCCATATATTCATACCAAAAGGTTTGTTTCGTCGTTTGTTTTGCGTACAGGCTGTACGTGGGTCCGTGCAACCGCAGATCATATCGTCCCGGGTTCGAATGATTAGGCCAACGTCAGTTCTCAACCTCACTCCTCATCAGTAGTCCATCCCATCGGACTATGACAGTGAGGTATGATGTGATTATAGGTGATTCCTATCTTGCGCAGATGGCTTATCTCCGTTGAGAAGGCCGTCGTGGGTGAAATTCGGTCTGAAGGACATTGTTATTATGCGTACAGTAGTGGAGTGGAACCATTTGCCAACAATTGACTTTCCATCTGATTACAATGTGGGTGTCTTCAAAGCAAGATTGAAGGGGCTTCTGTTAAGCTAAGTCAGTAAGTTTTTAATAGAATAAAGGTGACAAAGTAAGTAGATGCTTGGGCCCATAGATATCTACATCTGTCCTCGATTAAGAATTCAAATACAGAGGTGTGGTCACGCCCCGATAATTAAAATGGAATGCCTCGTTTCCAGTTAAAAGGATCTCCGGTTTACTACACTTTCCATACAGAAAACATAAGCATTAAGCTGCTATTTTACGCTAGTATACAGTGTGAGTGGGACCTTTCCCCAATTAAACATTTTTCTTTCGGTGAAGTTTTTCATTTGGCTACATGACCACTAACTATCAGGTAGGATAATAGTTCAAAATACATTGACTAAAAATGTTTATAGAAGGAGAACATAGCTGAAACGACTCATATTAAGTTAATGGTGACATAATTCATTGAGATTTGTCAATCCAAACATTCATGTTGTAATTTATACTCTTCCTTTTTCGTAAAAATCGACGACAAATATATAAATGATTAAAGAGTAGATTTATTGTACACTGATGGTGTACTTTGTCGGTGTAGTTCAATTTATTACACAATGGTTAAAACTAATGTTGGGCTTTATTTATAAATATTTTATTTATTTTAATAGAACACATCAATCGTATAAAGTAGAAATTAAGATCTAAAGGAAGGAAAATACTTAACCCCCCTTTTTTAAAGTTCTGTAATCGGATTAAAATTAGAGTATAAGTAGCCCCGGGTCCCTAACTACCTACACACAAAACTTCATGGTAACCTGTCCAGTAGTTTTTGCGTGAATCTTTAATAGGTACATAGACAGACAGACAGACAAAAATTCTAAAAACTACTAATATGGCTTCAGTACCCTTCGTTTAGTCCCCTGGACTTGTTTTTTCTAGAAAATATTAGAATTACAGACACGAAATTTCTACAGATTTATTATATGTATAGATAACGTTCCTTCAACCCGCTTCTTAAACAAATCTAAAAATTGAGCAAGTTTGATCGGCATTGCTTAGTAGTTCTAATTTTTTTAAAAGCTTAACTTCGAGGGCGGTGAGTAATTTGTATGATTTTCCATAATGTACAATAGAAGTGCATAATATGACATTTATAATTTCTTTTATATCTCGGACATCATGTTTTCATACATTTTCATGAACAAGTCTTTCAAGTAATGAAAACGACTATGTTCTGCTTCTGCAGTAGAAATCAAAAGTAGGTATCTATGTTTATCGACTATGTATGTATGAATGTGATAATTCAAAATAACGTCGATTTACAGATTTTATCTATTACAGTTTTATTTGATTGCAATCTAAAAGCTCCTTCAAGTCTAAATTCATTTTTGTTGAAATTTTAATTTTCAACTGTAATTCTAAGTGTAAATAGAAAAGCTTTCTATTTGTCGCTACACGAGTATAAAATTTAGAAATTAAATGAACTACGGAGCGTACTGTTAGCTTCAAAAGCGAGCTTCCAACAGTGCAAGTATAATAGCGGGCGGGTTTTTAATTTACGTCTGAACGCTGAAGCCGTACGTCGAATCCTCACAAGTGGCAATCGATTCAAACATGGCGACGGGTTTTTCGAAGTTCATCACGGGGGAGCTTTCGAAATGCAATTCTGCGCTATTTGTATAGGGTGGAGTTGACCGAGTTTGGAACGGGTAACTTCAGAACATTGAATCTACGCCCTAATTTTTTTTAAATATTAACCTTATTTTTATTATTATAAACTCAGCAATGAGGATATCAGCAGTAGAACCCGAGTGACCGACAAAGCCCAACGGAATAGTAAGCTAAAGTCGCAATGGGCCGGCCATATAGCTCGAAAAACCGAAATCCGATGGGGAAAAAGGTTCTCGAGTGGCAGCTTCGTACTGGTAGGCGAAGTGTAAGGCGACACCCCACTAAATGGAGTGACGACCTGGTAAGACATGCAGGAGTAAGTGGATGCAGGTGGCTCAGGACCGTGGTTTGGGAGAGGCCTACGTTCAGCAGTGAATCTGTGAAAGGCTGTAATGATGATGATGTCTTTTTATGTTGTTTTACATTCGATTAGCTATGTTGCTGTGTGGTGGTGATATATAAGGGAATTCATTACCCTATTTCATCTGGTGGATGTCGTAAAAGGCAACTATGGAAAATGCCAAACAAATAGGGATTACGATAGATGGCAATGTTACTATTCCGTTTTATGAGACTGAAGAAGCCACAGTAACAAGTGCTATCACAGGACATGGCTCTTTTAACAAACATTTGTTCACCATAGGTGTTACTGACAGCCCCCTGTGCAGGGCATGCATGGGAGAGGAAGAAACGGCGGCTCACGTGTTGTTGACATGTCCAGAAGTCGCTTCATACAGGGCTAAACATCTCGGCACGCCGGGATCGCTCGCCGAAGTTGCTTGCAACATCAAGGGACTGCTGAGCTTCTTCGCGGAGATATCATGGCTCGAATAACCACATTATTCCTGCCCACACGCAAAATACGCGCTTAGACGTGGAGTTGCGGAAAACAGCCCGTCGTAAACTAATCTAAACTAAACTACCATTTCGTTTACACTTCATGTAATACCCAGGTTGGCCATCAATGGTAGCGTGGAAGGTAACAGACGGTTGGCATTGCAATTGTCAATATTCCTGCCAAGCGTAAGCATAATCCTCGCTAAAAAAGAAGTGGCCACTAAAATTCAAATTTCCGGTGAATTATGCTATATTTTTGAAAGCTAGCAATATGGTACAAGACTCCATTTTATTCTGCCCCGACCCCAACTTTCAGCCAGTCGCTCCGAAAAGTAGGGCGTGTGCTGCGCAGTATTTTATAAAACAAGGTAATTTTTGAATTTTTTCGTCTGTCCGGTCTTTCCCTATCACTTTTGTTTGCGATTTTTAGCGATGTCCTGTCTTCCCCTTGATGGCCAATTCTTCATCATGCATATAAAAAATTATGCCTTGTCTTCGCACACGTTTTATGCAGAAACTGTTGAGTTTTGAAAAGTAAAAGATTTGCGCCATGTTTCAGAAATCTAACGTATACGGATGTCGAGAAAATAAAGTTTTTACCAGACTTTTTTAACTAGTCGAAAATCCGTCCGGTATTGCCCCAACGCACCTTATACATACATATATATATATATATATATATATATATATATATATATATATATATCGTAATGACTGCCTTTGATTGAGCTGAAGGTGGTATTTGCATGCTATTATGACACCCTTTTTAAAGATTTTGTCTGTCTAATTATCTGTCCGGACTAATCTTTAGAATGGCTGAATTTAGTTGACTTTCTCCGCCCATTAAATACTAAGAACTGTATTTAATAGGCGGAGACAGTTTCTCGAGCGCAAGCACTCGCACTAGTGATACTGATTAAACTACATAATTGCTTAGGTAAATAAATTAATATTCCTAACGTACATTTCTATCCAACATTTAAATTCATATTCAAAGAGAGAACACAGTTCCCAGAAATATATTATTTATCATTTACGTCCAGTAATTGAATGAAAATGTGTTTGAAAAACCCGATACTTCTATCAGTAAAGTAATATGATAAATAATAGATTGAATGCCTCGTTAATCCACTGGTCGTAAGTGCAACTGTGGATCGTGTGCTTCCGCGTTCGAATCCCTGTTCGGACCAAAATCTTTCATTGCGTTTTTCTATTTAAAAAAATCTCCGTAGTAGCCTGGAGGCGTAAAGCGGTTGTGGTTTACCCCATAGACGCACGTAAATCCGGGAGTTCAGCTGATCTCTCTCTATGTCTCGTGACTATGAGAGTGAGAATAGAGTGCACCCATGCTTGCACGCACTTGTACAACGCGCGATTATATTGATAATTAATTCTGTCGTGCGTAGATGGTTAGCCCCTGTGCTTTTGTGTGTTTGTGTTAGCTTTTGTGACCGATATTCCGTTTGGAGGGCATATTATAAATATTATAGAGGTACAACACCAACATTATAGGCATAAACATGTTGTCAATAAAATTTCTGTTTCCCTGTGAACTATTAGTTAAACTCAATTATAAATGTGAGGTTAAAATTATACACTACTTATTATTTTCACAAACTATTTAAATATTCTCTACTTTCTATGCGGTTTTTAGAAATAATTTAAGGCTATTATTATCAATTATTAGGCAAAATTTATTCAATTGTGTAAAATACAACATAAAAAAATTAAAAATTATAATTGTATTTATAAAACAGTTTATTAATTATTAAAATAATTCACTTTTATACTATGTTACAATTAATGAGATGGATAAGTTTTATCTGATGAATAAAAAAACTCAAATCGCAGCATTATTACGGCCCGCCGCTAGGACATGGGCATTTGTGGTAGTTGTAATTAGAATTTTTCCTTGTTAAATATTTAATCAATATAATTAGTACAATTACAAGTTAGAAAGAAAATAGTTACTAATTAATATGTTCTTCTTCACGTCTTTTTTGAAACGCCATAGATCAAAGTGAGAACAAAAAAATCATACACAGGGTTACTGGGAACACGATAACTTCCTGGAAGGGCATAATAGGGGAGTCAAAATGCTACAAATTTGACCTCCCGTATGTAGGAGGAAAAAGGAACAAGTTTTGAGAAATACGGATTTTAAAGATTTTTAATTACCGGTCAAAAAGGAACAAGTCTTGAGAAATACGGATGTTAAAGATTTTTAATCACCAGCCAAAAAGGAACAAGTCTTGAGAAATACGGATTTTGAAGATTTTTAATTACCGGCCAAAAACGAACAAGTCTTGAGAAATACGGATTTTAAAGATTTTTAAATTACCGGCAAAAAAGGAACAAGTCTTGAGAAATACGGATTTTAAAGATTTTTTAATACCCAGAATTTCATATTTAATCATTGAAGTAATATGTACTTACGTACTAGAACAGCTATCATGTGCGCTACTCTGTGTTCGCGCGGTTGGTTTTTTTATCATAGAATAAACATAGGTAGAATGATCCATAAGTAATCGTAGATTATATTGTTTAATAGGTAAATTATATCGAGAACAATATTTAAATTTTGTCATTTATATTGTATATTATATTTGCTTATTTAATATGATATTACATAATATTATATAACAATTACATTTTAATGATATTTTTATCTGAATATTTTAAAAGGTCAAATATAAAAAATATACTAAATATATGTTTAACAAAACTAATTAACATAACATTTAAATTACAAATATATTTATTTAAATTAGAATAAGTCTTTCATACATGCTGGGCACGCGAGAATTAATAATGGACGAATTTATTGATTATATGAGTTTGATGTGTAAACCTAAAAATAAAATAAAAGAATAATAAGCAGATAAAAACATGAAAAATAAGCCTAATTATAATAATTTATATATGTTTCTACAAAAAAAATGTGTATAATAATATAATCGTCCTATACTTTGGTACCCACAAAAATGTCGCATCTGAACATATTAATTTTATAATCTACATTCCATGACACGAAATGGCGTCTTAGAGCTCCCGCAGACATACAATTGTAAGTTGGCCAACTATCGAACGACTAAATTGCGTACTTTTATAATTTAATCGACCAACTTTTTTTAATTGGTTGCTAGCCGCAGACTTAACCAATTTAGTCCGTGACAGTGTTGCCAGCGCGGTGCGTATGTGTGATAATGCGGGAAAAAACGCTCAAATTTTTTTATAAGATAGGGTTACGAACGAGCACACAGTCCACCTGATGGTAAGTGATTGCTGTGGCCCATAGACATCCACATCTATCCTCCTTTGTGAATCAAAATGCAGATGCGTTGTCACCCGTGAGTACTAAGATGGAATGCCTCGTTTCCGGTAAAAAGGGTCTCCGGTTTACACTCACCATACGAAACACACCAGCATTAAGCTACTATTTTACGCTGGTTTTCTGTGAGAGCGTGGTCCTTCCCTGGTCGAGCCTACCCATTCGTGCTACAACCATAATATAGCTGCAACGTATAAAAAAATTGCTTTAATAATAAAAAAGAAGACGAAAACAAAAGAGTAAATTTTGGGTTCATTCTATATTAAGTGACAGATTAGAATAAAGGAAAAAGGTATGATCCTTGCACTTTAAACTCGGATGTTACCCGGATTTATTTTGATGAATTTGAGAATTTCGTCTTTTGATGAGCTCGTATATCTAATCGGGCTAGCGATAGTCAAACGGGTTATACAACTTTCCGATTCGCTATCACCGTTGAAGAGAGGCTTGAATTAACTCTCCGTTAAGTATCTGCTATAATAGCTCACCACACTACGGGTGGACTGGCAAAGAATCATTAAGTACGTCCATTGTTACTTTAGTTGTAAGGTGTTACAATTAAGAATAAAAAAATCGGGGGGGGGGGGGTTGGGGCCGATGTGGATCCCGTCGGCGAAGGTCTAAGTCCGAGCGTAGGGAAATCACACGCGCGCAACGGTTCGTCTTGCATCTTGGCATGCGACTAACCAACAAAATTGGATAGTCTGCGAGCTTGCATAAGGTAACCGTGCTAACGAGCAGTTGGCCGATAGTTAGACAATATTTTAATTGTGCGTAATCGGAAGGGAATCTTGATTCTGATACGATCGGTGTCCAATTAATTAGTTGTACGATTTAGTTGGACAAGATGTGTGGGCTAGCATATGTCACTATACCTATTGATATGCTCTCCGATTTAGTTGGCCAACTTATAATTGTAAGTGTGCGGCCTCTCTTAGGAATAATTTGTTTTATTATTAATCTATTAATACTTTTTATTGATTAAGTATCTTATTAACCGATGGAATGTAATTTCTTGGTTTTTGAATAAAACTATTATTTACGGATTTTATCATGTTTAATTCGCGAATTAATTTAATTAAACGCGATAAAATCCGTAAATAATAGTTTTATTCAATGTGTAGTGTTCGCGTAAATTTAAGAAATCATTATTCTTGTTTGTTATGTCAGTAAAAACATATATCTTGTATGTTTTTACTGACATTTCTTGAATTATTTGTTCAATATTTAAGTACAGACGACGGCATATTTTTATCAAGAGATTTTTTTTTAAATCAACACAACACATGACAACTCTACAAGCGTCTAGTGAGTGACTGATCAAAGTGCGGTGTATGCACCGCAGTTGAGTGGAACATAGTAGCTGAATGCAGTGTCGCCTCTAGTACGTAGTACATAATAGCTCAACGATTAAAATAATATATTTTTGTAATATAAATTTACTACGGCGGTTAACAACGTGCCTGCGTGGTGTGCCATGCTTTAATTGTAGGAAATTTATTGGTGTACTCTGATCACCATGGATGAAAATCAAATTTCAGAAGAGGAGGTGATGAATTCTATTCTAATTGAAAACAATGAACAAGAAACGGAGATTTGTTTACCAAAGAAATCCGCTCAATGTCAAGCAACGATTTACGATGAGGTCAGACCTATTAGTAGTAAGAGACGCAGAGAAGAGGATGAGGAAGAAAGGTGGATTACGGTTTCAAGAAATGGGAAGAGAGTGGGACAGAAAGTTTATGTATATATTAATTGCTTCGAAAAATTACCTAAACAGTTTGCACTTGCAAAACTTTTAAAAACCAATAATGTTAAGCATATCAGCCGTGTGAAATATGTGAACGCGTATAAAGTATTTGTGCAGTTTGAATGTGCAGAAAGCGCTGATGAGCTGATGAACTGTACACCTTTGAAGGAGTTAGGATGGAGATTTCAAAAGCCATTAAAGGTTGCTTTTTCATACGGTGTCATTAAGGATATTGAGCTGGAGATGACCGAAAAAGAAATACTGGAGGTAATTTCAAGTGATTGCGAGCTAATAGGTGTAAAGCGCTTAAAGCGCAGAAAAACGGATGGAAAGGGATGGGAAGATAGTGAATCAATACGGTTGCAATTTAAGGGCTCATCGTTGCCAGCATCAGTATACATTTACGGTATGAAGATTAACGTCGACCCCTATGTCTTCCCAATCACTCAATGTTCAAGGTGTTGGAGGTTCGGTCATAGCCTACGTGTCTGCCCCTCTAAAAAGATTGTATGCCCTAAGTGTGGAAAGGGGCATGCTAATTGTGAGATCACAACATTTAGATGTATTAACTGTATCGGGAGTCACATGTCGTTGGATAGATCTTGTCCTATATTTATAAAAGAAAAGCGTCTAAGGAGCTTAATGGCTGAATTCAATTGCTCATATAAAAAGGCCTTACAAATATATATTCTTCCAGAACCTCAACCTGTACAAGTAGAACAAGAAACAACTATATTAAAGACGGCTCAAAGACATCTCAACCCAAATACACCTTTATATAATAATATACCTGAACCCATACCTGTGTCTATCTCACAAAACGAAGATGGGGTAATGTCTTACGCAAACGTTACTCGCTCTGTACCGCGCTTACGTTCCGAAATTAATTCTAACACTAAATCAATATCATTATCATCACAATCGGGTGCTATGGAGGTTTCGCAAACTTTACAAGAAAAAACTATAAGTACAAAGAGAAAAAGGAAAAAGAAGCAAAATCAGAATGAAGTGTTTGAAAACGATATATCTACAGAATCAGAAGAAGTAATTAATAATAATGATGATGATATAGAAAGTGAGCTCCAATCAAGAAAAGAGAAAAAACAGAGAAGTGAGAAGCTTAAATCAACTTTTAATTTTAGGCAGTTACTTTCTAAGTTATATGCTATATTTACAAATTCACAAGAACAACTTAAGAACAAAATGATTCAAGGAATGTCATTAATTATTGAATGGTTAGTACCGATGGTGGGTCAGTGCATTTGGGATTTGCCTTTTAAAAGCTTTTTTAGTCAATAATGAATAGTAATTACAACATAAACATTTTTCAGTGGAACTCACAAAGTATTAGGCCCAAACGCACTCGACCAGCTGTTAAATAGCGAGAAAATTCATATTGCTGCCATTTGTGAGACATGGTTAAATGCTGAAGTTATACTTAACATAAGTGGTTACAATATTTACCGCAAGGACCGAGATGATTCGTATGGTGGGGTTGCTATTTGTTCACACAAGTCTAAAGACTCGACTGATATCTATCCAAATTTCTAATCCCGGAATTGAAATAATTTGTATTAAGATTTTAACTGTACACATATAGATTACATACTCTCTTTATATTGTCCACCTACCATACGAACTTCTCAGAATGACTGGGATGAAATATTTTCTTTTAAAACTAAAAAAACATTGATTCTTGGGGACTTCAATGGGCATCATCCAAGCTGGTCCTGTAAGGCTGATTTAAGAGGCACGAATATTTTTGACTCTTTAATTGAAAATAATTTTGTTTCTTTGAATGATGGCACAGCTACTCGCGTTAAATTAGTAAACGGAATAGTACAGGAGTCATCCCCTGACATTTCTATTGCTTCTTCGGATTTAGCGTTGCAGTTAGATTGGAAGGTTACTAATGAGTCATTGGGTAGTGATCATTTGATTGTTAAGATTAATTTATCATATCACAATAGTCACCATCAATTTCTAAAGAAAAGGAACTATAAGAAAGCAAACTGGGATGGATACAGCTCATATTTAGAATATAAATTTTCAAGTTTTGCTTTTATCAATAATGATCCGCAGAAAAATTACGATTTATTTCTTAATATGGTCAATGAAGCCGCAGATGCTCATATTCCTTTTTACAGAATCAGCCAAGATCCCTCACAACATTTTTCTCCTAAAGTATATTGGAATACCAACTTATCTAAATCTGTTGCAGAAAGGCTTTATTTAGGAAAAACCCTACTCCTGATAACTTAGATAAATTAAAAGATAAAATTAAGATTTCACAACTGCTAATTAGAAAGGCAACTAGAAAATCTTTCTCTAATTTTTGCTCTTCAATTGATGAGTCTGTTACTGTACACGACATGTGGCAAAAAATGAAATGGTTAATAGGTTATGGGTGTTCTAATACAAATAGGAGTTACGTTGATCTAACAATTGCAAATGAGCTTTTACACAATTTGACTCCAGACATTGTTTGTCCAAAAGACCCTGCTTTTTCATCTCGTAACACTGAAATTGACTCTTCTTTTTAAATGAGAAAACGCATGTATTATTTTACTCAAACTACTTAATTTGTTTTACTCCCTAGGTTTTGTACCATTCCAATGGCGAGAAATACGTATTATACCAATCCCTAAAACAGGGCGTGACACTTCAACTTTATCATCGCTTCGACCTATTTCACTTATGTCTTGCCTGAGTAAAATCTTCCATGCTATGTTAAGAAATAGATTGGAATGGTTGATGGAAAATGAAAATCTATTTTACGAAGAGACTACTGGATTTAGAAAACAAAATCATGCCTGGATAATCTTAGTAATTTAGTCAGTAGAATACAATTGGGATTTACAAAAGATCAAATCACAATAGGTTGCTTTATTGATGTAGAGAATGCGTACAATAACGTAGATATTACGGCTATGTTAGTAAATTTAGATCGATTAGGTAGGCTGGTTCAAAAGTTTGTAAATATTTATGGACCTTCTTAAAGGAACGATACTTAAGTGTCCAGGTGGACAATGTTATTTTATCTAGATCTACAGGTCGAGGAATTACTCAGGTGACCCTATCGCTCCACTACTATTTAATATTGCAACTATTCATATTTGTAAACAAATTAATCCTAATGTATGTATTTCTCAGTATGCTGATGATTATGTGTTATATACTTCCGGTAAAAATTTAAATGATGGTTGCACTGAATTACAATTGTCCTTAAATAAAATGTATGGTTTGCTCATAGATTTAGGTTTGGAGATTTCAATGACTAAAACAAAGATCTGTATTTTAAAAAAAAGTATATGTAGGCAAGCTATTTCAGTAAGTGTTAATGATAATAAAATGGAAGTAGTAAACACAGTCAAGTATTTAGGGATGTGGCTAGACCGGTCTTTGAAATGGAATAAACATATTACGGAGTTAACGAACAAAATTTCTAGATTTTTAAACATATTCAAAGTTTTAGTAGGACCTGGTTGGGGAATACATCCCAAGCATTTAAGAAGACTATATATTGCCATTATAAGAAGTAGGCTAGATTATGGGAGTTATTTATTCGATAACAGCTGTCAAAAGTATTTAAGTAAGTTAGACAAAATACAAAATCAGGCATTACGAGTAATCGGAGGATTGATTAAACTACTCCTATGACATACAATGGAGAGTGAGCTATGTCTACCTCCACTAAATGTACGAAGAACCTTTTTGGCAGGGAAATTCATCTTAAAAGCTAAATCAATAAGAAATAACATCACACTAAAAATATTGAATGAATTAGCACATTTTAGAAACAATAAATATTGGCGTAATAAAAAGAAACCTTTACTATTACTATTATCTGTTTATGGTCACTTCGTTGATACCCCTATTCACAGTAGTCAAAAATTAGAAATGTTTAATATAAGTACATGGGTCAGTAACATAGGCTTAAATAACATAGTTAATTTAAATATTCCGTGTATTGCATAAGCTAAACGAAGTTACAACAATTTTAGTCTAAAAGTAATATGTTTGGACTACATTAAAAGGCAGTATGAAAATTATTATAAAATATTTACAGACAGCTCTAAAGATTCAGACGGAATCGGTGCAGCCTTTTTTGACCCACAATGTAATATTAGCTTACAATTTAAGATAGATAGTAGTATATGCATCATGGAGGCTGAGCTAGTAGCAATATGTGAAGCACTGTCATACGCTGCATCAATATCACAAGATAATATTGTGATATTGACAGACTCAAGAAGCGCACTCCAACACTTGGCTCGGTGCACCTTGGGTACACGAGGCACACCGATAGCATACACCGTTCTGGATACTATACATGGGTTAACATCCAAGTCGAAATCGATAAAGTTGCAGTGGATTCCGTCTCATTGCGGCGTGGAATATAATGAGCGAGTAGATATCTTGGCTAGACAGGCTATTACGGATGGCATCGAATACAACATGTTACCCCATTACACTGATTGTATTTGTATTATAAAAAGGCTATTGTTGATGATGTAGGCCGCTGGTGTCGTCTGGGAGAAAATATACAAAAAAAAAATTTGGTGAGCGCGTGTACATCCGCGGGGAGGGAGACATAGGTGTCACCTCGTATGATGTTCTAGTGCAACTAACTCGAAACGCGGGATCATGTACTCAGCGGTGCAACACCGTTGTTGCAAATATACCTTCACCCTACTGATAAAAATCGCGGTAAGTGCCACCGTCCCCGTATGCACACGTACTTATTTATTATAGAAAAACAGCAAGTACATAAGGTAAGTAACAATGTTTTATGAGTATATTTTTTTACATATTTTATTTTTATTGATTAATATTATTTATATTTCAGGTGTTCGAGAAGCAACGTGAGCATCGTCAACATCCTCCCCCCAAGTGTCGGTTCGCCGACACTCATCATCAAGCTGGAGAAAGGCCACGCGAGCAGCTGATCGCTTCATCACTCCTGACTTAGTCCTAACGTCAACTACTCTGACTCTGCCGTCTGAACCTGGATAAACCTTTTCAATAATACCTATTGGCCAACAGTTTCGAAATAATGATGGATCGACTACTACAACAAGATCTCCTACTTTTAATTGCGGACCTTCCCTATCCCATTTACGACGAGGAATTAGCTCTGGCAAAAACTCTTTTACCCATCTGCTCCAAAATAAGTCTGTCAACCGTTGGGCAATACGCCACTGTCGTCTAACATACATGTCGCCATCATCAAAGACCCCAGGTACAGGTAAGTTCCACGAAGATCCTAGTAAAAAATGATTTGGAGTTCATGCCTCTTTACTTTGAGGGTCCACCGAAACATGGGTAAGCGGTCTACTATTAATTATATTTTCGACTTCAGCGAGAAGCGTTAATAAAACTTCTTCTCGTGGAGCCCTCTCTCTAAGAACGACTTTCAGTGCCGTTTTCACATTTCTAATCAGACGCTCCCAAGCTCCCCCCATATGAGGACTGGCTGGTGGTATAAACTGCCAGGAAACTCCTTTGTTTAATGCTTCGGCTATAACTTGCTGCTGCTTAATTTCTTCAAAAGATTTTCGAAGTTCAGCATCAGCACCTCGCATGTTAGTTCCGTTGTCAGATATGACAGTATGAGGCCACCCACGGCGTGCAGCCATCCTCCTAAGTGCCATTATAAGTGAGTCTGCGGTAAGCGTCGATACTATTTCAATATGAACAGCTCGTATTGTTAAACATGTAAAAAGAACACCATATCTTTTGGGTCTCTGCCTGCCCACAGTTACTTCGATCGGACCGAATAAGTCTACACCACAAACGGTAAAAGGTCTTTGATGATGAACCAATCTTTGAGATGGCAAGTCCCCGAGGCGAGGCGGTCTTGGTGCTGCTTTTCGTATTCGGCAAACTAAACACTGTGAAGCTACGGAGCGAACTGTAGGTCTCAGATTTACAACCCAATATTTTTGTCGTAGCTCGTTTATTACAAGTTCATTATACGAATGAGCCGCACGTACGTGGAAGTCCAAAACCACCAGCCTTGCTATGCGATGTTTACCATCCAGAATCACCGGGTTTTTCATAGTTTCAGTGACGTTTGCAGCCGCGTTTATACGCCCTCCTACACGCAATAAGCCGTCTTTATCTAAAAATGGTGTCAATGAACGTAAACGACTATCACGATTAATTTCTTTATTTTGTTTCAGCAAATCAATTTCAGTCTGAAATGATTGTGATTGTGAATAGCGTAACAAAAGTACTTCGGCTCTATTCATTAACAAATTATTAATACGCCGAGTACCGGTTTTTCTACATTTTTCTATAAATAATAGTACAGATGCGGTGCAGCGAAGCAAGCGCAGCCACACGGAGAAACGGTTTGGATCCGGAATAGGTAAATCATAAATACCATTACAATTCTCCTTTGGTGATTTTATTACTACATATATTTTATCTAACAGCTCATTGTTGCTCTTTTCGTTATTTTCAGGCTCTCGGGGCCAATACTTTTCTTCCGTGTACAGAAAAGACGGACCCGTTAACCAAGAGGAGTCCTTGTTGAAGTCGTAATCATTATTTTTTGTAGCTAAATTTAAATTTGTCGGCACATATAATACGGCCGACGTATCTTGGCGAGTCCGACCTTCGCGCAGAAGGTTGCGCAATAGCTTTTTTAAGGAACAAAATGGTGGCATGAGGCGACGTACGGGGGGCGGTGGTCTAGGCTAGAGATTGACCATAAGTAAACACAATCGACCCTTTAGTCATAAAATATCGCAATCGATTAGTTTTATTTAGAAGTTATTGATTTTTGTTTATATAAGATATTAAACGAAATAGATTTACAAATATAGTGAATTTTGTTGATAATAAACAAGATTTCGACTTAAATAAAAAAAAAACTAAAAACATATTATTTTCTCAGCTGAAAGACATAATGTACTTAAATATCAATTATCTATTAACATCTTCTTGAGTAACGACTATTTGAGAAAATTTAGAACCTCCTTATAAATTGCAAATAAATATATTTTTATGTCTTAATTTTAATCGATTTGAATAAAAATCGATTAAACAACACCCTCAGGCACGCGTGTTGGACATCCCTTTCTGGTTACTTCGTAAAGCTTCGTGCTTATTCGGCAATGCTCGGTACACGGTAATATTTCTCAGTCACACGTTAGCATTGGTGTCGTGTTCGTGTCGCTATCTCTGTCTTGAGCACAGTCGGTTACAAAAGTTTTCGTTGTTATTGTTGTTTGTTTTTATTAATAGTGTTAAGTTTGTTTTGTTTGTTTTATTTGTTTTATTTGCAAGTGTCAGTTAGCACTTATATTATTCGCCAAACATGCCACCAAAACATAACAGTGTGTTAAATCGCCAGGCGAGAAAAATTATTTACGATTTAACGCAATATATGAAAAAAGAAAAAGAAGAAGGCGTAAAAGATGTCGATAAAGTTTATTTAAGAGTTGCTAACGCAACTGGTGTGTCCCAACGCACAGTACAGCGGATCGCAACTGAAGGCAATATTTCGGGCTTACTTTCAGTATTCCGCACGCCTGGTAAAAAAAGGTCTAGATCAAAACCTATTACTGATATGGATAATTTTGACCAGGGAGTAGTAAAAAGATGCATACACAACTTCCACAAAACTGAAAAAGAAATGCCGACGATAAACAAATTACTAGCGAAACTCAAACGGGATATAAATTTTCAAGGTGGTAAAACGAGCTTAAAGACAATTATCAAAAACTTGGGTTTCAAGTGGCGAAAGACCGAAACCAATAGAATGGTTCTTATAGAGAAGACCGACATTCGCCTGAAAAGGATCTTGTACTTGAAGGCAATGAAAAAATACAGGGACGAAGGGCGACCAATTGTATTCACTGACGAGTCGTATGCCCACTCATAACATACAAAAGGTAAGGCGTGGTCAGATGGTTCCGCTCAAGGACTAAAGCGCCCGATATCAAAAGGTCAGCGGATAGTGATGGTACACGCTGGGTCAGAAGCAGGGTTTGTTCCGAACGCGCTACTAATGTTCAAATCTGGCAGCAAAACCGGAGACTATCATGATGACATGAATTTCAAAAATTATGAGAAATGGTTACGGACCCAACTGATTCCAAATTTGAGCCCTAACTCGGTGGTGGTTATCGATAATGCTCCGTACCACAACAAATTAATGGATCCTGCCCCTACATCTAATGACAAGAAGGCAAAAATGGAATCGTGGTTATTAGAAAAGGGTATACCATATGAAAAGGACATGCGTAAACCACAACTTTACGATCTAATAAAAAAAAACAAAGACGTGAATAAAAAATACGTAATAGATGAAATGTTTAAACAAAACAACCACGATGTCCTTCGTTTACCCCCATATCATCCCGATTTAAACCCCATCGAGATGGTGTGGGCTGCCATTAAAGGGCACGTAGCCGCTAAAAACGTCGACTGGAACGTAACCCGGACAATGGAGCTCATACAAGAAAAAGTAAATTTAATGGGTCAGAATGAATGGAGTGCTTTATGCAGAAAAGTGCAAGAGGTCGAACATGACTATAGGAAGAGCGACCATATTATTGACGAAATGACGGATCAATTATTCATCATTAATACAGCTTCAGATTCAGAAAGTGAGTCTGAAAGTGAGAGCGACGATTACGAAGATGAACCTATGCCAAGTACCTCACATGGTACACAAGGGGCCGACGACTTTATGTTAGGAATTTCCCCCCTCAGCGACAGTGATTAAATAATAATAAGTGTAAATAAATAAAAAGTATTAAATGTAAATAATATTGTATGTGTTTGTGATAAAATCTGCCCCTATCGAAAGGTGAGGTATCAAAATTGAATCTTTAATTTATAATGTCTCCAAAGTGTTTTGATATTTTTGGTCACTGTATTAGGGAAATTTTATTTGTACATTGGTATATATAAAAAAATGACAATAACAGTTTTCTTCACGAGTGTTCATGCGCTAAACTTCGCAGAGCCTATATTCAGACTCGCCAAGATACGTCGGCCGTATTGTAATGCCACTCATCAATTTTACTTAACTCATCAATTTCACCTAACCTATTTGCAATAAAAACTTTGTAATTTCTATGCTCGTTACGTATCCAATAAATAACAATCATTGAATCAGTCCAATAAAAAACACGTGACGGTTTAATTCTATGCTCCTTTTTTATAGTCTCTGCCAAGCGACATGCTAATAGCGCGCCTTGAAGTTCGAGTTTAGGCATAGTTAACGGTTTTAACGGCGCAACGCGACTTTTACTCGCAATGAATGACACCTGCACGCCGTTGCTGTCTTGTTTACGCCAATAAGCAACACATGCGTATGCGCATGGAGATGCATCACAAAAAATATGCAATTGCAACGACGTCTCATCGTCGTTTACGGTGTGGCCGCTCTTCTCATTCCCACCGACAGAATCGTTGCTATAGAAATACCACCGCGGGATTCGAACGTAACTCATTTCTTGTAACTGCGAAATCCAATCTTTAAATAAAACAAATAAACTATCTGTTATTTCCTGATCCCACTTTATACCTACATTCCATATTTCGCGCATTAAAATTTTGGATTTTATCGTAAAAGGTGCTAAAAAACCATGAATATCATATACAGACATTATAATACGAAGAACTTCACGCTTAGTCGGTGTTCGTGATAGTTGTAAAATATCACTCGGTATACGCTTTAACGAAAGATCGAACCCGAACATATCACTCGCGGGAAACCACAAAAGCCCAAGCGTTCGTTCCGGCTGGGATTCAACATTAAACCGTATCGCCATGTCATTTAAAGTCTCTTTTGGCATATCATTAAGAACATCTGACTTGTTACTTAACCAGTTACGCATCACAAAACCACCTTGCTGATTAATATATGAAACATCTTTTATCATTTTTGTAGCAGTAGCGACGTCTGGTAAACTATCGATAAAATCGTCCATATATTGATTTTTCCTAATTGCATTAACTGCATCCGGCATTTTATTCTGAAAGCGCAATGTGTTTTTATTTTGGTTAATATATTGTGCTATAAATGGGGAGCAGTTAGCGCCAAAAATTAATGACGTCATAACATATTTCTTAACAGGATGTTGTATAGGTAATTTTGAACCTTTGTTACTACCTCCGAAGCCTAATTGTTCATTTTCATTGCTTAAATAGATATCTTTCCACAAAAAACGCAAAGAATTAACATCTTCTTTTCGTACATTAATCCTTAAAAACATATCTTTTATGTCCCCTATGATACCTACGCGGTTTTCTCTAAATCGTAACATTATTCCTAATAACGATTGTAACAAATCAGGGCCTTGTAAAAGAAAATCATTTAAAGAATAACCGTTTGACTTTGCTGCCGCGTCATAAACTAAACGCAGTTTTTTCTTATTTGGATTATCTACACCAAAGTGCGGCAAATACCATATTATACGTTTATTAGAGTTTTCATCGGTCTCATTAAGTTCTCTAGCATAACCATTAGAAAATAAGTATCTCATTCTTTCACAATAACGAGTTGCATACTCTTTGTTGAGCAAAAATTTTCTTTCTATTGACTTTAGACGATTAAAAGCGTTAGGGTAAGAGTCGGGTAAATGTAATTCATCGTATTTCCACGGTAAGCCGACATTCCATTGACCATTTACTAACTCTGCAGTGTCATCTAAAATTTGTAAAGCGCGTATTTCGTCTGGGTTGCGGCGCGGCTTCGAACCTACACCAATAGACTCTAACGCGAAGGATCTACGAACCGCATCGTGCAACTGCGCGCAGGTGCATTCACCGTTATCGTTATCGAGAGAGAGATCGCTAGCAATCGATTCTACCGTGTGTAAGTGAAAGGTACACTGCGACTGTCCCGCCTTTTCGGTGCAACTATTAATGAAAGAGACAAAGCGATCAGTGCAATTAACATCACTTACCATATATCCGTGCACACACCATCCAAGCGCAGTTTGAGTTATGTATGTACGGCTCACGCTGCTTACCACGAACACAACGAATGGGAGAAATTAAATGATGGTTGTCCTGACCTATTAATAATTTTGGCTTAGCGTTACAATTACATAACATAAGATCTTCACTTAACAATCCATAATTATTAAAGTCCATATTCGGCACTTTTTGTGTTGGTAAATTTAATTCTTTAATTTTACGCGCACGGAAAGTAAACATTTCGTTATACGAATTGGTAACACTAACACTCACTACTTGAGATTCACACACAAGCTCGCCCGAGTCCCATGCGATGCGCGCGCGCAATATCACGTTTGCACCGTATAATCCGAGCTCATCTGCGATATCAGAGGATATCACCGTCACGGTAGCTCCATCATCCAGTAGTGCATGCGTATGCAAACTGCCATTCGGTCCGTGAAGAGTGAGCGGCACCACTTTCAAAAGCACCTTGTGACAGTGGGATGCCACCGTATGAGTCACTGTTTCATTGGTGCTGGGATGCTCATCCTCACTTCGCTCCACAGTTTTTAAGCTTTCTTCCAATGGTTTAATCCAGTGCAGTAAACGATGATGCGGTTGATTGCAGCCGTCAATGTCGCAATTACTGCCAATACAAGACATACCATTCGTATGGCGGGGGGCAAGACATTTGAAGCAAAGTTTATTTACGCGTACAAATCGCCAGCGATCTTTGCGTAAGGCGCGCTTAAACCGTGAACAATCTGCGACACCATGAGGCCATTTTCGGCAAAATTTACACTTTTCCGCGTTTTGTAATTGATTACTATTTGTGTACAACAACGAGTGTGAACGGTGTTTACGTTCATCGGGCTTCTTTAAATTATATTGAGCGTGAATATGACTTACTCCTGATGCAGCTGTTTTAGTGGCTTCCTCATATAAAAATTCACTAAGCAATTCTAGCTTCGGTAAATTACACTCTCGCTGTTCATAAACGTAGTCGGTCCATTTTGCGACAAGCAAAGTTGGAAGCTTAGATACGACAATCGATACTAACTCCGGGCTGCGAAGATAATCACTTTGTTGCATTGCTTTGGCAGCAGCCACATAGTTCTTTATTTTTATTGCAAAATTAATGATATCATTATGATAAGTTAACGGCAACGGACATAGTTTTTTAAGCTGTAAAACTATTTTACTCATAATTGTTTCTGGTTTGCCAAATCGAAGTTCTAAGGTGTCAATGATTAAATCGGGTGTAGTTCCACCAATCAAGAGTGAAGTCACTGCTTCTTTAGCATCGCCACGGAGACACTTACGTATATTTGCATAATTGGGTAGATTCTTGGTACGCCTGTTTAAACTGCAACCAGTCCATTGGATCTCCAAAAAATAAAGGCAGGTCTTTAGACGTTGCTAATCTTGTTAAGAGCTCCTGGTTCTGTATTTTATATGATGAGGCAGCCACTGCATCATTCAAGGCATGTGCCAGCTTTTCTAGGCCGATTTTTTCACAAGAGTACTCTTCTCGGTTCTCCTCATGCTGGTTTCCTGGAGCATTCAGCCAATTTTCAACTTTGCTGGCCGAAGATTTCATAGCCGACTTGTGGGAAGAGCGTGAATGAGACTCCAATTCTGCCATCTCAGCTGCAAGCTGTTTGTTTAGCAGCTTCGACTGAATATTTGCCTTAAGCTTGGCAGCTTCTGCCTGAGCACTCTTAACTTTGGCTTCTGCTTCAGCTGCTTGCACTTCAGCTTCCGCTGCTTGTATTTCCACGAGAGCCATAGCTTTAGCGGTTTCGTATTCCAATTGCCGTTTGCGTGCCGTACTTGACGACGTGCCTGCGGTTTTTGATGACTTTTTACTCTTACTAGAGGCACTTAGCGCATTTCCAGGTTTTTCCAGCACTTCATCCTTTAAGCTGAACGATGGTAACACATCTTGGTTGTTCTTGCACTCCGATTTTGCAGCGGTGCCACGTGGTCGTCGCTTTTTTTGCGGCGTAGCCGGCGCGTGGAACATAACTGGTACTTATTATTATTATATTTTTGCAGACGACGTAAGGATTCGGCCGAAGGACCACTATGTTGATGATGTAGGCCGCTGGTGTCGTCTGGGAGAAAATATACAAAAAAAAAATTTGGTGAGCGCGTGTACATCCGCGGGGAGGGAGACATAGGTGTCACCTCGTATGATGTTCTAGTGCAACTAACTCGAAACGCGGGATCATGTACTCAGCGGTGCAACACCGTTGTTGCAAATATACCTTCACCCTACTGATAAAAATCGCGGTAAGTGCCACCGTCCCCGTATGCACACGTACTTATTTATTATAGAAAAACAGCAAGTACATAAGGTAAGTAACAATGTTTTATGAGTATATTTTTTTTACATATTTTATTTTTATTGATTAATATTATTTATATTTCAGGTGTTCGAGAAGCAACGTGAGCATCGTCAACAGCTATGTTACAAACTATGGAAAGAATATTTCGATTTACGTTCAAAAGAAAAGGGTATTTGGTACAAGACGGTACAGTCACATCCGCCTAAAATACCATGGATGGATAACCATAAGCTATCGCGACAGGATGCAGTAGTGGTAATGAGGCTGCGTACTGGACACATTCCAACTAGAAAGTTTGCATTCCTTATGAAAAAGGTCCAGTCACCGAACTGTGATCAATGCGGTGTTCCAGACGACCTAATGCATGTCTTGATGGATTGTGCCCACAACGCTGCCTTTCGGAATGAGAAATGCCACCACATTTTAAAAGATTTCGCTGATTGTAATATAATTTTAGCTAAGCCACATTCTGACGATATAAAAATATTAGTCAAGCTTTACAAGGTGAAGTTCTCGGATCGATCACTCACTTCTCAATGTGATTGATCTGGGAACTTTTCATTTTACTTTTTGTAAATAATTGCATATCTTCTTCAACTTTCTATAATTAATTATTGATTTGAGAACTTTGTAATGTAAAAAGTTTAAGTATACCTTATGTAATTGTTTTTTTTTTTGGTGATGAATTAACGGAGCGACATATTCATATTGTGAATAAGCTCATTAATAAAGAATAAAAAAAAACATTAATATTACATTAATTTTTAGGTCTTTGTACTCAGGCATTATCGTAAAAACTAGTCTTTTTACCTGACTCGTTAATAATTTTTTTTTTCTTATCAACCATATTTTGTTTTCAAAAAGTTTTTCATCTAGTCATAATGACTATTTTAATTTAGAATTCACCAAATTGCACCTTCAGGTCACTTCATAAAGTCCAAGACGTATAAGTAACATATCTACATATAAATCCTACGTACTAATGAAAATCCGTGAACATAAAAATAATAATAACATTTTTTAAATTAAATAATAATAACCTTTGTCAAGTATGTATCAAATTTGGTTTTTGGAATATTTTGTATTTCTCCAGCGATCGAAATTTTTCGTCACGAGCCGCTGTAATCCACTCAAGACGGGCGTTATTATACTGATCAAAAATATGATCTCCAGGACCATGTTCTGCTTAATAATTAAATATTTTAAAAAAATGTATAAATTATATTACTAACATAGATGTAAGTTTTTCTCTACTAACAATTCCTATGGATTTCAAGTTGTCCCAAATAAACAATTTTAATTTTAATTTAAAAAATTATCCAAGACTCATTTTTATTTTTATACACATTACATTTTTTTTTCAAATTATAATTATTAAAAAAAAATTAAAATGAAATAATCTAACAAAATGTGACGAGACAAATATATTAAAACTATTAATTATTACTAAATGCTGCAATGCACATAAACAGCAGTCAAATTAAATGCTGGGCATATGCTGTCTACAACAATGTTGCAGATAGGGACAGTTCACTTTGTCACCTATGGCATTTTAAGAATGCCATTGGGGCTGGCCCTTACCCTGCGCACCAGCGATGCAGCTCTTTTGCGCAAAGTTGCGTAAAAACAATCTACATTTGCTTGAGCAAACATCGCTGATGCGCTGCAGCGTCGGGACAGCCCCATCAACACCCGGAACGCGTTGTTATATTGGATCTGGAGAGTTCCACAGGCCCGTTGCGCGTAGTCCCTCCACAGGCTGCACGTTTTTTTTATAGAAGAAGGGGCAAACGAGCATGCGGCTCACCTGATGTTAAGTGACTACCGCCGCCCATGATCAACCGCAACACCAGCAGAACTGCGAGTGCGTTGCCGTCCCTTTAGAAAGGAGTAAGCTCTTTTCTTGAAGGTCCCCAGGTCGTATCGGTCCGGAAAAATCGCCGGTGGTAAACTATTCCACAGAGAGGTTGTACGTGGAAGAAAACTCCTTGTGAAACGTACAGTGGTGGACCGCCAAGCATCCAGATGGTGTGGATGTTATCGGGACGTTTGCCGTGTAGTGCGTTCACGAAATTTGGCGGCTGGGATTAATCCGAACAATTCCTCAGAGCACTCCCCGTGATAGATGCGATAAAATACGAAAAGAGATGCAACATCTCTTCGCAGCGCCAGTGAATCGAGCCGATCGGAAAGCACTCGGTCGTCGACGTGTAAAGAGATGTACAAAACACTCTAAATAAAGTGAGTTTAACCTCCCTTGAACATCTCGCGAACCTACGTGCAATCATGTTTGCACGAACCGACAGAGCCCTACGTTCCCTTTCTATGTCAGTAATATCCTTGAGGTCGGACGTAACCATATGACCCAAATATTTGAAAGAGTCAACCCTAGTTAATGGTGTGCCATTCAATTTAATAGGAGGCACATTACGCGTATGATCCCGTCCGGCCCCAAAGATCATATACTGACTTTTTTGTGCATTGTATTTCAGCCCATGTTCGGCTGCGATTGTCTCACAAACACTAAGCAATTTTCTTAATCCACATATTGATGCACTCAGCAGCACCATGTCATCAGCGTAACTCAAGTTATTTACACAAATTCCATCTATATGACATCCGACATGCATGCTTTTAACAGTGGTAGAGCCACGCGGCAGCTTTGCTGTTGCACGTATGGGCCGGCTCAAACCGGGGTGGTACCACGACCTCACAGAATACCGGCGTGAAGTGGAAGCTCTGCTTCCGCGTTTCGTCTGGTGAGTGCAGGTGGCCGGAGGCCCAATCCCCCCCCCCCCCATCAACATGGTAGCGGAATTAAATAATGATAGACTACTCCAGGAGGGTACCAGCACCCCTGGAGAATCCCTCGCTGAGCATCCACGACCATGTTTCTCCACTTCTGAGCGTGGGTGCTCAGGCTGCCCCGCGTATTCTGGGGGGGGCAAAATTCCGCTCAAGACTACAACTGCTCGGGGCAAACGGAGCAACAAGACCAAGGCGACCCCTGCCACGCTGTCCGTGAATTTCTGCAATATCAGGGGACTTCACTCTAACCTAAACGCCGTCCACTACCATCTCGAGACGGCGAGGCCGGCTCTGCTCTTTCTTACCGAGACGCAGGTGTCCTCTCCGGCTGATGTCTCGTATCTCTCCTACCCGGGGTACAAACTGGAACACTCCTTTGTGCCTCGAGCTGGAGTTTGCGTTTACGTCAGAGAGGACATCTGTTCTCGACGCCTCGGCAGACTTGAAGGTTCGGACCTGTCCATCCTGTGGCTACGCGTAGACAGCGACGACCATCCGCGCGTCTACGGGTGCCTCTATAGGTCCCATAGCGGTAATGCCGAAACAGACCGACTCTTCGACCACGTCCAAATGGCTGCAGATTCGTTGCTACAGCAGATCCCCTCCGCAGAGATCGTGATCCTCGGCGACTTTAACGCCCATCACGCCGAATGGCTTGGATCACGTTTAACCGATCATGCGGGGAGATCTGTTCATGATTTTGCCTTGGCATATGGTCTGACACAACTGGTTACTTCGCCTACGCGGATTCCAGATGTGGAGGATCATGCACCTTCCCTGTTGGACCTTCTGCTGGCCTCTCACCCGGACGGATATCAGATTTCCGTCGACGCCCCTTTAGGCTCCTCGGACCATTGTCTGGTCCGGAGTGTTGTGCCACTCACGCTGAAATCGCGGTTGCATTCTGCAGGCTGCCGCCGTGTTTGGCACTATAGGTCAGCCGATTGGGATGGGATGCGGTCTTTCTTTGCATCCTACCCTTGGGGGCGGGTTTGCTTCTCGCCGGATGATCCCAACGTTGTTGCGGATTCTGTTACTGATGTGGTACTTCAGGGTATGTAACTTTTTATTCCATCCTCTGTGGTGCCCATTGGAGGCAAGTCTCAGCCATGGTTTGGTCGCTCCTGTAAAATAGCATCATGCTATAAGCAGGAGTGCTACCAAGCCTGGGTTGATGCATCAGCGTCTCGGGATGTAAACACCAGCGCTCTAAAAAAGAAGTATAATTCCGCCTCTAGGTCCTTCAAAAGAGTCATTGCCAAGGCAAACTCAGAGCACATAGGCAGAATTGGCGAGAAACTTGTTCGCCTTCCTTCTGGAACCCGTGCATTCTGGTCTCTCGCCAAGGCTGTCCAGGGGAATTTCTGTCAGCCATCTCTTCCATCTCTGCACAGGGAGGACCACTCTTGAGGATCACCAGCTGATTAGTGACCGCCAATACGGTTTTCGCCGTGGTCGGTCAGCTGGTGATCTTCTGGTCTACCTCACTCACAGATGGGCGGAGGCAGTAGAGTTCAAGGGGGAGGCATTGGCCGTTAGTTTGGACATTGCGAAGGCCTTCGATCGGGTTTGGCACAAAGCGCTTCTTTCGAAGCTCCCTTCCTATGGGCTTCCCGAGAAATTGTGCGATTGGATCACCAGCTTTCTTGCAGATCGGAGCATCAAGGTCGTTGTAGACGGTGCAAGCTCCGATTGCAAGCCTATTAATGCTGGTGTTCCACAGGGCTGCGTGCTATCGCCAACGCTGTTTCTTCTGCATATCAATGATATGTTGCATACCCGTAACATTCATTGCTATGCAGATGACAGCACTGGTGATGCTCTTTACACCGGCCGAGCCAATATTTCTCGGGAAAACGTCTCCGAGTGCCGGGACAAACTTGTGTCAGAAGTCGAGTCTTTGCTGAACAGAGTCTCGGATTGGGGACGACTAAATCTAGTCCAGTTTAACCCCCAGAAGACACAAGTTTGCGCGTTAACCGCTAAAAAGAACCCCTTTGTCGTATCCCCTCAGTTTCAAGGCACTCCCCTTGTTGCCTCAGCCAGTATCGGAATCCTCGGCGTCGACATATCGAGTGACGTGCAGTTTCGTGGTCACTTGGAAGGGAAGGCCAAATTGGCCTCTAAAAAGCTTGGCGTGCTCAGCAGAGCGGGACAGTATTTCATGCCGGCACACCGCCTGCAACTTTACAAGGCGCAGGTTCGGCCGCACATGGAATACTGTTCCCATCTCTGGGCTGGTGCTCCCCAATACCAGCTCCTTCCACTTGACCGCATCCAGCGCAGAGCGGCTCGAATCGTCGACGACCGAGTGCTTTCCGATCGGCTCGACTCACTGGCGCTGCGAAGAGATGTTGCATCTCTTTGCGTATTTTATCGCATCTATCACGGGGAGTGCTCTGAGGAATTGTTCGGATTAATCCCAGCCGCCAAATTTCGTGAACGCACTACACGGCAAACGTCCCGATACCATCCACACCATCTGGATGCTTGGCGGTCCACCACTGTACGTTTCACAAGGAGTTTTCTTCCACGTACAACCTCTCTGTGGAATAGTTTACCACCGGCGATTTTTCCGGACCGATACGACCTGGGGACCTTCAAGAAAAGAGCTTACTCCTTTCTAAAGGGCCGGCAACGCACCCGCAATTCTCCTGGTGTTGCGGTTGATCATGGGCGGCGGTAGTCACTTAACATCAGGTGAGCCGCATGCTCGTTTGCCCCCTCTTCTATAAAAAAAAAAAAATGCTGCTAAGCGCCTCAATAAGTCCATTTACATAGAGGTTAAAGAGACTAGGTGAGCTTAGCCCACTCTGTCTCACCCCGCACTCCAACCGGTATGGTTCAAACAAAACATTAGCCCATCTAACGCAATTGACCTGTCCCCCATACCATTATTTTAAAATCTGTACCAGTTGACCAAAACAAGCGTAGACAGGTGTTTTCCTATCAACATAATATTTGACAGTGTGCTTAAGGCAAAGTATCGCACTTTCTGTGGACAGTCCGGTACGAAATCCGAACTGATTGTCATGCAGTTTTAGATATTTATTGATCTGCGTATTAAGCACACTGTCCAATATCTTTGCTATGATGGTTGCCAAGGATATTGGTCTATAATTACATTTATCTGACAAGTCACCCGTTTTATTTTTTACCACCGCAAATTAAATTATACCGCAACGTAAATTATTATTATATTTAGTAAAGTTCATTGTTACATGGCTGCACAAGACACCGAAAATTTCGGAATTTATCAGCCGAAAATAATTGATCGAAGGCCGAAAAGAATTAATTATAATTAAACAAAACAAAATTAAAAAGCCATTTACATTCATCGGCTTCCCACATGATACATCCTCAGATGAAGTAAAAAAAGGTAGATATAGCGCGGCCTCTGTTATTGGTGAAGCCAAAAAAACTCCGCTCCTTTATGTAAGTACACGCGTGCACGCACACACATGCATCAAACTACGCTCATTTTCGCTCAGTACTTCCAGGGGCGTCGTGCAGCAAATTTGCCTACAAAATGCCGGCCTGTGTAGTTAAATGGTGCAAAAACAATACTAAAGTGAATAAAAAGTCTGAAACAATATCGTTTCACTCGTAAACACTCATTTATTTATATTTTAATTTGTTATTCCAACACAATTTTGAAGGTTATTCGAAGCACGAATGTCAATGTTTCGAGATTACGTAACGGGAGAATGTTGCCAGTATTTCTTATTTCTAATGGTCCAAGATTTGGGTAATTAATTTTAGGCTAAGTTATAAAAATATATGTAGTCAGCATATTTTTTAATTTGTTATAATTATGTTACATCAAATTGAATTCAAGGTAAATATTTAATTTTTTAAGTCGCTGATGTTATTAGAACGAATATTTTAATAAGACATGATTTTTTTACGTGGTAGAGCCATGCTGCAGTTATAATATTAGTAGCATGGTTATAGCACGAATGGGTCGGCTCGACCGGGGAAGTACCACGCTCTCACAGAAAATCAGCGTAAAATAGTAGCTTAATGTATGCTGTTGCGTATGGTGAGTGTTGAGAACCGGAGACCCTCGTTACCGGAAACGAAGCATTCCATATTAGTCCTCACGGGTGACAACGCATCTGCATTTTGATTCGCAATCAAGGATATATTATGTAGATGTCTATGGGCTACAGCAACCACTTACCATCAGGTAGACCGTATGCTCGTTTGTCACCCTATCCTATAAAAAAAAACGAAGGGTAGCTGCTATAAGACTGAGCTGAAATGAACCAAAATGGCAGCCATCCTCTTGACTGACTTGAGCCACGCAGCGGCTATATATGTTGTTTCACTTGGGCTGGAGGCCCAATTCCCCTTCCCCCTTATCATCGTAGCGGAATCAAATAAAAACTACTCCAAAAGGGTACCCTCACTCCTGTTGACGGAGAATCCCTCGCTGAGCATCCACAACCAAGCTACTTTACTCTTTCTGACCGTGGTGGCTTAGGCTGCTCCGCGTATTCTGGGGGGGGGGGAAGGAATTCAGTTAGGAGCAAGCGGAGCAATAAGAATAAGGCGACTCCTGTCACGCTATCAGTGAATTTTTCAACATCAGGACACTTCATTCTAATCTTAATGCTATCCACTACCACCCGGAGACGGCGAAGCCAGCCTTGCTCTTTTTAACCGAGACTCAGGTGTCCTCCCTGGCTGATACTTCATATCTCTCCTACCCGGGGTACAAATTAGAACAGTCCTTTGTACCCCCGGCTGTAGTTTGTTCTATTTTGCATTTACTAAAATATAGCTTATTTTCATTTAGAAAAGTATATTTTTTTATTTCCATGGAAATTTAGTTTTTATTCCAACTAGTTCTTTTTAGTATTAAGTTATTTTTATAATAAACATGTTTTACATTACATATGTTGTATATTTTATCCATGCTTACATGCTCACTGGACAATCTATCACGAAGACTTTTAAGTGATTTACAGACACCTCCTATGTGCTTCATCTTTTTTTGAATCGTCAAATTGTTGAAATTTATTAAAACAGACAGATATACTTTCGCTTTCGCATCGCATATTACTCTTGTAGTTGTAGCATTGTATCTCGACTTTCAGGGACTTTTAAAAAAAGTGGCAACACTTCTCTGACTCACACAAAGTTATAAAATTGGTTACAGTTTCTTGTTCTAGATGCGATATCTACCTTTTTTTACTTCATCTGAGGATACATCCCACATGATTTAGAGTTAAAAAATCATTGATTTATATGTTACACTAGATAAGTAATTTCCGCGCCAAAGCGTTGTCACTTCACATAAGGCCACAGCCTTATACTCAGCGAACGTCGGTTCAGTGTTCAAGGTGACGCCGTCCGAGTTAAGCCGAACGATTCACAACAAAAAATGGGTAAATGCGTAGTGAAAGAATGCGTTTCAAGGTCACAAAAACATAATAAATCAAGCGGAATCACTTTCCATACGTAAGTTTTAATTTATATATTCATATTAACGTTTAAAACACTAAAAAATTAAATAAAATATCGAATATTGCCATTTAGGTTCAATGTTGCCACTTTTCCGCATTTGTGATTATCCTACATTAATGGGAGACTATATAATTAATGGAGTAAGTTAATTTGTTACCTCCGATTTTAAATATTTTGGAAATTATAATAAAAACTACGTTTTAACTTTCATACAATATAATTAATTATTCTTATTTTAGTTTATTCTTGAATTATCTTTTAAATATATTTTATTACCTATTTTATATTAATAATTTTATATTATTTATAATTTCGTATACATTTTATATTAATTATATTTTATTAGATACCTATTTTTATTGTTTGATTTATTAGAACCATAAAAATACGTTTTATTTCATCATTATGTTTACTTCTATTTATCTGATAAGCTTTGTATCCCTTTTTTTCTAAGGGGACGTAATAAAGATTTTAAAATAAAATATACTTTTTTAATATAAAAACAATTAACTGCAGCTTAAAAAAAACTCATTTTTATTGCGTATTTTAGGTAAAATTTCATATAGTAAGCCACACCAACCCGCCATTGCATGTTTGTGTGTCTATCTTTTTCTAATCTTACGACGACGATATTGTTTTCGCAACTTGTGTAAGTGAGATAGATATATGTTTACTTAAAATTGTTATTAGTTTCAAAGCTACGTCGTCGCGTTTGGATAGTGGTTACACTTTTTTCGACGCGCGGTAATGTGGTTTGCTCCTCTAGTCTTGTATAACTCAATGTAAAAAATAGATTGAGTACAATTGATATTTTCAAAAGTTATCGTGTTTACCCCTTCATGCGGACTTGATAAATCTACACCATAAGCCACTGAAACCCCTTTTTATTGTAAAAATAGTAATTATACGCTTAAAAAAAAAGAAGTTTAGCAATAATTTATCTTTCTGACAATGTGCTTTCTAAATAATTTATATGTTCAATATGATTTTTATATACTTATGCGCCAAAACCTTGAGATTCTTGATTTACGCGCTTTGCGCTTTAGGCATACAAAATATTTTAAAAACATGCCCATTTAATCAGCAATCCAAAAAGATAATAATATCTTAGTGAAGACATTTATTCATAACGTACTGACTTGTACAGTCTATTAAACTTATTTGGGTCATTTCTAAACTTAAACAAATTTTTTTACTAAGTTTTTTAAAGATTAAACATCTTGCTCAATATGAGCCTTGGCTGCAAATACACGCCCTGATTATTTCCCTAACTTCAGTGTTCGTTATTTTTGAAGATTTTGTAGCTAGTGTTGCACAAATGCAAAAACAAGATGAGACTTAGCCAACCTTGGTCTCGGTCTTGCGCACATACACACCTTATCTTAGTCTTGATATTGCGCTACCAGTCTTGGTCTTGTTCTTGGTCTTACAGAAAGAGTCTCGCAAGTCTCGCAATTACCTATTAGCCTACTGCTATTTATTAAACGTTACTTTAGATCTTAGAACAAATTTTCAGAGTAGGTACATTTTAAGCTTGAAATTCAAGCTAAAAATGTACCTGACTGTGTCTATGTTAATTCAATCTCGAATTAACATAGCTATAGTAAAGAAGAAAAGTAAGGCAGAGTTTAAACGTCTAAATAAGACCATAAAAGAATTAGTTGAAAGGAAAAAGCAAGAAAGAACGGATAAGAATGATAGAAGAATATCGGATAACTTCCAGGCAAATATTAAAATGTTCTGGAAACTCGTAAGAAATACCAGGGGACATTCAAAACAGCCTAGATTTTTGCGTTACGAGACGAGAATGGCTGTATTCTGAATGATGAAGTGTTGAGTCTACAGAGATGGAAGGAATATTTTGAGCGTATTTATGAGTGAGGAGACGTGTGAACTGAATGAAATAGAAATTCCGAAAGAAGATGAAAGAGATAGGGAGATAAGTATAGATGAAATAATGAAAGCAATGAAAAGCATGAAAGTGGGTAAGGCAGCTAGATATGATAGAGTTTCACTCGAAATGCTAAAGGCTGGAGAGGACGTGGTGGCAGTCCTGCTATACACCTTGTTTAGTTTATGTTGGGAACTAAAGCGGGTACCGGGAGACTGGTGTAAAGCCGTGATAGTCCCAATATATAAGGGAAGAGGGTCACAGCAGGACTGTAAAAACTTACGGGCCTGTGGACGGCGAGCAATGGGTAGCTCGTCGTCCGTCCGTCTAATGACGACAGGCCGTGTCGACGGCGCGTTTTGTTCCACGCGCGCCTCAAAGAGCTGTCAGCAGCGTGAAGGGGCCCGCAAGGGCCGACGCCTGCCGGGGCTGCGGGCTGTTCGAAAGAGATACCGCGGCTCCGGAACGTAAGGGCACTGAAGGAACACGGATGGTTTTTAGTCAGTAAAAGTCTGACACTCCCTTACGCTCCACCCAGAGCGAAAGGGGTCATTAGATGATTTTCCATCCGCAAAAAAAAAAAAAAGGACTGTAAAAACTACCGTGGTATCAGCCTTCTTAGCATTGTGGGAAAACTGTATGCTAAGGTACTATTTGAAAGAGTTATGAAAGAAACTGATGAAAAAAATTTCTGATGTGCAAGCGGCATTTAGAAAGGGTGGTTGCGCGGAAACCCATTCGTATTTATTTTATATTTTGACGGTAGGTGCCAAGTCGTTTATTCCTTTCCAAAACGATATCACTCATACCCTCCTATCGACACATCGGGGTGGTGGGGTGGGAGGGGAAAGAAGATGATTCTAGAATGTCACGTAATCATCGGAACCGAAGATATATAAGGCAAGCGCGACCGACGCGCGGCCTCTTTCCGCCGCGCTAGTCATTGGAACCACACCTCTCTTCCCGCCGCGCTCGTTGTTGGAACCACACCCCTAGTAGAAACCGCTTTAGCCTGGAAGCAATCGAGCTCCAGGAAACCCGCCTCACCTCGTGTGGGATATAGTCGCGCCCCGCCTTTCTCCGGAGTGTTCCAGAAGAAGTTCCAGAAGTCGCAGCTATAGTGCTCAACAGAATAGAAGAAACCCCGGTGAGTCAATATTCCTAATAATACTGCCTGCCTGATATAATTGTTTTAACCCGCTCCAATTTTGTTTTTCTCCTAATCAGGCAGGATTCCTTTTCATCGATTTGGCAAAATAATAGTTTTAGTTTTAGGGAAGAGCGAGTGCATTGTACCGCATGCTATAGTAGTCGCTTTTACGTAAGCGTAGAAGCAATCGCATATACAGTCCACTTAGATTAATATCTCGCGTAATAGGTTTAAGGTTCGACCGGGGAATTAGACTTCGGCAGCCTTAGACACGTGGCACCACCATTTTATGGTCACTTCGGCAGGATTTGGACTGTGTTTAGTGGTCGTCCAACTATTTCTGGTCGAATTATTAAATTAATTATTTAGATAATGCACTCTAATTTATGGAATAGACTTAAATAGTGTTCGTTTAAATTTAAATTTTGATTAGGTACTCGCAAACAGAATTATTCGTTTTATAGCGCTCGTATTTGGTTAAATTTAAAGCTTATTAAATAATTGAAACAGTGTAATAGGAACCGTTTGATACGCTTACCCGACAATTTTGATAAAAATATTGAGTTTAGCGAACAACGCGTCACCTCGACTCGCTGTACAGGTGTTCGATTTAATTACGTAATACGGCATACCGAGTGTCCATCCTTCATTGTTTGTGCGTTGTGAGATTAATTGTGATTAATATAACTTTATTATAATAATTTAAAATGTCAGTTAGTGGAAATGAAATCAAAATTAAAACGCTTTATGCCAAGAAGGACATACTCTTTTCGCGTATGCAGAATATAAGTGATCATATAAAGAACATTAATATAGAAGCAGTGCGGGAAACCTTTTTAAACGAAATTGAAACGGTGGATTCTTTGCGGACGGATTACGAAAGAATATTAGACCAAATTAATCATTTGGAATTGCAAATCGACCCGAAATACATAGTGAACTACCAACCGCTGCTGGCATTCGAAGATATGTTGTGTCGCGTGAAAAGAACTGCGAGATCCCTACAATCTCAAAACGAAGCAAAGCCGGAAATGCAGGTACGTCCACGTGACCCAATTAGGTTGCCGCCAATAGATATTCCGGTATTCAATGGTGATATTAAGACGTGGCCCTTCTTCTTCAGTAGTTTTCAAAACAATATACACAATAACCCATCGTTATCGGACGCTGAAAAATTATATTACTTAATTAGTAAACTTAGTGGCAGGGCACAGTCGATCTGCTCGGGTTTTACACCTACAGCAAACAATTACTCGTTAATATTCGAAACGCTTAAAACTAAATATGAAGATAGGAGAATGTTAGCTTCCGAATATTTGAACCAGATATTCGATCTTAAACCTATATCATCCGCGAACATCAACGGCTTAGAGCAGTTTCTAGATAAATTTGTGGCATCGGTGGCTGCACTTAAGAATTTGAAATTTAATGATCTTATGGACGTGGTGTTTCTCCATGTTGCATTAAAGAAATTAGACCCCGACACCGTGCGTGCGTTTGAAATGGAGCATCGTAGCTCGGAGATGCCTTCCTTTCATTCATTAGCATCGTTCGTGCGAGATCAAATAAAGGTGATGCAGCGCTCTCCGAACGTCAAACAGGAGATTAAAAGGTGCGTCGACCGTAGACAGACTCAACCATCTAAAATAGCAGGGTCGTTAACTTAAGTAACCGCTACGTCAACATCACTTCAGTATACTTGTATCGTATGTAAAGATAAACACGGTAATTTATATAATTGTGCGACTTTTCGTTAATATTCACCAAGCGAACGTTATAAATTAGTAAAGACAAACAACCTATGCTTGAACTGCTTAAGCGATAAGCATTTAGTTGCAAAATGCAATTCGGGTTCCGTATGTAGCAAGTGCGCCAGGAAACATCACACGCTATTACATTTTGAAAATAGCAACATAGCGGCGTCAAGTAAAGCGGACAAGGAATTCACCCCTACTAAGGTCAACGATTCTAGCGGTCGACCTGGTGATGTCGCTCTGTGCTCATTGGCGAATATGGGAGCACAACCTCCTTCAACCGTGTTACTGGGTACGGCACGTATTTTGGTTAGGGATTCGCGTGGAAACGAACAAAGCGTCCGTGCACTGCTGGACAGCGGAGCCCAAAATAGCTTTATAACGCGACAATGTTGTCAGCGCTTAGGCTTAGTAATAAATAGGTCACTTTCATGTCCTGTAGTTAAAGGCATCGGAGGTACTAGTAAAGCTACCCAGGGATATATAAATTTAAAATTTTATTCTCGGATAGATCGTAATGTTAACTTTGATATAAATGCACTAGTAGTAGATAGGGTCACTGAACGATTGCCAACCGTTTCGGTTGACACCTCGGCATTGATTGAATTTAAAAATTTGACTCTAGCGGACGACACTTACGCCGTTCCTGGAAACATAGACATGCTCATTGGAGCATCGCTTTTCCCTCATCTTTTGTTAAACAATAAGGTCAGGGGCAACTCCTCGCATACCGCGCCTTACGCACTGGAAACCGTATTGGGCTATGTTATCCTTGGCTCCACCCCCATCATAGATAGTATTTCGGCAACCTCTTATTGTGGTATGGCTGTCGAACCGCTCGAGTCGTTAGTCACAATCTCAATCGAAGTTTGAAACAGCTCTATTTTTGCCCTTCTGTATGAGAGCATCGACTTCACCCATCTGATGATTGTGGGTTCAATATTTTTAGATGTCAGGCCCCCAATCAGCAGTGATGTGGGGCTACTTTCGAAGGCGCCCTTAATATCCAGAAAGGTACAAAGAGCTATTTCTTTATCATCCAGTGCTTTTACGACCCTGTCTATGACACTGATCAAGGCTGTTTCCGTAGATTTGCCTCTGCGGTAAGCAAGCTGGTTGTAACGCATGGGCCTCGTAGCTAGAGCTACACCCCTTATATATCTATCTATAACCTTTTCCAATGTCTCAAGGAGAAAGGAAGATAGGCTTATAGTTCTAAAGGATCTTTTAGGTATAAATAGAACCTTGACAATTGTCCATCGTTTTGGAATATATCCCCATGCAAAACTTGCTCTGAAGATTTTCACCAGATATGGAAGAAGGATGTCAATACCCCTCTGTTAGTTGGATGGGAATCATTCCATCCTCCCCGCTTGTTTGTGCCGTGTAGTGACGGTTGAGAATATCCACTACCCCATATCTTCCCGTGGGTGTCGTAAGAGGCGACAAAGGGAAAAAGGCAGGAGATGGGCAGCAGCATCTCCTTAATAACAACAATAATTTAATAAAAAACTGCGGTTGCCAACCCGCTTGACAAGCGTGGTAACTATGGCAAATATCCTCTCATGAGTAACGACGCAAACAAACGGGCCCCAGTCCCCGGCGGCCCCGCTATTCCTGGCTACGGTGGCGACCATGGTAACGGCGGGGCAGGGGTGCTAAGGATCTCCGGTGGAGGTTCTGTTGCCACCTACGACAACACGACCTAGCAACATATAACGCATGCACAATCAGGTGTGTCGAGAAGATACTGGAGTTGGAAGAAGAGGTAGACAAGTTGCGCTGGCATATTATTGGATTATCCGAGGTCCGAAGATAGGGGAGGACACGGTAATCCTCGAGACCCGCAACTTGTACTATCACCGAGAGGGCGACCATCTGTCTCAAGGAGGTGTCGGATTTATCGTCCACAAGTCTCTCGTCAATAACGTTGTAAAGATTGGGAGTGTGTCAACGAGGGTCGCGTACCTGGTACTCAGAATCACCAAACAGTATTTGCTGAAGATCATACAGGTTTACGCACCAACCTCGGTACATCCCGATGAGGAGGTGGAGGAAATGTATGAGGATATTTCTAGAGCCATGCATTCCTCCAAAACACACTACACGGTGTTGATGGGAGACTTCAACGCAAAACTAGGCACAAGAGAAAGCGGTGAGCTGAAGGTAGGGAAATTTGGAGTAGGGCAACGGAACATTAGGAACCCAGCAGCTGGTTGACTTTATGGAGTATCTTTTCCAAAATGTCGGTTTTCATCCATTTTGATCCCAAGATTAGCTAGGGAAATAATCTGTCACCCCCGGCAGAGCCCCGCATGCCGAGGGAAGGGCTAAAATATTACCCGAATCGCCCTGGTCTCGTGTAGGCACCGTTTGCGACTGGACTCCCTCCAGTCAGGCATCCATCGGCACGGTACGCTTGACACCTTGGATTGGGTTAGGATAGAAAAAAGGGGTCGGATAAAAGAAAAGAAAAAGAGGATCATCCGAGTGTTTCTGTTCTGTCTGTTTCATATTGAACCAAACCAAATAACGAGAAGGAGAACTCCTCAGACTTGCCCTGGGGATCAACACGATCTGCGCTCTCCCCCAGAGCCATATGCCAAACTGGTCGCCGGACAGGAGAGCAGAATAGGTGTTAATTTAATTCTATTGATAATATCAAAAAGTTACTCCTAACTACCCGAACAAGACTAACCCCCGCCCAAAACTGAGCTAAAAGCCTAACATGAAGCTCGGAAGTGGGAAACAACCAGTTCTTCTCAGGTATTAAAGCTTAGAGGATTCATATATTGAAAAGTAAAACAGCTACATAAGACCATAATGCAAAAGGGAGATAAAATAATTAACGCATCAAACCTTTTGGTCGGAGATTACCCGAACGATCACGAACGATAGACTCGCTATAATTAATAATAGTGTTTTTTATCAGACTGTGCTGCCAACTAATATAAAATTTTCCGCCTAATTCAGATATTTTTTAGCGCTTAGATATTTAAAAAAAAGAGCTATAGACCCTAGAGTTGCACTTGATCTAGCGCCAAATGCACTAAAACGGTAGCACTGCATCTGAAAAATTGGTGGTTTCTTTTGTCTATGAAGTGTATGAAGACACTGACCTCTATACATGTGTATATATAGAGGTCAGTGACATAAAGATAAAATTAAAATAGAGTCACATATCGTCTAAAGTTATCTATTTTCTGAAACGTTCAATCCACAAACTAATAAGAGTTGGTTCAATCGTCCTTTAGGGGAGTCCCATCTTGATTTTATAGTGCTATCGAGCTTTGTCACGACCACAGAGTAGTACTTTTTATATACCCGAAAGCATTGTTGCCATCTTGACGGGTTTCCCGCTAGATTTGACGGGTCACCGAGGTTGACATCAGGAAAAAATTGTGTTTAACAGCTAACGGATTTTTCAGCGGGACAACAAAAAAATTATGTGTTTTAGATTTGTTTTCGAAATAAAAATAATTTTGACATGGCAAAAATAAAATAATAATTTTATTCATTTTTTTTTTTTGGTTTAAAAATACGAAAAATATCTTTAAAAGGTTGAGAGAGTTAATTTTCATTTGACGTAATTCTTTTAAATACAGCTCGGAAACTGTTTTGTCGTCGGTCGGCCAAAATGATGCGCTACTGTTGAATATATAGAAAACTATTATATATACTATTTCTAAATATCTCGGAATTGTAATTATTTATTTTAGTTTATCTTAGTAGGGAAAGTAATAAATCAAATATCCCTACTTAACGGGTTGTGACGGGATTGTAGCATTCGATACAGCGGAAACGAAAATTTAATGTTGGTAACACTGCCTAAAAGTCGCGACTTTTTAATCAACAAAGGGGGGAAGCGCGGGAAGTTCTGAAGTAGGCGGGCGTCCTTTTTTGGCTAAACTTTTGAAAATTAAATTAAATTGATATTACAGGATCAGTTAAGTTGTAAAGTATATATATTAGTAGTTATTGTTGATTATTTATAGTTTTAGCTTGATTTCTTCATCTGGTAAGTCATTTCATTGTATTATATGTAAATAGGATTTTTCTCTTGGCGTCCATGTTGGAGCCTGAAGACCCTGGAGGGACATCCCTCCAAGTGTCTCATGTAGTCACAATCGATGCGTCGGGAATGGAAACGGAAGGTTCAATTATAGATACAGACTGTTCGGAAAACACGAAATCGGTGAAAAGAAAGAGAATTTCAGCTAGAAACCAAAAAGAAGAGAAGGAATCACAGACAAACGGGTCTATCAGATTGCCAACTTTCCCCTAACGATTTAAAGGATAATGTTATTACTAAATTGCTTGATTCTGATGATAAAAACACTGAAATTCACCATAATGATGACACTCACTCTAACAATATTACAAGTAATCCCCGCGCTGCTAGGTTGCTTTACCAGGCGTCAGATCCTGCGCCATATGTTGTCCATGTCCAAAAAATCTTACAACCAAATCAAACTGGATCTATTCACCCAGTACAATTTGGATTATTCCTTAAAAAAAATTTAATAAAAAGCATTGTAGAGGGAAGCATCAAAAAAATTGGAAGAAACAGATTGTATTTACAATTTGAAACATTTCAGGATGCTAACACATTTCTAAATCACAAATCTCTTGATGTTAATAAATACAAAGCATTTATTCCAGCCTTCACTATCACCCGCATGGGAATAGTGAGAGGTGTTCCATGTGATTGGGATGAGAAAGATATAATGGAAAATATAGACCTTCCGCAGAACTGTGGAAGTATTTTGAAAGTTCGGAGATTAAACAGAAAGGTATATGACGGCGAAACGCCCAAGTTCATTCCAACTGAGACTGTAGTTTTAACCTTTGATGGGAAGGTGCTACCTCCCAGGGTCTTTATATGTTTCAACTCCCTATCTGTAGAGCTTTATATTTACCCCACGCTGCAATGCTTTAATTGCTGTCGTTTTGGTCACACCAAAATGCAATGCAGAGGCTCTCCAAGGTGTTACAAATGTGGAGACAACCATTCAGGTATAAGCTGCGAGACTGAAAGAGATGATGCTGTGTGTATCTTATGTTCTGGTTCCCATTTCGCCACAGACAAAAAGTGTCCGGAGTACGCTAGGCAAAAAGCTATAAAAGAAACAATGGCTAGAAACTCTATATCTTATTCAGAAGCCAGTAAAATCCACCCACCAGTTTCGAAATCTTATGCTGACGTTACTGCTTCTGCTTCATTGGCCCCTTCTGGTCGAACTATTACTTATTCCAGCCCCTACAATTTAACAAGCCCTTCTAAGAGTCATACACAGTCATATAGGAAAACAGTATTCTCGAAACCCAAAGCTCGTCCCAGAAATACTAGTAAGGGATATGATCAAAAAGCGCATGCAGAGCTTATCCAAGATTACAGCAACATTCCTTCCTCTTCTACAGGTTGTCTCTAAAATTACAAAGATCTATCAGAAATAATAACAAAGGGTCTCATCATTTCTATAATTCAGTACCTTTCACAATATAACCTAATTAAAATACCGTCCAACGATGCTGCTTCTTCAAAAAGTTTTTTAACTCATGGACAGTCAGGACCATCCACGAAACCAGTCTCTGGTGATTCAATGGAATTGCCGGAGTATTAATAGCAAAAAAAGTGACCTAATTTTCTTATTGAATAGTTACAAACCATTTGCAGTCTCTCTTCAAGAGACTTGGCTTCGTCCCGGATTCAACTTTAGAATTCCAGGACATATCTGTCTTAGAGAAGACAGAACAGATGGGTATGGAGGAGTTGCACTAATTCTGAAGGGCGGTGTGCCCTTTATCCACATACCCATACCTAATCACAGTAATAAATTTTCAATTATTGCTGTTAGTGTAAATAATATTTGTTTTGTAAATATGTATATACCTCACCCTTCCACTGAAGTCTTTGACGATATTCGTAGCATTCTATCTTCCCTCCCACGCCCTATATTGGTCATGGGAGACTTCAATGCACAACATTCTATGTGGGGAAGTTCTAAGTCTGACCATTATGGGGCTAGAATGTTAGACATCTTAGATGATAATAATTTATGCCTTCTAAACTATGGTTGTCCTACTAGAAGGACTCGGCCCCATGAGGGTATTAGTGCACCAGACCTTACCCTGTGTAGTCCCTCCCTAGCTCCTACATTAAACTGGTGGCCTCTATCGTCGTCATATGGAAGCGATCACTTTCCGTTAATTATATCATTTCCTCAAAAAATTGGCGAAAAGATGTATAAGGCTCCTCCCCGGCTAAAATATAAACTTAACGATGCCAACTGGTCATTATATAGAGATAAAGTTCAACAAAATTTATCAACTATACTTTCACTAAATGACAACAATAATCATCTTTGTGCTGAAGCTTTTACACGGGCCCTACTACAGGCTGCTGAGGAAGTTTTTCCTATTAAAAATAATAGTGGCAATGGGTATATTCCATCACCTCCATGGTGGGACAGTGAGTGTTCTGCTGCGATAGCTGAGAGAAAGATAGCTGAAAAAAATTACAGGAAAAATTCTACAACACAAAATTTTAATATTCTTTGTAACCTTATAACTAAAACACGTAAATTATTAAAACAAAAAAGATTTAATGGCTGGAAATCTTTTTGTGCCTCAATTTCACCACACATTTCTCCATCTGAAGTTTGGCAAAATATTCGTAGATTCAGATCCGCTTTTAAGCCTCCAAGGTTTCCTTTTATGGATAGCAGTACAGTTGATTTGTTTCTTGACAAATTAGCCCCACCATTTGTCCCATCTATAGATAATATTTCTTCTGACCTACAGTCTTCTCTCCTCTCCCAGCATGATAGTAGCGATTCATTCATTTTCTTTAGCCTTTCAGAACTCAAAGGGGTTCTTTCAAAACTTAGGGACTCAGCCCCAGGTTGTGATGGAATCCCATATTCTTTTCTTCAAAACCTGAACGACTCCTGCCTTTCTTATTTTCTTAGTTTAATTAATTCAATTTTAACAACAGGTAATATTCCTCCATCATGGAAAATTCATGAAATTATCCCAATACATAAGCCAGACAAACCGATTAATGATCCATCATCTTACAGACCAATTGCATTAGCTTCAGTTATTTCCAAAATTTCTGAACATTTAGTTAAAAATAGGTTAGAATGGTTTATTGAGAGTAAGGGGTTACTATCTCCAAACCAGTTTGGATTTAGGAAAGGTAGGAGTACAATGGATAGTCTCAGCATTTTTATGACAGACTTAAGATTGGCATTTTCGCACAATAACTCTGTGTTAGCAGCATTTTTAGATGTATCTGCAGCCTATGATAATGTCAACCTTTCAATTCTGAAACAAAAAATGATTAATTTGGATAACCCACAAATTTTTATAAGATTTACAATCAACCTTCTCTCTGGTAGAATGCTTAAAGTAATATCAGAAGACTCTTACCAATCCCGTATTGCCTGGAAAGGTATACCCCAGGGCTCAGTTTTAAGTCCTTTAATTTACAATATATATTCTCATGATCTGGAAGCCTCCCTTAAGGGTAAAGTTAGCACTCTCCAATATGCAGATGATTTACTCCTCTATGTCTCTGGTGATTCTGTTCACAACATGTCTGATACTATGACATATTCCCTTAAGTTACTAAAAGTTGGCTTAGTAGGCTTGACAATAACTGTCTCAGCCTTTCAGTTTCTAAAAGTAGTATAGTCTTATTTTCTCGTATGAGGATTCCACCTCCAGTGTCTGTACTGAGTTCCCGTTAAAAGCGAGGCAACATTTCTTGGAGTAATTTTAGACTCGAGACTTACAGGCATCCCTCATTGCTACTATATAAGTGCCAAATGTGAGAAGATTCTAAATATACTGCGCTGCCTCTCTGGAGTTTGGTGAGGAGCCCACCCTTTCTCTCTAAAGCTTCTATATAATGCCCTTATAACGAGTATTTTAGACTATGGAACATTTATTCTTGAACCCTGTAATGCAGTAGCCCTCCATAAATTAGACATTATCCAGTCTAAGGCTCTGAGAATAATTGCTGGGACTATGCGTTCGAGCCCTATTAACGCTTTGCAGGTTGAATGTTCTGAAGCGCCGCTGCATCTCAGACGACAATTTCTTTGTGACAGGTACCTGTTTAGAGCATTCCAAGTCTATAATCATCCTCTTTACTCTAAGTTACGGTCTCTGTTGGAATGTATGGATTATCCGTACTGGGCTCATAAATCGTCGCCATGCCTTATTGTTAGTCTCCAAAAATTCTTAGCTCTTCAAGCTCCAACACATAGATCACAATTTCTTCCTATATTTTGTGTTAATTAAAACCATCTATTTTGTTTGATTTCGGTGTATGTAAACAAGATACTTCTGCCAACGTCAAATTTATTAATATAGTTGACAGTGACAGCCGATGGAAACATTGCCATTTAATTTTTAGTGATTCTTCCAAAGCCGGTTCCGAGAAGTGTGTGGGAGTTGGTGTTTTCCATCAACAGTTTGGCATTGTACAAAAAATAAAATTGCCTCCAGAGACTTCAGTATTTACTGGAGAATGTTTTGGTCTGTTGAAGTCTCTGGAGTACATTTTAATTATGAAGTTAAAAAACTCAATAATTTTTACCGATTCTAAAAGTGCCCTCCAAGCCTTGGAAAGATTTCCTTTTAGCAATAACAGAAATAATCATCCAGTTATTATTGCATGTCGTGATTTATTGTATCAATGTTACATCAAAAATTACACAGTTTCCTTTGCTTGGATTCCGGGGCATTCAGGTATCTTTGGCAATACCAAGAGGCCGATAGCCTTGCCAAAGCTGCAGTCAATGACGGAGATCTAGTTCCGTACAAAAACTTTTGTTGTGATTTGGCTCTCCTTCCTAAATCCCAGTTATTGAATTCTTGGACACATATTTGGCGTTCTTCAAGTCAGACTATAGGTCGATATTATAGCACGATCCAGGTGGATATACCTCATAAACCGTGGTTTTCAAATCTGACGTTTGGTAAAGCTATCACTTCGACCCTTATACGTATGAGGCTGGGCCATGCATGCATTCCCTTGCATTTGGCACGACTTAAACTTTTACCTAGCGATATATGTGAGTGTGGCAATGACGTTGGGGATTTTAACCATATATTTTTTGCTTGTCCTCGATTTGACCGTTCCGCTTTTATTTCCTCGCTTTTATCCATTAAAATTCCTTTTCCTACTTCAATTTCTGTCCTTTTATCTTATGTAAATATTGATGTATATAGAATTTTAGCCAGTTTCATTTTTCATAACAATATAAAATTATAATCATTTATGTACTCATATACTAAATTTACCTGATCCTTTTTCGAATTCCGTTCCAATTTCCAATTCAATAAAATAAATCTTACTTCCTAACCTTCTTGCATGGCTGACGCACAAACCGTGCAGGCCAAGAAAGGGAAAAAAAAATCAACAAAGCCGAGGACATGGAGGTTAGAGAACAAGAGAACGATCGCTGTATAAAATAGTGTCCGAGAAATACGCACAAAATAAGTGAGGCGCTGCGATCGCATAGTTTTCTCAATAATTTTAATTATTGTAAATATTATAAATTATTACAAATAATAAATCATTAATTATTATTGATTTATTATTATTATTATGATTTATAATATTTCACCATTTTTTATGTTTCCATTTGTCAAAAATTTAAAAATAACTTCGCAGACACTTCTTACCGACGGCAGCGCGGCTATAAATTCACGTTCATGGACGTAGTGATCGTTCACCTGTTCTCTAGCATCCATGGCCGAGAACCTCGAATGTCGTTTGTACCGAACTTGGCCCCTTCTCACATTTATGTTTTTTGGTGGAATAGATTATAGCTGGGATATAATTAAGTACCCTGAATAAACTGAATACAGAGAATATTTATAACTGTATGATTGTCACTGACAAATTTATTTGGAGTTTAACATTCGCGGTATGGAGTGTAGAAGTAAGGAGAACAATCTCTCATAGGAGAATAGTTGAAAAAGTGTCCATCTGTAAGCAATAAATAACAGTTCAAAAACTCTCGACAACAGCACAGGAAACAGCTACATGAAATGAACTTAGCAGTTGTCGACGGTGTGAAGTGTGCTGTTAAACTGCTCAGTAGCTCTAAAATCTAAAATTATTTTATTTAGTTAATATAACCTCGAAAAAGTCGTCTGTCCCACTAATATTTTTTCGGCGCATTCTATAAAATTTACCCCGTGGCTATAGTGGCGCCACCCATATTTAACATTTTTCTACAGACACTTTTTAATACACAATCTGTACTCCTTATCTCTACACTCCATAATTCACGGTCAAAAGATGACGTGTATTTTTTTAGTTCCCCTTGTATAGAATAGATGTCACTCTACTGTATTTACTATTGAGCACATGAACTACTAGGTAGATGGTATATAATTAATATAATTTAAGCGTTTACCCATTCATATATTACTTTCCTCTATGCATTTACCCCTTTAAACCGAAGAGTATTCTATACAGGTACTTTAAACTATGCTATAGTTTTTTGTTAATTTGTTTGGTCTTATACAGATCAAAAGTTATTTTTTAATTCATTGGGGTATAATGAAATATAATTAAATATCTAAATCAAACCTGTAAACGGTTAAATAAAACTGTTTATTCAAAAATAAAAAAGATTATAGCGGGTAATAGTAAAACGTATACCTCATAAATTATTCTATTGCCGACATAAGTCGTGAGCACACTTTTTATTGGTCGATACGACGTTGACCACGCTGACGTTCAACGTGAGGTTCATCAGGCAAATCTCGTCGTCTATTGGTTTCGAACGTATCATTCGGCTTCCGTACACTTCATAACAATAATTTTAGTGATAACTTTTTTAATTAGTTTATTTTCGTTAATTGTTTTTTATTAACCCGTTGTTAATTGTTGTTTGTGTATTTCTTGTCATTATTTGTTTTTGTTATTTCTTGTTTTTAATTATTTTTGTTGTTATAATTTGAGTGTTCACAAATTAGTCATCAGTTTGCCGACAAATGGTCTATTCAGCGTTTAGTTACGTGAAAAAATTAGGTACTTCGAAAAACATCATAGACGTATATAAACAGACTGCTGAGGCGACTAATGTCTCAGTAGCTACTGTACGGCGCACCGCAATACCAGATTTTATGGAAGGGGTATCAACTCTTCCTTCTTCTTAATAAAATAATCAATTCTAATCACCAGGTATACGTTAAATACTTTATAGTAGATAACAATATAAGGGACACGAATATCTGCAACATTACTCTATCAAAGTAAAAGTTGATGTGTTCGAGTGAACATTTTCATAAAAGTCAGCGAAAATATTCAATTACGAATTTAAATAATAAAGGTACCCAATAATTTTGCCTGACAGTGTACCTACCTCCCACCACAGATTATCTGTGCTCACGACTCGTGTCGGCAACTATACACATGAAAGTTAAATTATTTAGGTAACTAGCAACACTAACGTTATAAATTTTTTTTTGCGGTGTTAACATCAAATCCTAAGTGTCAAATTTTATTGTCGCAAAAATTTTAGTCTTGTAAACGAACAATTATTACGTGAACTCAGAAATAGTATCTAAAAAGATAAAATCAATATCAAGCAGTTCGGGTCCTTAAATTGCCGTCCTTATCGGCTGTGTAAATTGTTGGTGACAGTGTGTGAAGATTCGTATAAATGAATGATGTCGCTGAGGTCCAAGGCCCTGGCGCTTGTGGAGGTGCTTTTGCGAGTTCCACCGCTGTTTGTGGTGGATGAGTTTTTGAAGATCAGTTTGGGATTGCCGGTGTCGAGCGGCGAGGAGGTTTCGGTGCTTAGCAACGTGACTATCGACCACGTAGATGTTGCTGAAGCAGATGTGAACTACTACGATGCGAACTTCTATAATGCTTTCCTCTTTACTTTCTTCAAGTTCGTTATCTGCTGTTTAGGTAAGCGTTTTTTAAATATTACTCAATACGCTTATGGCATTTATTTAATGAGTGATAATTTAACTTAACATTAACTTCCTTTCGATTTCACAAGATTTCAGTATTTCGAAATTACGTTCAGTGTTTACCCTGCGTGGTTACAGTGTCAGTGTCACAATGTGTGCGTACTGAAACTGAACTGATATTTCGTTTATTTGAAAAGGCTTTATACACTCCTCTTTCAAAAGAAATATTATTTTCAAAACCATAAACAGTTTTATTTTGAATGTTTTAAGTGTTTAATCATAATTTTTGGCAACATTATGATGTGATTGTTATTAATGGAGGAAGGAAGGAATTGCTTATTATTTTACAAATTTATTTTCCTTAATTTCTTTATCATGGATAAAGATTTAGAATTACTGTCCCTTTATAAGTAATCAGTTCATTATTTATGCTGTTTTCTAATATTATTTCCTTTTTCGATTTTCAAGAAATATACCAGGAATAAAATAACAAGAAGTCTAACAAGAAGTTGTTTTGTTACCAACATTTTGATCTTAAATAAATGTCAGTATCAATTTTCTGGTAATCTATGGAGTGATAATCTGTGCCTGATAACACTTACCTATTTACATACCACAGTTCACTTTCTCATATTATAAAACATAGCTGTCATAACATAAGCTTTGCTTAATTTTTTTATATAGAATTGGAGTACACAGTCTACCTGATGGTTAAGTGGATACTGTGTACCATAGACATTTAAATTTGTTCTTGTTTAGGAAACAAAATGCAAAAGTGCTATAGATAAGGACTGAGGTGGAATACCTCATTTCTAGTAAAAAGGGTCTCCAGTTCTCTACACTCACAATAAGAAACATAGCAGCATTGAGCTGCTATTTTATGCTGGTATTATGAAAGAGCGTGGTCCTTCCCTGGTCGAGCCGACTCATTCGAACTACAACCATAATATATTACGCGATCACCTGTAGATGCCTTGTGTAGAGGTGAAACACATGTCGTATTATTGTTGATGGTGTGTCTTTCCTAGAATAGGGGTGTTGGAAGTAGTTGTGTTAGGAGTAGTGGTGCTAGGATTAGTGGTGATGGGATTAGTGCACGCAATTAAGGGAGGGTGGGAGATGCTCTTCAAACTAGGTAGAAGACACATAATTTAATTGAGCGGATGGTTGCAAAATACCTATTAATATCTTTATTATAAATTTGTGGTTAAGTAAAATTAATACATTCAGTTTTTATGCAAGAATTTCGTATTTCAAGGTAAACATGCTTGCCTTATTGTTGTGTGTTTGATTTAAAATAAATATTTATTATTATTATTATTATTAAACAAAAAATCTAGTTTGTCTAATTAATTATAAAATAAGGACATTATTATTATAATTTTTCATATCTTGCATATATCAAATATGCAAAACACCCATCAAATCACATAGTGTGGCACAGGCATGTAATGCTTCGCTTATTATGTGTGTAAAGATTGAACACAAATTTGTAATTTGCCCCATATTTGCTGCTAAATTTTCAATGCCTAATTAATATAAAAATTTGCGGCAAGTGCCGCTGATTGTAACAGTTGTGTTTAAATAAAACTAGTTTTTACGGATTTTTTTTAAAGTTTATTTATTAAGGTATCAACCCACATATGTTAAGTACATTTTGCATCAAAGACAATGAATTAGAGTCTTATACACATACAAAATTACAAATTAAACTCTATTATGAGTTAAAATATAGTACTTTAAAAAAATTCAACACCTATGGCGTCTGATACAAACCCTGCCAGTGTTTATAAAATATATTGTCAGGAGACACCTGAGCAACGACCTTAACTAATTCATTTGTTGAGTTACGTACAGTTTCCCAGAAATTGGCCGTTCTACAACATAACACTGCGTAAAAGTCTGGGACTCTGGTGTAAGTTATCCAAAGTTGTCCAGTGTAAAAGCTAATACAATAGGCTTTAAACAGAGTAATCTTAACATCCTAAGAACACGAGGCAAAGCGGCGCGCCAGCATGTTACAACGTATAGCAAGAGCTCTACATTCACGCTCAATATCCAAGTCGTCACTCAGGTTCTCCGACAACATATGACCCAAGTACCTGAAATTCTTCACAGTCCGAACCTGCACACCAGTTATGCTTACTGGCGGTACTCTCCCCGGACCCTTTCCAGCATGAAAAACTTGCATTTTTGTCCTAGACTCATTATATTTTAATCCATGCTGACGAGCATAATTTTCGCAGATGTATATAAGCTTTCTAAGACCGTTGATCGATGGGCTAAGGAGCACCATATTGTCTGCATAGCTAAGGTTGTAAACGCTACACCATTAATGTGACATCCAATTTTGGTACTCCTAAGCTCCTCGATCAAGCCGTTAACATAAAGATTGAAAAGGTCTGGAGAGGTCAGCCCTCCTTGACGTACCCCACATTCTAGTTTATAGCCACTAGAAGTTGTGTCGTCCCACCTAACTATATTTGTCTGTTTCTTGAACCAGTATCTCAGCAAACTCAGAACAGTGCCAGGTACATTGGACTCATGCAATTTTCTCCATAATATATTATAATTAACAAGGTCAAATGCTCGACTCAAGTCCAAAAAGCAGGTGTAAACAGTACTACGTCTTTTATAATAGTTTACAACATGCTTAACGGACAGTATTGCAGAGTCGGCAGAAACACCGGCACGAAAACCAAACTGAGCATCACTTATCCTAATATTTTTCACAAGTTCGGGCTGTAGAAGTCTTTCAAGCACTTTACCAACTATTGTGCCCAGAGAGATAGGGCAGTAATTGGAGATATTAAAGAGGTCACAGGTTTTGTTCTTAATGACTGGTACAACAATCGTCTGTAACATTTTATCAGGCAGATATGTATGTTTAATACATAGGTTAAAAAGTAATGCTAGAGAATCAAATAATTTATCACTGGCATAGAGAAGGTGCTCAACACTCAAGCCATCGTGGCTTGGAGACTTTCCTCGCTTTATATTATGAACTACTTTTATGATATCACTAGCATACAAGGACAAAACCTCAGCATTGGAGATTGTCGACTGAGCATGGGGAATACTCTCCACATGCATTGGTTTAATTGAAAAATGATTAGCAAACATGTTAGCTATGTCCTTTTTGTCGTTAATCTCATTCACACTAACTGGCAAGCTACTGTGTATGTTGCAGGCTTCTTTTGTTTTGTTTTGTTGTATATATATATATATATATATATATATATATATTGTTGCATATATTAACTTTTTTATATTTCCGACGTTTTACTTTGTTGACTTTTGATGACTTTGACTTGTTGTTGCACTTTGCAGCACCTATGGTCATGGGGGGACTAAGGTGTTCGACGTCACGATGTAATAGTTAACCGTAGTTATTAATTTTTGTTCCGATCTACACAATATGAACTTATAGTATCTTGAAGTCTTGCAGTTGTATGCTTGGGTTGGGATTTATTTTATTAGTTATAGTATCTCAAGCAGATGATAGCACCCAGCCATCTTCTCTATTGAAATTAGGATGCTTTTTGATTTCAATAGCTTTGCAAATCATCCTCTAAAGGTCGGTCCATCCATCGAAAATCGGTGTTCTATAGCGAGGATTCATGGTCCATCAAATCCGATGTAGTGATAGGGATCCTGTACATATTCACAGATGGCAGACTTCCCAGATCCTTGATTCTTCACATCATCTATATATTCTTAAAAGCGGGTTTTCATTGATCTTTTAGTTTGTCCTATGTTAGTGAGACCATATTCACAATCAAGCTTGTACAATCCTGCATCTTGTAGAGGGGCATGCCATGTAGTGGCGGTTAAGAATATCCACTACCCCATATCTTCCCGTGGGTTTCGTAAAAGGCGACAGAGGGAGACAGGCGGGAGATGGGCAGCAACATCTTCCTGATAACAGCAACTGTACGACAAAAAAAACTACGGTTGCCAACCCGCTCGCCTAGCGTGGCAACTATGGCAATATACCCCCCATGAACAATTACACAAATAGACGGCCCCCAGTCCCCGGCGGCCCCACTATTCCTGGCTACGGTGGCGACCATGGTAACGGCGGGGCAGGAGGTGCTAAGAATCTCCGGTGGAGGTTCGGTTGCCACCTACGACGACTCGACCTGGCAACATTTAACGCACGCACTCTGAGGACTGACGAGAAGATCCTGGAGCTGGAAGAAGACATAGACAAGTTGCGCTGGAATATTATAGGATTATCCGAGGTCCGAAGAGAGGGGGAGGACACGGTGATTCACGAATCCGGCAACATATTCTATCACCGGGAGGGCGACCATCTGTCCCAAGGAGGTGTCGGATTTATCGTCCACAAGTCTCTCGTCAACAACGTTGTAAAGATTGGGAGTGTGTCGACGAGGGTCGCGTACCTGATACTCAGAATCACCAAACGGTATTCGCTGAAGGTCATACAGGTATACGCACCAACCTCGGCACATCCCGATGAAGAGGTGGAGGAAATGTATGAGGATATTTCCAAAGCCATGCATTCCTCCTACACGGTGTCAACGCAAAACTAGGCACAAGAGAAAACGGTGAGCTAAAGTTAGGGAAATTTGGAGTAGGGCAACGGAACTGAAGGGGCCAGCAGCTGGCCGACTTTATGGAGAAAGAGGGACTCTTTATGATGAACTCTTTCTTCCAGAAGCGGCCCCACAGGAAGTGGACCTGGTCGAGCCCCGACGGTTCGACAAAAAATGAGATTGACTTCATTATGACGACCAGACGCCAACTGTTCAGTGATGTCTCAGTGATCGCAAGGGTGAAAACTGGCAGCGATCACCGAACGGTTAGAGGCACACTGAACCTAAACGTTAAGTTGGAGAGGTCTCGTCTAATGAAGTCAACGCTCCGTCCCCCTCGTGCTCTAATCCAGAATCCCGAAAACTTTCAGCTCGAGTTACGTAACCACTTTCAGTGCCTACAAGATTGCAATTCAGTGGACGATATGAATGACAAGCTCGTGGAAACTGTCCATGCGGTCGGAGCTAACTTCTGTAAGACCCGCCGCAGAAGAACACAAAAACTCTCCGATCACACTCTTAATCTCATGGCTGTTAGAAGGGAGATGAGGCTGCAATTGTCAACAGATTTGACAGCATACAGGCAACTGAACAGACAGATCTCCAAATGCATGCGGCGAGACTTACGCAACTTTAATACTGCTCGTATTAAAGAAGCGATCGAGCGGAACCAGGGCTCCAAAGTCTTTGCCATAGATCTGTCTGCCAGTAAGAGCCAACTGTCAAAGCTGAAGACAGAGTGTGGCAGCATCGTTTCCGGGACACCTGAGATTTTGTGTGAGATTGAGAGGTTCTATGGGCAGCTGTACACATCATCGTTGGAGCCACACGCAAGTGTGAGTAACGTTCCAAGAGCAAGTCTTGTCCGACACTATTCCGATGATATCCCGGACGTCAGTCTAAGCGAGATTAGAATGGCTCTCCAGCACCTTAAAAACGGCAGGGCCCCAGGCGAGGATGGAATTACAGCGGAGCTTCTGAAAGCGGGTGGAACACCGGTACTTGAAGTCCTTCAGAAGCTCTTTAATTCTGTCCTCCATGGCGGCACTACTCCAGAGGCGTAGAGCAGAAGTGCGGTGGTCTTGTTCTTTAAGAAAGGCGACAACGCTCTCTTAAAGAACTACAGACCGATTTCCCTTCTGAGCCGCGTCTTCCTTAAATTCGCAAAAAAAATTGTGGGTCACGCATGGGCTAAAAAACTATCCTATCTCTCAAGTTGGACCAAATTGCACACAGTGTGCAAATTTGATTAAAATTGGTTAAGTAGTTTAGGAGTCCATATAATTTATATATATATATATATATATATATATATATATATATATATATATATATATATATATATATATATATATATATATATATATTAAGATGTATTATGTATAGTATATATAATTAATAAAATTAATTAAATATATATTATAAAATTAATTAATTTTACACATAATAAAATATCTAAGAATAAGTTTTTGCTTATTAACTATAGCAAAAAATATAACCAGTAATAAATATTTATCTTATTTATAGGAAATTTAAAACTAGTTTAGGAACAATTAAAATTAATCATATATTTGAATACCTTACAATGTTTTGCATCACGCTTCTGCAAATTCATAATGATGTTATGTTTTTGTTATGTTTTTATTAGTTACCTGACTAGATAAAACTTATACTTCTAAATATACGAGTGATAAAATTATAAATTTTGTACAACATTTTCAATAAACATAAATAAAAGAAATATGCTCAAATTTACTTGGAAGATTAGAGGTAATCCAATAACAACTTTGACAGAAATGAGGGTCTACGGTGGTGTACTGAATACATCTGCATATGCCTTTAGAGGGTGCTGGTGTGATGTTAAGTTGTGTAATTGCGTAAACAATGTGTATGCATTGATTTGCTGGCGTTTATTGAAGAGTTCCGTTGTTTGTCTCCAAAACTCATCAGAAAACTTTACGAAATTGAATTGAAATCATTTGGGATATACCTCGGTTGGTTTTGTGGAGACGAACCATCTGCGCAGGGCAGGGTTATAGTGCACTAGTGTGTGTAATGCAAACAGGTGCATTCTCTATTCTTTACTCTCATAGTCCGATGGTACGGCGATTCGACACGACCAGAAAGAGATTAGGCGTCGGAACAACGACTTTACGTACTTTCCGAGGCACAAGTGAAATATTGCAAACATCTTTCTGCTGTCTGATTTTTGTCCAACTTGGAATTCGACCCTGAGACCACCTACATTACGCTTACGACCACTATGCCCACGGGGCAATCTTCGTAAGTATATAATACTTGCTTTTTTAATTTCGACGGCTCCGTGACGTACTAGCTTAGAAATGAGTTATGGCGGAACGAATATTTGTATGATAAATTATTGTTCTGGGTCTTGTTCTAGGTCTGTTTATCCTTGTGAAATTTATGTATATAAACTGACTCTTACAACAGAGAATAAATCCTGGTGTAGAGATAATTTTTAATTAAAAAAAAACTTATTTGGAAGCTCTGTGGTGTAGTAGCCCAGCATTAAGTTGTGGCGCTGAGAGCTGAGGATTCGAATCCCGCATGGAATGTGACAAAAGAGGGATAAATGCGACTCAAGCCGCGAAAAAAATTTCAACAACAAACACAAAGTTGGTTAAAGCGTTTTTAGTCCGGGAATTTCGATGTCAAAGATGCAGCTCACCCTGGTCGCCCTCGTAACGATAAAGTCGATAGTCGACGCTATTTTTGAAAAAGTTTTTTTTTTTAAAGGATATCCTATTTGACGCCGGTATTCTGTGAGAGCGTGGACCTTCCCCGGTCGTGCCGACCCATTCGTTTTGCAACTATACTACTAATATAACTGCAACATGGCTCAACCACGTATAATAAAGTGGAGTAAGATCGGCATATTAGCAGTTACGACATAGCCGAGGAATTGAGGATTGACCATAAAACGGTTTTGACCCATTTGAAAAAGTCTGGCTATACAAAAAAAAACTCGATATTTGGGTGTCACACAAACACACTGAAAAAAAAACCGTGAATCATGTACTGATTTGCGATTCTCTATTGAAACACAATGAAACCGAACCATTTTTGAAAATATTGATCTCTAGTATTGAAAAGTGGGATCATCTGCGACAAGAACGTGCGAAATAGATCACGGCCAAAGGGTAATCGCGCTCCACAGACTGAAGTGAAACCTGGATTATCACGCAATAAGGTTATGCTGTATGTATGGTGGGACTGGAAGAGCATCGTTTACTATGAGCTTTTACCGCTGGGCAAAACCATCGATTCGGATCTACTTCCTACAAGAAATTAAGAAAAAACGGCCGGAATTGATCAACAGAAAAGGAGTGATCTTTCATCATGATAATGCCGGACCACACACATCTTTGGCCACTCAGCATAAATTGAAAGAGCTTGGTTGGGAAGCGTTAATGCATCCACCATATAATCCTGACCTTGCACCCTCAGCTTTTCATCTGTTTCGGACTCTTCAGAATTCTTTGGGTAGTGCTAGGTTATCACCAAGAGAGGCAATAGATGTTTGACAAAAAGCCGGGATGGATGTGTTGACTGTTTTGTTGAGCGGATATATTATACTGAACTGACTTGGAGTTTTACTCGTATGTCAAGTTCACACGGACGCGGACGCGGATCTCCAAATGCATGCGGCGAGACTTACGCAACTTTAATACTGCTCGTATTAAAGAAGCGATCGAGCGGAACCAGGGCTCCAAAGTCTTTGCCAGAGATCTGTCTGCCAGTAAGAGCCAACTGTCAAAGCTGAAGACAGAGTGTGGCAGCATCGTTTCCGGGACACCTGAGATTTTGAGTGAGATTGAGAGGTTCTATGGGCAGCTGTACACATCATCGTTGGAGCCACACGCAAGTGTGAGTAACGTTCCAAGAGCAAGTCTTGTCCGACACTATTCCGATGATATCCCGGACGTCAGTCTAAGCGAGATTAGAATGGCTCTCCAGCACCTTAAAAACGGCAGGGCCCCAGGCGAGGATGGAATTACAGCGGAGCTTCTGAAAGCGGGTGGAACACCGGTACTTGAAGTCCTTCAGAAGCTCTTTAATTCCGTCCTCCATGGCGGCACTACTCCAGAGGCGTAGAGCAGAAGTGCGGCGGTCTTGTTCTTTAAGAAAGGCGACAACGCTCTCTTAAAGAACTACAGACCGATTTCCCTTCTGAGCCGCGTCTATGTGCTGTTTTCGAGAGTCATTACGAATCGTCTCGCACGCAGACTCGACGACTTCCAGCCTCCCGAACAAGCCGGTTTCCGAAACGGCTTCAATACCATAGACCACATACATACCCTGCGGCAGATTGTACAGAAGACTGAAGAGTACAATCTGCCACTTTGCCTGGCGTATGTGGACTATGAGAAAGCCTTTGATTCCGTCGAAATTTGAGCGGTGCTACAGTCCCTCCAGCGGTGCCAAGTTGACTGTCGGTATATCGAAGTGCTGAAGTGTTTGTACAGTAGGGCTACGATGGCTATCCGAGTACAGAACCAGAGCTCGAAACCTATCCAACTGCAGAGAGGTGTAAGACAGGGTGACGTTATATCCCCGAAACTCTTCACCGCTGCATTGGAAGACGTTTTCAAGCTACTGGACTGGAAAAGATACGGTATTGACATCAATGGCGAGTACATCACTCACCTTCGATTTGCCGACGATATAGTCCTTATGGCAGAATCGTTGGAGGACTTAAGCACTATGCTCAATGACCTCAATAGTGCCTCCCAACGGATAGGTCTTAAGATGAACATGGACAAAACAAAGATCATGTTCAATGTCCATGTCACACCTATGCCGGTAGTTGTTGGGAGCACTATGCTCGAAGTTGTTGACGAGTACGTTTACCTGGGACAAATAGTCCGACTAGGTAAGTCCAACTTCGACCGAGAGATCAATCGACGGATTCAACTCCGCTGGGCAGCGTTCGGGAAATTACGACATATATTCTCGTCAGGTATACCTCAATCTCTAAAAACTAGATTGTACAACCAGTGCGTGTTGCCAGTGATGACTTACGGATCTGAGACGTGGGCCTTCACTGCTGGCCGTATGAGGACTCTCAAGGTCGCTCAGCGAGCTATGGAGAGGGCTATGCTCGGAGTTTCTCTGCGTGATAGATTTAGAAATGAGGATATCCGCAGTAAAACCAGAGTGACCGACATAGCCCAACGGATTAGTAAGCTGAAGTGCCGAAGGCCGGCCATATAGCTCGAAGAACCGATAACCGATGGGGAAGAAAGGTTCTTGAGTGGCAGCCTCGTACCGGTAGGCGTAGTGTAGGGCGACCCCCCACTAGATGGAGTGACGACCTGGTAAGATATGCAGGAAGTCGATGGATGCAGGTGGCTCAGGACCGTGCTTTGTGGCATTACTTGGGGGAGGCCTATGTTCAGTAGTGGACTTGTGAAGGGCTGTAATGATGATGATGATGATGATGTAGAGGGGCATTACACTTGACTGATGGTAAGAACTGACCAATCTTCTTCGGTGGCTTAAAGTATGCTTTAATGGAAGCGCGCCTTAAGATGTAGCCAATTTTGTCAGTGACTCTTCTGACATATGGGTACAGCAGGTACACGCTCGACTGTGGCTGGTTTCACTCGTTCAAAAAAATCTGATTGGACATTGAAGATCATCAGCTTTTTCATTTTGGGGGTATTTTTAATTTTTAATTTAAATTACAATCCTCAGGCATGACAACGCATTTGTAGCCTTCATTGTATAAAGTTTGAATTCTGAGAGATACATATTTATTTGTATTTGTTTATTTTGCATAATGTGTGTGTTTACAGTTGTTATAAAAAATATAGTACAACATGTTAACCATTTCTGGTGTACAAAATTATTGAATTTTTTAAACATTAAGTATTATTAAGTACATTATAAATTGAATTACAAAATAAAATACATAATAATTAACCAAAAAAAAAATTAAAATAAACTAGAAAGTGACTCAAGAAAACAAAAACATTTACTTCTATTTGCACTATCACATCAATAATTTTTATAATACTAGCTTGCCAGGCAGTAGTTGTTCTGCCCTTTTTGAAAACCTTTGTCATATCCTATTAAAAATCCTTAAATTCGCAAAAAAAATTGTGGGTCACGCATGGGCTAAAAAACTATCCTATCTCTCAAGTTGGACCAAATTGCACACAGTGTGCAAATTTGATTAAAATTGGTTAAGTAGTTTAGGAGTCCATATAATTTATATATATATATACATATATATATATATATATGTATATATATATATATATATATATATATATATATATATATATATATATATATATATATATATATATATATATATATATATATATATATATATATATATATTAAGATGTATTATGTATAGTATATATAATTAATAAAATTAATTAAATATATATTATAAAATTAATTAATTTTACACATAATAAAATATCTAAGAATAAGTTTTTGCTTATTAACTATAGCAAAAAATATAACCAGTAATAAATATTTATCTTATTTATAGGAAATTTAAAACTAGTTTAGGAACAATTAAAATTAATCATATATTTGAATACCTTACAATGTTTTGCATCACGCTTCTGCAAATTCATAATGATGTTATGTTTAGTATATATAATTAATAAAATTAATTAAATATATATTATAAAATTAATTAATTTTACACATAATAAAATATCTAAGAATAAGTTTTTGCTTATTAACTATAGCAAAAAATATAACCAGTAATAAATATTTATCTTATTTATAGGAAATTTAAAACTAGTTTAGGAACAATTAAAATTAATCATATATTTGAATACCTTACAATGTTTTGCATCACGCTTCTGCAAATTCATAATGATGTTATGTTTTTGTTATGTTTTTATTAGTTACCTGACTAGATAAAACTTATACTTCTAAATATACGAGTGATAAAATTATAAATTTTGTACAACATTTTCAATAAACATAAATAAAAGAAATATGCTCAAATTTACTTGGAAGATTAGAGGTAATCCAATAACAACTTTGACAGAAATGAGGGTCTACGGTGGTGTACTGAATACATCTGCATATGCCTTTAGAGGGTGCTGGTGTGATGTTAAGTTGTGTAATTGCGTAAACAATGTGTATGCATTGATTTGCTGGCGTTTATTGAAGAGTTCCGTTGTTTGTCTCCAAAACTCATCAGAAAACTTTACGAAATTGAATTGAAATCATTTGGGATATACCTCGGTTGGTTTTGTGGAGACGAACCATCTGCGCAGGGCAGGGTTATAGTGCACTAGTGTGTGTAATGCAAACAGGTGCATTCTCTATTCTTTACTCTCATAGTCCGATGGTACGGCGATTCGACACGACCAGAAAGAGATTAGGCGTCGGAACAACGACTTTACGTACTTTCCGAGGCACAAGTGAAATATTGCAAACATCTTTCTGCTGTCTGATTTTTGTCCAACTTGGAATTCGACCCTGAGACCACCTACATTACGCTTACGACCACTATGCCCACGGGGCAATCTTCGTAAGTATATAATACTTGCTTTTTTAATTTCGACGGCTCCGTGACGTACTAGCTTAGAAATGAGTTATGGCGGAACGAATATTTGTATGATAAATTATTGTTCTGGGTCTTGTTCTAGGTCTGTTTATCCTTGTGAAATTTATGTATATAAACTGACTCTTACAACAGAGAATAAATCCTGGTGTAGAGATAATTTTTAATTAAAAAAAACTTATTTGGAAGCTCTGTGGTGTAGTAACCCAGCATTAAGTTGTGGCGCTGAGAGCTGAGGATTCGAATCCCGCATGGAATGTGACAAAAGAGGGATAAATGCGACTCAAGCCGCGAAAAAAATTTCAACAACAAACACAAAGTTGGTTAAAGCGTTTTTAGTCCGGGAATTTCGATGTCAAAGATGCAGCTCACCCTGGTCGCCCTCGTAACGATAAAGTCGATAGTCGACGCTATTTTTGAAAAAGTTTTTTTTTTAAAGGATATCCTATTTGACGCCGGTATTCTGTGAGAGCGTGGACCTTCCCCGGTCGTGCCGACCCATTCGTTTTGCAACTATACTACTAATATAACTGCAACATGGCTCAACCACGTATAATAAAGTGGAGTAAGATCGGCATATTAGCAGTTACGACATAGCCGAGGAATTGAGGATTGACCATAAAACGGTTTTGACCCATTTGAAAAAGTCTGGCTATACAAAAAAAAACTCGATATTTGGGTGTCACACAAACACACTGAAAAAAAAACCATGAATCATGTACTGATTTGCGATTCTCTATTGAAACACAATGAAACCGAACCATTTTTGAAAATATTGATCTCTAGTATTGAAAAGTGGGATCATCTGCGACAAGAACGTGCGAAATAGATCACGGCCAAAGGGTAATCGCGCTCCACAGACTGAAGTGAAACCTGGATTATCACGCAATAAGGTTATGCTGTATGTATGGTGGGACTGGAAGAGCATCGTTTACTATGAGCTTTTACCGCTGGGCAAAACCATCGATTCGGATCTACTTCCTACAAGAAATTAAGAAAAAACGGCCGGAATTGATCAACAGAAAAGGAGTGATCTTTCATCATGATAATGCCGGACCACACACATCTTTGGCCACTCAGCATAAATGGAAAGAGCTTGGTTGGGAAGCGTTAATGCATCCACCATATAATCCTGACCTTGCACCCTCAGCTTTTCATCTGTTTCGGACTCTTCAGAATTCTTTGGGTAGTGCTAGGTTATCACCAAGAGAGGCAATAGATGTTTGACAAAAAGCCGGGATGGATGTGTTGACTGTTTTGTTGAGCGGATATATTATACTGAACTGACTTGGAGTTTTACTCGTATGTCAAGTTCACACGGACGCGGACGGCGCGACCGCAACTCGTACGTAAATCGTGTGTGATAAAAGTTAATTTGCGGACATCCGCTTGCTATTTTTTATTACTTCGTCATGTAAATCGCACTATAGCATGCGTTCAATCGCAATCTCACACCTTGTAGTTTTTATTTAAACATCTATATATACATAAATAAAATTGAAGTGTTCGACTGTGTAATATTGAAATAACTGTAATGATTTCTTAAATTTACGCGAACGTTACACATTGAATAAAACTATTTATAAGGATTTTTCGTGTTTTTTTTACTTTTAAAACCCGTTGTTCTCGTTTACATGTAAAACCCGAATGAAAGAACATGAGCTGACATGAAGCACCGACGCTCCGGGGTGTATGCAGTCTGTGAACATTTTCAATGTTCTCCCCACCATCACATCAGATTTGATAAACCACAAATCCTCTAAGCCGGTCTAAAACAAACTGATGAGGTTGTATAGTGTTTTGCGGCGACAGTCATGCCCGGACAAACAGCCCGTGGGCATGTCCGTTTAGTGAATTCCCCGCTTTAGTTAGTTTATGTTTTCTTATGTATTACCTAACCTGTAACGATCCACGGCTGTACATAAATCTCACAGAATACCAGCGTAAAATAGCTTAATACTGATGTGTTTCGTATGGTGAGTGTAGAGAACCGGAGACCCTTTTTACTTGATACAAGGCATTCCATCTTAGTCCTCACGGGTGACAACGCATCTGCATTTTGATAGAAGAAATAGCTCGTGGTAGAGCCACGCTGCAGCTCTATTATGGTTGTAGCACGAATGGGTCGGCTAGACAGGAGATGGACCACGCTATCACAGAATACTAGCGTAAATTAGCATCTTAATGCTGCTGTGTTTCGTATGGTGATTGTAGGGAACCGAAGACTAGTTACTGGAAAGGAGGCTTTCGTTATAGGTCTCAGGGGTGACAATGCACCTCCATTCCTCGTGACCGAATCATTCTAGTACATTTCGTCATGTGTACCGGTACACATATATAATATAATACATTCAGATCGATCATTCAAATGGATCTATTCGAGCCCCAGTACCCTACACTATAAACAATTCATTCAGATCATTCGGGATTCGGTCGGTTTTCGACTCATTCACAATTCACACCTAAACCTCGAACACCGAAACCTTTTTAACACGAGTTAAAAAGGTTTCGTCAATTTTATGATTGGTTGTACCGGAACATTTAAAAAAAGATGAATGTACCATCAATACATTTAATTGTACCAGCTCAAACGAACGAATCATTCATGATTGACACACGTCTATAACAGTCGCCGAACACAGTCAATAGCTTCATAGCCTCAATTTAATGCTAAAAAATGTTCCATTATATATTGAGACAGCTGAGATTTAAAACTTCAAAATGAACTTACATTTTTTGTATTACCAGGCAATTTATTATTAATTTATGCTCCTTAAAAGGCAATGCTTTTTTGCGTAGCTTGTTCGTACCTATGGTAGTACAAGTAAGCTAGGTCGACATTTTGATTCTTAATTAATGATTAATGTAAATATCTGTGGGACACAGCATCCTTTTATCATCAGGTGGACTGTATGCTGTTTTGTCACCCCTTTTCTTTAATAAATCCGTCAGTCCGATCCATTAGTCCATCAGTCAATCAATTAGATGATCAGTTTAACCAGACTGATGGACCGAACTGATGGCCAAATGAACGTGTAACTTACGTCTAAGATGGAATGTATTGTTACCAGTAAAAACGAATCACCGGTTCTCTACACTCGCCATGAGAATCACATCAGCATTAAGCTGCTATTTTACGCTGGCATTCTGTGCGAGCGTACTGCATCTACCACGTACAAATGCTATACATTTTAGCGACATGGTTCTTACGCGATCGAGCGGAGCGCCCAGAGTACCAATTCGTACTGCTGCTATGATACAGCAACTTCTACTGCTCCTACTCTATAACGTAAACCTATACCATAATTGCCATACGATTAATGAATGAATGAAGTATATTCGCTGAAGCTATCATCATCATTCCAACTATCACAAGTTCACTGCTGAGTGCTGAGCATAGGCCTCCCCATATCTATCTACATCCATATACTTCCTGTATCTGATGCAGTGCAATATATAAATGATAATAACTTCGTATCCAAGCAACCCAAGCTAAACTCAAAGGATCTACCACGATGTATTCTTTCAACGCTAATTAGCATGAAACATACCGTTAATGTTTTTTTTAAAGTCACTAACTAACGTTAACTTTTAACCGGGCGTCTTATAATAATTGTTCTCGTGCGAATTTCCTTGTATGTTTTCTGTAGCACGGTGTCAACGCCCGGAACACACCAGTTTAGCTGCATATGTAACGGTAACCTCATCTTTTACTTATTTGAAATGCACTGATTAGATTATATATTAATTTAGAAGTCTATTTCAATTGAATAGGTGTCTCCGCAGCGCTGTGGTGGCTTAGCGTTTGGTTGATGTGGTGCGTAACGAGTATGGCCTACATTAATTGTTAGAAGTCAATTTTAGCAAATAGAATAGAATGGAATACTTATTATTCACTAGCTTTTGCCCGATTCTCTCACGTGACGTCATATTTTAGCCCCTTAGAGAGAGAGAGAGAGAGAGAGAGAGAGAGAGAGAGTTGAAAATTCAAAAATCCCAAGCCGGGTATATTCCGTTTATCAAACCTAAAAAGTCCACCCTGTGATAAGTATACCTTACCTTATTACACTGATAATAAAGAATATATTTAACTTATTTTACCCAAGGGTGGCTGTTTAGATCTAAACCTAAACCTGTTTTTTAGGTTGAGATCATTTATTAACATTTATTTATATTTATCAACATATTGCATGTAGGAGGACTCACACCGCATTTTTCTAACTTTAGTATTTTATACTCGTCGTAACTTCTATACGAAAGGTCAGGTAATTTAAACAGGAATTAACATGTACATAATCAACCTTGATTACGAAACTATTAAGTTGGATAGTGATTAATAATATTAATCATTATCCAACTTAATTAATTTAATATCATTAATATCATCTTCAAACTAGGTAAAGACACATCATTTTTTATTTTATTGAGCGGGTTTAGGCAATGTCATCAATCATCATCTTTCGATTGTACCCGTCTTTTAATTGACTAATTTGAACAAACAGTGGTTATTGTGATTTGAATATAATAGTTAGACCTATAACCACGCGAACTTTTTGTGGGCAATGATGAGTAGGTACTAAAATCAATAGTTGTCGCAGCGTACGCCAAATATCTAATGACTTTTATAGGCAAATTTTTGATACCTTGTGTTAATGCAATTTTAATAGGTATATCTAATTTTTTGAAAATTTAATACAGCCTATGCTATTCTCTGATAAAGTAGTTTTCTATAGGTGAATGAGTTTGCAAAATCGGTTAAAGTAATATTAACCTCTATTCTGTGAAAACCAACAAAAGCCCGGCAGGATTTTTCTATATATATATATATATATATATATATATATATATATATATATATATATATATATATATATATATATATATATATATTTATATTTATATATAAGTATAATATATAATATATATACAACACGTAACATAATTAACGCACTTTGAGAAAGTAGTTTGTTCGGAATCGTTTACTGAATCGGTTCCTATCATTTTTAATGCAGGTAATTTTTATCCCAAAAAAATAATTAAAACTACGTAAATTACAGTCACACTAAATCTGTACAGTCAAAACAAACTGAAATGGACCGTAACTTAAGGCAATAAGACTTTTAAAGCGCAGTTTTATTTGTATTATTACTAATTCTGTCATTCAATTAAAATAAAGAAAAATGAACTTTATTTCAAGCAGGTTAAAGTCTTTACGTTCGTGGATTCGTACTGTGACAACAACATTCTTCCGGAATTAGTATAACTAATTTGATAAATAATCAGTGCATAAAAATGTTTAACTAAAAATTAAGAACGGATTTTACGAACGGGGGCGTTAATTAAAAAAAAATCACATTTTCAAACTATAGCTCTTATAGGTATAAAACTTGGCCAGAATATTCTTTTTGGCATGTTAAAAATTACCAAGAACGAATTTTATGACATTCCACCAGGGCAGGGCAGTTAATACTTTTATTTCTTTAGTATTCTCTCTAGGATACTCCATCGGACTTAGGTTATAAGAAAACGCCTCGCAATACGGGACACAATTCAAGAGTAATTCTAATTGTGAGAATATCGTTTCATTATGATCGTTAACTGGACCGTGCAGTAGCGGTGTTAGAATAGCCACTACCCAAATCGTGGGGGGTCGTAAGAGACGACAGCGGATGCGCAGTAGTGTCTTCGAAGTACTTTCAATACTACGATGTGACGCACCGCTTGAGTAACGTAACTTCTTGCTCACTCTCGATCCAACCGGTATTTTATAGACGCGCTGTCAAACAAGTTGCGTATTTTGACAAGAGCCTTGTTTGGACATTTAAATAAGCACATGGCTGTCTTGGGACTAAGCAGCTCAAGGATGTGCCGATTCAGTTTCGTAACAGATGAAACAACTGCACATCCTAATTGATTGGGGCAATTAATGCGCAGACGTAACAATCATCTAGTAAACTACATACTTAGCTCTGGAGTATATCTTCAGCTTTGAGCTTAAGCAGAGCTAGTAGTGAACTAAAGCCAGCGACCACAATAGATACACTGGTCTTGTTATACTAGTACCATAGCTGCTCGCACAAAGAAAAGGCAAGAAATGTCGTCAAGACAAGAGTAAATAATTAAGGCAAATAGAATTTGTTAAGCTATTTTATTAATATTGGCCGAATAGGTGAGTGCAACTTGAACTGAGAGATCAGTCGACGATTCCAACTCGAATGGGTAGCGTTCGGGAGTTTACCGACACATCTTCTCGTCATGTATACCTCAAAAGTGGAAAACAAGAGTGCAACCAATGCGTGTTGATGATATTGCCATATGGATCGGAGACATGATTTTTCATAGATGGCTGTATGAAGAAACTCATGGTCCATGGTGTGGCGAGTGTTATGCTCCACTTCGTAATAAGGATGTCAGCAGTTGAAGCAGAGTAACCACCATAGCCCAACACGTCAGTATGCTGAAGTAGGAATTTGCCAGCCATATTGCTAAAAAAATAGAACCATTGAGGAAAAAAGTGTTGCAAGTGGCAGCTTGTTATGTATGCTCATGAAAGTGTCTCAAGTGGCAGTATGATAGACCACGTGTTTTTATACGAGGTAAAGTCATGCTGCAGCTATGTTATGGTTGTAGCACGAATGGGTCAGCTCGACTGGGGAAGGTCCACGCTCCCACAGAATACCAGCGTAAAATAGCAGATCTATGCCGCTGTGTTTCATATGGTGAGTGTAGAGAACCGGAGCCCCTTTTTACGGGAAACGAGGCATTACATCTTAGCCCTCAGGTGGCAACGTATCTGCATTTTGATTCTTAATCGAGGATAAATGTAGATGCCCATAGCATCCACACAACATCGAGTGGACTTTGTCCTCGTTTGTCACCCTAATTCTATTAAAAAATGGTAAGCAATTTGTAGGGCGGCCTTTCACTCGATTGATATACGTGGTAGAGCCATGCTGCAGTTATATTAGTAGTATAGTTGTAGCACGAATGGGTCGGCTCGACCGGGAAGGGACCACGCTCTCACAGAGTACCAGCGCCACATAGTAGCTTAATGCTCCTGTGTTTCGTATGGTGAGTGTAGACAACCGGAGACCCTTTTTACTGGCAACGAGCCATTCCATCTTAGTGCTCACGGGTGACAATGCATCTGATTCGTAATCGAGGATAGATGTAGATGTCTATGGGCCACAGCAACCACTTACCATCAGGTCTCGATTGTCACCCTATCCTATAAATAAAAAAAATGTAAGTGGTGAACTGGCAAGAGATTCAGGGGGTTGAAAGCAGGTGGCTCAGGCGTGTGCTTTGTGGCATTCCTTGGGAGACGTAGGCCACGTTCAACAGCAGACTTGTGATGGGCAGTGATGATGATAATGACAAAGTTAAGTCAGTGCGATTTATTATCTTTGGCTGCATCTCCACGTATTATTACCAAATGGGATAGTAGTCAAGCGTCTGTGTGTATTAGTGATGTAAAAATTTCAATACTAATATTATTCATGCACAAAATCATTGAAAAAGAAAAAGAAACTTTTTTATTCAACATAGATTATAAATAGTAGTAGTAGTAGTATAATATACTTTATTGTACACCACACATATACAATGAATAAATACATTACAGAGAAAACTTAATGTATACGTATGTACAATAAGGCGGTCTTATCGCTAAAGAGCGATCTCTTCCAGACAACCTTTGGGCTAAGGAGAACTGGAATTAAGAACAGTAGGAGGTGGTGCGTTTTATGTTAAACTTACATTCTAATATCTAAATAAACTAAACTATATTTTGTTAAAATGTCACAACAATGGGATTGAGGTCTCGATCGATGACACTGAGGTCATCAGCATGAAAGAGATTGAACGTGCGATTCGAAGTTTGAAATGTGGTAAGGCTGCGGGACTAGACAGAGTTACTGCTGAAATGGTCAAGTACGGTGGGCCTCGCGTCTGGGACAGCTTTCATCTGCTGTGCAATTTGTGCTGGCGGACGGGAGATGTCCCGGATGATTGGCGATCCGCGGTCATTGTGCCTTTATATAAAGGTAAAGGTTCACATTTTGACTGCGGGAGCTATCGGGCGATCAGCTTGACCAGTTTAGCAAGTAAAGTTTATTCGAAGGTTTTGACACGCAGGATGCAAGAGAAATCGGAAAGATTCTTATGGGAGGCACAATGCGGATTTAGACCTGGAAGAGGATGCACGGATCAAATGTTTTCTCTCCGCATGATCACGGAGAAGCTTCTGAGTGTTAACCAGAGGATTTTCTGTGCTTTTGTGGATCTGGAGAAAGCATTTGATAAGGTTATAAGGAAGAAAATGTGGGAACTGTTGCCGGGATATGGTGTGGATGGTCGATTGTTAAGGGCTGTGCAGTCACTTTACTATGACTGTAAAGCCTGTGTGCGGGTAGGGCATGACCTGTCACCCATGTTTAGCGTCCAAGCGGGCGTAAAACAGGGTTGTGTCATGTCTTCCTGGCTGTTCATACTGTATCTCGACAGCTGTTTACAGAAGCTGAAAGATAGCTGTTTGGGTGTGAAATTGGGTGACATAAAAGTTAATTGTCTGCTGTATGCTGATGATGCAGTGCTTATTGCACCATCAGAAGCAGAACTGCAGGCATTAGTCACGTGTATGAAAGAGGAATGTGAAATTAAAGGTCTCCGTTTGAATGCTAATAAAACTAAGGTTCTGGTATTTGAAAAGGACGAAGAGAGAACGAAATGTGAAATATGGGTAAATCAGGAATGTCTAGAACAGGTAAATGAAATTGTATACTTGGGGAGTGCTTTCAGCCGGGATGGAAGATGTGATTTAGATGTGGATAGGCGTGTCGCTGCCGGAAACAAAGTCAATGGTGCCCTGAATGCATTAGTCAAAAGGCAAGGCGTGGTGAAGAGTGCACGCCTTGCAATACATAACGCAGTGTTGGTACCGACTTTGTTATATGGCAGCGAAACCTGGGTATGCCAGAAGAAGCATAAAAGCAAGTTGAATGCAGTGGAGATGCGATCTCTTCGTAAAATGTGTGGCGTTACCATAGCCGACCGAAAGCGAAACGAAGAGATTCGCAATATGGCAGGATTGAAAGATGACCTTATCACAAAAATTGATAGGGGCGTACTCCAATGGTTTGGGCACGTTGAACGAATGAGTGAAGACCGAATGGTGAAGAAAATATATAGAGCGAAAGTAAATATTAAAAGGTGTCGAGGTAGACCGAGACTAACTTTCGAAGACCATGTGAGCAAATTGCTCGAAGAGGGGAGGGTCAAGAGTACTCGGATACCTAGACGTGCATGTATGAAGAAGTTAATGAACCTGAAAGAAGCGAAAGAGGTATGTAAGGATCGTGACACTTGGCGATCTGTTCTCTCTGGCTACCCCGTTAGGGATTGTGCGTGACGATAAGTAAGTAAGTAAGTAAGTATCACAACAATACATAAAAAATAATAATAAAATAAACATACATAATATTAATAAATAGGTATATATATACAAATATATACACATACATATATATACATAGATAATAAATAAATAAATACAAAACAAAGAGGAAAAGAAAAACACAGAATAACTATCTGTTGCTAGAATTGGTTATAAATAACCACAGTGTTAGGTAATGGTTCTTGACGTCACTTTTGAAACTTTCCAAAGTTTGCGCACGTCGAATTTGGAGTGGGAGTTCATTCCATAACCTTATGGCTTGGCTCGTAAAAGAATATTTCATAAACTTTTTTCGAAATGAACATGGTTCTAGAATTAGTTCGCCGGCTGACCGAAGAACTCTATTAGGTCGATCATGACCAAGAAACTTAAAGTTTTCCTTCAAGTAGCTTGGAGTCAAAGGCTTGAACAACACACAGTACAAAAGAGAGACAGTTTGCAGATTCCGGCGAAAGCGAATGGGTAACCACTTGAGCTGTAAACGATATTCGGATACATGACCGCCTCGCCGTCCCTCACCGTAACTGAATAAACGAGAATGTACAAGGTCACACTCGTGAAAGCGCTTTCTGGTGCGAGAGACTCGTGAGAGGCATGGCGAGTGCTCTCGTCGAGAGTGTACAGCCGCCATTTGGTTTTCATACGCTGAAGAGCACGTTGCTGCTATATTATAGTTGTAGCACGAATGGGTCGGCTTGTTCGGGGAAGGACCACGCTCTCATGGAATACAAACGTAAATAAGCGGCTTAATGCTGGTGGGTTGCGTATAGTAAGTGTAGAGAACCGAATTTTTTTTACTGGAAAGGAGTCGTTCCTCAGGGTTGTTGTCCATCGATCCTAGTAGCAGTAGTAGTATCCACTTGCCTCTACAACAACCCAAATATGTTATAGCCCGTGATGACTAGAATTTTATTAGTCGTGTTACGAGCTTGAGGTTCGTGACAATAAAAATTGCCGATAGAATTACCTAAATTAACACTTTAATTCACTTTACACTAATTAAAGTTAAAAACACTAATAATTAATCACACTGATTCACTTTATTCCGCTCCGAAGCTTCGCTTGTCCGCCAACTTCAATACTTCCCCCATCGCACCTTGCAGCGCCTATAAATACACCTTAGCACCGAAAAATCCAGAACATTCAAGTAAATACGCGCGCAAATCGACTAAGCATCAAAAGTTCGAGTGTCGGGCTTCTAGAAGCTTAGTTTTTCGTTTCGACAACAGATGGCGCTGTCGGTTGAAAGATTAGTGATGTCGTTTTCTGGAAAGCTCTCTCCTCGCTCTGTTACCTGACACTAGATGGCGCTAGTGCCGGATGTCAACTTAGGCGCGTAACAGTCTCACAGAATACCAGCGTAAAATAGTAGCTTAATGCTGCTGTGTTTCGTTTGGTGAGTGTAGAGAACCGGTGACCCTTTTTACTGGAAACGGAGCATTCTATCTTAGTCCTCACGGGTGACAACGCATCTGCATTTTGATTTGTAATCGAGGATAGATGTAGATGTCTATGTGCCGCAACAACCACATATCAGGTGGACTGTGTGCTAGTTTGTCACCCTATCTTATAAAAAAATGAACAGTTTGTTTATTTTATTTGTTGTTATTACTTCCATAACGAAACATAGTACATAAGAAAAAAACATTAATACCGCATTTCTTTTTTGCTCACCTTTTCATTTTTATTTTTAATGTGAAGTAAATGTTATCTATCTGTCGAACTTTATTATGAAATTCTTCACAGCCTGTAATTATATTTTTTTATTAATTTGCTAATCGTTTAGTATTTATTAACTTGTTCGTAACGTATTTATTATGTTGCGGAAATAAATATCGATTGATTAGAAACATTTATTCATACCTATACTGATTTAAAAGGCAAATGACCGTGACATACGAAATTAAAGCACAAGGTTGTTTCTGACATTGTTATTGCAATGCCTTAATAATGACCAGTCGCGTGATTTTTTTTAAAAATATTTTATGTTTTCACGATTCTTATATTTTGTTAAGTTTTTTTTTAAGCCAGTGCTTGTGTAATGTCCCTTCGAAGTATGTTTTATTACACTTTAGATTTAGAATATATAATTGACTATATTCATACGACAATTTGGAGTGCTACATAGTAAAATAAACGCTCTCTGCCCCCCCCCCCTCCCGGTCACCATGGGGGGTAGGCAGAGACGGATCGAAGATCTTTATTTGTACGTGGTAGAGCCACGCTACAGCTATATTATGGTTGTAGCACGAATGGGTCCGCTCGAACGGGGAAGGACCACGCTCTCACACAATACCAGCGTAAAATAGCAGCTTAATACTACTGAGTAGTTACGTTGTACCAGTTCTAGCTCACTGAGTCAGAAGTGGTACAACGTTCGTCGACTCACGATCCTAAAAAAAAAGGTTTTGGCATGCTCTGATCACGAATCTGCGGTCCGGTTTTGCGTAGAATGCACGGTTCCGGAGATGTGCAGATCAATTAACCAATATGTAATTGATATCAGGTGAGGTCCTCCACCGTCATTAGCGTCCCATTGTTCTTATCTATTGTCATTGTCTATTCTTCCTCGGCGTGTGCGTCGGCTTATCGGTGCTATTGTACTATACTTCTTTGTTCCTAACTACAACGCTAATCTGAATCATCAATAAAACACAAATTAGGTAAATTTTGTTTCAATTTTTATTTACAAAATACAAAATCTTATTACTTACTATTTATAAAATAGGAGCGTAACATCTCATCCACTAAAATATCGTTGTACAATGTGTTCCCTGTAAATATACTCGTAAAACTATTATTGATTATCTAATGAGAGAGTCCGATGGAAGAATTGTGGATATATTTACAAAAGGTAGTCATCACAGGAATCTTAGTTAGTATTTTATTTAACACAAAATTTATTTCATCAGGGTAAAGGGCAAAGAGACATATCTTTAAATTCAAATTATATAATATATTTTAAAAACCCTCGAGATAAAACTCAAATAAGATATTTAGCACGACAAGTGTCACCAGATAACCCAAAATTCATTGAAGATGCCTACAGGGATGCAACTCTAGAGGCGCATGGATATTTAATGGCAGAACAGAATACCAATGATTTTTGTCGTATCAAGACAAATGTCTTCCCATTTAATGGTTTCTGTACAGTCTACTTCCCCACAAAAGAGTTTAAATACACCCAGAATGAAACAATTCAAATCATTGCTAAATGATGCATCGTCGACTCACAACGCATAAACATTTGCTAAACGCTTTGCATACGCTTAAACTAAAATATCAAAGAGCATTACTTAAAACGTGTGATGAAATAGAAATTAACTGTATTTGTGAGTGTATTCATAATGTTTTATAAAGAAAATTACCTCTTAAAGATCAAGATAAACAAAAATTGAATAAACACGAAAATATACTCCGTAAACTAGTGCGTAAGTGTAAACATAAACTAAGAAAAAATATAATTATACAAAAAGGAGGGGCTTTCTTACCAATAATATTAGGTGCAATATTGAGTGGATTAGTGAGTGGACTAGCCAGTTAACATGGAAAATGCAAAGAAAATGATACTTGTCGAACCTGGATTGATTGAAAAATTAAAACAAGAAAATAAGGTTAATAGTAATTTATCTCGATTAGATATTGAAATGCAAAATATTATGAATAGTAAGACGGAAGACCGAAAGAAATGGATGTTGAATTTACAAACACTGCAAAGATACCTTCATTTAACCGAAGAGGATCGTCAACCACTCAGATTACCAATTTATTCTGATACATCTAATGAAGATTCAAATGAGTCTAAAATTGGTTTTAAAAATAAAGATAGAGATCTAAAAACTTCAGTTGATGCTGAATCTTTGTTGGAGGAGAATCGATCCATTAAAAGTAAAGAAAATGATGAAAATCCACTTTACACACCAGCTCAAATACTCAGTAGTTATTATTAAACTTAGTTGAAACAAGTAAAAGTAAAATACATTGGGATAATGAAGGTACAGTCATAATTGATAATGAAAAAATTCCTGGAAGTAATATTGTTGATTTAATAAATGATTCACTAAGACCCTTAAAAAGAAGTGATCCAGTAGGGTGGGATAGATTTGCTGAAGCATTAAAAGATATTAAAGTACCTCTTACTTATATTGGAAATCCAAAGAGATGTGAGTTTATTAACTAACTTCAAGCAAAAGATCTGAACAAACCCTCTGAGATTGAAGTTCAAGAGTTTTTTACCCCGAGTAGAGGAGATACAAAAGCTATAACTAAAATAGAGTTTTCTACACCGAGCAGTAGAGATAAAAAGTCTATAACTAAAATACGTAAAAGGCTTGAGTGGGAAGAATGGACCCCGTACTAGAAGAAATTAACAGGATTTATTATGATCCATCAAATCCCGCTGGTTTTGGTAGTATTGATAAATTATCAAAAGCCATGAAGGGTAAAATGAATAAAAAGCAAGTAAAGGAATGATTAAAATCACAAGAAACATACACATTACATATACCCATTCGCAAAAAAATCCCCGCGTAATAGGTACATTCTATCAAATATTAATTAACTGTGGCAAGCTGATTTAAGTGATATGAGAACTTATTCTCAATATAATGATGGTTTCAAGTATATACTTTGTGTTATTGCTGTATTTAGTAAATATGCTTTTGCAAGACCAATGAAAAAGAAAAACTCAGAAACAACTAAAGAATGTTTTGAAAGTATATTTACTGAAAGTAATTTAACACCTACTCACATACAATCTGATAAAGGTACAGAATTTGTTTCAAAAGATGTACAAAAATACTTTAAATCCAAAGACTAATTACTAATTACTATACCACTAACAATCCTGACATTAAGGCCAGTATTATTGAACGATTTCAAAGAACACTAAAAATGAAAATGTGGCGTTATTTCACTCATAATAATACTTATAGATATATAGATGTTTTACAAGATTTAATATACTCTTATAATCACCGCTTTCACTCTAGTATAAGATGTGCCCATGTGATGTAAATTCCAACAATATTATGACAGTTTGGACTAATCTTTATGATAGACGGTCAAACAAACTTTCTTTAGAAAATCTTAAACGAAATTTCAATGTGGGTGATTATGTTCGAATAACTAAATATAAACATGTTTTCCAAAAAGGATATGAATGAAATTGGAGTGATGAAATTTTTATTATATCTTCAATAATTGATAGATCTCCATGGGTTGTTTATACAATAACAGATTTACAAAATGAACCAATAGTTGGTACTTTTTATGAAAGAGAATTATAGAAAATCACTTACAACCCCACCTCACAATATAAAATAGATAAAATAATTGACACTCGTTATTCAGGTAACAGAAAAGAGGTATTAGTGAAGTGGAAAGGTTATCCAGATAAATTTAATAGTTGGATTTTAGCTTCTAGTTTAAAAGAAATATTAATAAAGAAAGTTTTTATTTAACTTTGCTCAGCAATAGTTCAATGGAATACTTTCCTGATAACAAGACCACAAATTTTTCAACGAAATTACCAAAAGCTATGAAATTAGAAGGTGAATGGTCGTTTGGAGTTGTCGAGTTTCAATATCCATGTACCATGCTTACTGTTCAAGATCACGAAAATGTTATATACATTACAAAGTCTATGTTAATGCCTAATGAAGATAAACCATCCATAGTGTACTGCCAAAAACATATTCCAGCTACCTACTATGATAACGTTGAGCATATTTTAAGAGTGTTAAATGGTATCGAAGAGAACTTGAAATTTCGCTATGATCGAAATAACAAAATTTGTGTCTACTATTTCTGTTTTGGATAAAAATATAACATCCGTAACATTATCACCCAAATTAAGTTTACAACTAGGTTATGAAACAAATAAAAATCTCCTAGAGAGAAATTTTGGAAAGTGTCCTGCTAATTTACACTTAGGGTTACCATCTCAACTATTTCTATATTGCGACATTATCGATCCTCAGATTGTGGGTGATGTTATGACACTTTTACTAGGAGTCATTTCATTAGATCCTACAAAATACATTTATGGTGCAAATAAAATGCACCTCACTACTTACCTATTATGCGAAGAGAGTTCGATACGCTGGAACTAGTTATACGATAGAGCACAGGACAAAAAATACCATTCCAGTTTCGGACCGTGTGTATTAAACTACATTTCCGAAAATTATAACAATTAGCAGGGATGGGAGTTATGATGAGGATATAGAACGACGAGTGAACGCAGGAAACAGAGTAAATGGGGCCCTACACTCTATTGTGAAGAGTCAAAATGTGTCAAAAAGGCACGTATGGCAATTCACAATGCTGTGTTGGTCCCTACTTTAACGTATGGTAGTGAAAGTTGGGTGTGGCAGAAGAAGCACGAGAGTAGAATAAATGTAGTAGAAATGCTGTCGTTAAGGAGTATGTTAGGGCTGAATCTGAATGACATGGTGAAAAATTGTGTGATAAGACAAGAGTGTGGTTTGCAAGATGATGTTGTGACCAGGATTAAGAAAGGAATGCTTCGGTGGTTTGGTCATGTGGAAAGAATGAATGAGGAAAGAGTGACAAAGAAAATTTATGCTGCAGAAGTGAATGGCAGTGTCGGAAAGGGACGTCCGAGGCAAAAATTTATCGCCCAAATTAGCGATTTATTAAAAACGGGCCAAATTAGGAGTACCCTTAACCGACGAGCATGTATGCGTAGGTGTATGGACGTGAAGGAGGCGAGAGGTGTGTCAGGATCGTGCCAAATGGAAGTCTGTAGTCTCTGCCTACCCCTCTGGGTGACGGGCGTGAGTGCTTATGTATGTTATAATAATGAATTCTCTTCGTGATCATCATAAATGTCCATATGAAAATTATTATACACATCAAGCTGGGTCAGGAGTTGGAGTAATTTATAAGGGTTCACCATACCAATGCGGCCATGGTATTGGGAGCTTCTTAGGGGGTTATTTAGATCAGTTTTACCTTTACTTTCAAGTGGTGCTCAAGTGATGAGGCATTAAGCGCTGGAGTAGGACTTTTATCGGATATGGTTCAAGGGCGTCCTATGGAAGCCTCAATAAAAGATCGTCTAAAGCAAGTTAGTACGAATTTAAAACGAAAGGCTGATGAGAAAATTGATCAATTTAACATGACAGGATCATGGTATAAAACTAAAAGAAAACGATTGACCTCGTTCATTCCACGATTAACTGCTAAAGTGTAAGCTGCGAAAAAACTTGGTCTAAATCCAAAAAATTAAAAGATATATTTTCAAATTAAATATGTCTTTCCTTCATAATCATTCCTGCGAGTGCATTAAGTCAGAACTGGATTTGTTTGCACTACCGTCTACACAAACTAGCATTGAAAATGGATTGTAGATTCATTATAAACTAATTTCATCTCTTGGTAATGATGAACCTATCGAGTTTCAAGTTCCTGGGACAGGCGATGACTACATAGATTTGTCTCATACATTACTCCACATAAAGGCAAAAGTATTAAATCAAGATTCAACTAACTTGATATGCATTCACTTTTTAGTCAACTTGATGTTTATTTAAACCAAAAACTTGTATCACCACCTAATAATACCTATGCATATCGAGCATACATGGAAACCCTTTTAAACTACGCTCCTGTTGCTAAACAATCTCGTCTTGTAGTCTTTGGTATGAGGATACAGCTAGAAAAATGAATTCTACAGATGGTAAAAACATAGGATTTGTTAAAAGACAGGAATTGATTAGTGAAAGTAAGGAAATAGAAATGATTGGTCATCTTCACGGTGACATTTTCAACCAAGAAATTTTTTTAATTAATGGTGTTGAAATGAGTGTTAAATTTGTTCGATCAAGAGAGAGTTTTAATTTAATGACTGGGTCAAACGATGTAAATTTTAAAGTTTGCATTACGCAACGACGCAACGACGCAACGACGCAACTCTTATTGTTCGCAGAGCACGAATTAATCCAAGTGTTTTACTCGCACATCAAAAAGTTTTAGCTTCTACCACTGCTAAATATCCTGTTACTCGAGCTGAAGTAAAAGTTTTAATAATTCCATCGGGTGTTCAAGAAAAAAACTTTTGATAATATATTTTTAGGACAAGTACCCAAAAAATGTATAATTGGATTTGTGAACAATTCTGCATGTAATGGTTCCCTTACTAAAAATCCATTTAACTTTGAAAACTATGATATTAATTCTTTCAGCTTATATATTGATGGTCAACAAATACCTTCAAAAGCTTTGCAACCACCTTTTAATAATAGTATATTTACATCAGCATATCATACTCTATTCTCGGTATTCATTTTCTTAATGAAGGAAATGGAATCTCTTGTGAACAGTGTGCCAAAGGTTACTGTCTATTAGCATTTAACTTAACTCGTGATTTATCAGCCAACTCATCAGCTCATTGAAATCTCATAAAGCATGGTAGTGTAAGATTAGAAGTAGGATTTGAATCCTCACTAATACAAACAATTAACTGTATACATAGTTTATGCTGAGTTTGATAATATTATTGAGATAGATAAAAACAGAAATGTTACTGTAGACTATAGTAGTTAAGGTTATAATACGTGTTGTGTGTTAGATTTTATGTGTTATTTGTAATGCATTCTGTGTGTATGTAACTATGTGAAACGGTATAAAATTAAATAAAACAAATTGTATGCAATATATTATTTTTTATTTCTTTATAAATCTTCTATTTAATCTAATACAAAACACTGTTCGAGTTTAAATTTTACATAATCGCACTGACTAAACCACTGAACATGCTGCTGCCAAGGATCATCATCATCTTCCCAATCTTTTAAACCACCACCACAATGGAAACACTTGGTCCTGTCTGCATGGCCAGTATAAAAGAAGCCGGCTTCTGCAAGATCTTCAGGTTTCTGTCGCATAACGAGAGGCCAGTTTTCGAAACTGAGCAACCGGCTAGATTTTGAACTGAGGAATGGATATTCAGCTCTTGAGTACTGCATATTCTTATCGTTTTCTTCTCCACTCAGTGTTGTAGTTTTGTTATTCAATGATGTGTTCTGTACACGTATGCCACTCTCATCTCTTCCTTCTGCTCTTGTCTTCCTGTAATTTAAGTAAACAGAATCACATTCACTAATGATCAGCTAATGACTGTCATTGTTAAAAAAGTATTTTTTAACTTTTTCACTTTCTGCGCGCTGCCTCAATGCGTGTTGGCGAACTTCACATGCCTTCGAAATTTTCTCAGACATGCCGGTTTCCTCACGATGTTTTCCTTCACCGCCGAGCACGTGGTAAATCAACACTTAAAATTTGCAGTTAATTTAATTGGTGCCGGCGGGGATCGAACCCAGGTCGCGTACTGTGAAATTTACAGCTTGCGCTAACCATCTGATCCACCACGGCTTAATCATATACACACACAATATTTAAATATAATTTGTTAACACTAAATCATACACACGTAAGAAAATAACAGAAAGAAAAGTAAGTTTGTCAATAGAATAAACACTTACATCCATGGCCTTTGATGCGTTGAAGTAACACAAATGTAGTATTGATAGATCCACTGCGGTCAAACGACCATACACTAACTCCATGACTTCAGCGCCCTGGTTTTATATAGCACCAGTAAGTAATAATTCTAATCTAAATAACTTCTGCAGTGGTACTGATAGTAACTTTATGCGTCAACAAGCAAGTTAGTGACAAGCTATTTTAACAAAATCATCCATCCAGATGTACCTGGGCCTCCCTCTTAGATTGCCTCGTGGGGTGATTTTGCCATAATTGAGTGAGTGAGTTAAGTGACTTGGCTACCGTAGTTTTTATTATTTTGACTTACTCTAGCGTATAACCGCGACCCATTTTACAGGAGTAGTTCGTTGTTTCCATAGAATACTATAATACACAATAGAATGGCTGTCAACCTTATTTTGTACGAGGATAGGTGTCGCCGGGAGCACACATACAAGCAATTACGTAGTATTTATTATATTTTCTACCGATTCGCTGTGTTGACAGACAGATTTTAATACATATTTATTTATAAATAGCGTGCAATTCGGCATTTTCTAAATAATTTGCATGCGAAATTTGGAAACGATTGTAACGTCAAAACGTATCTCGTGTTGACATTTATACGTGTTAATTAACGTGTTAGTGACATTTTAGTGGCTACACGGGCTCCGTCCACTTCCCCGTTCTATTATGTATGTAATTACAGTATTCCATGGTTGTTTCTATACGTATAAATGAAATTTAAGTATCAGTCTACCATATCAAAATAAGTGCATTTTATTGAGCTTAGTTTTCTTTTGTCTGCCTGTCCGTTCTAACCTTCGGCTGAATACCGATTGTAATGAAGTTTCACGGAACAGGTCAACAGCAATGCCGGTGGAGATCTAGCCATATTATTTTATCAAAAAAACTTAAAGATTTTTTGTAAAAAAAATAAAACTAACTGTCTTTCATAAATATCTTTAACCTATATGACGTCACATTAACAGGATCCAAGTAGCATTGCCAGACGTCCGGATAAGGCCGGACGCAGTCAGGCTTTTTGGTTGCGTGTCCGGCCAAATTAGACGGTGTCCGGCTCGTTAGGCTTTTTAAATTTGACCATTTCTTTACATTTTTCATGTACTTACATAGGTGCTATTGCAATTATTGAATCTCTTATTGAATCTATATGAATATTGAATGATTAATAATAACAGGACTGATTAATTCAATTGTTGTTATTACGTTGGAACTTAAGATTTTACGGTAAATGATAAAAAGCATTGTTTTACTTTTAAAAAAATGTCTTATACTAAGACAAAAAAATAATGTCCGGTCTTTTACCAAAATGTCCAGTTAAGCTCGCTGGTCTGCCCGGCTTTTCGATTTTAAGACCTAGCAACCAATACGAAGCTGGCACTGGTCGCTAATATTAAACAAATGTTTATTCCTCCTTACGTAAACGATGTTCTCAAAAATAAACAACGACGAGTGACAAAACGTTAAGTGTCAATGACAAGGTCGCGTTGCATTTGCGAGGCAATTTATAAATTGCGCGCATCTCTTGCTTTTGCGTAATTAATTGTGTATCCAGTCCAGCTGCATATCCCCACAGAAATACACCGTAAGTTTGTGGAATAGAGATAATGTGGAAGTAAGCATAGTAGACTAATTTAGCGTTTTTCAACCGACTTCCTGAAAAGAAGAGGTTCTCAATTCGACCCTATTTTTTATGTGTGTAACCTCAGAACTTTTTTCGAGGTGAACTGATTTTGATGATTCTTTTTTTATTTGAAAGCTGGTGCTTCTCATTTGTCTCTCCCACTTCTATATAAATTTGATCAAGATCAGATCAGTAATTTTCGAGTTATCCTTAATAATGCGTATTTAATTGACTTTGACTAATTGATGATGTTTATATTGAAGTCGGTTATTAATATAATTATGTATATTTTTTCCACTTGTTTTAGAATAAGCACACCAATGAGCACGCAGTCCACCTAAGGGTAAATTAATGCTGTGGCCTATAGGCATTTATATGTATCCTCAATTAAGATTCAAAATGATTCTTTGTCACTCCTGAGACCTATGATGAAAAGATCTCGTTTCAAGTAACAAGTCTCCGGTTTCCTACACTCAACATACGAAACAAACCACCGTTAAGCTGCTAATTTACGCTGGTAATCTGTGATAGCGTGGTCTTTCTCCTATATAGCCCACCTATTCGTATTACAACCATAATATAGCTGCACCTGCTACCACGAGCTATTTCTTCCATAACCAGTAGTTTTACTTCCTGTTCTGTCCGTAGCGTGTTGATCTGTACCTACGTATATTATCAACTAAACTATCTTACCAAAAGTTTCCACTTAACCTTCAGATTATCTATATGAAATTCTTTAATAAAAATATAATAAAGCGGACAAGTTTTTTTGTTTGTTTAAACACGCTAGTTTCTGTAACTACAAGTCCGATTGAGAAAATTTTTGTGTATGATGCCAGATTCATGAAGAATAGTATGGGCTATTAGCAATAGCATTAGGTTTCACCTCTCAGCCAGGTTTAAATATTAATTTTTGTTAATCAAGTCGGAAGTATAAGCGCTTCCGAATTGCTTTATCCTCGTGCGCGTCGATGATCTACTGAAGAATGAATATTTATATATAATAACCTTATATTTAAACAATAATAATATTTAAGTACGTAGAGGTACCATTATTTTTGGTCAACGTGAAGAATCGAGGTGTACTAAAGTCGCACTATTTTCCATTTTTTTTACATAGGCTTATATTTTTTTATTTCTTTGTTAATTTAGTCGTGCGCTAGTGATTAAAATAAACAATATTTTTGTAGGTCTGTGAGAAACCTTTAAAGTAATAACCCAAATATTTCGAAATGTATGTTTATTAATGGTTTACAATAATAATTTTGTTACGCTAGAACTTTTGTTTCTCGCACAACTTTGTGGAATCGCTTAGCATCAACGAATTTCCTGACCTTTAAGAAAAGGGCTTACCGTTACCCTTAAGGGGATAGAGTAAGTCAGCTCAAATTCTACTTTCATCCCCACTTGCCCGCGCGTCGTATGCTATGTACCGACATGTTTGTAATCATTAATACTGTAAGTAGAAAGGTCGTTAGACACTTATTTCAATAGGTTTATCATATTTATGCCTGTTTCTTAACGCCAAGCCAGTCGCTTCTTATTTTTATTACTGTTATTTCCCATTTTAATTTTACGTCGTCCTGTTGCGTAATGTATATTCTGATCGTAAGCGACACAACCTCCCCGTTCAAAGGCCGAAGCGAAGTGACTGTGCGGCAGGAATCACTCTTCAAAAGGCAGATAGTTTAGGTAATTTCTTTTTACAGTGAAAATAATGGTCTTTTAAAAAAAGTAAATAACATAAGCACTGCTTTATAGTTAGTTCAGTTAGTATGCAAAGTTTCATGATCTCATTTAAAGTATTTTATGAATAACAGCGGTTTATTGTTTATTTTGGAGGTAACTGGATTTTTTTTCTAGCGAGAAAATTTTACGAAATCGTGTTTTCGTCTAACATAATCCTTAAAATTAATTTTCAACTTTACCATATATTTATTTCAAAATTAATGCTGCAATATTTTCGGCATAACGAAGGATCTTGCTAAGCCATTTGAGACTATATTTCCCCTTAAGGCCTATTAAAGTGCACTGCTGAACATAGGCCTCCCCCATAGATTGCGTCATAGGCCATACTACTCCATATCACCCAATGGGTGATATTATTAGGGTAGTAGACATTCTTACATCGCCACTACACGGTATAGAAAGGAATCTTTTTTAAAAGGCAGGCAAAATGCACCTGCAATGTTTCTGGTGTTACGGTTGTTCGCGTTAATATATTTACAAAGTACCTGCATGACCGTGTTTTTTATAAATTAGATACATATTACAAACTGATGAAATATGAATAAAATTTTTCGATCTTCTCGATCATTATTTTTCGTGTTTTAAAAAATTTACTAAAAAAAGGGCTCCAAATACCTAATATATTTTCTCACCAAAGGAGGAACTTGAAAAAATTGAAAAAAGAGTTAGATCGTAGACATTTGGACTCGAACCGGCGTTTTATGATTGCAGCACCGCTCAATATCCCATTTGAGCTGTTACAACCTTTAAGACAGACAAAATTTACTTTCGTATTCTAATGATATTGTAGTAGTTTTTCATTGCCTAAAAACATGGATAAAACGACATTTTCTAAAATTGAGTCCTAGCTAGATCGATTTATTGCCCCGCAACCCGCTGCATACTAAATTTCATGAAAGTCTTTGGAGCCGTTTCCGTGATTCTGATTATAAATATATATATATATATATATATATATATATATATATATATATATATATATATATATATATATATACACAAGAATTGCACGTTTACAGGTATTGTATATGTTATTAACATATTTACAAACAACCATCGAAGATCTTCCCAACGCTGTTGAATGTATATCAACAAGGATCTGGTTTGTATTCTCGATTCTCGATTCGGCAAGATCTTATGGGTTGACGGTGAACCCTCTAAAATCCCAAGCTATAATTATTGGGAGTTCAAGAATGATTTCCAAAATTAAAATATGTCAACTTCAACCCATTGTATTTAATGGTATCCTTATCCCATATAATGAAGTAGTTAAAAATTTAGTTATCCTTTTGGATTCCAGTCTTTCTTGGACTCCCCAAATGAATGCAGTGAGCCGAAAAATGTTTGCAGCATAGGTATGCTTTACTCCGGGGACTAAACTACTTTTTACCCATTTCCACCAAAATTACGCTAGCACAATGTTTACTACTCCCTATCCTCGACTATGCTGACATTTGTTACCTTGATATCACCGAGGAGCAACTTAACAAACTTGAGCGACTCCAAAATCTCTGTATACGGTTCATATATGGGCTTCGTAAATATTATGATCATGTCTCGGAATACCGCACCAAACTCAAGTGCCAATCCGTCTTCGTCGGAATACTCATATACTTTCTGCGCTCTACTGGCTCTACTGCGTCTTATTCAATGTATCAAGTCCTCCCTATCTAAAATAACGTTTTAAATTTCTAAGCTCTTGTCACGACTTTACCTTACGGTCCAAAGAAAATCTTTCGCTCCAATGTCCTGTACACTCCTCGACATTTTATGATAAATCTTTTGCTGTTCTTGGAGTAAGACTCTGGAACTCCTTACCCCAGTTAATTAAAATTGCTCAATCATTAAATGAGTTCAAGAATCAGATTAAGGAACACTATTTGTCTCTTTAACTTCTCCCTCTTCCTCCTCTTAGGTTATTAATCTACCTAAATAAAGTATGTTGTCATTTTAGTATACGATTATAAGTTTGTATTTTTAGTATACGAGTATAAGTTTGTATTTTTAGTATACGAGTATAAGTTTGTATTTTTAGTATACGAGTATAAGTTTGTATTTTTTTTGCTAATTTAGTGCACCCTACCCGTTAATCTTATTTTTTTTAATTTCTTCTTCTGGGTTGTCTGGAAGAGATTGTTTTCTAGCAATAAGACCGCCTTTTGTTTTTCCTTCATTGTTTTTTTTATATTTTGTATTTTTTTGTTAAATTTATGTTTCGTTTGTGTACAATAATTGGCTTAAAGACTGTGTATTGTATTGTATTCGTGAACGGCAGTAGTCACTTTCCGTCAGATAAGCCGCATGCTCGTTTGCCCCCTCTTTTATAAAAAAATGTTACAAAGGTATAAATTTAAAACTTTAATTTTTCTCAACCTTTGCTTTTAGCGCAAACGAAGGGCACTTTCGCAAGACCTGACTTTACCAGTTTAGTACATTGACACAGCATATTAATTTATAAATATTTTAACATTATAAACTTTAATGCAGTATTAAAAGAGTTATTATTTCTTTGGCATTTACATGATATTGCGCTCTGTAGAATGTATTATAACAAACTAGCTTGCGGTTTTAAATTTTATCGATGGTTTGGCATCTTTCTGATAACAACTTAAAATTATAAACAACTTCGATAGATGTTTACCTGGTAGAGCTTCTACAGCACGTTTTGCATTTACGCATGTCTAGTGGTTGTACACGCGACTATTGAGTGCTGATTAAGAGGTCCCGGGTTCGAATTCCAGGTGGGGTCAAAAAGTGCCTACAAAAAGTGTTCTACGCCCGGGCCTCGGAAAGCACATAAAGACTGACCTGACCTGCGTCTGATCTCTTTCCGGTCGTGTCGATTTACTAGAGTGTACCTGTTCTTGTGCAAACACTCGTGCACTATTATAATCCTGTCCTGCGCTGATGTCAAGTCGTCGTCGAGACTTGTCGAAGTGACCGGAATTCGATCTGGAGGACATTATTATGCCTGTTTAAAGTCGGAGCCTAAGTCAAAACTTGTTGTTCGATTTAGGCTTCTATATAGCTGTTATGAACGTAAAATCTACACTGGTTCGCGAAACAAGACCTTCTTAGATAAGAATCGGCAAGTAAATGTGGGGCCAAGTTATAACGGCAATGATAAAAACAAATCAATGTCCAATGTACAAATCATATTTTTTGTTTTATCGATTTAATCTTGCAAGTGCAGATAGTGTTTTGGTATATTTTATTCTAGTTGTAATTCTTCTATTACCAGTTACCTTTTGTGACATTTATGCCCAATTAAGTCAGCTATGGCCAAATACGCTACTCAATTTTAAGCTGTTGATAAATCTCGTGGTGTCACAGTCACTTTGACTTAAAGTGATAGAGATAGCACGAGACTTAACGCCTCTTAAAACTGAGTAGCGCTTGATTACTTGAGAAATTGTTACACTGTTATTATTATGTGTTATTACTATACTATTTCAGATATTTATTGTACACTGAACCGTAGTACCTAACTCAGGGCAGAGCACTCGCTGTAAATTTCATGGGCGGCATGGCATTTCATTCTTCATTTCATTGAAGGAGAAAGAATTTTGTAGAAACGTTTTTTTAACATAACTTCGAAATTTGGCAACCGAGGAAGTTCGTGCTTCTTACATTATTTGTCTCTAAGTCTGTCTGTAAGAACTTAAAAAAGAGCGTCGAATGCCGTTTTGAACATGAAAGTCAATCTATCCGTTCATGTGACATCGTAGAATAATTTTTTTGGAAAAAAAACGTTTTTTTTAACATACTTCCCTCCAAGTTTAGGCGTTTTGAGTTCGAAGAGCTCAAAACACGTAATAGTAATCCTAGTAGTAGGGTCAACCAATTTTTTTTATTAAAACTAAATATTGTATACCTAGATATTTTATGCCACCCAGGCGAAGCCAGAGCGAGTTTCTAATAATAGAATTAAGGTGATAAACGAGCATCAGTTCACCTGATGCTAAATTGATGATGTAGCCAATAGCTACATCTATTCTCGGTTGAGAATCAAAATGTAGATGCGTTGTTACCCCTGAGAACTGAGATGGATTGCCTCATTATGAAATATATATATAAAAAAAAACATTGACACTACATTATTATCAAAACCGGTATAATATAAACAATTAAATAATTTTAATATCGAAATATTTTAAGCATATTGGACACTTAACCGGTTTAACAAGGAAACAGATGTTTCTATGTCTTTACGAAAATATTTAATTCCGCTAAACTTGTCGCAAAATCCATGTAGAAATTGGACATAGTTATGCAAATAAGAATCTAAACCACACTTGAGTTAAAAATTAGTTACTTATAGCAAAGAAATCCTTAGGCTCTTGATTTAAATTAATTAAATGAAAACAATCCATCACACCAATTCGTATCGTAAGTTCGTAAGGTCAGCCACATTTGGAATTCCGTTTCGTAATTCCGTTTCGGAATTCCGATTCGGCATTCCGAACGCAGCAAGTCCATATAAAATCAAGGACCCGTCACACACGTACAATAGTTTTCCGTTCGCAATTTTGCGGCCAAAACTGGATTCCGAATGTGTGTGTCCGACCGTTCGTAATTCCGAAACGGAAACCCGAAACGGAATTCCGTATGTATATGGACGGCCTAAGTGTAGTAAGAGATGACAACAGGAAAAGCTGAAAAGGTCTAATGGCTTAAGTCGTAACAACCGTCTATACAACCGTCTCGTTTCGCCAGGCGTAAAATACCCAGACCGAAGATGGGCAGAGCTGCGTTAACGGTGCAAGACGTCTAGACTACCACTATGCTGCAACTTGATGCTACACTATGATAATGGTGAAGTATGGTGAGTGTAGAGATCCGGAGACCTCTAGGAGGTCGAGTAATGAGTATGAGTGAGAGGAGAGATGAGAAATAAGTAGAGAGGGGAGTAATGAGGCAGTCCATCTCTTTTCTCAGGGGTGACAACATATCTACATATTGATTCTTGATCGAGAATAAATGTAGGTGTCTATTGGCTATTTCATTTGTATATTTTCAAAAAAAGTATTCCTCGTTGCCTAGTGCATACTTAATTCGATTATGCACAGCCATTATAGAACAATGGAAAAATTAAATCCTCAAGAAGTTTTGCTAACTAAATCTCCATAATACAAAAATACCAAATCATGACCAAAAAGAAAATTCAATAATGATTAAACTCCATTTATTTTTAAAAAAATTAAAAAAATTTAAAAAAATGTATATTTTTGGATAACAAAAAATCTTAGTCCCCAGTGGCGACAACTCGTATGCATTTTGATTCCTTATTGAGAACAGATGTAGATGCACTGCGTGCTCGTTTCTTACCCTTATTCTATGAAATAAATACTTTTTTCAAGCTTATAGACTAGACATATGCTAAACCATTCATTTCTTATCGGAGGATTTTTGTCAAATAGATAAAATTAAATCTAACTATAAGGTTACGCACTAAAACTAAAACTTAAAATTTAAATTGTCATACAGTCCTACTCCTCGTGGTATCGTGTCGTGGAAAAACGCTGGCTGCGGTTCCTCGCTGTATGGCTATACTTAGCCTTTGAGCGAGAAAAGAACCAGCCCTCTTATCACCAGCAGCGATGACTAGGCGCTGATACAATTTCTTTAGGAACTTCACTGCTCGTGAACCCCACGGGCCCGATAGTCTCTACAACGAATGCCACAAATATGTAGTCATTTTTCAAAGACTTATATTTGCGCCACTTACTTAATTTATCTACCTCTGATGCCGCTCCGGCTCCAAACGTGGTACCCTTGAGATGAGAAGCCGCCAACGTGTCTACGCAAGTAGTGTATTACAATAACTAGGGTTTTACCTCTCCCAAAGGACCAAAGTCATACCGTCGAGTCTATTGCCATCGTCTCTAAATATCCCGCAAGTCTCTAAAACCGAGGGAACATTTATGGAGACACGAGCCCTTCGGATGACTTCGTTCAAACAACCTTGACGAGAAAACCTACTTGCACTTTTCTTACATGAAAGTCCGTAGAGCCCAAGCTCGTCGACGCTGCTACCAGCACTGGTGAGGTTGACAAATTGCCGCTCCTAGACGGTTTCGTACGACGATGCGCAAGCTTTCTTCATCAAGCAATGTGCCGAGATTACTTGATGGTACAGCGCGTAACCAGTGACTAGATTCCTTAGTCGAAACAGCTAGAAGACGAGCCTAATCTTGGTTACTGTGGAAATTGTAAAACAAATGTTTCTGTACACCGTACCAATGGAATATCCTACTGTTTTTGTTGGTTAACTTACAGTGGGACATTTTCTCCGGTAAATAGTATTAGCCATATTTGCCTTGCCTCCGCAGTAAAGCATAGGTGTACTTTATTATTTAAAAGTATGTTACATAAGTCATCGACACTGCACGGCAACACGGAAAGCAGGTGATGCTACGCTAGAAAGATTTCTTACACCAATACCACCAAAATTTATAGGTAAAATAGCTTGATTCCAGGTTGTATTTAAAGTCAAATTTAGAATTATTTCAAAAGCTATTTTAAGTATATTATCATTTTATCTTCTAAAATACGTCAGTGCTTGTTAAATTTGGTAGCCTGGAGAGTCGTCGTCTTGTCTGGGATAACAAAACTTCACTAAAAGGTTCAGGTATCACGATATCCGAGTTTCTGACTAAGACAAGGCACAAAGTATTTATGACAGCTCGTAAACATTTCGGGATTAAGAACTGCTGGTCCGTAGAAGGCAAAATAGTTATTATTTTGCCGGACAAATCACGTCAGAGGATTGAGTCTATGGCAGAACTAAAACCCCTTATTTGCCGATATCCCGACAAGTGTAGTACGGTCAATGACCCTGGGCAGTCTAAGGAACCCACTTCTCCAAAGGAAGTTGCGTCCAGATTGACTACTAATGCTCCACGGAAGGCTCGTCGCCGCAACTAATCCCTAGTTTCGTTGTTTTCTTTCAGAAAATATAGGTACATATCATAATCATTTTTTTTGTTTGTTTTTGTTAGCCGCTTTACAACCACTTTGTAATACTGTTTTATAATTACTTTATATTTCTGTAATAATGATACATTTTTCCAGCTGGTACTTTCATAATAAGATAAGCATTTAATTACACACAGTAGTTATCAAAATGTCTATTTTATCATTCACATTTGCGTAAGCATCATACTAGTCTGTGATTCACATTGAATTGCATTGAATTGACGCTCGTGAGTCTTGAGATGACTATTATGCATTTTTTTATTTACTTTTTCTCTTAGTTGTGACGCACGGCCTTTGGCCACTGTGCTACTGTCAAGTTGTAGCTTGGGAAAATGTATTATTTATTCTGTTTTGCAGTAATATGTAATAGTGTTTTTCAATATTTTTATTAATCTCTTAAGGAAGTTTAATATGTATATAATTATAAGATAGGTTCATTTCATAACATTTTAAACTTCTTTTCTTTTTTTTATCGAATCTTATATATAAATTATACTCTCATAAGATTTTTTTTTCTTCAGTATTTCATGACAGTTCTGTGATTGGTGATTTTAGATGTTTTTTAATTTTTTTTCTGTTCCGTTTGTATTAGATTATACCTAAGTTTTGTTTTATTTTAAATTAAGTAATTGCTAAATTGATATTTATAAATATATACATATATATTGTATTTACATATTATATTTGTACATATTTCATAAACCGTATTATTATATTTACATTTTATATTATATTATTGTTATATTACTATACATTATTATATTATCTTAATTAATTTGCTAAATGGATAATCTTGATGTTTTTGATGACAGTTTCTTCTCATGCTCTTCATCTTCATGTAGTTTTACAAGTGCGGATAGTGACCTTTAACTTTGTATGACCAGATTTCATCCCTGCGCTCTAAATTTCCTAACAACTTTAATGTTGCACACATTAACATCCAGAGTGTTCCTCGCCATTATCCTGATCTTCTAGCATCAATTAACAGTGCACATCTCGATGCTTTACTAATTTCTGAGTCATTTCTCAAGCCATCACTCCCCTCTACACAGTTTGCCTTACCAGGTTTTGTCCTTATTCGTAATGATCGTATAGGAAAAGGTTGTGGTGGGATAGCTATATACCTGCGTTCGGATATATTTTATAAGACCATATGTGCCTCTCCTTCTATTTACTCTCAATCTGCTGAATATCTCTTTATAGAAGTTACTCTCAATCATGTAAAAATGTTGCTGGCGGTATTTTACAGTCCTAACATGCACATAGATTACTTTGATACGCTTGAAAAAATCCTTGCTGATTTTAGTACTACTTACGATCATATTATCCTTATGGGAGATTTCAACACCTGCCTTATTAAAAATGATTCTCGCTCCCAAAAACTTCTGACTTTGGTATCTTCCTTCAATCTTCTCACTCTCCCTCTTCAGGCAACTCATCACTTCCCTAACTGTAACCCTTCTTTGCTTGATATTATGATCGTTTCTTCTCCTGATAGTGTCATGTCTCATGGACAAATAACTGCCTCTTTTTCATATCATGATTTAATCTACCTCTCTTATCGTCTCTGTCCACCTAAAAAGAAATCCCAATACTTGTTCCTTCGTAATTACAAGGGAATAGATCTGGAGTCATTGCAGCGTGATATAAGTAATGTTGATTGGACACCTATTGTTGACAATACTAATATTAATGATAAGGTTTGTAACTTTAATGATATAATTTTGAAGGTATACAATAACCATGCCCCGCTCAAACGCGTAAAAATAAAGCGTAATCCTGCACCATGGATTACTTAAGATATAAGAGAACTTATGGGCCAGAGGGACAAAGCTAAGCAAAGGTTTAAACGTCTCCCATCTGAAAATAACTTAAATCGTTTTAAATTTTTACGCAACCGCTGCAGTCGCTTGTGTCGGTATGCTAAAAGACGCTACTTTTACAACTCTCTACATAATAAAAATTCTACTGAGATGTGGAAGTTCCTTCGTTCTGTTGGTGTGGGCAGGTCTCCAATCCTAGAATACAATGACGTTAATGTAAAGGATCTAAACAATCACTTTGCTACTCCTCCTATGACTTTAGATCCTTACATCAAATCCACCACACTACTCGCATTGGCGGGTATACCGAAACCGCCCGTTTGCCCTTTTCATCTTTCCCTTGTAACGGAGGAAGATATAAAAAAATCCATCCTAGCCATCTCTTCAAATGCTGTTGGTATTGATGGTCTATGTGCGAAGATGATTTTGCTAGTTCTACCTTTGCTTCTACCAATTCTTACTCACATATTTAATTTTTCTATATCGTCATCATTCATATCATCATCTTTTCCTTCAGTTTGGAAACAAGCATATATAATTCCTCTGCCTAAGGTTTCTAATCCTTCTTCTTTGTCCCACTTTCGTCCCATATCTATTTTTACCCTTTCTTTCTAAAGTTTTGGAACACATCATCCATAGTCAACTCTCTCTCTTCTTATCGTCTAACTCCTTGCTCTCCACTTATCAGTCGGGCTTTCGTCGTGGACACAGCACTGTCACTGCTTTACTTAAAGTAACCGATGATATCCGTTGGGCCATGGACAATATCTTATCAATCTAATCAATAGACAATATCTTACAAATCTAATCACTTACACTTTTAGTTTTGCTTGACTTTAGTAGTGCTTTTACCTCAGTAGACTTTGATATTCTTCTCCGGATCCTGGAATCTATAAACATTTCCCCATCTGCCATTGCATGGTTTGATTCATATCTTCGTGGTCGATCACATTGTGTCCGTGTTAATGACACTCTATCCGATTGGTCTGGTATCACTACGGGTGTACCTCAGGGTGGCGTTCTTTCCCCCTTTTATTTTCCATATTTATTAACTCTATTACGAGTGTTATTACATCTAATTACCATCTCTACGCGGATGACTTACAGCTTTATCGTCATTTTCCGGTGGGTGATACAAATAATGCAATTGCAGCTATGAATGCGGATCTGGGCCGCATCTGTGAATGGTCTGCATCCTTCGGACTATTAGTTAATCCCACGAAATCTCAGGCCATCATAATAGGCAGTAGGCATTTGCGTAATAGATTAGAATTTATATCACTACCTTTTGTTTGTTTTAATGGCGTTCCTATACCCTTTGCCAATACTGTCAAAAACTTAGGCGTCATATTTGATCACCATTTAACATGGACCACGCATATCGCTGAAGTTAGTCGCAAGGTCTACTTTACTTTGCATTCGCTTAAATGTCTACAAAATTTCTTACCCCTTAAAGCTAAAATTTCACTCGTGCTTACTCTTATCCTACCTCTCCTTGATTATGCGGATGCCTGTTATTTGGATGCTACAGAGGAGCTTCTTAATAAAATTGAGCGCTTGCAAAATCAGTGTATCCGTTTCATATTTGGGCTCAAGAAATTTGACCGTATATCTCAGTTTCGTAAGCAACTCAAGTGGCTCCCAATTCGACTTCGAAGGAACACTCGATTGTTATGTCTCCTCTATAACATTTTGCACAACCCTTCCTCTCCCACATACCTCAGAAGCCGATTTTCCTTCACCATGCAGATCCCTTGGTAAAAATCTTCTTGACTTTCCCGTCTTTAATTCCGGTTTTACTCCCACTCCTTTTCAGTTCACGGGGTAAGATTATGGAACTCACTACCGTCAAATATAAGAAATTCCGAAACTTTGTTGGTATTCAAGAAACGTCTTAGAGATAACTACTTTGCATCCTGTTAATTTATATATATATATATATATATATATATATATATATATATATATATATATATATATATATATATATATATATTATTCTATTATATTAGTTTTAGTTTATATATATATCATATGTAACTATCGTATTTATTATTATTATTATTTATTGATTTATTTTATTTTTATTTATTGTCTTATTTTATATAATTTCCGTAACATTGTGTATATTATTTATTTTTTAGTAGTACTAATGTATGCACTAAGTTTGCAATTTAAATATAATTTCCTTTATGGGTCTACTGGAAGATATTTCAGCGAATTTGGAATAAGTAGAACCTTTGTATTAATTAATTAATTCAACGTAATTACTATAAGACTGCTTCTGTACCTTAATGTGTGTACATAAAATAAATTAAAAAAAAAATATCCGAACATTTCCAGACTGGGCTCGAGCGTAGTATGTAAATTTAGATACAAGTAAACGAGAGAAGTGAGAGAAATCTGGTTGTATATATCTTAAATATACAATTTTTCAACGTGGTTTAAAAATTGATCAAATTTTGTTTTTAAAACAGGTTTAATACTATCGAAAAAGAACGGAGCACCTACTAGCAAGTAAAGCGATTCACCATTGACAGTTTTTTTTTCCAGGAGAAGTATGATTCAAATTTAGAATTAAAGTATCTTTGTTAGAACTAGATAAAATTTTGAAAAATATGAGTAAGATCACTGTGGACGTCATCTGCTTTACTTCCCAGTGTACCGATGTCCTGGTACCGGACATTCAGCTTGGATTTCAAATTTCAAATAATAGGTTGAAATTTTGAATTAAGGTATCTCTGTTAGAACTAGATAAAATTTCAAAAAATATGAGTAAGATCATTGAGGACGTCAACTGCTTTACCTCCCAGTATACCGTCGTCCAGGTACGAGACATTCAGCTTGGATTTGAATTGAATTCCCAAACTGAAAAGAGCTGGACCTAGTGGGTTTCCCTGCTGAACACCGACAGCACAATCAATAATATGGTTTTGTACTGTAACATTGCCAAACGTAATGATACATTTCGGGGGTATTGTTAGCCACTTCTTTTAGCTGGGTTACCCTATTGATAGAGTTACAAGCATTCCTAAGGCTAAAAGGGTTCAAAGCACAAGAACATCTGCATTTGAATTTGTTAAAAAGGTACGCACTTACTTACTACGTACGTACGGGAATTAAAAATAAGTAAAAGTAATTAATTAAACGCGATAGAATCCGTAAATTTAGTTTTATTCAATGTATAGTGTTCGCGTAAATTTAAGAAATCATTATAATTTTTTTTTAATTTAGCAAATAAATTAAACCTTGGCTTCTAAACTTGTAAAAACTGTATAACATACAACGTACACAAAAAATAACTTAAAATTGAAAATTGAAGTTTTGTTAGATATTCTGGGGTAACGGCGTGTTTTGATTGTTTTTGTACTGGGCTGCACTAAAAGTATCGGGAATGGAATATTTCCACTGTTCCTGTCATATTAAAATTTTTATAATTGAAAACTACTTGGTTTTAAAAATCAAATACCATTTATTTATTTAAAAAAAGATTCTCGGTCTTGTCACAAGGTTTTGTCAAACTTGTTTAGTCGTTGTGAAAAAGGAATTGACTCGAGAAAATTCAAGAGCGATGATTTATTATGACTTTCGAAGTGGATTAACACAAAAACAGTGTGTTGACCGGATGATTTCTGCATTTGGTGATGAAGCCCCATCCGAAACCACAATTTATCGCTGGTTTGCTGAATTTCAACGTGGACGTGTCAAGCTCAGTGATGATCCCCCTCAAGGTCGTCCAAAAACTGCAGTCACCCAAGAAAACATTGATGCTGTGCGTAAGCTGATTGAGGAAGATCGACATGTGACATGCCGCGAAATTCAGACAACTTTACACATTAGCAGGAGTCAAATACAAATAGTCTTGTTGTATTCCCGATGGATACCGCATTCGCTCTGTGAAGAGCAAAAAGCGGCTCGCGTTACTTGGTGCGTCAGAACTCTCGAAAGATTCCACGCAGGATCCTCAAATGCTGTATAGAACATCGTATCAGGTGACGAATCCTGGATATACTCGTACGAACCTGAAACAAAAAACCAGTCACGAGTTTGGGTGTTCGAAAATGAGTTAAAGCCAACAAAAATTGTTCGTTCACGGAGTGTTGTAAAAAAAAATGGTGGCCACGCTTGTCTTCAAAACCGGCCATGTTAATACTATTCCTCTTGAGGGACAAAGAACGGTTAATGCAGAATGGTACGCTAGGATTTGTTTGCCACAGGTCGTTTCTGAACTCCGCAGAGAAGAGAACTGCAACCACCGCATCATCCTCCATCACGACAATGCGAGTTCTCACACCGCACACAGAACAAAAGAGTTTTTAGAGCAAGAAAACATAGAATTATTAGACCATCCGCCGTACAGCCCCGACCTAAGCCCTAATGATTTCTATACTTTCCCTAAAATAAAGAATAAATTGCGTGGACAGAGATTTTCATCACCTGAAGAAGCTGTGGACGCCTACAAAACGGCCATTTTGGAGACCCCAACTTCCGAATGGAATGTTTGCTTCAATGGTTGGTTCCATCGTATGGAAAAATGTGTCAAATTTCGCGGAGAATACTTCGAAAAACAATAAATACATTTTTAAATAGTAATGTTGTGTCACTTCCTTGATTCCCGAAATTTTCAGTGCCGCCCTCGTAATTTTGTTCTTCTTTACATCGGCCCGTAAAAGACCACTACTGGACATGAGCAGTACGAGACGTCTTGCACTGTTAACGCAGCTGCCTATTTTCGGTCTTGGTATTTTACGTCTGGCGTAAACGAGACGGTAATACCGCCATCTATTGGAAGGCATTAGACTTTTTAGTCACCTTTACGACACGGTACGAATGAGTGTGATAATTTATTTATTTATTTATTTAATGAAAGTAAAGAGCCTAAGCAATTCTTCGCATTTTTGATTCAAGTGTTGCTTGGATTGTTATTTGCATAACTGTGTCCAATTAACTAAGTGGCCTTTGCGACGAGTTTAGCGGAGTTGAATATTTTCTTAAAGACATAGAAACGCGTATCAACATCTGTTTCCATGTTTAACTGGGTGACTATCAATATATTTAAAATTTCTTAATAATAAATCTTTTCTTATATCGGCATAGAAATACTTTGTTTCCTTGTTAAACTTGTTAACTGTCTAAACAATATTGATAAGAAAATTATTTTATATTTTATATTATACCGGCTTTGATAATAATTTAGTGTAAATATTTTTTTTATATTTTGTATTACGTTTAGATATTATATGTATGTTCAGTTGCATCAACTCATGTCATGGCTCAGCGATCAGGCTGCTATTATAGGCCTTGGATTCTTTGGCCTAGCCAAAGCTAATAATATTATTTGCGTAAACAGTTAAGAAATCTTACGACCTTATTATAAAAAGTAGTTTATATTTTAGTCTCAGTTTTAAACTAGAATATGTTTCACAAAAGTAGTCCCACTCAAAATAAGCACTAACCGCCGTGTAGTAGCGGTGTAATGGGGCGGCAGAGGGAACCTGGAACAGGAGATGGGCAGCAGCATCTTCTTAATAACAACAATAAACTGCGTTTGCCAACCCGCTTGCTAAGTGTGGCAACTATGGTAAAATTCCCTCTTTGAAGCATTATATGGAGGGGGCCTCTGTTCAGCAGTGGACTATTATAGGATGTGATGGATGGATGGATAGAATTAAAATGTAAAGTATGAATTGAATACAACAAAATTTCCGGATTCTATCGCGTTTAATTAACTACTTTTACATATTTTATTAATTACTGACGTTTCGGGTGCATTACAGCACCCATGGTCACGGGGGGGACTGAGATGTTTCACGTCCCAATGTCATAGTTAGTCCGGCTACCTTCAGTTTTTTTTTTCTTTGCGTAGATAGGATCGAAACGTCGGTAATTAATAAAATAAGTAAAAGTAGTTAATTAAACGCGATAGAATCCGGAAATTTAGTTTTATTCAATGTGTAGTGTTCGCGTAAATGTAAGAAATCATTATGTAAAGTATGAAGATAGACAGCAAACGTCAAATTTCGCGATGACTGTCGTCGCAGCTAAGGTACTTTTTTAGTCAGAAGGACTTCCCTTAAGCCTTGGATTGAATCCGGTACTATCTTTGAACCACTTTTGTATTAAGACGGATTATTGTTTATACAGTAGTAGGTTGACACGTAGTCCTCTACACCTATTATCAGTTAGGTACGCTTGGGTAGTAAGATGGAATACCGCATTACCAATAAAAATGATCTCCGGCTCCAGTCGCTCACCATAAAAAATACAGCAATCTGATCCTTCCTCAGTCAAACAGATCCCATTCCTGCAGGCAGACAAGCTACTTTTAGCTACAGAATTTCTATGAAATGAAAGGAATGATTTTTATTCAATATTGATTATTGTATAATACTTATTGAACGTCATTTTTATTTAGAATTTACCACTAGTTCACAAAAAAAAAAAACCTCTGTCCTGGGAAGAACCAGCAAGAAACCCAGCGGGACTTTTTTTTAAATATATTTCAATTTACAATGAATTTATTTTGTACAATATTTGTATGGATTTTTATAGAACCAGCATGGTGGTGGTCACCTCATTCCCAGGGGTTATTTTCATTTATGTATTCATTTATGTTATAATAACCATTTTTGTAAAATTTTTCTTTAATAAAACATTTAAACTTGTTTAATGACAAATTTTGTACATTTTCTGGGAATTTGTTTTATACATTGCCCCATAAATTAATTACTAATTCTTGGAGTCTAGTAACTGGTATAGACCATTATGAAGACTGTTAGTGATGAGCTCAGTTCGATTTGTATACTATAAATTTTGTCATTTTTAGCTGTGCCATGCAGAGTAAACTGATATCTTTCTAAAGGAATTCACAAAGGCATTTGACTTGACCTTTCCGCATGTGTACAGTGTACAAGTAACACTGCTTAGAAATGGCTGGAAATTCGGATTCGCATGAACCAAATAGATAAATAGACACTTTTGGCACACTAGAGGCTATATTACTAGAACTATTAGCTTTGGGAAGGATTGAAACCCTAGGATCCAAATATTTAACATAAGGTCGCAGAGCACAAAGTCATTTTATGTTTACTTTTATCTAAGTATACTTAACGAAGCAATGAAGGTAACAAGTCTATGAAAAAATTTTCAAAAATTACCGTTTATTTATGTACCAAGTTATTAATATTAGCTTTCTCTTCTTTTCAGGATGCATGTCATCGCTCTGCGTGTTCGTGCTATACACCAAGCACCTAATCATAGTTTACCTGTACCTCATCTCTCTCGGGATAGTGTTCGTGTCCTACTGGACCAACGTGTCGGCGATCAAGCAGATTCAAGCACTAACCCTAGCTGCCTCATCCCCACATCCCTCCCCAAGCATACTCGAAGACATTCTTAATTTAAATTTAAAAAATTTACTCGATCTCGATGGCCCCGGCATTCTAGTCATACAAAATTTTATTATACAGTTTGGCTTAGCATTCCTTTTTAAAAATGTCCACCTCGGACCTCGCAATCAGACTGTACAGAAGCTATTGCCTATTAGTTTTATGGCACCATCGTTCCTGGCGATGTTACCGGTTCCGCCAAATCTTTTGCATCATTCACCGGTCTTCTCTTCGCTGTTGCCACTCTTTCTTGTCAAATATGTCCTCTGGACTTCAGCTTATGCGATTGTGCAAGTTATCTACACTGGCTACCAGCACGGCAGGCTCTTCATAAGTAATTACGGTCTATCTGCGTTAGTCGAGACGGAGTGGATGCGTTTGAACGTACCGTGTGTTTTGAGGGTATTTTGGGTGTTAAGAGTGGCGGAACATGCGATTCTGCTCCTGATGGACAACTACGACGATGATAATGAAGAGGTATTAAAGGTTTCCACTCTACTAGCCGTTCAGTCTCTAGCCTCAATGGCAAAATCGTTGCTAGTAACAGGATGTGAGACCATAACTGCTGTTCTCGGGATGACTTCGGTCATATCTTTCTTCTGTCACTACATCGGCAATTTCTTCCAATGGATCCTGATGACAGACGAGGAAGAAGACAAAAGCATAGGCACGGTTTCCGCTATACTATTTTATATACTGGCATTGCAGACTGGATTGACTTCATTGAACCCTGAGAAAAGATTTATTCGACTGTGCAGAAATTTTTGCTTGCTGTTCACAGCTCTTCTACACTTTTTGCACAACATCGTCAATCCTATGTTGATGTCTCTGAGTGCGTCACACAATCCTAGTACCCATCGGCATGTCCGCGCGTTAGGAGTCTGCGCATTTCTTATTATATTTCCAATTTCACTACTTGTGTATCTGTGGTCCCAGCATTCCATATCTACTTGGCTGTTAGCTGTTAGCGCTTTCAGCATAGAAGTTATTGTTAAAGTCATTGTCAGCCTCATGATCTACTCCTTGTTCCTCATAGATGCTTACAGAAGCACATTCTGGGAACAATTGGACGATTACGTATACTACATTCGTGCTTTCGGTAATACCATTGAGTTTTGTTTCGGCATTTTTCTCTTCTTCAACGGAGCTTGGATTTTGTTATTTGAGTCGGGCGGCGCAATCAGGGCTATGATGATGTGCATTCACGCTTACTTCAACATTTGGTGCGAAGCTAGAGCCGGTTGGTCAGTTTTCATGAAAAGAAGGACGGCCGTGAACAAAATTAACTCCTTGCGAGAAGCTTCCTCTGACCAGTTAAATCGTTTGGATGACGTTTGCGCGATATGCTACCAAGAAATGCATTCCGCCAAAATTACGCGCTGCAACCACTTCTTCCACGGCGTCTGCCTCAGGAAATGGCTCTACGTCCAAGATAGGTGTCCTCTGTGCCACGATATTTTATATAAAATAGACAACGACCCCAATAAAGATAACAACTCCGAAGCCGGCAATGAAGAAAACAGTAACAATCAGAACCTACTCTTAGAAGAGGAGCCAGATTTGTTTCTAGGCGACGGTGTGAGGTGACTGATAGAAGAAGACTTACAAAATTTAGACTAAAACAATATAATTATTTTTGAGTCCGAGTTTTATCAGTGGTAATTTTAATTTTGTATAGTAAGTTATTTGTTTTTTTAGTTATTATTATTATTAAAAATCAGTTTGATTCCTGTGATTTAAGGTATAAATTTTGTCTCTTGACGAGTGGGTACTTTCACTGTGTGACGTTAGTCTTAAGTTCTCAGTCTCGCTTAGTCCTGTCAATGCTGTTACTGTTTCTATGAATGTTACATGTTTTGTAATAAAAAAATCGCTAGTGCATTACCTGCCTAAGCTATAACTAAAACACGGTTAAACTCAAAGCTATTTGTAAATAGTTTAGAAATAGCTTTTAATATTTTTGAAACTGACGTAATATGGAAAAAAAGCTATAAAAATGGTAATTTTTCTCAATAAACTGTAAATATACTATTATTTTAGTAGTATTTTTTGTTTTCTTACAGAATCCATCAAACAAACGCATAATTCTATCATAAAGCACCATGTTTTACTTGTTCCGATATTTAGAGAATTCATACCATCCCGTTAACAAAACCATCCCATCGGGGCGTGGGTTGGCACTCTTTGCGGTTTTCTATCTAACACTTCCAAAATAGAACAAAATATGCTTATATACTTACGGGACTTTATTTTGCTAAAATGTGCTATTACATTATCAAACTTTATTTCTGTCCTTTTTGATAGATAAAATGGAAAGATTGGTTAGTCGCGCTTGGTTCGTTGAGGACAATAATAGTCCAAGAGCTGGTGACAGAAATCGGCAAGAGTTTTGTAATGGCCCATAATTCAATATGAATAGTATTTAGGGTATATGTAGGGTATATAACTACCTCGTTGGTCTAGTGGTTGTAGTAGTGCGACTGCTGATCATGAGGTCCTGGGTTCGAATCCCGGGTCGAGTCAAAAAATTAATTATTTTTTCCGTCAAGAAATTCTCAGTAGTTGCCCGGAGTCAGAAAGTTGGAGTTGGAAAGTCTCACCCCCGTGCCTCGGAAAGCACGTAAAGCCGTTGGTCTTGCGCCTGATCTCTCTCCGGTCGTGTCGGTTTACCGTCCCATCGAATTATGTGAGTGAGCTAATAGAGAGTGCACCTGTGCTTGCGCATACACTTTGGCACTATAATCCTGTCCTGCGCCGATGGCTAGCCTCCGTTGAGGCAGGCCGCCGTGGCTGAAATTCGGTCTGGAGGACATTATTATTATGAGGTAGCACCCACTCTAGCTCCCTTTCAGGTCGGGTAGTGGAACAATTGGCGGTGGCGGGCGGGCGGAGGGGAGGGAGGCGGTGAATGCTTATAGCATACCACGCAGCCGGCTGCGAAACACTGCCTTAAGGGATTGGCTTACCGATCTGACTAGAGATCTTTAAGCCGTAAACTGACGCGACCCTCCTTGAAGAAAGGAGGGCGCAAGCGGCGAAAAGCCGCTTAGAAGTGTGCTTATCTAAGGTAGGTTAAGGGATGTGTTAAGTAGGCTCGGCCTGAGCCGCCAGGAGGCAGTTCAGGTCAGCCGAAAGCTTGTTGGGGGGAGGGGGGGGGGGGTCCGAGAGAGAGTTTCTCGGTCTGCGCACACTATAGCGAGTGTGTAAAGGGGCTGCATAGGCAGCTGTCTCACGAATGAGATGATTTGGGTGGGACTCTGAGGCTTTGAAAAATCTCTCAGAGAGTGATTTAAGGAACTGCTGGATTGTTGGGAGCTCTAAGTCTAAGTTGAACTATTTGAAGTTCATTTATTATGTTGGGTTTAGCATGTGCGAAAATGGGGGCCGCGTCCATCGCGACCGCCAGATCGCTTTGTTGTGTATCGCGGTCAGTCAGAACGTCACATAAGTGTCGCCATAGTGATGTCGGTGAAAGATTTTTGTAATGGCTGAAAATTCATTTACTTCTTAATTATATTATATATACTGGATGACCATTTTTACCGTCTGGAAAAAATAGGGTGTATGTAATATATCATGTGAACGGAGTAAAAGCCTATGGCACTGATATTTTACAACAAATAAAAACAAAAAGTTTTGAATTAATTAAAATCTATCGAATCATATCCACCCCAGCCTGTTATCCTGCGAAGTGACAAGGTCAAAAATGCATACTAAAGGAGACGGGCGAATTTGGGCCTAACGTTACACAAGTGAAATATTTATCAATATTTTTTTAAAGTTTTTTTGTAGTTAATAATGAAATATTAAGCAGTTTTATCATGGCAAAAGAAATTAAATATTTAATAAGAATAATACTGACTTCCGTTATTTTTATTTTTAAACAATGCTGCCAGATGAAATAGGTTAGTAGTTAATCGATTTTAATACAAAAATAGAAAAAGACAATAAAAAGTGATTCAGTCTTTTCTTCTTTAGGTAAGTTTAAGAAACTTCTTATTTAAATAACGGTTCCCTCGTGACACCTTAACGTTTCAAAATAGTCGTAAAAAAAATTGACTGAATAAATTAATAAATCGATTTCAATTATCAATTTGCGACGATCAATGTTTTATACAGGCCACAAAGCGGAAATGTCAACGTTAGTTTAAAAACTAAAAACGTCACTCAAATCATATGTTACTTTTGTCCACAGAGTACTTTTTTATACAGAGAACTTTTGTTTGGCTCTGAGCTTGCGGTGGTAGTGAATATTTTCTGTTGTTTTTCTGTGCTGTAATAATATTCCCATCTTTAACGACTCTGGCGACGTATTATCTGATTCTGACGGTTACTTTTCTGATTTTACAAGAATACATTTGTAAAATGATAAATGATTTTCCCCAGCTCTTACACAATAATTTAATAAAAATATCTTTAGGTATTTATCAAATTAAGTAGGCTAGGTCCCATTATGGTGAACACATACAAGATGGGAGATATGAAATAGAAGTGTGTCTAGAAACGGATAGCAAGCTACTAAGAGAATTGTCTTTATTCGACCTCTTAATAGCCACCTAGAATGGTACTATCCAACCATTCTAGCTGGCTATTGAGGGGTCGAATAAAATCGAGACATATACTTAAGCTCAAAAACATATTTTACATATATTTTAGTTGACAGTCCTCTTAATGGTATAGAGATCATCAAACAGTATTATTTCAATTCTTTGGTAGGAAAAAGAACTGTAGGTTGCTGTTGTCATGTAATGTCCATAATATGGCACCTAAGCTGGGCAAGGCGTCAAGAGAATTTAATACTGCCTGCACCGCTTTTAGACGATATTTTATTTGTTTATGATGAAGTGGACGATTAATAAATCATGAAAAGAGAAAATGTTTTTAATTCATCCTCCTTCTGCTTTTTTGTAATTATTTCAAACTTCTAGAATTTAGTTGGACGGCGGCGTCTGAATCTTCTATTTGTGAATGTCCTACAATACATAAAATTATGGTGAAGTCTAGTTTACAATAAAGTCTAATAATTATTTTCTTAAAGTGTAATGTGAGAGCTTGGTGTGAGAATAACATTGTATGCATCATCATTCATCATCATTACAGCCCTTCACAAGTCCACTGCTGAACATAGGCCTCCCCCAAGTAATGCCACAAAGCACGGTCCTGAGCCATTTGCATCCATCGACTTCCTGCATATCTTACCAGGTCGTCACTCCATCTAGTGGGGGGTCGCCCTACACTACGCCTACCGGTACGAGGCTGTCACTCGAGAACCTTTCTTCCCCATCGGTTATCGGTTCTTCGAGCTATATGGCCGGCCCATTGCCACTTCACCTTACTAATCCGTTGGGCTATGTCGGTCACTCTGGTTTTACTGCGGATATCCTCATTTCTGAGTCTATCACGCAGAGAAACTCCGAGCGTAGCCCTCTCCATAGCTCGCTGAGCGACCTTGAGCGTCTTGTTATTGTTCATGGGGGGTATATTGCCATAGTTGCCACGCTTGGCGAGCGGGTTGGCAACCGCAGTTTTTTTTGTCGTACAGTTGCTGTTATCAGGAAGATGCTGCTGCCCATCTCCTGGCTGCGTCCCTCTGTCGCCTCTTACGACACCCACGGGAAGATATGGGGTAGTGGATATTCTCTACCGCCACTACACGGCCAATTGTATGCATAGCATAAGCAAAATAACAACCTATATTTTTTTCTACCATGGAGCACTCCTTATGCTTTTTTAAAACGATATTGATATATAAATAAAATAATACAGTAATCGTTGCTGTAACATCAGGCCCAGCTTTCTATGAACTTTCGCCTGTCTCCTTTATTGTTTTATTGCCGGTCGTACAGTAGGGTGGATATGGTTTGAATGTCGATAGATTTTAATTAATTAATTCAAAAGTTTTTGTTACACTTATTAATTTTATTTATTTAATCCAAAATATTTGTTTTTATTTTTTGTAAAATATCAATGTCATAGGCTTCTACTGCGTTCACATGTTACATCCTATTTTTTCCAGCAGTCAGCAGTCGCTCAAAGTGCGGATATCGAACTTACGCGGCTGTTCGGAGCGCGTAGGTATATATATTTATAATTCAACTAGTTGGCCAGGCAGACATTGTTCTGCTTTTTCCGACGCGACGACCCTTGGTCCTTTAAAACCCCTTAAATTCGCAATAAATAATATTGAGGGAGGACGTTTGGTTATAACAACTTCTTCAACTCGGTGACGGCACTACACAGAAAACCGGTGTTTGGACTCATTTAAAAGGGCTCATAAAGACCCAGGTAACTATAATAATCTCATATTCCTGAAGACGGACTCAATATCTGGGTAAAGGATCCCAGTTATGCCACTTCGTAGAACCATCGTTTTTAGACTCAATTAAATACCAAGGTGCCTATGATGATCTCCTCTGAATGGTGGACTCCGAAGGTGAGTATAGGATCTCAGTGACGGCACTAGATAGGAGGATGGTGTTTGGCCTCATTGGAAAGGGCTCTTAAAGACCTAGGTGACAGTTACGATCTCACCTTTCTAATCGTGCAATCTGAAGGTGTGTATAGGATCTCAGTGACGGCACTATTTTTAATTTATAGGAGTCACGTAATTTTATCTGTGACACTTCTAACACAACGGAAACATAAGAAAAAAAAAACTAAATATAGTGTATGTGTACCTATATGTGTTATGGTAACTTAATACAATTGGAAAAATTTATTATTTTATTAATTCTAGACTTGTTTATTTTATTATTTTTGTACAATCTTATGCTGGGGTCACACTGACGAGAAATCGCTGCTTTGCACGAATAACCGCATAATCCAAAAACACACATTTTACAGGGTAGCTATTTGAAAATTAAACAAAATATTTACTGTCATAACTTTTCATGTTTTTAATCATTAGAAGAGTAGAATATATAAATCGAAAGTACCTATATTAATCAAGGTTTGATTATACTAGGCTGCACTAAAAGTATCGGGAATGGAATATTTCCACTGTTCCTGTCATATTAAAATCTTTTTAATTGAAAACTCCTTGGTTTTAAAAATCCAATACCATTTATTTATTTAAAAAAAGATTCTCGATCTTGTCACAAGGTTTTGTCAAACTTGTTTAGTCGCTGAGAAAATGGAATTGACTCGAGAAAATTCAAGAGCGATGATTTATTATGACTTTCGAGATGATTTAACACAAAAACAGTGTGTTGAACGGATGATTTCTGCATTTGGTGATGAAGCCCCATCCGAAACCACAATTTATCGCTGGTTTGCTGAATTTCAACGTAGACGTGTCAAGCTCAGTGATGATCCCCGTCAAGGTCGTCCAAAAACTGCAGTCACCCAAGAAAACGTTGATGCTGTGCGTAAGCTGACTCAGGAAGATCGACATGTGACATACCGCGAAATTCAGGCAACTTTAGACATTGGCATGAGTCAAATACAAATAACCTTGCATGAACAATTAGGTGTAAAAAAGTTGTTTTTCCGATGGATACCGCATTCGCTCTGTGAAGAGCAAAAAGCGGCTCGCGTTACTTGGTGCGTCAGAACTCTCGAAAGGTTCCACGCAGGATCTTCAAATACTGTTTACAACATCGTATCAGGTGACGAATCCTGGATATATGCGTACGAACCCGAAACAAAAAACAAGTCACGAGTTTAGGTGTTCGAAAATGAGTTAAAGCCAACAAAAATTGTTCGTTCACGGAGTGTTGCAAAAAAAATAGTGGCCACGTTTGTCTCCAAAACCGGCCATGTACCGACTATTCCTCTTGAGGGACAAAGAACGGTTAATGCAGAATGGTATGCTAGCATTTGTTTGCCACAGGTCGTTTCCGAACTCCGTAAAGAGAACTGCAACCGCCGCACCATCCTCCATCACGACAATGCGAGTTCTCACACCGCACACAGAACAAAAGAGCTTTTAGAGCAAGAAAACATAGAATTATTAGACCATCCGCCGTACAGCCCCGACCTAAGCCCTAATGATTTCATACTCTCCCTAAAATAAAGAATAAATTGCGTGGGCAGAGATTTTCGTCACCTGAAGAAGCTGTGGACGCCTACAAAACGGCCATTTTGAAGACCCCAACTTCCGAATGGAATGGTTGCTTCAATGATTGGTTCATCGTATGGTAAAATGTGTCAAATTTTGCGGATAATACTTCGAAAAGCAATAAATACATTTTTAAATAGTAATATTATGTCACTTCCATGATTCCCGAAATTTTCAGTGCCGCCCTCGTAATCTTAAAAATTCAGGTTTTGAGCTGCAAATACCTTAATTAATAATTAAAAACTATGACTTATTCGACCTGTTACAAAATGAGTTTTGGTATATTATCATGAATAGGAACATAAATCAAAATAATACATATGAATAGTTCTCAATTTTAGTTTTACAATGGCATAACTGGTAATATGATCTACAAGATATAAAAAAAATCTGTAATAATGACACAATTACGATAAAGATAATATTAATGAAAAGTGTGTCCAAACACAAATCAATTTATTTGTTTTATGCTGAAGCCTTCGGAACGATTTTTTCTGTAGAGTAACACATTTCTGTTTATCATATTTAGAGAATAAACAAACCTGTAGAAAAGTATTTTTTTTAAATAAAAAATATTAGTAATCCTATTAATTAACATTACTAATATTCCCTTTAACCACTCCTGGTAAGCTGAAAATGCTTGTGTTAGGAGTGGTTCACGACAGTAGTCGAATGGTGGATTCGAACCCGCGACCTTTTAAGTTCGCGGTCCGCACCATGCCACTAGGCTACTGTCGCTTCAAAATTATTATTCATTTATTATTTATTATTATTATAGTCCACATTTTATAACAATTTGCAGTATATCTATTACTGTCATCAAGCTACCTACTACGCAGATTAAAATGATCACGTTAACATTAAAATATTAGGAATCACAAACATAAAAGAAATCGAACCAACAATACCTATCTATTACGCTTCTTAAAAGTAATTAGGAAAAATAACATTATGAACCATGAACATAAATAAAATTCTAACAAAGTTTTGCTTTTTAAAAATATTTAGGAACATTATGAACCATAAACATAAAATATCAACAAACTAAAAATAATTAGGAGCATGATGAACCATGCTTAAACATAAAAAAATAACAAACTTGTGCTTATTTTAAAAATAATAAACAAAAAACTATCAAACATTGGACAACTATCGCATAATCAGTCTTCTTCAGGTACACTTAATAATAAAAATTTGAGATTCTCAAAAAACGGTTTATAAAATCTTGGTACAATATTTTTCCTAATAAGGTCTAGCAAACCCTTCTTCTTCTTCTCACATATTGGAATTTTTTCTCTGTATGCCTTTTTAACAGTGATATTATTGGCAGTGTTTCTTGTCTTACCAATTTTATCTATCATGACTGTTTTAAACTCTGTGTCCTCGTGCGATGTTTTATAGGAAAATCAGTAATTAGAGTCATTAGATTCCACCTTTAAAATTTTGACGTCTCCTAGCTTTAACGTTTCTTTGTCCATATTCTTAGAAAAATTTTTGCCTACCGATGAAACAAACGCTTTTATATCAAAAAAATCTTCGTGTATTAATTCATTTACTTGATAGGCTTTACCAGATTTTTTAGCATTTCTTATAATGTGTACATACTGGTCAGGTGTATATATGGGTCCAGACTTTAGAGCTTTACCTACTCCTCTTTCAATAAGGGAGTGGACATTATCACCCTCATTTTGAGTGTGCCCTTTTATTAAGTATTTGTGGGTTATTGAATTAATAAAATCGAGATGGTAAACTGCATATACATAAAGAGCTATTATGTACTGGTTCTTTTGCTGGCCACAGCAATTGTCGGAATAAAAAACTATATCTAATTTTGAGTCTAGTTCTTCAGCTTTAAACTTTAAATTCTGTATGTATTTAAGCAAACAAGATCCTATTTCTATAGCACCGCGTTTAGCTTCACCTTCATACCAGACAACATGCAGTGTCTTTAGATTTGATATCGCATATTGTGAAATTATACGTATTTAATTTTGATACGTAATAAAAGTTTGATGCATCTCCTCTAGGACAAGGCATTGCAGCCTGAAGATCATAAACTGCTACAATACAATTATCAGGAGTAAATTTTTTGTCATCTTCTTTATTTTGCCTTGACATATCCTTCTCTTTTAAATGCCTATCAAACTTTTCTTTCAGTTCTACCTTATCGTTTTCTGTGGCATTACTGTATGATGTACAATCCTCACACTGACCTTTTTTTGGTTGGAAAAAGCTAATGTTGAACTCGTTGTTGAAGATCCTGTAATACATAAGGTAATTGGCGCTTGGTAGACTTTTTGACTGACAGTCGAGTTCGTAATCCCTATGTAAGTCTGCTACAGTTTTCCCACCATCAATATAAAGCCTTTTTGGGTCTGCACGACAGTAGTGACTTTCAATTTTTGGAATTGAGTTGATGTGTTGAATTACACTTTCTTTAATAGCCGGATCTAAATGGAAATGTTGACTGTGTTTGCCACGATTATCCAAATCTAACATGCCACATGAATTCTGCTTCTTTTGAATAACAGTTCGGATAAAGGCATCAGTTATATCTAGCGTAGCTTTAAAAAATACTTTACACATTCGAATTCTCTCATTATCAATGGTCAAATAGAAAGCGTTGTTTTTCCCTCGGTTACTGTTATGCATCTTGTATGAGTATCGTGGTTGAACGACGGAAAGATGGCGTAAAATAAACTCCCGTTGCCTTTGCAGATCTTCCATGCCCCAAAAGCTTTCAAAAATTTCTTTGCGCTGTGATTCTGTAATGTTTTGTGTACATTTTTGTTTGCATTTATCAGTACACGGTGTTTTGATAGACTTTGCAGGCACAACGGTTTTTCCCTTTTTAGAATTGGATATATAGGACTTACCAGAGTTTCTTAGGATTTTTGCCTTGTTACGCAACCAGTTATTGGGTGTAGATTTTCTTTTCCGTCATTTATTTGAGCTGATATTATCGTTACAACCAAGATGTGTAGAATTGGTATCAGCAGTAAGTTCTAAAGAAGTTGGAGGTGTAGAACGTGAAGTTGAAGCTACTGGCTCAATCGAATCATTGCGAGAAATATCTTCTTCGATGCAGGTAGCTCTTGTAGGAAATATGTTATTGTCTACCCTAGACTTGAATTAATCTTAATCTCCCAAGCCAAACTTCTCGGTTTTTATTTTTCAAAAGAGACCTCTTTGTAGAACAGGGTGTATCGATATCTACATAGTCAGGATCCTTCACACTATCATCTGTGCAAAAGTCTTCACTAACATTAGATAAATCCTTATTTTCAATATTATCGTTAGGCTTGGGAGATAAAATGTACTGTTCCTTTTCAGTGAATTGTATGGAAGTTGAAGTCGTAGGTATTTCATTCTGTATAACAGATTTACTATCTTGTTTGAGATTCCGGATTATTTGTAGGGTACGGGGATTCGGCACTGTAAATAATAAGAACATTTCATAAAATAACGAACCACGCCATACTATGCCATGGCATGTCATGCCAGAACAACATCACAATACAACACACCACGCCACACCACTCCATACCACACCATACCATGCCACACCACACCGTTCAGTCCTATCATACTACAACACAACACAACATAGCATCATGCCTGTAATACCCGAAGCCGGCTATGTTTTTTCTGCTGTTCATCGGCATAATTTCTAACGCCGAGTTGCTAAATTAAGAATGTTCTAAATAAGAAATGACGATTACCCCGTTTGCTGCTTGAACCAGGATTCGAACCCGGGACATCGCGGTTAAATAAGCCACGCAAGAGGCAGCAAAAAAATACCAAAACACGTTATAATTACATTATATCGTTAAAAGTAACTTAACTTGCTTTCGGTTCTAAATTGTTTAGCTTTATTTTTAAGCAATAATAACCTATTTCATAAACATGTTAAAAGATTTTGTTGTTTCTATCTTGAAGAAACAAATAAAACTTAATAAGTATTATTGTCTTACTTACTTTTTCGTGAAGAATGTTGTAGCACTAAATGCAGCACTTCTTAACAAAAAAAAATGATCGAAAACAGTCACAATTTTAACTTAAATAAACAATCAACTCAAAATGAATGAATATTGCAGAAAATATTACTAAACTTTACAATTTAAACACACGATTATTTGGTAATGTGCTATTATTCCCGAAAGTTTTGATGTAGACACGCGTAAACAATAATAGCAACTGGCGATCGTAGACTGTTGCACAAATATGGCGTGATAAATCAACCAATCACATAACGACATTTTTACGCGCCACTACGTCAGTTTTGCCGTTATGAATGTGAGTCTTACTTACCATAAAATACGGACTATTTTGCAAGTGACTGTGTTATAAACCAGTATTTTCAATATTTTGGTTTGTGCGGTTATTCGTGCAAAGCAGCGAAATGCTGTTAATTATCGCATTGATGTACGTTGAATGTAGGTGTGGCCACGACTTACGCGCTAATTTGACAATGGAATTACAATGCCGTTTGCTGTTTGGCGATAACTCGAGTGGCGGTACATCAGAGAGATTAACGCACGAAATAACGCATTGAAGCGTCCACATTACGTTTGTCTCACTCACAGAAATCTAAATAATAAGACAATAGAAATTCCTTCTACTGTCTTTTAATATCGGGACGCGTGTCGCCAGATCGTAGTTCTCACACATAGACAAACAATAAATACACGATTACGGCTACAAATATCTCTAGCATTCATGCAACAAAGATTAATCTATAAACTATTGCGTTAAGGAATATTTTATAAAAACGCAAAATCTCAGGAGGCGTAGCCACTCGGTCCAATAATTAAAGTGTGCGAAATACAGAGAATGACATTGCGCGCTCGCTCTCACTTGGGCATAGTGCATCTCAACGCACGTTTTGCTCACACCAAGATATAACTAATTAACTGAAATTGTCTCAGTAATAGACGCTTTTAGTCTTAGCTTTAGCTTTTATACGTTTTATAATTAGAAAAAAGGGGATATAATAATACGTTAAGAATAAATATATCCATTTATCTTTAACTACCTGATCTTTTGGAAACTTGTAATAAAAGCATTGTATTAAATAAATATATGTATAAATAAAATGAATACAACATTATACAAACAGCAAACGAATAAATATATGTATAGGTGACATAATTATCATTAGGGTTCCGTAGTCAACTAAGAACCCTTATAGTTTCGCCATGTCTGTCTGTCCGTCTGTCCGTCCTCGCTTAATCTCTGTGACCGTTAGCACTAGAAAGCTGAAATTTGGTACCAATTTGTGTATCAATCACGCCGACAAAGTGGTAAAATAAAAATTTCAAAAAATGTTTTATTAGGGTAGCCCCCCTATATGTAAAGTGGGAAGTGATTTTTTTTAATTTCAACCCTAACGTGTGATATATTGTTGGAAAGGTATTTAAAAATGAATAGGGGTTTACTAAGATCATTTTTTGATAATGTCAATAATTTCGGAAATAATCGCTCCAAAAGTAAAAAACAATGTGTCCCCCCCCCCCCTCTAACTTTTAAACCATAAGTTTAGAAAATATGAAAAAAATCTGAAAAGTAGAACTTTATAAGGACTTTCTAGGAAAATCATTTTGAACTTGGATGGAAAGTCGGAGCGCCTGCCGCGGAGCGTGCAATGTTGCACTACCGGGAGCAGTTGCAGGAGCGCGGAGCGCGAACATAATGGATACCCACTTTAAACTCATAAGTGGGAACACTTATTGTGACGGACGGGAAACTACGGAACCCTACACTGAGCGTGGCCCGACACGCTCTTGGCCGGTTTTTTTTAAAATTAGTTTTAAAGATCTGTAACTGACTTTCTGTTGTTTGCTACTTTTCAGTTTCCCGGCTTCTTACCCAGATCGAGTTAAGACTACTATCCTTACAATATAACTTATGTATTAAAAATTTATCAAGTAATTTAAAAGTACAAACAAACAGATAATCGCCGATAAACTGTTAACGGTATAAAATATTTAGAAAGAAAAAAAGTAGAAAGGTGTAAATAAATATTTAACGAAAAATCACATTTAATTCCCGTTCGTTAAAAAACTAGGTAAGCCAAACATAATAAAATATATCGATACAAAATAGTTGTGTCACGTAACTGACATTCGACTCCTGCGGCCATGTTCTGGGAAATTTACGTACGCAATAATTTTGTTTATTGCCCATACTATAAATCCATCGCTGATTTTAGCTGTCGTACTCGTAGACATGAACTAGCTTAGGACAGCAATGGATATTGAAGTGTGAAAACAATAAAAATTTCGGAGACAATCGTAGTACTGGAGGTGGATAATTTTATTTAAGTATATTTCATTAAACACAACATTATTTAAAACACTAAGTACTTATTTATGAAATGTTATCCCTTTATTTGAAAACTTGCAAGTTGTGGAGGAATTTCCGCAGTTGGATATATGATTTATTATGAATATTAGATTAGATATATAGTATTTAAATCAAACAATACTTAATGGGAAGTATAATATAATATTTTCATACATTTATAATTTAATTTTCTTAATAAATATAAGTACCCGGTTGACCGAGCTTTGCTCGGTATTTTTCTCTCGATTTTTTTTAATTCGTGTGTTTTGGAAATTATATTTAGATACAAATTACATACTGATGAAATATAAATAATATTTTTTGATCTTAGCGACATAACAGAAAAAACGGAACTGGTTATTTGAATAAAAAATCATGAGTGCAATTATTTTAATTTAAATTTTCGTGTTTTTAAAAAATACTAAAAAAAGGGCTCGAAAAAATAGATTTTCTCAAAATAGAAAGGAACTTGGAAAAAAAAATTTAAAAAGTCGGTCGGTCTGGGCTCGAACCGGGGTTTTACGATTCTTTGACCGTCCATTATACCAATTAAGCTATTTATAATCATTAACAGTCTGTCAAAATTTACCTTCTTATTCTAACGATATTGTAGCAGTTTTTCATTGCCTAAAAACACGTACAAACCCGATACCGATTTTATATATATATATATATATATATATATATATATATATATATATATATATATATATATATATATATATATATATATATATATACAAGAATTGCTCGTTTAATAGTATAGGATAAATGAAAATGCGTCAGCAAATTCAAATACTTCGGTTATGTGATAACGGCGGACGTCAATATCGACGCAAACTTAACTCACAGAATTATTGCAGCACGGTTAAGGTGGAGAATCCTTTCAAGATTACTTTGCGATAGAAGGATGCCAATGCAACTGAAAGGAAAGGTTTACAAAACGGCCGTAAGACCTGCCATGTTATATGGTGCGGAATGCTGGGCGGTCAAGAAGAGCCACGAAAAAAAGTTGCACACTAATGAAATGAAAATGCTACGATGGTCCTGCTGACCATAACGCATAACGAGGCTCGATAAAGTGCGCAATGAGTACATCAGAGGCTCCTTTAAAGTTACGCCCATTGTAGACAAGATGGTCGAGAGTCGTATGCGATGGCATGGGCATGTAATTAGGCGGGATGAAGAACACCCGGTGAGGAAGGCCTCGGCAATTCCAGAGAAATAGAAAGACATAGGACGCCCATTAACCACATGGTGGACAACCGTAACCAAAGATCTGGAACGAGCACAGCATGAAATACAGACATCTCAAGATACAATATCTTGGCGCATAAAAACGAGGGGAGCTGACCCCAAGTAAAGGGATAAAGCAAGGAAGAAGAATAAATATAATAAATGAACTAAACTAAAAGACTTATAAAGCCGATATATCGATACATAAAACTCCGATATTAATTTATAGTATATTAACATACGATATATAAAACTCCAGTATTGATATATTTATAATTATCGATATATCAAAAATACGATATTTTAAAAAATATCGCAGTCCTAGTTTGAACGGATCAGTTGGAATGATCAGTTGAACTGACCGTGTGTGTGGAAATTTCTTTGGCATCGAAAAAGTGGCTCCGGGCTGTCGCTGTACCGAGTGAATACATAATTTCTATAAAAACTTAAAAAACGCCGTCATAAGGTCTAAAATTGCGTAGCGCCCGCGACGAATAAAACCGCTTAGAAATTGACAGAATCTTAAAATATTGTTTAAAAGTTATTTATTTAAGTAATCAAAATAATGAGCAAGTACATTATAAATATTATTGTGTGATAGTTGTGGAATATTATTATTATTATTATTATAAATATTGATGTTATGAATATATTTGAGTGATTCCCAAGCATATAAATTAAGTAATTGCGTTGTAATTACAACTATAGTGATTTTTAGAGGTGTTTCCTAAATAATTATGATCAAGCCAAAATTTCACAATCGTGTTTTTAAACAATCAAATTCAAGATAAAAACATGAATTTACCTATATCAAAATTCCACTTTCGTTAGTGGTGTCATAGTCCTGTACTATTCGATGAAAGTCATTTGGATTTAAGGCGACACTGCGAAAAGAGATGCATTTTTTCGCGGTGTGGCCTTAAATCCGTTCGAACTGACGACTAACTGACCGTGTGTGGCCCTACCTTTTGGTAATTTCAGTTTATGTTTGTTTCGTGTACTTACACTGTTTATGTGATTTAGTTTTAAAATTAATTTGTGTGTGTATGGAACTGTATGGTCTGAGAGAATTTTTCTAACTAGTATGAACGTTTTGTATTTGTATAATTGACGTGTGGGTAATATATCAGTTTTTATATACCTAGTTCTTTAGTCGGAAAGCGGTACTCAAGTTGGAATAAATCTTTTAACAATTTGTTCTGGGATATTTGTAGATCCTTTATACTAATTTAAGATACACTTTCCCATATCTCTATTGGCTATTCTAGTAATGACTTAGCTAGTGAATTATAAATAATAGTTCGGACTTTAAAAGGTAACGTAGGCATAGATCTGCGCAAAGCTCAGGTATACATCTGCGCAAAGCTCCTGTCAATGATGTTAGTTTTGACTGCAGGTAATCTAAATGAGCTCACCATGTTAATTTAGATCCAAAACTAGACCTAGATATTTTTCTGATTCTGTTTCAGTTACTAGTTATTTGTTGTTAAGGGATCGAATTTAGAAACTTTTTGTTTTTGCAGTAAAAACCATGTATGGAGTTTTAGAAACAGTTATAGTGAACAAATTTTACTGAAACCATTCATTCTGTGTATCTAGATCGGCTTGTGAATCAGATATAATCTCTTAAATTGAATTTCCAAATAAAAAAATACAAGTTTTTTATTTTTTTATTTTTGTAGAATGAGGGTGACAAACGAGCACACAGTCCACCTGACGGTAAGTGGATGCTTTGGCCCATAGACATCTACATTTATCCTCGATTAAGAACCAAAACGCAGATGCGTTGTAACCCCTGATGACTAAGATGGAATGCTTCGTTTCCAGTAAAAGGGTCTCCGGATCTCTACACTCACCATACGAAACACAGCAAGCAGTATTACTGTATTAAGCTGCTATTTTACGCTGGTATTCAGTGAGAGCGTGGTCCTTGCCCGGTCGAGCCGACCCATTCATGCTACAACCATGGTATCACTGCAGCGTGGCTTTACCACGTAAAAAACTATTATATTATTATCATCAGCGTATTAAGATACTTATCCCGTCAATCCAAGGTTGGCAATTTCTTTTATGCAGATTTAAAATAACAGAGGGCAACTTTTCTTCAATAAATAATATTGAATAAAGGTAGATATTAAAAGTTTCACATATATCTGTTCCATCATTAATGGTTTTACCGTTTACTATAAGCTTAGTGGAGCGCAATAATTTTTTTTTTAACTTAATGCAAAATTGTAAATAGTGTCCCACATTTTTTAGATAGGATGTAGCATTTGACTCTACCCACATCAAAACAATTGCCCCTTCTCACTAACGTCTCTCGCCGTCCGAGCGTACTGCCTCATTCCTTTTACGTGCGAGGCAGAGTGTACACCTTATTTAATTATCTTAGAACAGTAAAATGTCGAAACGCAGTGCTGCAGACAAAATTGTTTTTTTTTTAATTTTTTTTTTTTTTTTTAATAGGATAGGGTGACAAACGAGCACACAGTCCACCTGATGGTAAGTGGTTGCTGTGGTCCATAGACATCTACATCTATCCTCGCGAATCAAAATGCAGATGCGTTGTCACCCGTGAGGACTAAGATGGAATGCCTCGTTTCCAGTAAAAAGGGTCTCCGGTTCTCTACACTCACCATACGAAATACAGCAGCATTAAGCTACTATTTCACGCTGGTATTCTGTGAGAGCGTGGTCCTTCCCTGGTCGAGCCGACCCATTCGTGCTACAACTATACTACTAATATAACTGCAGCATGGCTCTACCACGTATAAAATCTCTACTCCACGTAAAAATTCTTTTGATAATGTTTATTATCAAAAGAAAATTAAAAAAACAAAACTAGAAGAACAAGAACGAAAGCGACATAAACGAGTCATTGGGTGCGTTTGGCAGAAAAAAGCGCTAGCAAGCGCTTATAAGCGCTAAAATAGTTTTCGGCCAGGACACGATTGCTACTTCAGTAGCGCTGACGCAATCCGCCATTTTGCTTATTTAATTTGTTTCTTTTGAAGTAGAGTTTATAAGTTGTTTTGCGCAATTTTAGTTTTAAGTAATATAATGACATGAATAAACATATACATGCTATTAAAAATTCATGATGGGTAAGTTTTTAATATGAATACTTTACAAACATATATTTAAATTAGGTTAGATTCCCCGTTTAAAACTAACATCGTGTCCTGGAGGAAAATAGCTACTTACGATTTGACAGCGCTTACCGCTTACGATCGCCATTTTGCTTACAAGCGCTTGCTAGCGCTTTTTTCTGCCAAACGCACCCATTGTTTACTCCGATTCTTCTGAGGCCGAAGAAAATTTTGATAAGTGTTACCGTTACGTAATTCGATTCTAGTGCCTGAGTGAGCATTAAAAATGTAAGTTAAGACTAAAAACCTTAGCGTTGATCGTGAATTGTTGTGGATAACTGATGATATTAATAAGGTCGTAAATGGTAACATCCATTCTCTTCGAGGAGCATCCTCTGCCGACAATTGAAGATAAAGCGGAAGAAACAATTCCTTCATTAGACCCAGAGCCATTGGCAGCTTTGGGTGATACGGATAGTGATGAGCAAATATACGGTGAAAATATTCACCAGGATCTTGGTCACCGTTGGCTTCCTCTTCTACGTAAGGGTCTTACTAAAGAAACAAGACAAAACTTGTTAAAAGAGTACTTAATTTCCGAAAATTGCAAGCTTTTGAGTGCACCTACGCTGAATCCCGAGATTGCAGCGGCACTTACCGATGCAGCCCGAAATAGGGACAAGAAAATAGAGGTCGATCAACAAAGACTGGGCTCAGGTATTACTACCGTTAATAGAGCTATGTCTTTACTTCTCATCGGAGACAATAAAGTCCAAGCGATAAAAAATTATCTGATGCTTGTCGTATATTATCCGATCTCCATCATTCTGAGACCCAAGCCGGAATTAAATTGGTGACACCCGGATCAGACAAGTGTTTTCTTAAAGTCATTCATTAGAGTGAAAGAGATGAAACTCTTTTTGGCATTGAACTTTCTGAAAAGATTAAGGCGTCAAAAGCCATCGAAAAAAAGGTCTTTGGATTTCAGACTCGTGTTCAAGAGACAACTGTTACCAGGGAAACTGGAGCGGCCCTTCTCTCTCGCAGAACAAGGGGTGGGGGAGGGCCAAGGAAGTTGTCATCGTGGACCCGTAGGGATCAACCCTCTCAGGTGTATCCACAAATCAGGTCTTGGAGCAACAACAAATCTTACCGTGCTCCAGTTCAGCAGTAAAACAGGTACATTCGGGAAGATTACAATATTTTTATGACTGTTGGCTAAAATTAACAAAAAATAAAATTATTTTAAGATGGATTTGGGATGGATTTACAATACCATTTAGTAGACAAATTACTCAATGTAGACCTCATTCAACTTGTCATCAAAAGATAAACAATACATTTCTGTAGCTATTAATAATTTATTACACTTAAGAGCAATATCAGTGTCATCCGTCAAAGAACCAGTTCATATCCTCAGTTTTCTTAGCGTCAAAACCTAACGGAGACAAAATATTTATTCTGAATTTAAAGTCCCTTAATAAGTTCATTGCAAAATCTCACTTTAAAATGGAGGATTACAGAACGGCGTCAAAGTTAATACCTCGTAATGGTTACATGGCTACCATTGACCTACGGGAGGCTTACTTACTAGTGTCTCTTAAGTCAAGTCATCGCAAATTTTTAAGATTTAATATTTGAAGATGAAAATTTAGTTAAAACCCTTTATGAATTTAATGCCATGCCGTATGGCCTGTCAGTTACTCCTAGAACGTTTAGTAAGATAATGAAAGAGGTAATAACCAACTTAAGAAACAGGGGATATAAGTCTGTCATATATCTTGACGACATTCTTTGTATAGGTAAAGACTACAATGAATGTTTAGACAACTTTAACGCGACTATGCATCTTTTACAATGCTTAGGTTTTGTTATTAATTATAATAAGCCTGCCTAGGCCCGCATATATCTTGCAAATATTTGGGATTTATTTTTGATTCCACGGACTTTCTATAAGTCTACCCATAGATAAACAGAATCATATAGCTCACTTAGTACAAAGGTTCTCTTTCTTAACTAGTTGTTCGATCAGAGATTTCGCTCATTTGATAGGTGTTCTCACGGCCCCTTATCCTGCGGTAAAATATGGCTCGTTGTACACTAAACGACTAGAAAGACAAAAACACCTTGCGCTTCAAAAATATAAGACGTATAATAAAAATATGCAACTTTCAAAAGATATCTTATCAGATTTACAATGGTGGAAAAAATGTATTTTTAACCAAAAATTCGTTTAGTATAACTAAATTTAATTATGAATTTAATTAAGATGCGTGCTTGACAGGTTGGGGTGCTTGTAATAATGTTCCTGTTGGTGGAGGATGGAAATACAATGAACTCAATTATCATATCAATTAACTCGAATTACTAGCCATATTTCTAGGTATTAAATGTTTTGTTAGGGATATGTCGGATTGTAATATTTTGTTGCGCGTAGATAATACAACAGCTATAAGTTATATCAATTGAATCAATTGAATGGGAGGAATCCAAATTCCCCCATTTGAACGAGTTATCTCGATAAATATGGCAATGGTGCGAGAAGCGAAACATTTGGCTACACGCATCTTACATAAATAGTAAAGAAAATGTAGAAGCAGATCAAGAATCAAGGAAACTAAACCTTGATACAGAATGGAAGCCAAGTGATAACGTTTATAAAGAGATCATACAAAAATTTAGTAGATGATTTCACTATTGATTGGAGATACAAATATTTCTATGCGTTTCCACCTTTTCTTTAATAATGAAATGTCTGGAAAAAATCATAAGCCATAAAGCCGAAGGCATTTTTTCTGTCCTTATTGGCCATCCCAGCCTTGGTACCCAATGTTAAATAACTTACTCAGATCAGATATGTTTTTCAAACTTCACAGAGATCTCTTACGGTCTTCTTCCAGAACTCCTCATCACCTGCACAAACCTTACCCTGGGTGCAGCGAGGCTCTCAGAGTCGCATTTATAAGAAGAAGTACACCATCACCCGCTTTTCACGTGATGATGGCATCGCTTTCAAAGAATACAATACTTCAGTACAGCGTCTCGTATAAGCTGTGGTGGCTATTTTGTCATAAAAATAATTTAGATCCTTACGCAAATTCTATACCGTCAATGTTGCTATTTTTATCGGAGCAATTTAATAATTGAGCCGCTTACCGGCCTCATCATAATTCTAGGAGTCTGTGTAGATACTAAACACCAAATAAAAAGATTCTTAAAGGGCGCATTCAAGTTAAGACCAGACCTTCCAAAATATACTGGTAATTGGGATCCAAAAATTATCTTAAATCATATATTTATTTATTTTTATTTATTTTATTCTTTATTGCATCCTTAAACAAAAGAATACAAAGGGCGGACTTAATGCCTTGAGGCATTCTCTACCAACCCATGGAGTGGTGAGAATTTGATGTAGGTGTGGCAATAAGAGAACACTATACAAATGATAATTAACTACATAATATATACAAACTACTAATAAATAAACTATACATATATGATCTATCCTTACATATATACAAATATATAAATAAATGGATATACATACAAGTATATATATATTTAAATACATACATAATTAGTATATACAAATGACTATGAATATATACGTCTGTTTGGCAATACATATTAAATAGATGAGTCATGTAAAATGCATTGTCTTTAAGAAATGATCACGGACCAACTTTTTAAAAGCGTACTTATTGGGAGCTTTTCTGATGTTATCGGGCAAGGAGTTCCAAAGGCGTGTAGCCTGAACTGTGAAGGAGTTACCATAGAACTCGGTGAAGTGAACTGGAGTACAGATTTTGTTGTTAGAAGAAGAGCGTAGGACCCTATCATGAGATGAAGAAAGATAATGAAATTTACTCTTAAGATACGAAGGCGAAGATGGATCATTTACTATGGAAAAAAGTACAAGTAATATTCTGTAGTTGCGCCTCTGCCGGATTGTAAGCCAATTTAGCTTAGATCTGTATTGAGAAATATGATCATACTTACGAAGCCCAAAGATAAATCTTATACAGTTATTGAGGAGGCGTTCCAGCTTGTTCAGAAGATCTTGGGACAGGTCTGGGTAACACACATCTGCATAATCAATTATGGGTAATATAAGTGATTGGACATGCATGATCTTAGAATTTGTGGGATGTTTTAAACGATACAGAGAGCATAACGTGGCAGTGACTTTACGACTCACATCTGAAACCTGAGTTCTCCAATTCAGCGTGCTGTCAATGTGAAGGCCAAGATTTCTAACAGAATTACTGAAAGGAATTGTAGTATTATCATAGTAAATAGGAGGTAAGTCTGTCAGATTAATCTTAGCCAGCATCCTTGAGCTACCCACCAGTATAGCTTGGCATTTCAAAGGATTGACCAAAACTCCATAACGAGTAGACCAATCCTTGATAGCTGCTAAGTTGCCGTTAAGGTTTTTGATCCCATTATGGACATCCCCAATCTCAGTTTGCACATATAGCTGAAGGTCATCGGCATATAAATGGTACGAGCAGTCGATGATGGAGGTAATAAAGTTTATAAAAATTGAAAACATTATAGGAGAAAGAATACCGCCTTGCGGCACACCAGCATCCACATCAGCCCAAGCTGAGGACAGTTGCCCCACACTGACTGACTGTTGTCGACCGCGAAGATAAGATGCAAACCAATCCAATTCAGTAGGGCCAAAATTCAGATGAGACAGTATGGAAAGAAGGATTTCATGATCAACTGTGTTGAAAGCATTTGAGAAATCAACTAGTACCAGTACTGTTATTTTTTTTCTTCCATGCCTTGTTTAATATTATCAATAACATTAATTAATGCAGTAGTGGTACTATGACCAGGACGAAACCCTGACTACTGAGTATATATCAGTCTGATATATACTCAGTAGGTTATGTTTCGAAATAAAAGTAGAAATTTGCTTGTAAACACAGGATTCTAAAATTTTAGAAAGAAAGGGTGGAATGGATATTGGACGAAAATGATTGGGATGAATGGGAGTAGGAACTTTTGGGAGAGGCTTTACAAAAGCCCTCTTCCAAAGATTAGGATACTGACCTGAACCAAGGGAGAAATTGATTATATGGAAATTGCCGGGAGAAGGTGCTCTAGTATAAATACAACCATAAGTCTACTAATCTCGTCGTAACCCACGGCTTTGGACTGGATTGCTAAAATCGACTTTTTGACATCATCCTGAGAAACAGGAGAAAAATTAAAGGTAGGAATGTAAGGAATTTGCATAGAAGCAATGGAAGCCATAGTTTGGGAACGAATTGTAGGGTCCAGTGCTTTTACAGAAGCGAAATGTTGGTTGATTTCATCAAGTGACACAGAAGGACCACAATCCAACGTAGCTGGTCTACAAAGACTGAAAGATTTTAGGAATTTCCACACTATAATACTGTTCTATAAAATTTCCACACTACACTAACATATAGGAGATTGCGTTCCCAATAAAACACTTTCAATCGAAAAACTCACAAAAAAATTAGCAGTATTAATGGCGTTATGAACAGCACACTGAGCTCAAACATTATCTTTAATAAAGATAGACAATATTAATATATGTTCTTCAGATGTTAGAATCAGCATCACTGATATAATTAAAACGTCTGCAGCGGGACGTCAACAACCCCTTCTAATTTTACCTTATTTTGTTAAAAATAAAAATATTTGTCCAGCCACGGCAAGATTACAAATAAAATCAGACCCTCAGATTGTCGGAACTTATTGCTAACCTACAGGCGGCCACACAAGGCGGTCACTGCTCAATCTATCAGTAGGTGGATTAAGAACGTGTTAGCGGAGAGCTGCATGGACGTGACCGTGTTTAGTGCACACAGCACGCGACATGCTGTCACCTCGGCTGCTAGGTCCGCTGGAATCTCTCTAGATACGATCAGAAAACAGCCGGTTGGTCGTCAGCATCAGAGACCTTTGCAAAATTTTATCATCGCCAAATTATTGACAAAAATAAGTTTTCGAGAACTGTCCTCCTAAATAATTAATTTTGATTTATTAAATAAAATAGACAAGTGAATGATTGTACGTTATTTTGTTACAACCGAACTAATAAATGATATTTGGTTTTTTATGATTTTTCTTTTAAAGTTCAACGTACACATATGCAACCCAATAAGCAAAACTTTAAGCTCGAAACATCTACGTTGTTAATATTATATCTGAAGAATGAAGCGATGAAATATAATATATGATCAAACGAACTGCTCCAAGTGAAGTTCGATCAGTATTATATGAATCGCTTTATTCGAAGATATAATTTCCCTCCCACCCATAACCCACAAAAAGTTTTGCTTAGAATAATATCTCTAAAAGAATGAGGCAGGGCGGGGGTTAGTCTACTCCTAACTTTTTGATATTATAAATAGGACTAGATTAACACCTATTCTGTTCTCCTGTCCGGCGAGCAGTTTGGCGTATGGCTCTGGGGGAGAGCGCAGGTCGTGTTGATCCCCAGGGCAAGTCTGAGGAGTTCTCCTTCACGTGGTCGCACCAAACAGACAGAACAGAAACACTCGGACGATCCTCTTTTTCTTTTCTTTTATCCCTCCCCCTTTTCCTATCCTAACCCAATCCACGGTGTCAAGCGTACCGTGCCGATGGATGCGTGGCTGGAAGGAGTCCAGTCGCAAACGGTGCCTACCCGAGACCAGGGCGATTCAGGTAGTATTTTAGCCCTTCCCTCGGCATGTGGGGCTCTGCCGGGGGTGACCAAATATTTCCCTAGCTACTCGTGGGAACAAAATGGATGAAAACCGACATTTTGTTAAAAACAGTGAGAAGTCTCCTTTAATGGAATTAGCTGCAGGTTTGGAAGAGGCTCTTTTAGCCTCACCAACACCCTGCAACAGTGCGCTCCAACCTGGGACGAGCCGTGAAGTGTGAAGGAGGGCACGTTTGCAGCCGAACCACAATCGGAAACGAACCAGGGAGGGGAAAAGAAAAAGTTCGCTAGGCCTTATATAAGCTTAGTGGGGCTGCGAGGAAAAGATACCGAAGGCTGATAGCAGCTGAGATTGGAGCCGAAGAGGCCCTCTCTCTCTGCCAGAAGCCTTGGGACGAAATTCCTCTGCCCAAGCCTCCCCCAGTTCCGAAGGCGGAAAAACGCAGTCGGTCTGAGGAAGTCCCCCAAAGAACAGCCCAGGAAGACTGTGAAGCTGGCAACGGAGGAGAAGAAGCTCAGCTTCAGTGCCGTAGCTGGCTCCGCGCGTATAGGAATTCGCAATTCGAATCCTATGAGTATGGAGCGGATGCGGCTGGTCCACCGGGCACTAACACAGACCATCGCTAAGACGGCCTGTGGGTCGCAACCGGGAATGGGCCCAAAATTTTCGGGTTTCACACACAAGCCAGGTTGGATTCTGGTAACGTGCCTGAATAAGGCAAGCCAGGACTGGATTGTAGGTGAAATTGGAAAACTAAAGCCCTCACCGGAGGAGAGCTCTCGGTAATACCCGAGGGCGAACTGCCTAAGCCTCAGCTGGGCATTACCTACTTGCCCCAAAGCGAAGCCGACTCTCCAGAGGAGGCGGCTGTGCTGTTGAGGGCACAAAATGAAGGGCTCCATACTGAGCTCTGGAAAATCCTCCACCGTAGGGACGAGGAGAATGGGTTCCTAGTAACCTTTTCTCTGGACGACCCATCGGCGGAGGCTCTTTGGAAGGCAGGCGGCAGAGTCGTCCTTGGCTTTAAGATGATAACTTTTAAAGTCAGGGGAGGCTCTGACGCGGCAATGGAGCCCGAACAGCCCCAACCCCAGCCCCAATCCCCCCAGCCCTCCACCCTCGGAGTGAGGCTGGAACGCCACCGGTGCGAGTGACGAAGATCCAAGGCACCGATTTCGCCTCGGTCCGACGGCCTCCGCTGGTGTCTTCCAGGCCGGGGAGGGGAGGTGGGAGCGATTCGAAGAAAGGTAAGGCGGGGGTCAAGTTCGCAGAAAAAGGACGTCCTCGTCCTCAACAGGCGGAAAAGACCCCTGCCCCCCCCCCCCACGCCCATAAATGGCTAAACCCAAGTGTAAGACGAGGGTCCTCCAAGCAAATCTTCACCATGCAGCAGCTGCTTCTGCCGTGGTGGAGGATTGCTTTGCAGAGGCCAACATTGACCTCACCCTTATACAAGAGCCTTGGTTTGCCAACGGTCAAGTTCTGGGATTGGCGGCTGCCGGTAAGATTCTTGTCAATACCAAAGGCAGTAGACCCAGAGCTTGTACAATTTATAAAAAAAAATATTGAACCTTTAGCTGTTCCAGAGTACTGCAATGATGACCTGGTTACAGCCTTCATAAATCTCAAGGGATGCACAGGGGCCAGAGTAATCATTTGCTCAGCCTATCTTCCCGGCGAGAACGCAGATCTTACCATCGAGTTGGAGCGAGTGGCGGAGTTCGCCCGAAAACAACGCCGAACTTGTGGTGGGTTGTGATGCTAATGCTCACCACACAGCCTGGGGAAGTGGTGCTTCCACGAAAGAGGTGAGTTACTTTATGATTTTCTCATCTCCAACCGCCTGGTAAACCTAAACTTTTTTTTTTATTGATCCACCAACATTTGTATCATTCCTTACATGCTATTTAAATACAATGAAGCGATAAGAACTAAAATGTACAAATAATTACAGGCGGATACAACATGCAAATAACTTCTAAGTCATTTTTAAGTCATCCGCATACAAGTACACACGAGACCATTTCATCAATTCTGGAATTTCATTTACGAACACCCCAAACAGAATCGGTCCAAGGTGAGACCCTTGGGGCACACCATAATTAATATTTTTTAAGCCTGACTGTCTAACTTAGGTTGTACACCAACCTTTGTAACGCGTGCTAGGCAAGAAGTGTTAGACATAACCTTTGCTACCAATAACATGTCCAGGCGGATAAATGACTGGCATGTTAGTAGCGAAAACTTGATGTCTGATCATAAGCACATTAAGTTTGTGATTGGAGTATCACCAACCTTTGAAACTGTTACTTTTAGGGATCCGAAAGCGACCTCCTGGGATATCTACAGAGATAGCCTAAGGAGGAATTTGGAAACGTTTCCTAAAACGTTAACGTTAACGTTAGCGACGGAGACGTTAACCGTAGGGATCCGTGAAGCCTTCGAGGACAGTTGTTCCGTCAAAACCAGGACCTCAACACGAAAAGTTTCTTGGTGGAATTCTAAGCTGAAATACCTTAGGGAAAAGACCAGGAAACTATTTAATAGGGCTAAGAAAACTAAAGAGTGGGATATTTATAGTGCAGCCCTAACTGAATAAAATAAAGAAATTAGGAAAGCCAAGAGAGCTTCGTGGAGGAAGCTATGCGAAGAAGTTGAGTCTTTGCCTCGCAGTGCAAGGCTACACAAGATGCTATCGAAAGCTAAACCTAATCAGATCGGGCTTCTTAAAAAGCCGGATGGTAACTTCACTAATAGTGAAACAGAAACATTGGAGTTACTAGCGTCAACCCATTTCCCAGGGTCATTTTTGCCACAAGACTTTGGCCTTGAACTCTTTCTGAGCCCTAAGAAGGCCTTGCAATGAGGACTGGCGTAGGGCTGCAAAGATAATAAGGCCAAACCTGGTGCAGTGGGCTTTTGACTCCTTTGAACCATTTAAATCTAGCGGGGAGGATGGCATAATTCCCATCCAACTACAGAGGGGTATCGATATCCTTCTTCCTTATCTGGTGAAAATCTTCAGAGCAAGTTTTGCATGGGGATATATTCCAGAACGATGGACAATTGTCAAGGTTCTATTTATACCTAAGGCTGGTAGAAAGGACTACGCTTTACCAAAGTCCTTTAGACCTATAAGCCTATCTTCCTTTCTTCTTAAGACATTGGAAAAGGTTATAGACAGATATATAAGGGATGTAGCTCCAGCTACGAGGCCCATACATTACAACCAGCATGCTTACCGCAGAGGCAAATCTACGGAAACAGCCCTGATCAGTGTCATTGACAGGGCCGAAAAAGCACTGGAGGTTTATCCTCAAATAGCTCTTCGTGCCTTTCTAGATATTGAGGGCACCTTCGACAGTAGCCCCACATCACTGCTGATTGGGGGCCTAACATCTAAAAATGTTGACCCCACAATCATCAGATGGGTGAAGTCGATGCTCTCAAACAGAAAGGCAAAAATAGTGCTGTTTCAAACTTCGATTGAGGTTGCAACCACAAGAGGCTGCCCACAAGGCGGTGTTTTGTCACCCCTTCTTTGGATTCTTGCGGTTGACCAACTATTGTACAAAATGGCAGACCTACGCATTGACACATTGGGTTATGCTGATGACCTTGTGATCATTGCAAGGGGTTTTGCCAAAGTACTTTATCGTCAATAATACAAAGAGCCCTAAACACCATAAATAATAACTGGTGTAGGGATAACAGTTTATCAGTTAATGCTGATAAAACTGTTATAATACCCTTTACCAAAAAGAGACGGTTGGACAAATTAGTCCAACCAAAACTTAATGGCAAAGTAGTACAATTTTCCACGGAAGTTAAGTACTTGGGCGTAACAATCGACCAAAAACTAACGTGGAACTCTCACCTTAGCAACGTATGCCATAAGGCAAAAATTGCTTTAGGTACTTGCAGTCGTTTGGTCGGGAACAACTGGGGCTTGCGTCCCAGTATGGTCCTATGGCTGTACAGCAGCATAGTAAGGCCGATTCTCGCCTACGCCTCTATTGTCTGGTGTAACAAGGCCAACCAAAAGACGACTGCGGACAGACTAAATAGTCTACAAAGGACTTCCTGCCTAATGGCAACTGGAGCTATGCGATCATCGTCTAGAGCGGCTCTTAATGCACTTCTATGCCTAACGCCCCTTGATCTCTATCTAGAAAAGGAGGGCTAGTTTGTATAGGATTAACGCCCAGGGCGGTCTGAGCTTGCTCTCCTACAGATTGAGATCCATGCTCGACTCAATTAAGGAATCACCGGTTTTATGCATGATCTCAGATATCATGCCTCCACTACACACTTTTGATAAAAATTATATAGTGGGATTACCCTCCAGAGAAGACTGGCTGAACGGCCAAGTTATCTGTGAGGTCGGTAGCCTCATATGGTATTCCGATGGGTCTAAAATGGGCCTCGACGTAGGCTTTGGAATTTACGAGGAACGCCCCAAATTCAAACTTAATACGAATTTGGGTAGATACACCTCTATCTTTCAGGCAAAAATTTTCGCCGCAGAAATTGACATAAACTCTGATAGTCAAGCAGCACTGTTAGCGCTGAGATCAAACTTAGTGAACTCAAAGCTAGTTGGAGACTGCGTGAACCGTTTAAACGCCCTGGGTTGTAACAACAGGGTCGTTTTAAGATGGGTTCCGGGTCACGAGGGTATTGTAGGCAACGAATTTGCCGACAAACTTGCACGGGAGGGCTCAAAGTGCACACAATTTGGACCCGAGCCATTTTGTGGAATCTCAAGAAGCGTAGCCCGATTGACCCTTGAAACTCTTTATCACAATAAATCACTTAAGATCTGATCTGACACACCAGCCTTAAAACATTCTAAAACCTTAATTCGGGCTTTTGATCGTAATTTCGCTTCAGAAGCCCTGGGATTAAGTAAAAATAAATTGCGCATTCTGGCAAGAGCCCTAACTGGACACTGTTGTCTTAAAAAGCACATGTCCATCCTGGGACTAAGCAACTCAAGGATGTGTCGGTTCTGTTCCATAACGGAAGAAACGCCTCTACACATCCTAACCGATTACGGACCCTAAATGCGCAAACGTAATACTCATCTGACACTATCTACACCGCCCAGAATAAGTGAAATTGCTCACGGCTAAGCAACTCCTTCGATTCATTGAAGACATAGGGCTTAGCAGTGAACTATAGCCATAGCAGCGATCACAATAGACCTTCTAGGTCGCAGTGATGCTGGTCTCTTTACCTAGACCTGCATAGCTGCTCGCATATAATAAAAAAACCGGCCAAGAGCGTGTCAGGCCACGCTCAGTGTAGGGTTCCGTAGCTTCCCGTCCGTCACAATAAGTGTTCCAACTTATGAGTTTAAAGGTGGGTATCCATTATGTTCGCACTCCAGCAGCGCTCCACGCTCCTGCAACTGCTCCCGGTAGTGCAACATTGCACGCTCCGCGGCAGGCGCTCCGACTTTCCATCCAAGTTGATTCAAATTTTCAAAATGATTTTCCTAGAAAGTTCTTATAAAGTTCTACTTTTCAGATTTTTTTCATATTTTCTAAACTTATGGTTTAAAAGTTAGAGGGGGGGGACACATTGTTTTTTACTTTTGGAGCGATTATTTCCGAAATTATTGACATTATCAAAAAATGATCTTAGTAAACCTCTATTCATTTTTAAATACCTTTCCAACAATATATCACACGTTAGGGTTGAAATTAAAAAAAAAATCACTTCCCAATTTACATATAGGGGAGCTACCCTAATAAAACATTTTTTTCCAATTTTTATTTTACCACTTTGTCGGCGTGATTGATACACATATTGGTACCAAATTTCAGCTTTCTAGTGCTAACGGTCACAGAGATTAAGCGAGGACGGACAGACGGACAGACGGACAGACATGGCGAAACTATAAGGCTTCCTAGTTGACTACGGAACCCTAAAAATGAGGCAGTACGCTCGGACGGCGAGAGACGTTAGTGGGAAGTGGCAATTGTTTTGATGTGGGTGGAGTAAAAATCTTTAAAGGTGCGACTTAGCCTTGTAGAATAAGGAACCTACGTTGTTAATATTATATCTTCGAATGAAGCGATTCGTATAATACTAATCGAACTTCACTTGGAGAAGTTCGTTTGATCATATATAATAATAATTAATTCGTTTTTATGAATTAATTATCCGATAGTCTAGAATTAGCTAGTAGCGGGATATAACAAGTGAACCTGCTGCTTTAACGGCGGCCGCTCCTTCCGTTTTATACAATCGAGACAAGTAGCTACACGAGCGCCACTGCAGGTGCAATGCTCAGGTGTGCGATGCACGTGTTGTTTACATTAAGGACGCGTTTGCAAATCAACCAAAATTAGGGTGTTTTTCGGTACGTTTTGTGACAAAACTAAACCAAATCAAATATAAGTAAAAACTACCATGTATAAATTGGTTCTTCATCTGCAAAAGTATTTAACTCTTTTGTTGAAAATAGTAGTTTTTTATATTGTAAAAACGAACTTTCGTTGCCATTTTCGACAAAATTAACGATACCGGCTTGAGTTTCGGTACATGTTTTGGTCTATTATCAACATATTTAAAAAATTTAAAAAATACTATAAAATGACAGACATATTCAATTAAAAAAATCTGTGTTTATTTTTTATCAAAATGTCACAAATAGTCGTAGAAAAAATAAAAACTGATACACATTTTTTCACATATTTTGCTAATATGGATGAATCATAATCTATTGCAATAAGGGCTATTTTATTGTTGGTGCCTGCTTTGATTTATTGTACAAAGATTTCGATGAAACCACAGTCCGCGCTCGGCCGCCGTCGTGAGTGGACACTGTATCGCCTGTTTGCAGCGGCTCATTCTGAAAAGATCGCTGTACATACATAAAATATTAGAAAAAAACAAATTGGGAAACATAGTAGGTACTTGACAAATGATAAAATTATTATTTTTATACTCACAGTTTTTTATTTAGCTAAAAATAAGTAGGATATATAAACTTACCTCTGGACTTGATAGAGTGACCTGAAGGTAACTACTACTGCAATTCCTGGACGAGTGGAACTAGGTGTGCCGAGTTTGGGCTCGTTTTGTTGGTTATGATGAGACCTTACCTCCGGACTTGATGGTGTGACCTGAAGGTGTACTTTCGTGACCGCTATTTGAACTTCTTGCAGAGTAAAACTAGGTGTGCCGAGTTTGGGCTTATTTTGTTAGTTATGATGAGACCTTACCACCGGACTCGATTGAGTGACCTGAAGGTGTAATCAGGTGGTTACAAGTGGAACTCCTAGACTAGTCGACTACCTAACCTAGACCTAACTACTTGTTCAGAAATTCCAGCAGTAGTTACTGAAATACCCCTCCAGGTCACTCCATCAAGTCTGGTGGTAAGGTCTCATCATAACTAACAAAACGAACCCAAACTCGGCACACCTAATTCTACAACTCTAGGAGTTCCACTTGTAATCACCGAATTACACCTTCAGGTCACTCCATCAAGTCCGGTGGTAAGGTCTCATCATAACCTACAAAACGAACCCAAACTCGGCACACCTAGTTCTACTAGTCTAGTAGTTCCAGTTGTAATCACTGAATTACATCTTCAGGTCACTCCATCAAGACCAGTGGTAAGGTCTCATTGTAACTAACAAAACGAACCCAAACTCGGCACACCTAGTTCTACTAGTCTAGGAGTTCCACTTGTAATCACCGAATCACACCTTCAGGTCACTCCATCAAGTCCGCAGGTAGGTAAGGTCTTATTATAACTGACAAAACCAGTTCAAAGTCCAGAGCTAACATCCCACTACCAGTAGAGGGCTTCCAGTGCCAAGCAGTCTCTGGAGCAGGTATTCGTATTTCGTATCTATGTATATTTCTGAGGTATAAGAAATAAAAAACAAATTCAATCTTTCAAATTATTAAAACAATTTCATTTGACTACGATTCTCACAGCCAACCGTGCGTACACTTGTGTGTGTGACTTTTGTCAATGTAGTAGTGCGATTCTATACCTATCAATTTTGTAAACGCGTCCTTAATTCCGAATGCCCACAGAGACGCTGCGACATATACACTATAAAAGCGTAAGCTTGTCCACTCGCTGAGTACAGCTGCCATATGTGCCGCAGAGTGCCACTTAGAAGCTAACTCTGAACTACTATTGATTATTATTAATATTTTTAACTTAATAGTAAGACCGTTATTTTATAGATTTTATAATATGATATTTTAGTAATTTTTAGGGTTCCGTAGTCAACTAGGAACCCTTATAGTTTCGCCATGTCTGTCTGTCCGTCTGTCCGTCCTCGCTTAATCTCTGTGACCGTTAGCACTAGAAAGCTGAAATTTGGTACCAATATGTGTATCAATCACGCCGACAAAGTGGTAAAATAAAAATTGGAAAAAAATGTTTTATTAGGGTAGCCCCCCTATATGTAAAGTGGGAAGTGATTTTTTTTTTTTTTTAATTTCAACCCTAACGTGTGATATATTGTTGGAAAGGTATTTAAAAATGAATAGGGGTTTACTGAAATCATTTTTTGATAATGTCAATAATTTCGGAAATAATCGCTCCAAAAGTAAAAAACAATGTGTCCCCCCCCCCCCTCTAACTTTTGAACCATAGGTTTAGAAAATATGAAAAAATCTGAAAGGTAGAACTTTATAAGGACTTTCTAGGAAAATTATTTTGAACCTGGATGGAAACAGTTTTTGTACAAAAAAGACAAAAAGTTGTACAAAATAATTTCTGGACTAAGTTTGTAGTATAATCGTTTAAGCAGGCATTTTTTAAACTTCGTTTACATATTTTATTATCCTGAACGTATCTTTTTTTAAACAAAAAAAGAATCATTAAAATCGGTTCTCGCAATCCAAAATTACCACCGAAAACTTCTATGTATTAATTAGTAACCCAATTCCCCGAGAGATGGCGCTGTAGGTACTTATTACATTGGCTCGGGTATTATCGAATTGTTCGGTTGGTCTCTCTTTGGCATCGCCTGTCGCGGAGCGTGCAATGTTGCACGCTCCATGTTCGCGCACGTACCCACTACCGGGAGCAGTTGCAGGAGCGCGGAGCGCTGCTGGAGCGCGAACATAATAGATACCCACCTTTAAACTCATAAGTGGGAACACTTATTGTGACGACACGCTCTTGGCCGGTTTTTTGAAGCTTACGTTTGACTTCGATTCTTTAATGTCTTTAGGCAGTTTATTATATAATTGTGCTCCTTCAAACACTAGGTTTCTTTTACCATAACTAATTCTTGGTGTCATGTTCAATGTCCATGTCACACCTATGCCGGTAGTTGTTGGGAGCACTATGCTCGAAGTTGTTGACGAGTACGTTTACCTGGGACAAATAGTCCGACTAGGTAAGTCCAACTTCGACCGGGAGGTCAATCGACGGATTCAACTCGGCTGGGCAGCGTTCGGGAAATTACGACACATCTTCGCGTCAGGTATACCTCAATCTCTGAAAACTAAAGTGTACAACCAGTGCGTGTTGCCAGTGATGACTTACGGATCAGAGACGTGGTCCTTCACTGCTGGCCGTATGAGGACGCTCAAGGTCGCTCAGCGAGCTATGGAGAGGGCTATGCTCGGAGTTTCTCTGCGTGATAGACTCAGAAATGAGGATATCCGCAGTAAAACCAGAGTGACCGACATAGTCCAACGGATTAGTAAGCTGAAGTGGCAATGGGCCGGCCATATAGCTCGAAGAACCGATAACCGATGGGGAAGAAAGGTTCTCGAGTGGCAGCCTCGTACTGGTAGGCGTAGTGTGGGGCGACCCCCCACTAGATGGAGTGACGACCTGGTAAGAACTGCAGGAAGTCGATGGATGCAGGTGGCTCAGGACCGTGCTTTGTGGCGTTACTTGGGGGAGGCCTATAGTCAGCAGTGGACTTGTGAAGGGCTGTAATGATGATGATGATGATGAATTCTTGGTGCACGTAAAATGAGATCATTTGCATTTCTTAGCTGAATTTTTTGAATTAGTCTATTTTTAGTGATGCTTAAATAAGTGTGGATATCTTTATTTCTTATTTTACGAATCAGAATGCATGTATGATAAACGTACTTTGGTTGAGAGAGAGGGAGAAGTGACTTAAATGTTAGTGACGTATTAATAATCAGTTTGAAGTTGCTGGTCGAAGAAAACACTACTCTCTAACACGAGTTGCTGTAACAAGAGTTGCTGCTGCGTCTTCACATGGAGATACTTGTCTGCGTTATGTCTTATAATACGATACTGCATTTCTTGTTGAAATGTTACCTAGATGTGGAGGTTTCGGGAGCTGTAAAGGGTAATTAAAGGCTCTTCAGAGACAAGAAGTACCAACAGAGAGACTATTGGTAACATATGTTTAATTGTCTTTCATTTAGTTGTATACGCACGATGATGAGAGCCTGTTTCTATCCGAGCACAATATTGACGTCTTCATGTCTATGGCTACTTCACCATTTACCGTCAGGTGGGAGAGTAGTCAAATTCATTCTCGTAATAAGTAAAAAAGCGTCGTGAAACTAAATTACATTGTCTTGTAATTTGATTAGGTCGTCTTTTAAATTAGTACTTACCTTAATATCAAATAATGAAAAAAAATATTACAGGGTTCGTAATAAATAAAAAGCCGCTATATTTTTTATAAAACTTTTTAGTTTAACATTAGGCTAGGGTTTACAAGGTGTATATTTTACAAACATATATATATATGGATATCATACTACAATAATGGTTAATACATAATGTTTTTTTGTAATTTAAATGAATAATTTAATACCAAATAATTCATATCAAGTTTTGTTTCTCAATTATTGCATACCCGATATGGGTAAACCGTGTAACATTTAATTGCAACGTCACCCGCAAATTGTACATACACAGTTCACTAGCAATAAATATTCTGATTCTGATTCAGGCTTAACAATATCATTGTAAATGTAATAAATGTATAGCTCGTGATACACATGCCTGTATCTGGTACGCCAGTTTCTATATAAGTTTCGTAACATGTCAGTGACATCACAATTGAAGAATACAAAATGAATATTTGTAAAGAATTAAATAGTGTTAAGAATTAAGATAGAAATATTACAAAAATACACTAAAGTGAGAGTAGAACTAGGGATTCCCACATAAGCAGTATAAGGTGCAGCCGGTGACTGTCTCATTGGTTTAGTGATCGTAAGCGCAGCTGCAGATCGTGTGGGCCCGGGTCAGACCAAAATATGTTATACGGTTTTTCTGTCCAGAAAATCTCAGTTACAGACAGAGACTGGAGACAGGATGTTAGGCACGCAAAGCCATTCGTACTGCGCTTCATCTTCCTCCGGTCGTTTCAGATTTCTATTCCATTGGACTGGGAGAAGGACAAAGATTTGTCCCCCTATATATAATCTTGTCCTCAGCAGATGGCTAAACTTCGTTAATTTTTGTGACCGTGATCGAAGTCCGGTCTGAAGATCATTATCATTATAAGATGCATTTTACAAGTCTTAATCCAGCAGAGGAGTCTTAATTTTATCCGTTGTCGTAATTATTTTACTAGGTAAATATAAAGGAGGTAACGGTGTAGTAGCGGTGTTAAAATATTCACTACCCCGTATCGTCCAGTGAGGTGAATTTTATTACGAAACAACGCGGTAATATTAATACGGAAACTAGATATCAAGAAGTTATAGACGAAAAACGAAACAATTTAGGTATATGAGAAATTGTATTAGTAGAAGTTGAACTCAACAAGTAGTAAAATTAAAAAAATGTACAACCAACTTCTATAGAAATAAAATGAGAACATCATCAATGTATTTAAAGTCAGTTAAATAACCATTATTAAAGATAACTCAAAAATTACTGATAAAATCTTGATCAAATTTTTACGGGACCACACAAGAAGCACCAGTTTTCAAACAAAAAATAATCATCAAAATTGATTCACTCAGGAAATAGTTCCGAGGTAACGCACATTAAAAAAACATAGAGTCGAACTAAATACCTCCTCCTTTTTGAAGTCGGTTAAAAGTATCTGGCATGCCTTTGTGCGGTCAACAATCATGTATATTACGGGCTTTTTTAGTAAGGTATTGCTTAATTAAATATGAGATCCTTATAGTTCGATAGTAAGTAATAGTTGGAGACGCGGCAGTTGGTGGAAGTCCGTACCACAGTAGTGCGGTCGGCACGTTCAAAGTTCGCTTTCACAATCTCGTAGTACCGGCCGTCACTGAAAAGGTTTTTTAAATTAATTGACCCATTCTTAGAAAAACATAAGTGTCTAACCTTAAACTAAATAAAAAAAACCAACTTTATAAAACTAAAAATAATAACACTTCGGAAAGTGTTTTTTTCCAAATAACTTAAAAACTTTCCGTGAAATATTTTTTTTTGCTAGCTTTTCCGGTAAGCTGAAAAAATTGCGTCAAATGCGGTGAATCACATCAGAATCGGTTCATTTGATCGTCAAATATTCAATTTTGAAAAAAAGTGTTGTTTTCCAAAATTATGACGTTTTTGAGCTTATAATAAGTGTAATTTGAAGTGCTTTGATATTGAAATTAGCGAGTAGTTGGCCTGCAGGATCAAGCTAATTTTTTTAATAGTAAGTAAAACCCGTCTTTATAGAAGTAAAAATACTTTTTTTATAGCATAAGGGTGAAAAAGAGCACACTGTTCACCTGATGGTAAGTGGAAGCTCTGGCTCATAGACATCTACATTTAACCTCGCTTAAGAATGAAAATGCAGATACGTTCTCACCCTTAAGGACTAAGATGGAATGCCTCGATTCCAGTAAAACGGGTCTCCGGTTCTCTACACTCACCATACGAAACACAGCAGCATTAGGCTGCTCTTTTACGCTGGTATTCTGTGGAAGCGTGGTCTTTCCCCGGTCGAGCCGACCCATTCATGCTACAACCATAATAAATCTAGTGTGGCTCTACCACGTAAAATACTCACTATAATTTCACATTCTAAAGTCGGTGCTAAGGCAAAATGTATAGAATAATTAAAGCTGCAATATCCGCTACCCCATATCATACCGTGGGTGTCGTAAAATGCGACGGAGGAAAATAAATCAGGAGATGAGCAACAGTGTCTTCCTAATAACAATCAAAAATAAAAAAAACAGCCGCTGCCAAGCGTGGCAACTGTGGTAAATTACACCCCCCCCCCCTTTGAGGCTCCCTATGGGGGAGGTTTATATTCAACAGTGAACTATCAGCTGTAACGATATCGATAACAATTGCAATGTCGTAAACTTATTGCCCATTACGCCACCTATAGAATACTATAATACTATATAATATTTGACGGCTCCGTGGCGCAATGACTTACAGCGCTAAGGGCCGCGGGTTCGAATCCCGCACCGAACAAGTATTTGTGTGGCGCACAAGTAATTGTTCCGGGTCTGGATGTTTGTCCTAGTGAAATTTATGTTTGTAAACTGCCCCCACGATACAGGAGAAAATCCTAATGTGGAGGTCACGTTTTTAAAACAAAAAAAAATACACTAAGTAATTATAGTATTCTATGATGCCACCCTTATAGATGACATTTTTTCTTCAAATTTATATGGGACCACCCCTAAAGAATAACCTATTTATTAAAACAAAAGTCATCAAAATTGGTTCACAATTTACGAAGATATCTCGTAACGTAATTACATAAAAAAGTGAAAAAAATAATCGAATTGTAAGCCTCTTCCTTTTTTAAAGTCGGCTAAAAAGGGTTGGTGATGATGAACCGATCAACTTTTCTAAAATATTCACCATACTGATATATAATCTGCCTGACTTATGATGAAGTCCAAGCGGAGTAATTTGTTGTATGTTTTTTTTATAGCATTGGGTGACAAACGAGCACACAGTCCACCCGATGGTAAGTGAATGCTGTGGCCCATAATCATCCACATTTATTCATCCTTAATTAAGAATCAAAATGCAAATGCGTTGTCACCCGTGAGGACTAAGATGGAATGCCTTGTTTCCAGTAAAAAGGGTCTCCGGTTCTCTACACTCAGCATATGAAACACAACAGCATTTCACTGCTATTTTACGATGGTATTCTTTGAGAGCGTGGTCCTGCCCCGGTCGAACCGACCCATTCATGCTACAAATATAATAGGTATAACTGCAGCGTGGCTCTACCATAATGTGCAACCCCCATGGGCGTAATGAGGTGGATTGGGGACGCACATCACATATTTATGTGCCCGTTACCGAGATCTTCCAAGTGATTTTCGTTTTATAATTAGGCGAGCTTGCTTCCCTTTTCACTGATAACAAGGCATTTGGGCTTGGTCTTGAGGGTTGACAAGCATTTCTTAATATTTATAATATCACCAAAAGTTAGAAGTATATGTCAGACGGATCATAACACTTCATTTACCACCAGGCTGCTGTAAAAACACTTACTGTGAAATTTAAGACGAGTTTCTTAGGTCTCGAGCTACCGCGGCTTATTGGTAGGTATTGAAATAAATCTTCATATTCAACATTTTTTGCCGTGAGATGTAAGTGAATTTATTACATTGAATATAAATATTTTACTAAGCTTTATTTTTTTTAAAACACTTCGGTTGCTTTGCAGCACATAGTTACAGGAGAATTGAGGTGTTTTATTAAATGTGTAGTGTTCACATAAATATAAGAAATCAATAAGAATAAATCATGCCATTTCATCCCACGGGTGTCGTTAATACCGGTGTGGGAAATCATTGTGACTTCCAGAAGATGGCAGCGTTACAGACGCACACGTCTGATACTGCTATCGAGTTTCTGCACTAATCTCTGCACTGAAGTGTGTCGATTATGGCAAATCTTTACAACAGAAGAGGCCTATGCCCAGCCGTGGACTTCTATGGGCTGATGATTTTTTTATCAGCCATAGTTAGTTTTTTTTTAATTTAATAAAACCTACCTCAACACAAGACATTTCAGTTTGAGACACTTCACACGAAGCACATCGATGGCCTTTTGACTTTTGTCACTGAACCGTAGATTTTCCGGGTCCCAGCGTAACTCCAGCCGTTCTAAGTTGGGGCAGCTGTTAGCTATGCCATCCATCAACTGAAAAGCCGTAGTTTTTTGCGTTCAAATAGCTGCTATATATTTATTTACACATTACTGTTTACAGCGCCTTAACAATAATATACAAAATGTCACAAAATCCCTGAGGTTACCGTTAAGTGCGTTATCAAAATCTTTTAAACCTATAGAATAATTTTACTTCAGATAATTTGACCATATACTAAATAATCAAATAAAATTTAAAAAATAAATTATTTACAAATTGTATGTTGATTTGTTAACTCTGGCCAGAGTAAGAATATTCTTAAGACCCTACTTTACCGATGTTTATTGTGAACACTAAAATCCTTTCAATAACGCCCAAAATAAATTCACTGTCAACTGTCACAATAAATGCCATGCCTGTTCATCACCATCATCATCATCATTACAGCCCTTCACAAGTCCACTGCTGAACATAGGCCTCTCCCAAGTAATGCCACAAAGCACGGTCCTGAGCCACCTGCATCCATCGACTTCCTGCATATCTTACCAGGTCGTCACTCCATCAAGTGGGGGGTCGCCCTACACTACGCCTACCGGTACGAGGCTGCCACTCGAGAACCTTTCTTCCCCATCGGTTATCGTTTCTTCGAGCTATATGGCCGGCCCATTGCCACTTCAGCTTACTAATCCGTTGGGCTATGTCGGTCACTCTGGTTCTACTTCGGATATGCTCATTTCTCAGTTTATCACGCAGAGAAAGTCCGAGCATAGCTCTCTCCATAGCTCGCTGAGCGACCTTGAGCGTCCTCATACGGCCAGCAGTGAAGGACCACGTCTCAGATCCGTAAGTCATGCCTATTCACATACAGATATATTTTAAACATTTAAATACGTAAACTAATTACAGGCTCTGAGGCATTCTATCTTAGTCCTCTGAGGTGACAACGCATATCTGCAGCCTCTTTGTTAGTAGTTGGTACCAACTACTAAATTACCAACAGGTAAGCTGTATGACCGTATGTCACGTCAATTGTATGAAAAAATAAATATAATACTCACCTGATCAACGTGAATATTTACACCGAGTCTCTCCTGGGTGCCCATTATGAGAATTCTGCAAGAAGAAATACAAAAGTATTGATTTAAAAAGTTAATGCAATGTTATACTCGTCGCAAAATAAACGTTTTTACTAGTAAAATGTCCACTGCTGGACATCTTTCTAAAAAGGTATGTGAAAAGTTTTTTATTACGGCTACGCTTGTGATGTATCTCAGGTCTGTGCCTTCCGTTTGTCCTTTCGGAGATTACCCACCGTTATCCTTTCATGTATACTTGCCAAATTTACCACTAGAGGGCTTCGTCTCCCCTTACGGCGATGACGGCTAGCGCAAACGGATCACGGTCGCATTTCCCAGTAGTCAGTACCATCTCAGTTTCTCAGTACGCTGTGGTTATCTGAGTAGTGTGTACATATATAAAGTTGTGTAACGTTTCAAAAAGTGTTTAATTAATTGTTACAATAAGTTGGTAACAGAATATTAAAGAAAAGGTAAGAACGATAATGTTTTATGTTTCAGTTTACGCTAGGACGCTTTATACATTTATGTCGTCGAGAGGCGTTAGTTTCGCCTCGCCAGCCGCAGCGGCAGCCGTAAAGGCTCGTGCGACGCAGCCGTCAAAGCTCGTCTGGCAAAGAAAGGCAGCTCCCACGGGACTCCTTATGGGGATTATCAGCCAAGGCGAGGCGATAGCAGCCGCAGCCGTAGTTGAGACGCACCGGCAGCCGAGGCGTAACAGCAGCCGAAGCGCAGCCGAGGTGTCCCTTCAGCCGAGAAGCAGCAACAGCTCGCTTTACTTTATATATTTTATAATATAAAGAATAATTCGATTATAATAATGGTGACAAATGAGCACACAATCCACCTGAAACTGATGGTAGGTGGATGCTGTAGCCCATGGACATCTACATTTATACTCCATTAATAAAAAAAGAATAAAAACGCAGATGCGTTGTCGCCCCTGAGAACTAAGATGGAATGCCTCGTTTCCAGTAAAATAGCGTCTCCAGATCTTTACACTCATCATATAAAACACAGCATTATTAAGCTGTTATTTTATGCTGGTATTCTCTGAGAACGAGGTCCTTCCCACGTCGAGCCGACTTATTCGTGTTACAACCGTTTAGAATTAATTTTTGCGCGGCGCAAAATGTTCGGCAAGATGTCCGAATACTCGTATCTTAGCCTCAATACAGGCGCAAGTATGAATAAAATGCTCGCAGACATTCTATCTCATGTTGGGAATGTTTCAGATGATTGGACAACCAAGCTGGATAACAATGGAGGAATTGTCGGAGACACGGCAGAGGATGACAGAATCTTAGACCGAATAAAGCTGTTGGCGCTGGAATATTACCAGTTAGCTGGCTAAACTAGAAGACGTTGGATCTTTCTAAAGAAGCTCTGTTTGGGAATGAGCTGAACGTGGACCCACATATATTAAATAAACTGCGTTTTGCCTTGCCAACAGTAGGTTTGGCTCAAGCTTTTAATCCACTGGCTGTGGATTTACCCTAGAAACAATATCGTGATCTTAAGGTAGCCATGTTGAACTGGCCTTTTGTAGGACACTCATCATGAGCCTTCCGAGCTTACTCATTAAAACTAACGATTTGGTTGGGCAGGCGAAGATTGTTCTGCATGCGATTGAAACAGTTAAACCGTTAAGAGTTCCGGGTTTAGAAATACCAAGTATCAATTCAGGTAATAAGTGTCCTGTAGCAAAGAAATCCAAAGTAGCTGTACTGCAAGATGAGACAAAACATATGTTTGAAATCGTCTTGAGTAAGATCTAAGATTGAGCAGCAGAGTAAGAGAAAGGGGGGAAGAAAATCAAGTGAAGACGGGTAACACTCAGGTAGTAAGTCAGAGTGCTCTAGAACAGGACTTCGCCAGTGATGGAAGACTTACCGAAGGAACCGGTGAGTAGCCTTGAACCTTTGTCGTTTGCACCTCAGGTAAAAAAAATGAGCCTTCAATCCCTCCTCCATCAACAGATACTCGTATCAAGGCGCAAGGAATTTCCTGCCAGAAATTTGGTTCCTTAGGCTAGAACAGGATCAGCTACAAGGAGGTCCAGAAGAAGTTTCACGCGTCATCAGTTTTCGACTCGCTGAAGGTTAACACGCAGTTGGTTTTTGATTGCAATTTCATTACCAAGAAGAAGTGAAGGAAACGGAAGGAAACCTGCATGTCTGTGAAATTAAAAAATAATTATTCGGAGACATGAGGAGACGGCCAATGCGTATTGCTGCAGCGTGAGCCCAACGAGTAAATAATCACTACGTTTTACATAACGGTGATAGAAGACGTGCTAACACGATGTCCTAGTGTACTTTTAAATCATTGTACAATGGTTTGGTGACGCATTACACTAACAAGAGTCCGTGTGGAGTAGTGTGGTGACAAGTGGTCCTAATTACTCGCAAGTCATAGTACTATGTTTTTGTGACACGCTGTTCTAATGTGAGCCAGTGTTCATGTGTAGTAATACGTTATCGTAGAGTCAGTGTACAGTGGTGTGGTGACACATTGTCCTAATGCGAGTCAGTCTGTAGTAGTGTGGTGACACGTAATCCTAATGTGAGTCAGTGTGCATATAGTGTAGTAATAGGTCATTATAGATAGAATCAGTGAGCAATAGTGTGGTGATATGTTGTCCTAATGTAAGTCAGTGTGTTGTAGTGTGGGTAATACGTTGTCCCAGCTTTAGTGTGCAGAGATGTTTAGTTGTGTAGTGACCTGGCGTTGGTGAGCAGATGCAGCACGCTCTGCCACAGCTGGTCGGTGATGTGCGGCATGCCGCTCAGCACCAGCCCCCACAGCTGGCCGCCGTGCCGCGACAGGAACCGCAACAGCGCCTCATCCGAGATGTTGTCCGACGAATCCACGTCCAGTGCCACCAAGCTCCTGCGTCAAATTCATTATGAACGCCACTCATAATCTTTTTTATAGAAAGTTTTTACGCGGTACAGCCATGCTGCAGCTATTTTATTGTAGCAGGAATGGGTAGACTCAACCGGGCTCATTACTACTTAAAATGTATACTAGGTAAATTTAAATGTACATAATTATGTAGTACCCGGTTGACCGAGCTTTGCTCGGTATTTTTCGCTCGGTTTTTTTTTTTTAATTCGTGTGGTTTGGAAATTATATTTAGATAAAAATTACATACTGATGAAATACGAATAATATTTTTTGATCGTAGCGACATATTAGAAAAAAACTGAACTGGTTATTTTAATAAAAAATCATGAGTGCAATTAGTTTAATTTAAATTTTCGTGTTTTTAAAACATACTAAAAAAAGGGCACGAAAAAATAGATTTTCTCAAAAAAGAAAGGAACTTGAAAAAAAAAATTAAAAAAAGTCGGTCGGTCGGTCTGGGCTCGAACCATGGTATTACGATTTTGTGACCGCCCGATATACCAATTAAGCTATTTTTAATCATTAATAAACTGTCAAAATTTACCTTCTTATTCTAACGATATTGTAGCAGTTTTTCATTGCCTAAAAACACGGACAAAAAGACATTTTCTAAAAATAAATCCTAGCTAGATCGATTTATTGCCCCCCAAACTCCCTGCACACAAAATTTTATGAAAATCGTTGGAGCCTTTCCGAGATTCACATTATATATATATATATATATATATATATATATATATATATATATATATATATATATATATATATATATATATATATATATACAAGAAATTGCTCGTTTAAAGGTATAGGATATATCTTTCTTGTTAGTCTGAGTTTTGTGTCAAACTAACAGACGTGTCATCTCGCAAGCGCTCGCTGTAATTACTTTACATGAGCAACACTTGCATTTTTCTTTTCACATTGCACATTTTTCTACTTTTACTGTGTCTATAAATGCTGTATTTTCAGTACTATAAATAAAAGATATATTTTTTTTTCAGAATAAGGGTTACTAACGAGCACACGTAGATGGGTTATGTGGCCCATAAAAATCTACATTTATCCTCGATTAAAAATCAAAATGCAGATCCGTTTTATCCGGCTAAAATGAAATGCCTCGTTTCCAAAATGGTGTCTGATTCTCTACACTTACCGTATGAAACACAGCAGCTTTAACTACAATTTTACACCGATATTCTGTGAGATTGTGCCCCGGTCTAGCCGATTTCGTGTTACAATCATAAGTCTCTACTACGTAAAAACGTTTATTACTACGATCAGTCCGATAAGGAATGAACGAATCTTCCCCACATTGGGGAGCATCCCCATGTCCAGCAGTGATATTTTACTCATGAGCAAATGAAGAAGAAAATTTTACACTTTACTAGCGATACGCCCCGGCTTCGCACAAATGATTTGGCATTTGCCATCAACACACACACGCACACACGCACGCACACACGCACGCACGCACGCACGCACGCGCACGCGCGCGCCCATACACACCTGTTTTACTCAAAATCTCTCTCTCTCTGATTGGTTAAGACAAATATCTCTGAAAATAGCTCACCTGGCTGTCCCAGCTTCTATCCAAGCCTTCAGTACTGAGTCGTTGAAACCATTGATCTGTCCGGCACTGAGGAACCTCAGGTTCGGTATCCTGCTTAGCATGTCGATCAGGCACTCGGTGGATAGATCTGTGGCCGTTACATCCAACTCCTGGATTGAGGACTTCTCCCACTCCACTTGCATCACGTGCTCCGATTGAAGACCTGAACCATTGTTGCGTTAAAAAAATTTCCTTTTATTTGTTTACTTATTTCTAACTGACTAACTTCATTTACAGTTGACCTGATGAAAAGTGGCTACTGCTGTCTGGAGACCTGCAGCCAACTTCTAATAATGAAGTCTACAGATGCTGTATGACCTTCGCGACCTGTAATTATCCTGGCTCACTATAGAATCACTACTATTTCGGAGCACACAGTCTATCTGATGGTAAGTGGATGCTGTGGCCCATAAGACATTTATGTTTTGCCTTGATTAAAAATGAAAATGCAGATGCGTTGTAACCCTTGAGAACTAAGTTGGAATGCCTCGTTTCCAGTAAAAAGGGTATTCGGTTCTCTACACTCACCATACGAAATACAGCAGCATTAAGCTACTATTTCACGCTGGTATTCTGTGAGAGCGTGGTCCCTCCCCGGTCGAGCCGACCCATTCGTGCTACGACTATACTACTAATATAACTGCAGCATGGAGAACGATCCTGCGTATGTATGTATGTATTATCCTGCGCTGCCAGCTCACAACCTACGGTGGTGTAATTCAAAAATCTTTTTTACTAGAAATGAGGCATTCCGTCTTCATCATCAAAAACAGACGCGCAGTCGTCTCTGAGGATAATTACATCTGTATTTTAATTCTTAATCGAGGATAGATGTAGATATCTATAGGCCAAAGCAGCCACTTATCATGAGGTGGGGTGTCAGCTCGTTTATCACCCTTATACTCGTACTATAGAATAAAAACAAAACCTCAAACTGAGTGGAAATCGCAGCTTGCACTTATGAAAATCTAACAAAGAAAAAAAAATTAAATTAAATTAAAAAAAACTTAAGAAATCATAATCTCGTATTACGCTGTTTTTGCCTTTAAAACTGGAACGATTTTAATTTTACTAGAATAATATGTAAGGTCTAAGGCTTACTTACTTACTTACTTACTTATCGTCACGCACAATCCCTAACGGGGTAGCCAGAGAGAACAGATCGCCAAGTGTCACGATCCTTACATACCTCTTTCGCTTCTTTCAGGTTCATTAACTTCTTCATACATGCACGTCTAGGTATCCGAGTACTTTTGACCCTCCCCTCTTCGAGCAATTTGCTCACATGGTCTTCGAAAGTTAGTCTCGGTCTACCTCGACACCTTTTAATATTTACTTTCGCTCTATATATTTTCTTCACCATTCGGTCTTCACTCATTCGTTCAACGTGCCCAAACCATTGGAGTACGCCCCTATCAATTTTTGTGATAAGGTCATCTTTCAATCCTGCCATATTGCGAATCTCTTCGTTTCGCTTTCGGTCGGCTATGGTAACGCCACACATTTTACGAAGAGATCGCATCTCCACTGCATTCAACTTGCTTTTATGCTTCTTCTGGCATACCCAGGTTTCGCTGCCATATAACAAAGTCGGTACCAAAACTGCGTTATGTATTGCAAGGCGTGCACTCTTCACCACGCCTTGCCTTTTGACTAATGCATTCAGGGCACCATTGACTTTGTTTCCGGCAGCGGCAGGTCTAAGGCTATATCTGTTTATTTTTCTTTTATTTTTTATATTTGTTAAATTCGTTTGCGTTAATATGTACGATATTGGCGTAATAAATTTGCAATTTTTTGTTGTTTTTTTGCAAATTTGCAATTTAGTTACTCAAAATGGCCTGAAGCTTTTATGATGTCAAATATTACAGCATGTAAAACAATTTCAATCTTTAAAGATTTATATTCTAGATTTGGTTACCCGCTCCATTTGGTGGTGGATAATGTTACAACTTGGACAAACAACGAGTTTAAAGAATTTTGCAATGTGACAGGTGTTAGGATAAGTTACACACCACCTTACTATCCGGCAACAAATGGGGCGGCAGAAAGATTTGTTCAAACTTTTAAAAGCCATGTAAAAAAAATTTTAGAAAGTGGTCATAATTTAGAGTATGCCATAAATTTATTTCTTTTCGACTACCGAACAAGTATTAATAGAATCACCGGTGTTAGCCCTGCAAAGTTATTACTTCGTCGTGAACTGAGATCTAGGTTCTCACTTTTAAGACCACCACCAATTAGTGCACGATTACAAATGCTTGATGAAAAATTAAAAAAATGTAGTCGAGGAAGCAGGTTGGTAATATTTAGTGTGGGGGAAAAGGTGATGGTAAGGGACTATAGAAATAAGGCAAAAAAATGTATTTGTGGGGAAGTAAAGCATTAACACCGGGGGTGACATATATGATTGAAGTTCAGGGGAGACTTGTAAAACGTCATGTGAATCAAATGTTGAAGTGTGCAGTAACAGTAGAAGGTGAATAGTCATGTAATATTTATAAATTATTTGTATAAATAGCCTTTACTTTTGTTTAAAATAAAAATAAGATAAATATGTCCTAATTTTATAACATTGTGGGTGGGTAAGAGTGTGGTAACACATAATGGGAAATTTTACAAAGGTGGTGTGGGCAACACTCTCTCTCTCTTGCTCTCTGGACAAGTTAAGCGAATGTAAGTGTGTTCTAATGAAATTCGTGAATTAATTAATTTCGCGTTTCAATGAACATATAAAATTATTATTATAACCTAGTAATATAAATAACTAGAAAAATCAAATACAACAGTTTATTTATGAAAGTTAGTTTTTAAAAATAATTAATTATTATTTGAAAAAAAAACGTAGAAACATGGTAGTAGATATATGGGTTGTATCGTAAAAAATATTTGCTCCGTCATAATCCAGGGAGAAAACAAAGGAATACGTTTTATATGTACAGAAAGCCGACCGGATATTCTCATAAGATTTAATATAATTAGATTCAAGCTATTTTAGTATAAGTTTGATTTATTACATGAATGACACTTTGTCCGATGACGTCACAGCGACGTGTTTGTACAGTGTACAAAAAAAATTTCAAGTGCGAAAAGCGGAGTGCGTTGTCTTACGTCGTAAGGTAATCTAACGAGACTAAAGAATTAACGAAAATATTATCATAATTAATAGAATCAGGCGTTACTTTGGGGAAATCCATTATATTAAAGACGTGAAAAGTAATTAACTGAGACCATTGCAGTCTACTTCACGTGAGCATGCCTCGTTTGAAGGCGAAACACGTGTCATACTATCGACCACTGTGAGTCTTTCATGGTGCAGTGGTGTTGAGATATGTACGCAAATAGATGACACAGCATTTTATTTTAATTTTTTACATCGTAATATCTTCGTCGCTCGCTGTTTTAACTTGGACGTACTCGGGGAGTCGCAATTCACACGAGTCTTATGTTACACACACGTAATAACTTTTTAATAACTCTTTAATTACTTACTGCAACCATTCATTAGCAAGCATGTGAGTCTTCGGGACCTTTGGAATAGCGTCTTCATGGTGGAGCCCGTCACTTTGTTGCAGTAGTTCACCGCCAAACACTCCAGCTGGATAAAAGAGAAGTATTCCGATGTTAGGGCTTTATTCCTTTTAATTAAAAGAGTACAAAAGTAGAGTTACAGCCTATATAGCTGTAACATAGCTGGGAACGGACCTCCTCCCATTTCTGAGAGGTTTAATAAACAAACTTATAATAATTTTCCCCAGATTAATTTTCGGTCACGGCTGCCAGTCTCAGTGGATGCTAGCATCTGCGCAGGACAAGATCATAGTGCACGTGTGTGTGCGCATACACTGGTACACTCTCCATTCCCTCATCTTCATGGTATCTACGATGGGACGGTAGTCTTACACACGCGGAGACAGGCCAGGCGCAGTACCAAAGGCTATACGTGATTTCCGTGGCACCGTGATGAAGAACACCATCAAATATCTGATTCCGGGCCACTATTAAGAATTTCTTGACAGTAGTTTTATACGTGGTAGAGCCATGCTGCAGTTATATTAGAAATATAGTTGTGGCACGAATGGGTCGGCTCGACCGGGGAGGGACCACGCTCTCACAGAATACCAGCGTGAAATAGTAGCTTAATGCTGCTGTATTTCGTATGGTGAGTGTAGAGAACCGGAGACCCTTTTACTGGAAACGAGGCATTCCATCTTAGTCCTCACGGGTGACAACGCATCTGCATTTTGATTCGTAATCGAGGATAGATGTGGATGTCTATGGGCCACAGCAACCACTTACCATCAGGTGGACTGTGTGCTCGTTTGTCACCCTATCCTATAAAAAAAAAGAAAAAAAAAAAAGTAAAACCCAATAACCGATTTTGACCCGAGGCGGGATTTGAACCCGGGGCCATATAATCAGCAGTCGCTTACTGGTCTAGAGTATCGGAGCTGTCTTACTCATATAATAACAACTCCACACAAGCCATTGCAGAAAATTGGAAGAAATTTACTTCATGAAGAAGCCCATGTCCCGAAGTAAACTGCAAACGAGGTTACGATTGTGCGGACGGAAATAAATTTTGTTCTCAATTTATACGACACGAAAACAACATGCACATACAAATACGATTCAACAAAAATAAATGAACATACAAATGCAATTAATATAGACAGACACCCTTAGAGTATAAAAAAGCAAGCTATGCTTATAAATACTTTAAGCAGACATACTTTTAAAAACAGAAGAATCGGGGTCTAAATATGGATATACATAAAATATATAAAATATCCTGTCTGTACCGAAAAGACACATACGCGGGCGACACTGAAAGATTTTAGAACTGGCCACTTGTAAACGATATAACAAAACATAAGTTCAAATTTTTAAAATGGAACACTTTGCTAATATTATTGTGTAGGTATGTATTTTATTAATTTGTCACTTGATTACGATTTGGCGGCAAATTGAAAATTGTTAGTGTCACGTCAGCATGAATTTAACGCGAGAAAATTTTCATGTCATGGGAATGTGAATGGGAAGCTTATAAGCGAAAACAAGCAAATAAAATCACAAAACATCGCAGTGCACCTGGATACAGTTAGAGCTGAAAGCATCGATATGAGAGTCGTCGACGAAGTTGATCCCGTACAGGTTGATCACGCGCAAGTTTGGCGTCGCCGATTTGAGTTTGTGCACGTTTATCACCTCGTAGATCTCTTCCTCCTCTTCTTCTACCTTCTCATACGTACCTTTTAAGAGAAAGTCTAGTCTGTAAGTCTTGCAAGAAATAAAGATAAACTGTCACGCACATTTACAGCATTTTAAGTCCCTTTCCTAGAAAGATTCATTTGTTATGCATTTCTAGATAGGTTTGCCTATACACATGATGGGCATCTTGAAATAAATACTATGTTAAAGGTATATCAATAATTTCTATAGTGGATAGATATGAATGTTCTTACTCTTAGACTCTCAAAATTTAGCCAGGGAACTTGTAAGTGTAAATGTAAATGCGCATACAGACGAGCGGCACTTTGACTATAACTACGACAGATGTCACCGCAGACATCGCTACAGGTGCATATAAGGTAATCTATAGCCTCCACTGATCCTCTGTGCCACTACTTTAGCAGACTCATGTGCCACTACCACCGAGCAGCTTACACATTTTTACACAAATTTTAAATCGCCGGTGGTAAACTATTCTACAGAGAGGTCGTACGCGGAAGAAAACTGCTTGTGAAACGTACAGTGGTGGACCGCCAAGCATCCGGATGGTGTGGATGGTATCGGGACGTTTGCCGCGTAGTGCGTTCACGAAATTTGGCGACTGGGATTAATCCAAACAATTCCTCAGAGCACTACCCGTGGTATATGCGAAAGAAAATGCAGAGACCTTCAAGAAAAGAGCTTATTCTATTTTAAAGGCTGGCAACGCACCTACAATTCACTAGTAGTCACTATGAGGTGAGTTGTATGCTCGTTTGCCCCCTCTCCTATATAAAAAAACATATATCTATGTTTTCTATTTTCTTTAATTTTTAAACATGAATATTACTTACCTATTAAATGCAATATCTCCAATCCATTGATAAAGTTGTATATCTTTCTCATGAAACCCTCCATGAAGATAACTTCAGACAGACATATGCAGAGGTACCGCAACTTAGTGGGGAACGCCTGCATCTCTGAGAAATCGTGCAGTTGCATGGCTGGAATATTGCTATTGTTTTATATCAGGTAATAATTATAATATTTTAAATTTAAACAAATACATGTTTTTGTCTAATCTTATGTAATTTAAATATAATTAAATTCTTTAAATATAATTTAAATTCTAAAAATATTATAAAATTCTTGCTTGCAATTACGAAAAGGTTATAGGCATAGTAGGTACTATTAACTACACTAGGTGATATCCGTATCTTAACATTCATTTGAAAGTTATCCTAATTAAATAACATAACTCTTCCATATTAAATAAGAAGTATTTACTGGTTAACTCATAGCCTGAATTTAATTAAAATTGATTTCATTACATTCGAATGAAACAGCTCTTTCACTTAGTGGACGTACCTAAAATTATAGATTTTGAGGAAACTGCGATCTTTTTTTGTCGAGCCAAAATGTGTCAATTGTGTTCTGGCCAACATAATTCACTAAGAAACATATTTAACTTTCATAATGAATTAAAAAAATGTGGATACGATTCCACAGTTTTAATGACAATAAATTGCTTTTCTACGCACCTATAAAGCGTGAAAAATCTGCTTTTGGCGCCCACATCACCTTAACACAAACTTTGTTTAAACATTGAGGTTGTTTAACGAAGAATATTCATTAATTCATAACCATTTATCAAACTTCCACTGCTGAACTCGGGCCTCCCGAGGCGACCTGTGGCCTCATATGGAGGATATTTGACATAGTTACCAAGCTTAGCAAGCAGTTCGGTAAACGCAGTTTTTTATTTTACTATTTTGAATTTCCTTTCCCTCCGCCTCATCATACGATACCCACGGGATGAAAATAGGCTTATATATATATATATATATATATATATATATATATATATATATATATATATATATATATATATATATATATATATATATATATATGTCTTACAGTTTGAAGTTTTTATTTTTAAATAAATCGGTTTTGTGTATTGACGCTAAGAAAGAAAGATAGATAGACAGGACACTACGTATATTCAAGTAACGTCAAAACCACGCTTATTTGTAGAACATGCACACATATGCACAAAAATCATTTGCAACACAAACATGGTTTTATCTTTTTAGTTGCTATAACTATATACTAATTTATGCTATATACTCTATGGCTTTAGCTTCACTTGAAAGGTCATCGAGATACATAACTATATGTTTGAAATATAATTAAATATTTTCTTACCAGTACTAAAATCTAAAAGCATGTGAGTCAAATTAGGACATTTTGCAGCTAACTCGTGCAAAACTGTGTGTGTGATTAACTCAATAGGTAATTCAATGTAACGTAACGAAGGGCCGAATCTAATTGAAATCAGTGCCAAGAGAGATTCGAGCGAACCTGAAAAATAGAAATACCTATATTATATCATTTTTAATGGCATCCTTGGTCCATAAAACCCAGAAAAAAATGTTAAAGTAGGCTCTAATTAGCTACGTTTCTCCAAACCACCAAAATATTTTTAGGAAATAGTCCATGGAATTATTTTTAAAGCATACTAAATAATCTAAGTTCACATAAACCATTTTTGAATCCACAATGTGATTTTTTCCAATTAATTTGTTTCCAAGAGCGTGCTTGGTATAGCTATCTCATAATTTGCGTACCGACATGACATATAAATTAATAAATGCATCACTTTCAATTTGACGTTCCCTGAGTAGTCCGTGAGTTTCATCGACGACGGGCTTAGCCACGTCTCCAAAACTACAATTCGTTTTCAAGGATTCCTCTTGAGCTTACTGATTCGTTGGACAATGTCAGTTACTCTGGTTCTACTACAGGAATACTCGTTACGAACTTTCCATAAGTTGATGCGCGAACATGACCTTTTTCATACAGCCAGCAGTAAAGTACCACATCTCAGATCCATATGTCATCGGTAAGAAAATATTAATCATCATTATCATTACATCCCTTCACAAGTCCACTGCTGAACATAGGCCTCCCCCAAGTAATGCCACAAAGCACGGTCCTGAGCCGCCTGCATCCATCGACTTCCTGCATGTCTTACCAGGTTGTCACTCCATCTAGTGGGGGGGTCGCCCTACACTACGCCTACCGGTACGAGGCTGCCACTTGAGAACCTTTCTTCCCCATCGGTTATCGGTTCTTCGAGCCTATCACGCAGAGAAACTCTGAGCATAGCCCTCTTCATAGCTTGCTGAGCGACCTTGAGCGTCCTCATACGGCCAGCAGTGAAGGACCACGTCTCAGATCCTTATGTCATCACTAAGAAAATATTAATAATCACATTTAATAAAACTTACCAACATGTAACCCGGAAATCTCAGGACGCAAGCTGACGTGAGTCCAAAGTCGGGTGTCGTATGCTACCATCCTCCATCTCTTGCAGACTGTTGCCATACGACATATCTCACGATGGGTTAGATAAGAAAAAATATTTAGCAACACTTTGTCGGGCAGCTTCTCAATAGTCTGAAAGAAAATATTCAAAAGTTATTTTTAAACTTTGTAAAATTAGGTTGGCTTTTGGGGAACCACTCTCAGTGGTCGCAAAGTCATTAATTTCTATACTCCTATCACATTAAAACCCCTTTTATCAATACTCATTATTCATTACTATGCGTCACAGGAACATGGTATGATACGATAAGGCTGACATTTCCTAGTTGAATAAAAACTCTTTTTAATAAAAAGATAATAATAAAAAAAAGGTTTATGAAATTGACATCAGAATTTTCAGTTGTACCTTTGCTGTTTTAAGTAGCTTTAATGTAATGAACTACATAAGGAAGCGTTTCCAGCAGTCTATTACAACCTATAAAAGCCCACAACTTAACATATTTTTTATTAATTTGAGTTATCAGGAAGATGCTGCTGCCCGTCTCCTGCTTCAGGTTCCCTCTGTCACCTCTAACGACACTCTCGGGACGAAGAGGTAATGGATATTCCTAAACCGGTACACCGCTACACGGTTGTTATATTATTTTAAACTCTAAAAGGAAGCTTTTACGGTGTAGAATACAGCACGCCCGTATATTTTTTTTTTTAAATAAAGAAGGGTGACAATATTTTTTTTAAATAAATAAGGGTAACAAGCAAGCACACAGTCAACCTGATGGTAAGTGGATACTGTGGCCCATAGACATGTACATCTATCCTCAATTATGAATCAAAATAAAGATGCGTTGTCACCCTTGAGGACTATGATAGAATGCCTAGTAACCAGTAAAAAGGGTCTCCGCTTCTCTATAATCACCATACGAAACACGGCAGCATTGGTCTGCTATTCTTTGAGAGCAAGTTCCTTCCTCGCTCGAGCCGACGCATTCGTGCTTCAACATAATACAGTAGCAACATGGCTCTACCGTTTAAAAAGAGAGAGTATTTAAAGACTCGGTTCAAATAATCTGCTATTTTACAATATCTTATCAAATATGATCCTCACTGAGCGTAAAAGCATAGACATGGACTTCAACTACGATAGTAATGATAGATAGAGGATAACACTGTCGTGCATGTTGGTGTGAAAAAAAGATCTCGGGTTCGAATCCCGGATCGGGCCAAAATCAGTTATAGGGTTTTCTGTTAGCTGTAAAGCCGTAGGTTTTGCGCCTTAGCTTTCTCCGGTCGTGTCACCTGTGTGCCCCGGTGCTTGCGCACATGTTCGTAATTCCGTCCAGCGCTGATCGTAAGTCTCCTTTGAGACTGGCCGCCGTGATCGAAATTCTGTCTTGAGGAGCTGTAACTAGGGTTGCCAGGTCTTAAAACCGAAAAGCCAGACAGACCAACCAGCTTAGCCGGACATATTATTAAAAAGGCCGGGCACTCTTAATTTTTTAAAAAAATGCTTTATCATTTACCATAAAATCGTCTTAAACTTTAACTGTGACTGTGACTGTGAACTTTTTCTGTTGCTACAACGTTTTTAGCCATTTTTCAGTGCTTGAACTCGTTCTCAGTACAGTCCGTAAAAGACAATCTAGCCCTAATTGACAACTTGTTAAAAACGTTTCACAACTAGAGGAAAAGATTTTTTTATAAAACTGAAGTCTCAACCATCTTACAGTCCACTTGACGGTAAGTGGTTACTGCAGTCCAAGGACACCTGCCTGCTCCAACGGTTATCGCTCTTGCGACATATGTGACCAGCCCATTGCCACTTCAGCCCGCAAGTACGGAAGGCTACCTCGGTGACCTTGGTTCTCCGGCGGATTTCTTCATTCCGAATTTTATTCACCAGAAATACTCCGAGCATAGCTCTTTTTATCGTCCGCTGGGTAACTTTGAGTTTGTGGATTAGTCGTACCGTTAGTGTTGACGTTTCGGCACCATATGTGTGTACGGGCGGGACGCACTAAACAAAGACTTTCGTCGACACGAAGAAGAATACTAAATTCATTAAGAATACCAATGCCAACTTTACAAGGCGTAAGTTTGGCCTCACATGAAATACTGTTCTCATCTCTGGGCCGAGACATCCCAATGCTAATTCCTTTCACTTGATCGCATCTAGCGCAGAGCGTTTCGAATCGTTGACTACCAAGTTCCTTCTCATCGGCTTGACTCACTGGCGCTGTAAAGAGATGTTGCACCTCTTTACATGTTCTATCGCATCTACCACAGATAGTGTTCAGAGGTTTGAATTGTTCGGACTTATTCTAGTCGCTCAAATTCACCATCGCGAGTACATCGATCGAAGTACGTCGATAAAACTCTCTATTGCCATCCATAACATCTGGATGATTGAAGGTCCACCACTGTGCGATTTACTAGAAGTTTTCTTCCTTGCCCAGCCAACCGTCAGCGATTTTTTCAGACCGATACGATACGACTTAGGGACCTTCAAGAAAAGAGCCTACTCTTTCTTAAAGTTCCGGCAATACATTTGCAATTCATGTGCGGCGGTAATCAATTACCGTCAACAAAAAAAACCTAGCATAGAACGCTCCGGATGCGTAGACATCTGGACTAAGATGGAAAACCCCACAGTATGTAATTATGTTGGTTTTCTAAAGACTAAGACACAGCAGAAAAAACACATTTGGCGGCAGAAATAAGAACGGAGATAGACACATTGAAGTAAATGGCGTTCCACAAACCAAATCAACAATTTTGTTTAATAGGTGGTTTTATTTTAATAAGTTTAGTTTTAGGAGCTAACACTGGCGATCAACCGTCAACTTCGACAGCTGCAATTGCGGCTGCGGCTTCAAATATCGATAACATTCATTCCTTTGATGATGATTTTGATTATTTCGCTGCAAATTAGATGAAACGCACGTATGGTTCCTCGCTTATAGTGATTTAGTTTATCGGTATAAAGTATATCTCTACAATGACATTTATACGTATATATATATATATATATATATATATATATATATATATATATATATATATATATATATATATATATATATATATATATATATATATATATTTTTTTTTTAATTCCAATGAAATACTGTTTTCAATTATTATTAGATAGTAGTGTACGATCTCAATTGCCTGTTCTTACTGCCCTTTTTGTTTTGATATTTTATTTAGGTTTTATATTGTTGTTATTTATCAATCGTTAAATTTGTCTCACCCTATGCATTGCACTCACCACATATTAACCGTAATATTATTATTTACAAAATTTTAAGAATTGTATTTTTTATTTATTATATAATACAGAAAAATATATATTTGAACACAACGAGCAAATGCCATAGATTACATAAGATCAGCAAAACCTCTGAACAATATTACGAGTTACTGAAACGCTATAACATTTTAGTCGGTAAATAGAAAACAATATTACCGTGCTAGCAAAGGGACTTCTGACTTGTCCACCTTCAGTTAAATACACTTGACTCGCTTCCAAAGCCAGTTGCCCCCACACGTCGGTAGGTATATCCATTATCCTTTATATATTTCACAGAAACACACTAAAATATATATATGAAATGCACTTCAGACACAAATTTCGTAAATTTACTCGCTACGCACGGAAAGTTTACCGCGGGCTATAATAAGGAACGCTGTAGTTAAATTTGGAATCATCTGGGAGCCGATGCGTTCGTTAGAAAACACATGTGAAAATCTGTCCGTTTAGTTTCTCATTTATTAAATAAATGATAAGGCCACAAATTTAAGAATTTACATATTCAAAACACCTGTTATTATTACTTTTTAATAATTTAAATAAGTGTATTTGCTGGCTGTATCTATTTGATCAATTGGCGGGAAAATTTGAATTAGTGATTCTTTTTCATTGAGATATTATGTACTACGACATATTACTTCAATGTTCTTTTTAGTATTCAATTTATGAATTTAAAATGTTGTTACTAATTTGTAAGAGCTCGTTCCCATGCAATATTTTTCGTACACTGATTTAATACTAATGATTTTTGAAGTAAAAACTTCTATATGCACGTTGGGCACTTTTGGGATGGGGAAAGCACTGAACACACGTGACCTTCATACTCATAGCTCAGAAACATAAAATTAATGGAAGTAATCTTGGAAATCCAAGTGGTTAAATTTTATAAAATTAATATGTGCTTGTCAATGATTTCAAAAAAGATGATGATTGTTGATGATGATGATTTCTAAATATTTTACTCACAACTTTTTCGTACAAGAAAAAGTAGCGCATCTGTCATAATACAAACGTCAAATCAAAACACGACATAACCAGGGTCGGATTTCGTAGTATATTTATCCTAATTGTATCATTATTTCATAGTTTTTAGTTTATAGTATCGTAATAATACAAAGCGAAAATACCATAATTTTACCTAAAGGTCGACTTGTATTATTATTGGGTCTGGCCTTTTAAATTTTAATATTAACCCTACGATATCGAGAATTTTTGTATTGTACATGAGTACCGCGTTTTTTTTTAAATAAAATTAGAATTAGCTCCCTTTCTGGTCAATCGATGCTTGATCAATGTGTTTATGTTGCATCCTTGATACAACATTAATGAGGGACTACCAAGATAAAACTCTATGCTCAGAAGCAATCGGTTTGAAAACAGAATTTCAAAATATTTTATGAATTAGATTTTTCAGATTTCAGATTCAATTAAGTAGATATGGTTTCTTTTGTACTCTTTTCGTTTTACCCTAATTTAATATAAAATATATTAGGTACCAATATTCTAATTTAACTTAAACTAAGTTCTTTAGACAAAAATTAAATTGTAATTTAATTGTAACAAAGTTAATATAAGGTTATTTACCGATGATACGATATCCCATTTTTTTAAATCTTTGTTTCGTAATTTTTTCATTCTTTTACCATGCAGCTGATGCAACTAGACATATTTATGACAGAGAAATCTGTCCTGCGCGCGCACTACTGTCGACCGATTCGCGTTGGCCCTAAACTGTAATTTTAGGGCCAGCGCACTGGTCCGTTTTAGTTGTTCGGTCGGCCCGGTCCTTACGCTAGTAATATGTATATAAGTCAATGGTACTTGTAAATTTGTTTGTATTATAGGTATACGTAATAATAATAATTAATTACGTTGATAAAAACAATTTCCAATAAAAATACTTACTAAATATATTTCTTAATAACCCAAAAATAACGTTGACAAGTTTGTGAAACTAAGTAGCTTTCACTTCTGACGTTCAGTGCTGCGACTGACAGTATTTTTTTACTTAAGTTTTAGTGGTTCAAACGAAATATCAACACGTAAGCACAGAATAAAATATAGTACTGACGTAAGTTGATGCACAGAGCGTATCCAGTCACTACACCGACCTAACTGAAGCTTTCTAGAATGCTAACGTTCAGGCTATTTTGATTTCATAGACCTGGTTCATACTTCATCTTTTTTCCACCACTTACCCTCTCTATGGCTTTACTCTGATACGCAATGATTGGGTGGACAAACGAGAGAGTGGTGTTGCTATATATCTCCGCTGTGACTTTTCTTAAAAAATGCTAGTCTCCTCTTCAAGCTGTCATTCCCCACTGCTGAATTTCTTTTTCTGTAGATGCGTGTGAAGAGTGAAGGAAACCACATGCTTGACGGTGAAGAAAAACATCGTGAGGAAACCTATATCTGAGAAATTAAAAAAAAATATTTCGAAGACGTGAAGTTCGCCAACACGCATTGGGGCAGCACGGCGGAAGGAAGTGTCCTTGCCCTAAAACCTTCTCAGAAATGAGAGGAGTACTGTGCCCAGCAGTGAGCAGTGGGAGTATATAGGGTGTAACTTTAACTTTAAAGTGTGAAATATTTAGTATCTGAATATACACATCACGTCATCATGGGTGACTTCAATACTGACGTCCCCACATCACTCCCTTCCTCTAAACTCCTTCATATTGTCAAATCGATTGGTCTCCACATCCTTCCTTTACGAGCCACTAATCACAACATTGGTTGGGATGACACTTGGCTCGACTTAACCTTTACATCTTCTCCTACCCACCCGCGTGTGAACACTTTGCTTCTGGTTTCTCCCATCATTACCTCATTTTCCTTTTTTAAGTCCTACAACTTTCTTAATTCCTGCACATGCGCTGTTTTGGTCGTACAGATTTAGAAAAGTTGTGTATAGACGCGTCCAAATTAAAACGGTGCAAAGCGATGGTCGCCCCTACTGTACACGAAAAAGTCGCTACTTTTAATGAGACTGTTCTCAAGCTTTACGATGCACATGCTCCTGTCGAAAGGGTGAAGCTTAAGCGACCACCTGCTCCATGGATGACGAGGTGTTCGCATAGAGCCATGAGACGCAGGGATCAGGCTTTTCAATGCTTTAAAAAAGATCGGTGTGATGAGAAATGGAATCGGTGTAATCAGATGATACGCCGTCGATATATTCTTAATGACATAATTTCACTTCAATTTCGTAAGTATGACCATACTACGAGTACTACTATCTACTTATCGTTCCCAACTTCGCTCTTTCTACCCATTCGTTAGCGACGAAATATGTGCGCACTCACAGCTCTAGGTATATATTAATGACTTACCTTAGATAGTAGGAGATAACCATGATACAGTATTATTTGCTAATGACACTTTATTAATTTTCAAATTAAAATGACAGTTACTAAATAATGACGAAGTAAATAATGCTATACCTAAAGTAATAAATTGGTTTAATGTTATTAATTTGCATTTAAATGGCGCTTAAACTCATATATGATATTCATAACTCCGAATGTCAAACATGTTAGTTTTAAAGTAACTTTAAATGGGAAGGAGCTCAGTCTTGTTGATACCACCATTTTTTATGGAATCGCACTAGACGCAATGCTTCAATGGCCCATATATCAAAACAAGCAAGTAGGCTTAGTTCTAGTCCAGTGTTAAAGCAGCTAGACTAGTTTATTTTAGCTATTTCCGTAGCATAATATCGTATGGTATTTTGCTATGGCAACCCGCGTCTGACACTGAAATTATATTTGTTTAACAGAAGAGGGCCAGTAGAGCAATCTATGATTTTAAAACACTAAAGAGTCGCTAAGACAATTTAAGGAAATTAATATATTAACTTTGGCCTTTCAATACATTTATCAAAATATAATGTATGTACACAAAAATCTACATCTCCGACACCTACATCTATCCTCGACTACGAATTTAAAACGCAAACGCATTGTCACCCGTGAGGACTAAGATGGAAAGCCTCGTTTCTTGTAAAAAGGTTCTCCGGTTCTCTTCCATGAGAGCGTGGTCCTTCCCCAGTCGAGACGACCCATTCGTGCTACAACTACACTACTAATATAGTTGCAGCATGGCTCTACCACGTACAAAAACTAATTATACCATACTAGTAATGCCACGATATGACTGTTACTTCGCCATGTTTTGCTACAACTAAGGGTTGTCACTTTCAACGTATAGTCCTTAACCGATTACGGCGATTCTTAGAAATAATTCTATTCTTGACATTCTATAAATGTATTTTTGTACTGTACTGTAGCAGCCTATTAGACCGATTTTAACAAATGAGTTGTCAACACTGACTTACATATTACTAGCGTAAGGACCGGGCCGACCGAACAACTAAAACGGACCAGTGTGCTGGCCCTTAAATTACAGTTTAGAGCCAACGCAAGTCGTTCGACAGTGGTGCGCGCGCAGGACAGAATTGCCTGTCACAAATATGTCTAGTTGTAAGGTAAAAGAATGCAAAAATTACGATACAAAGATTTAAAAAAAATGGAATATCGTATCATCGGTAAATAACCTTATATTAATTTTGTTACAATTAAATAATTATATAAACGTATTTTTAAAGTTTTATTTTACAGTTAGTTTAGTTCCGTTACCAAGATTAGGCCAGGGTTGGATTCAGACCCTCAAAAATATTGTACATGGAAAATAAAATTATACTATTTAAAAAAAATTATATCACGTTTGGCGTTTCTTGTTTTTTCTTTCCCATGTGCGGAGATTTTGGCGTCACGCGTCTAGTTTATCTATACGTTTCGTTTTTTAACGGTTTTATTTTTATTTCTGTTTAATTTTTGTCTAAAGAACATAGTGTGAGTTAAATTTTGAATATTGGTACCTAATATATTTATATTAAATGAGGGTAAAACGAAAAGAGTACAAAAGAAACCATATGTGTTTAATTGAATCTGAAAATCTGATTCATAAAATATTTTGAAATTCTGTTTTCAAATCGATTGCTTCTGGAGCATAGAGTTTTTATCGTAGTAGCCCATCATTATAGTTGTATCAAGGATGCAACATAAATGCATCGATCGAGCATCGCTTGACCAGAAAGGGAGCTAATTCTAATTTTATTAAAAAAAAACGCGGTACTCGTGCACAATACAGAAATTCTGGATATCGTAGGATTAATATTAAAATGTAAAAGGACCCAATTATAACACAAGTCAACCTTCAGGTAAAATTATGGTATTTTCGCTTAGTATTATTACGATACTATGTACTACAAACTATGTAATAATGGTACAATTAGGATAATTATACTACGAAATCCGGCAATGGTTACGTCGTGTTTTGATATGACGTTTATATTATGACAGATGCGCTACATTTTCTTGTGTGAAAAAGTTATGAGTTAAATATTTAGATAGGCCTATCCTTCCTTTTGAAATCATTGGTTGTCAATCGAATCATTCTTATCAAAAGCGAAAGAAAATAAAAGAGAAATCTATATTATTATTACTGCGTTGTCGGGTACTAATAATATTATTACTACTCAGTATTTTTCATATTTTCATCTTAGTCTGTTGATATTAATTCGCACCCAAAGAAAAATACCATTTTTGTGTGAAAAAACATTTGGGAAACAATATTTGGGCTGATTACAATTATTATTTTACCCAAACGTAATATAATAATAACGAAAAAAAAAACGATAACTTGTTGAAAATTATTGTGACGAGTACTTGCTATCACTAAATTACGAAGCTGAAAATTTACTACAACATAATATAGTACCAATATACATATACATATATATATATATATATATATATATATATATATATATATATATATATATATATATATATATATATATATATATTGGTATATGCTGGTATATGTGTATATTGATTTTCAATTACTGCATGTTAGTTAATTGTAACTTGAAACCTAATTATTCGCCAGAATCTATTGTAATTGTACCACTAATAGGGAAAAACACTGATTTCTAAGATACAGTTGTTACAACTAGTGTAGAAGCCAGGGTTCCATTTCATTGTTAAAATATTTTTAGCAAATAAATTATTTTGAATAAAACTAAATTTACGGAATTTATCGCGTTTATTTCACTACTTTTACTTATTTTTAATTCCCGACGTTTCGGGTGCTTTACAGCAACCATGGTCACGGGGGGGGGGGGGGACTGAGATGTTTGACGTCCCAATGTCATTGTTAGCCCGGCTACCTTCAGTTTTTGAATATAAATTTTTGGGAACTTACAGTATCTTGAAGTCTTTCAGTGGCATGTTTGGGTTTAATTTTGTTAATTATAGGAGTCCAAGCAGATGGCAGCACCCAACCATCTTCTCTATTGAAATTAGGATGTTTTTTTTAATTTCAATAGCCTCGCGTGTCATCTTTGGTAGGAATCGGTGTTCTTTTGCGAGGACTTGTGGTTTATCAAATCTGATGTAATGGTGGGGACGATCTTGAACATGTTCACAGACTGCAGACTTCCCGGAGCATCGGTGCTTCACGTCAGCTATATGTTCTTTCACGCGGGTTTTTATGGATCTTTTTCTTTGACCTATGTAAGAGAGACCACATTCACTATCTAACTTGTACACTCCTGCATCTTGTAGAGGGATATTACACTTGACGGATGGTAAAAATTGACTAATCTTCTTCGGCGGCTTGTAGTATGTTTTAATGGAAGCTCGCTTCAAGATGTAGCCAACCTTGTATGTGATTCCTCTGACATATGGTAGTACAGCAGGTACACGCTCGACTGTGGCCGGCTTCACTCGGTCACTGTGACGTAGGCGCGGGACCCGAAGCTTTTTTTTTATATTTGATTTTTGATACGCGAGGCTATTGAAATTAAAAAACATCCTGATTTCAATAGAAAAGATGGTTGGGTGCTGCCATCTGCTTGGGATCCTATAATTAACAAAATTAAACCCAAACCCAAGCATACCACTGCAAGACTTCAAGATACCGTAAGTTCAAAAAATTAATATTCAAAAACTGAAGGTAGCCGGACTAACTATGACATTGGGACGTCAAACATCTCAGTCCCCCCCGTGACCATGGTTGCTGTAAAGCACCCGAAACGTCGGGAATTAAAAATAAGTAAAAGTAGTGAAATAAACGTGATAAAATCCGTAAATTTAGTTTTATTCAATGTGTAGTGTTCGCGTAAATTTAAGAAATCATTAAATAAATTATTTATTTATTTTATTTATTTATTAGAGAAAAGTTTGTTAAAAGCTAACATTGTGGTTGTCCCTATATTCGCGTTAAGATGCGCGTTCGCAACGGGCGTGAGGCTGGTAATATTAGAAAATTGTGTTTATTTAAATGTAAATGTTTTTCTTCGAAATTTCATCGAAAAAGTATGAAATACACAAACTACTATATTTCGTATTTATCGCATAAATTACGCGAATTTCGTTTTTATCGCTTCTATTTCGTAAAAACGAAAATTACGTACCGCTGTGTATATCCTAATAGTAAATAGGCATCAATTTGATTTTTATTTAAAAAATTATAGTCATAGAGTTATACATCATCATCGCCCTTCACAGGTCCACTGCTGAACATAGGCCTCCCCCAAGTAATGCTACAAAACACGGTCCTGAACCACCTGCATCCATTGACTTCCTGCATATCTTACCAGGTCGTCACTCCATCTAGTGGGGGGTCACCCTACACTACGCCTACCGGTACGAGGCTGCCACTCGAGAACCTTTCTTCCCCATCGGTTATCGGTTCTTCGAGCTATATGGCCGGCCCATTGCCACTTCAGCTTACGTTCCGTTGGGCTATGTCGGTCACTCTGGTTTTACTGCGGATATCCTCATTTCTGAGTCTATCACGCAGAGAAACTCCGAGCATAGCCCTCTCCATAGCTCGCTGAGCGACCTTGAGCGTCCTCATACGGCCAGCAGTGAAGGACCACGTCTCAGATCCGTAAGTCATCACTGGCAACAGACACTGGTTGTACAATCTAGTTTTTAGAGATTGAGGTATACCTGACGAGAAGATGTGTCGTAATTTCCCGAACGCTGCCCAGCCGAGTTGAATCCGTCGATTGACCTCTCGGTCGAAGTTGGACTTACCTAGTCGGACTATTTGTCCCAGGTAAACATACTCATCAACAACTTCGAGCATAGTGCTCCAAACAACTACCGGCATAGGTGTGACATTAACATTAAACATGATCTTTGCGTTTTTTGAGTTATACAACACTGTGTAATATATAAATCAATGGCTGCGGTGGAAAATAAGGAGGACAATGGCGCGTCTCTAAAGAATTGTAACTTAAAAACGTTGGAGGAATTCCTTACACAAGGTTATTTTTTAAAGAGTAGCCAAATTTTAATATAAACAAAGACATACCGTTATTGCAGTTTTTGGAAATACGAATAAATAAGGCTTCTACTTTTATTTGAAATTATCCCAAATTGAAAATTGATTTATGGGCAACAACATTTTTGCCTACCAATCCTTACGAATGTGTGCGTGCGTAATAAAATGAGTTTAAATAATGTTTACCACGCATTTTGAATTTAAAAGACAAAAAGGACAGAATGTTTGAGATTTTTTTTATTGATTTTTCCTAAATATTCCGATTTGCCTATATTACTTATTTTGAACCTTCTCTGCTAATTTGGTCTGTATAAATTTTTAGTTAACGATTTCGCAAGTTCTGTAAAATATAGTAATGTTACGAGCTTGAGGTTCGTGACAATAAAAATTGCCGATAAAATTACCTAAATTAACACTTTAATTTACTTTACACAAATTAAAGTTAAAACACTAATAATTAAACACACTAATTCACTTAATTCCGCTCCGAAGCTTCGCTTTGTCGCCGAGTTCAACTCTGTCTCGATCGCATCTTGCGCCACCAATTTATTTAAATTAGCAAAATATCCGGAATGTTCAAGTAAACACCGAGAGTTCGAGTATAGATTTTCTAGAAACTTAGTTCTTCGGGTGGCGCTGTCGGTCGAGAGATCGGTGATGTCATTCTCTGCAAAGCTCCCCTCGCTCTCGTTCCTGACACTAGATGGCGCTAGTTGACTTATTCACACAACACTGCCCCCTCCTAAGACATGCTCGTCCCGAGCATTATCGGTCCCATAATAACGCGCCAAGCGATCCACATGGACGATCTTAGGAGTCCCTCTTGCGCCTTTCTGTATCCGGTAGGTCACATCGTTGATCCTGGTTACAATCCGGTACGGGCCGTCCCATTTAGCTTGAAGCTTAGGAGATTTCCCTTTGCTGCGGACTGGATTGTGCAACCACACTAATGAACCTCCGTTGAACCCTTTATTGTTCATTTTGCGGTCATACCGGGTTTTCATTTTCTCAGACATTTGCTGGCCCGATTGTCTGACGTGCTCATAAATGTCATTCATTTTGTTCCGCAAGTCATTTGCATAATCGGTTATACTGCGTGGGGCATCAGGTGGTATCCCGGTGATCAGGTCTGCAGGCAGCCGTAATTCTCTTCCAAAGTTTGCGAAAGCTGGTGTCACTGCTGTACTTTCGTGAACAGAACTTCGATATGACAACAAAAACGGTTGTATGTGCTTGTCCCAATCTCGTTGCCGATTGTCTACAACTTTTGCTAGGTACCTCTCCAATGTCTGATTAAATCGTTCCACCATTCCATCAGATTGCGGGTGATAAGAAGTCGTTCTTGTTTTATGAGTACCCATAACTCGGCAAGTTTCCTGGAATATTTGAGACTCAAAATTCCTTCCTTGATCGCTATGAATCTCTAAAGGTACTCCAAAACGACAGAAGACTTCATGAACTAGTTTATCTGCAACTGTTGAAGCTTCTTGATTTGGAATGGCGAAAACTTCTAGCCACTTAGTGAAGTAATCCATCACAACCATGAAATACTTGTTACCGCTTTCACTCTCCGGAAACGGCCCCGCCACGTCAACGGCTATTCTCTCCCATGGTGCACCAACATTGTACAACTTCAATGCACCTCTACTACGAGTCTGAGGTCCCTTTACAGCCGCACAACTTGTACATTTGCGACACCAGTCCTCGACATCGTTTCGACAGTGGACCCAGTAAAACCGTTCTCGGATCTTCAGTAGAGTTCGTTTAACTCCCAGATGGCCTCCTGAATAATCATTATGGTACAGCTGTAGAACATCCGGTACTTTAGCTTTAGGGACAACCATTTGTAAATGACAGCTGTCTCCCCGAACATTTTCCCATTTACGGCACAGAACTCCATCCTGAAGCAGCAAGCTATCCCACTGGGCCCAATAGCTTTTAGTGGTCGAACTCATCGCTGAGACGTCGCTCCACTTGGGCTTGGGAGCACTGGCCTTCATCCATTCCAGGATCGGCTTGATGTCCGGATCTTCCTGCTGTGCACGTTGTAAGCTGTCCTTCCACTCGTTGCTGAGGTGGTCTGCCCTGAGCATCCTCACGGATACCCCTCCCTTACTCTCTTGCCTAGTACAATGTTTGCAATCTTCAGGACAAGGTCTTCTTGACAATGCATCTGCGTTGCCATGAGATTTCCCGCTGCGATGTTCGATCTCAAAGTCGTATTCCTGCTGCTGCTGGGCGGTGCTGTTAGCCGCACTTCCTTTCTGAGACCATTCACCTTCCCTTCCTAGGGTGTGCTTAGGGCAGCTGGACCGAAGATGGCCCCTTTCCCCACAGCCATAGCACCTAGGGCTGTATCCTTTATTGTGGTCGCGAACCGTAACTGCTGCAACCTCCCTAGCGTGAGGTGAACGTTGATCCTGTCGCCGCCAGGCAGTGCCGTTAGCTGCACTACCCTCCTGATATCGTTCACTTTCCCTTTCTGCGGTTCGCTTAGGGCAGCTGGATCGAAGGTGGCCCTTTTCCCCACAGCCATAGCACTTTGGGCTGTATCCTTTGTTGCGGTCGCGAACTGTAGCTGCTGCAACCTCCCTGACGCGATGGGAACGATGATCCTGCCGCACGGCTTCCACTTCCAGTGCATGGGCCAAGGCGTCCTTAAGCGTCTCGTGGTGCCCGAGCCTCACAGCAGCTCTGACTTCCAGGTCGCGGATGCCGTCGATGAATGTTTGCACCAGGTTCCCTCCAATGAGCGCAGGTACAGACTGGTATGCTTTTCGAACCATCTTCTCCACCTCAAGGGCCCACTGCTGCAGGTTTTCGTTGCTGCGTTGCACGCGATCCTTAAGCTGCGCGCGAAAGACGTGTTCCAGGTGAGCGTCGCCATATCTCGCCTCCAATGCCTCAAGGAGTTGCTCATAAGTCACTTTCTTACCGAGAGCTTCCAACACAGTTAAGGCTTGGTCGCGCAGGCCTAGGGTGAGTGCAGTCATGGCTTGGCTTTTATTCCAGCCGTTCGCCTCCATGACGGCCTCGAACTGGATTTTGTAGGCCGACCAGGAAGAGGTCCCGTCGAACGGCGGCACTTTGAATCCACGTAGCGAAGGTGCTGCAGCTACTACGGGAGCTGTAGTTCCATCCCCAAGTTTGAGGTCGTTTAGCGTTTTCTTCACGTCAGCCATCACGTTGTCAACCCGATTGTTCACATGGTTGATTCGGGTTTCATGTTCTTCGATTCGGGTTTCAGCTTCCGACAGGCGGTTGTCGTGTTGAGCAACCCTATCCTTCACCTGCCTTATCTCTTTCCCAAAGGTAGCGTGAAGGTCCTTCATGAGGAGCATCTGCTCTTCCGACCGACGAGCCTGTTCCGCCAGCTGACGGGCCTGTTCCTCCTGCCGGCGGGCCTGTTCCTCTTGTCCGTTCTCCAGCTGCTCTTTCAACTGACGGGCCTGCTCCTCCCGTCGGCGAGCCTGCTCCTCCTGTCGGCAAGCCTGCTCCTCCTGTCGGCGAGCCTGCTCCTCCTGTCGGCGAGCCTGCTCCTCCTGTCGGCAAGCCTGCTCCTCCTGTCGGCGAGCCTGCTCCTCCTGTCGGCGAGCCTGCTCCTGCAGCATCACCATCAGAGCACCTAAGTCAGGTGCCACAGACGTAGAAGCTGCTGACGGACCGGCTTCCGTGGCCGGCGGCTGGCCCTCAGACATCTGCGGCGTTGCACCACCAAATCTCCTCTGGTCCGTCTCCTGCTGGCGTTGACTTCGGGTACGGACACCCTCCGTTTCCTCCTTAGGTAAAATCGGCATTATTTTATCCCACTTCTGACACCAATTGTTACGAGCTTGAGGTGCGTGACAATAAAAATTGCCGATAAAATTACCTAAATTAACACTTTAATTTACTTTACACAAATTAAAGTTAAAACACTAATAATTAAACACACTAATTCACTTAATTCCGCTCCGAAGCTTCGCTTTGTCGCCGAGTTCAACTCTGTCTCGATCGCATCTTGCGCCACCTATTTATTTAAATTAGCAAAATATCCGGAATGTTCAAGTAAACACCGAGAGTTCGAGTATAGATTTTCTAGAAACTTAGTTCTTCGGGTGGCGCTGTCGGTCGAGAGATCGGTGATGTCATTCTCTGCAAAGCTCCCCTCGCTCTCGTTCCTGACACTAGATGGCGCTAGTTGACTTATTCACACAGCAGTAATATACTCTTTTTCATCACAATAATTAATTTCTCACAAAATAATTTTAATCTCCGTATTCCTCCGTATTTTATATTCGCGCTATTGCAATCACGAAGTCTAGTCACGGACCGCCTGCACTCAGATTGTAGCATCTCAAGTAACACGCTCCGGTCGTACTTGAGTGCCATCCTCAGCTGATAAAGTGAATAAACCGCAACTTGAGGTATGTTTATTAATAAGATCATAACCTCAAGATTATCCCCAAGTGCGTGCACTTGAGCTGAGGATCGTATTAAATACAGGCCTTATCTTTATCATAGTAAAAACAGAATGTTGGGCTATCTTCTAAGAAATGTACTAACGCCGCTAATATGCACACATCGTTGTGTGCATGCTGTGCTTCGCACGAGCGGCAGTACGTACACAACGGCACTTTCTAAGTCTGAAAGGTCTGGCCCAGTCAGTGACCGCCACCGTCGCGCTCCGCAACACCTTTGTTTGAAACTTTGTTGACTTTTAATAAAATTTTACTAGCTGTCTTTTTTTTTCGTTCTCTTTTCTCATTTTGTAAAATAATGAATAATTGCATTTTTAAGTAAATTAACTTTTTATTAATATTACTATATCTATACATACCTCATAAGTACATTAATTATCATATCACATCAGATTAAATTAATTTTAAACATTAAATCTGAGCTGACACCAGCTCAGTGTTAATTTACTCGTGTTTTAATTATTTGACATTTGTTGTAGTTTAAAGCTGGAATTTCACTCAGGTGCTTGACAAACACTGATTCTTTGAGAGGTTACTAAAGAAATGATTAACAAATATGATGAATTACGTATCCGTGTTTATATATATATATATATATATATATATATATATATATATATATATATATATATATATATGTGTGTGTGTGTGTGTGTAATAAAATATACGTGTATATTATGTTTGTAAATATTATAACTACCTATAAAATTAAATGAGACTCAGGTGTTAACCAAAAATACAGTGACAACCCTGCAACAGTAGGCATTTAAGACTCGCATGGCGCGGTATGAATCCTACTATTCTGTTTTTACTATGTCTTTCCAAAAACTCGAACTGCATACTACTTGGTTAAACTTAGGTGTATTCGATTTATTCATAGCTAAAAAAAAATATGTTTGCTTAAATATGATCATATGTATACAGCGGTAGCCACTCACGTTGGTTAGATGGTGGTGGATTAGATGGTGTTATTTAAAAAAATCTTTTGAGGATATACCAAGGTTACGCGCCAAATGCATTACGTGAAACTCAAACATTTACCTGCTCCATGGCTTTCTGATGATCTGAAAAAACTTATCTTGAAGAAAAATGTGGCATTGTCAAAGCTTAAGAGGAATAAAACAGAGGAAAACCAAAGGAAATACGCCAAAATCAGGAATCGCTGCAATACATTATGTAGTGATGCACAACGACGCCATGTTCATACATCAGTCGAGAACGGCGACTCATCTAGGGTGTGGAAGATTCTTAAAACAGTTGGAGTTGGAAGAACATCTATCCTAGAACTAGAACATCTCCTAGTGTTGATGTTGAACTATTAAATTCACATTTCTCTCCGACTCCTAATTATCCTCCGTTCGTTTTTAGTCAGTTTACTGTATTTGATGTTAAGAAGATCATATTATCCATCTCCTCAAATACTGTCGGTAGCGACAACATTAGCCGTCCTGGTCATAGTAAATGTGTAAGTTTGTTTATATATTTATATATATGTATGTATGTCCGACTAGGTAAGTCCAACTTCGACCGAGAGGTCAATCGACGGATTCAACTCGGCTGGGCAGCGTTCGGGAAATTACGACATATCTTTTCGTCAGGTATACCTCAATCTCTAAAAACTAGATTGTACAACCAGTGCGTGTTGCCAGTGATGACTTATGGATCTGAGACGTGGTCCTTCACTGCTGGCCGTATGAGGACGCTTAAGGTCGCTCAGCGAGCTATGGAGAGGGCTATGCTCGGAGTTTCTCTGCGTGATAGACTCAGAAATGAGGATATCCGCAGTAAAACCAGAGTGACCGACATAGCCCAACGGATTAGTAAGCTGAAGTGGCAATGGGCCGGCCATATAGCTCGAAGAACCGATAACCGATGGGGAAGAAAGGTTCTCGAGTGGCAGCCTCGTACCGGTAGGCGTAGTGTAGGGCGACCCCCCACTAGATGGAGTGACGACCTGGTAAGACATGCAGGAAGTCGATGGATGCAGGTGGCTCAGGACCGTGCTTTGTGGCATTACTTGGGGGAGGCCTATGTTCAGCAGTGGACTTGTGAAAGGCTGTAATGATGATGATGATGATGATGATGTATGTACATTTATATATATATATATGTTTTACTTTATTTTTATTATATTTTAGCAATTAATATAATTTCATGTATTAGTTATTTGTATATGTTATTTTATTGCATGTATTGTCTATAAATCGCGTGTATTAATATTATACTATGTAGGTATATTTATATTGCACCACCTACCTAGTTTTCACTGTTCTAATCCTTACACCTTTCGTTGCCTGGAAGAGATCGCAAATTCGCAATGTAGCGATAAGGCCGCCAAATTGTGCTTACATAATATTATAATCTGCTTTTTGTTTTGTTATCTGTATATTTGTTTGTGGTGTACAATAAAAGTACTTATATTCATTCATTCATTCAAGGTGTCCCAAGCACAGGACCAATAGACGCTTAACCGTTCCAAACCTTAAATTCGAAACGATCCTAATCCCACGGCAACTCGTGGAACGCCTAATCATTGTTTCTATCTAACTTTATTAATTAACGTATTTGCATGCGTGCTATATGTTCTACTAGCGCCTAAATATTAAGAATCCAACGTTTTGTCGTATGAAGTCGTATCTAACAATCATATTGAACATATAAATAATATAAAAAGCATATTGTCAGAAAGATACATGATTGTTGAAATTTTTTTTTAATCGACTAATTGCAATTTTTATATTAAAAAAATAGTTTAATCACTTTTTATTTATCAAGTAACTTTTGAAAATATCAATTGTTCAACTCGATTTATTTTTTAATCTCTTCATCTGTCATGTGGGAAGCCATGGAATGTAAAGGACAGTTTAATTTTGTTTTATTTAGTTATAATTAATTTTTTCGTCTGATAAATTCCGAAATTTTCCGTGTTTGAACAGCCTTGTTACAATGTATTTTACTAAATACACTTTGACTTTGACGCATTCCGGGCTCAGTCGCCGTCATGAGTGGGTTTGGTACTATATCGTTTGTTTACAGCGGCTCGTGATGAAAATATCGATCGCTGTAGAAATACAAAATATTCCAAAAACCAAGTTTGATACATACTTGACCTAAGTAAGATATTATTATTTTTATAATCATAGATTTTTATTACAATATATTGTATCGCTAAAAGTATGTAAGATTTATAAATAGATAAATACATTTATACGTCTTGGACTTTATGGAGTGACCTTAAGGTGTACTACGGTATCAGCTACTGGAAGAACCAGACGACTAGACAAAGGTGTGCCTAGTTTGGCTTCGTTTTGTTAGTTTGTAGTGTTATGCTACTTACATATCATTTTACACTATTTTAAATTTATTTTTCCATTCTGTTTTTGATTTTCTGCATTCACCTCAAAACTGGATATTTTGCATCACCTTTATTTCCATAGGATCCTGTAACGTTTTTAAACCATAAGAACACAATAACAAATCATTTTCAATTCGTATTTTCACGTTATCAGCACTTTTTAAATCGATGTCAATGGAGTCTACCTTTTTCGATCTTTTATTTAGTTCTCCGTAACTCTGCAATTTCGGGCTTCGTGCGCGCTGTTGCGCTACCTTTTTTCCTATATCAATAATATCTCATTTTTCACTTAAATCTTGCCGTTTCTCTATTACGAGCTTAAAACCAAAATTTGACATGTTTTGACATCGTTGTTTATCTGGTTGTCATGGCAATTTTTATTACCGGCCTGATGTTTTTACTTCAAAAATACTCTTTTCCTCTTGGCCATTTACAAAAATTTGCTTTTAATTTAAATAATTTCAAATTTAATTTAAATAATTTCCCGTTCTTATCCCAGATTCGTCAAAAAGTATAAAAGCCGAACAATCGGCCAATAAAGAGAGTCTCACTTCAGCTTTCATACGAGAAGCACCTCCTAAAGGCCTTATCCGCACTGCCTCGGGATCTTGCAAGCCTCTGCCTTCTCCTGAAGTCGTCGCCTAGCCACGCCTAAGCCTCCACCTACTAGTGTCCGCGCTATCTTTGGCCGTTGTGCGTGCTTGCCTCAAGCGCTGCGTGTTCCTACTCCAGACGCTGCGTGTCTATTCCGGGCGCTGTGTGTGTCTACTCCGGGCGTTGTGTGTGCCCACTCTGGGCGTTGTGTGTGCCCACTCTGGTCGCTGTGTGTGCCTACTTCAAGCGCTGCGTGTACCTAGATCAGGCGCTGTGCACCTACCATAGGCATAGCCTGTGCATACATCGTTTCAGTACTCATTTATCTTTGTTATTAACTTTTTTTTTTAAATTGTAATTCACTATCATCATTACAGCCCATCATCACCTTTTTTTATAAAAGAAACTGTAAATATCTTTACAAATTTTAAATAAATTATTTTCTTTTTGGTTGTTTCGTTGTTAGGTTAAGTTCTTTAGTTTTTAACTGTCGCTTTACGACAAGTTATGATGAGATCTTACCTCCGGATTTGATAGAATGACCTGAAGGTGTACTTCCGTGAATGCAACTGGAACTCCTCGAAGAGTAGTAAATAATAATATAAAGAATAAGATGAATAAGATAAGATAAAGAGTAGTAGTAATAGGTGTGCTGAGTTTGGGCTCGTTTTGTTAGTTATGATGAGTCCTTACCTCTGAATAGTGGCCGATTATCCTTAAGGAAAACTTGGCACGTGCCGAAGGGCGCAAGGTTAAAAAGGGGCGCGCGCGGAAGTTTTAAAAAAATCCAATAGAACTACGAAAATAAAGTTATTGATATAAACACGTGTGTATTTAAAATACTTTAAAAAATTGACATATAACATGAGCGCTTAGCATGCCTTAAGGTGAAGTGGGCGCCCAAAGCAGATTTTTCACTCTTTATATGGACAATTTGATCGGCCCGCGCGCTATTTAATCGCACAATATTTATTTGATATTTTTTATAAAATGATATATTATACTCTTTTATTGAAAAATAAACCCATAATTCACTCGTGTGTTTGCTAGTGAATACATAGCCTGAATTTAATTGAAATTGATTTCATTACATTCGAATGAAACTGCTTTTTCACTAATTAGTTAACGGACCTAAAATTGTAGACTTTTAGGAAATTTTGCGATCTTTATATATCAAGCTAAAATGTGTCAATCGTGTTTTGGCCAAGATAATGCACTAAGAAAAATCTTAAACTTTCATAATGAATTAAAAAAAATGTGAATTCAGTTTTTAATGACAAAAATTGCACTTTTAAAATAAATCTACTTTTGGCGCACACATCACCTTAAGCGCTCATGTTATACGTCAATTTGGATTTACCAAGTTTTTCTTCTTTAACCTAATTCTTTTACCGAAAGATGTCGCTGTATTGAACAAACGTTCGTATTATAAATACAACAAAACGGTTATAACTATTACCCACCTATATTCGTAACGCAATTGAAATGTCTCTCCTGGCACGATCCATCACCACGTCACGTTATTGGGCTGCATTGATTAGATAATTTATTTGTCTGGCAATTAAATGTAGATCGAGCGAAACCGAAGCAGTCGGTGTTTTATCCTCCGTATATTAACGCTATGAGACTATTATTGCTTTCAATATTGCATATAGATTGATTTCATTATCTTCTCTTTCGAGTGTTTAAGCCCTTTGAATCTTTGTAACTTTGGGCCTTATTTTGATATATTAATATACATATAGGTAACTGTTCTAACTTAAGTTTTAATATACAATATAAGGCTATATATTTGTAAGGTTTAATATCATTATAAAAGTCAAAAGAAGTGTGTATCATCATAAAAAACTTGAACATCGAAGGTTCTGTACATTAATACTTTTATTTAAAAAAAAAACATTATTACATAGATATGCATACGAATAAGCACTTTGAATCCACGTAGCGAAAGTGTTGTAGCTGCTAAAGGGGCTGTAATTCCATCCCAGAAGTTTGAGGTCGTCCAGCGTTTTCTTCATGTCAGCCATCACGTTGTCAACCCGATTGTTCACTTGGTCGATTCGGGGTTCAGTTTCCGACAGGCGGTTGCCATATTGAGCAACCCTATTCTTCACCTCCCTTATCTCTTTCGCAAAGCCGTCGTGAAGGTCTTTCATGAGGAGTGTCTGCTTTTTCTTATCCCGTCTGAGCTGCTCTTCTAAACGACGGGTCTGTTCCTATTATTCTGTTCCTCCTGTCGGTGGGCCTGTTCCGCCTGCTGATCTTCCAATCGACAGGCATGTCCTTCTGTCCGCGCTGCAGCTTCTCTTTTAATCGATGGGCCCGTTCCTTCTGTGGACGGGCCTGTTCCTGCAGCATCATCATCAGAGCACCTAAGTGCTGCAGATATAGGAGCTGCTGACTGCCCACCCCCCGTAACCCGCAGCTGGCCCTCCGACGTCCGTGGCGTTGCACCACCAAATCGTCTCTTATCCGTCTCCTGCTGGCGTTAACTTCGGGTACGGACACCCTCCGTGTCGTCCTTAGGCATGTTTTTATCACACTTCTGATACCAATTGTTACGAACTTGAGGTTCGTGACAGTTAAAAACTGCCGATTGAAATACCAAAATGTATCGCTTCGAAGTATTCGCTTACATGGCCAATTTAATACTGATTCGGTGTGTGGCCCTACTGGCCTTATATAGGCCATCTTCTACTAAAACATCTAGAATGTTCGAGTACATACCATTCCCGACCGACTAGATGTAGAAAGTTCTGGTGTGGAATTTCCTAGAAAGCTTAGTTCTACTACTCGATACTAGATGGCGGTAGTGGCATTAATTATGGCGCGCAACAATACCATCCCGCTCTGCTGAGTACGCTAAGCTTTTTAAAGGTCAATTTGGCCTTCTCTTCCAGGTGCACATCCAAGGATTCTAATACTGGCTGGGCCAACAAGGGAAGTGCCTTGAAACTGAGAAGATACGACAAAGGGGTTCTTTTTAGGGGTAAACGCGCGAACTTGTGTCTTCTGGGGATTGAACTGGACTAGATTTAGTCGCCCGCAATTTGTTCAGCAAAGACTCGACTTCAGACACAACTTTGTTCCGGTACTCAGTGACGTTTCCACGAGAAATATTGGCCCGGCCGGTGTATACAGCGTCATCAGTGCTGTTGTCTGTATAGCAATGAATGTTTCCGGTTTGCAACATATCATTGTTATGCAGAAGAAACAGTGTTTGTTATAGCACCCAGCCTTGTGGAACACCAGAATTAATAGGCTTGTAATCAGAGCATGCACCGTCTACTGCGATCTTGGAAGCTGGTGAACCAATTGCAAAATTTCTCGGGAGCCCATAGGATGGAAGCTTCCATAGTAGGGCTTTGTCCCCAAACCCGATGTAGGCTAGGCTAGGCCTTCGCTTTGTCCAAAAGGCATTCGCCGTTACGTCAATGCCGCCCCTTAGACTCTACTACCCCGGTGTATTCTACTACCAACTTATATTGACACAAAGTTACTTCTGCAACGGCTTCGGCACAGCGGGAATTGCAGCTATTTCACCCTTGCGTAGCAAATCACAGGCACCCATGCTCGCCTCCGTAGATTCGGCTTATTGGTCGCCTTCGGTGACTAGCCTCAACCGTTACGGCTCACTCAGGGGCCTGCAATTTGCTACAGTGAGCGGGGGCTGTTCTCCCTCGGCGCCTACGGCTTTACAAAAACACTGTAGGGGTAGGGCAGACAAGACTACATGAAGTTGGGACGTGTTGATTTGATTTTTTGGTCTGGTTGGTCAGGTTGCCCTAAACTCTGATATGATGGTGGTAAATGCAATAATGTAATGTGAATTGTTATAATTTTGTTTTCCGAAAAACTTCTTGACTGTCTCCACTACGACTCAGACGGGACAGATAGGATAGGATATCCTGGATAGGATACATGATGGTATTAGCGAATTCGCTAATACCATCATGTACCAAACCACCGAGGTTGTATGGGTTACCGAAGATACACAAACCAAACGCTTCACTACGTCCTATAGTGAGCCAGATCGATTCACCAACTTATAAGCTGGCACAACACTTGGCAAAAGTACTGTCACCACTGAGAGGACATACCAGAGCACACACAAAGGATTCATACCATTGTGTTAGTGAGATAAAAGACCTACATCTCGCTGACAATGAAACTATGGTCAGTTTTGATGTTCAGTCACTATTCACATGCCTACCTATTGAAGACTGCATATCAATTGTAACTAGGAAGCTGGAAGATAATAACATGCCTGCTGGATATGCTGTATTACTCAAACACTGCCTCACATCTGGCTATCTATTGTGGAAGGAAGAGTTCTACAAGCAAGTAGATGGTGTGGCGATGGGCTCACCTGTATCTCCCATAGTCGCCGACATATTCATGGAGGACTTCGAGGAGAAAGCCCTTCTTACTGCTCCTGTAAATCCAAGATTCTACAAGCGGTACGTAGACGACACTTTCAAAATTTTACCATCTGACAAAGTAACTGCATTTTTACACCACTTTAACTCTATAAACTCTAAAATACAATTCACAATGGAGTTAGAGGCAAATAATTCTTTAGCTTTCTTAGATGTTTTAGTCATTCGAAATCCTAATAACACAATTGGTCACACTGTGTATAGGAAAAAGACCCATACCAACCGATATAAATGGTGAATCTCACCATCATCCTTCAAAGTTAGCTACCGTGGGTAAATCTTTGTTTCAGAGAGCACGAGGGATCTGTGACAGAAAACATCTGGCCGCCGAACTTCAGCATGTCAAGCAAGTATTGCAAGACAACAAGCTTCGGGTCCCGCGCCTACGTCACAGTGACCGAGTGAAGCCGGCCACAGTCGAGCGTGTACCTGCTGTACTACCATATGTCAGAGGAATCACATACAAGGTTGGCTACGTCTTGAAGCGAGCTTCCATTAAAACATACTACAAGCCGCCGAAGAAGATTAGTCAATTTTTACCATCCGTCAAGTGTAATATCCCTCTACAAGATGCAGGAGTGTACAAGTTAGATTGTGAATGTGGTCTCTCTTACACAGGTCAAACAAAAAGATCCATAAAAACCCGCGTGAAAGAACATATAGCTGACGTGAAGCACCGACGCTCCGGGAAGTCTGCAGTCTGTGAACATGTTCAAGATCGTCCCCACCATAACATCAGATTTGACAAACCGCAAGTCCTCGCGAAAGAACACAGATTCCTACCAAGGATGATACGCTAGGCTATTGAAATTAAAAAACATCCTAATTTCAATAGAGAAGATGGTTGGGTGCTGCCATCTGCTTGGGATCCTATAATTAACAAAATTAAACCCAAACCCAAGCATACCACTGCAAGATTTCAAGATACTGTAAGTTCGTTTTGCGTAAATCGGACCAAAAATTAATATTCAAAAACTGAAGGTAGCCGGGTTAACAATGACATTGGGATGTCAAACATCTCAGTCCCCCCCCCCCCCGTGACCATGGTTGCTGTAAAACACCCGAAACGTCGGGAATTAAAAATAAGTAAAAGTAGTGAAATAAACGCGATAAAATCCGTAAATTTAGTTTTATTCAATGTGTAGTGTTCGCGTAAATTTAAGAAATCATTATATTTCATACACGTATAAAAAATAGTTTTCTGCACTCCTTCTACTTATAAACTTTGGGTCACACTCTGCAGTGTACGCAATATGCTTAAAAATGTTGTGAAAACTCTTCTCTTTACGAGATTTTGTGTCACATACCAGACTTAATTACTAAATGATGTCAGCGACACAGACTGTAACATCGTGGAAGCAATGTGAAAAGATATCAACGTGGTAATTAAAAAACATCGGCGGTGTGCACTAAAAATGTCAATAATCGCTCGCTCGGATGACTCACCCGTCCAGGAAATACCTCCACGCTTGCCAATTTATTTCGGCTCAAAATCGTAGACAGTACACAAAACACAGATCAAGCCGTTACCAGCATTCCAATACGTCGTTTGCTTCCATTTCACTACAGCCACTAAGTAAGATAAGTCCACTGCTGGACATAGACCGCCCTTGTAGGCTACCTCATTGGATATTTACCATAATTGTCATGTAGACGGGTTGGCTACCTCAGTATTTTGTTATTTTGGGGTTGTTATCAGGGAGATAGTGCTGCCCATTTGCTGTTACATTTCCCTCTTTCGCCTTCTGACACCCAAGGGATGATATTTTTATACATTGGTTTTCTTATTTTTATATATCTAAACTAGCTTATTACCCGGCGCGTTGCTTATGGAACTTCTATGGAGAAGAAATAATTGCGGAGATATCGTTTTAAATTTGGAAGAGTTCCATTGTTTAATTAACAATGATAACAAATTAATTGAATTTGAAAGATATATAACTTTCAAAAAAAAATTGTCGGTAGGATACGCGCGCCCACGATGTAAGTTAAATGTAATATGCCTATAACCTTCGCGAAAGTGCAAGCAATAAATTGTCAAAATTTTACCGCAATCTGATGAACTGGCAGAGAATAAAATACGAACAAATATACACCCATATATTTTATATAGTAGATGATAAATTCCTAATAAATCACAGAATAAGAAATCCAGGGCTGAACCTCCTAGGTGGCCTAATTGGCCTTACTTAGTCCGATCTATGACTTCACGCTATTTAATTGCTAGCAGCCTTGCATATATCGTTACTCCATCTGGTCAAATAGTACCCCACATTACGTTGTCATGTTTTCTCCAGTGTTTGTTACTGCTACATAATATTAAGCTATATATAAACAGCCCTTATGAGAAATATATATACTTAGTCGGGACATAAGTTCTGTCGAAACCTTATTATTTAAATTTTTTGAATACTGGCTAGATGAACTTCACCAATTTTAAAAATATAACGTTTGCGTTTGCCGAAAATAAAAAAGACATTCATTTTCAAATATGGAGTGGTCAAAGAAAACAGAGTAGGCAGCGGTTATCGCGTTGCACCGCTGTGGTTACGCGCCAAAAGAGATTTTCAATATTCTACAAAAATTGAAAATAACCCTACGATTTGTTTATCGCACTATCAAACGATTCACTGAAGATTCAAGCTTCGAAGATCGTAAGAGGACCGGCTGACCTCGTACAGTTAGGACACCCACGATCATCAAAGCAGTGAAGGCACGAATCCAACGAAATCCAGTTCGTAAACAAAAAATCTTAGTTCTTCAGATGGGCCTAAGCAGAACCACGGTCAAAAGAATGATCAATGAAGACCAAGGACCACGAGCTTATCGTAAGAAGACCGGACATTTTTTGAACGAGCGTTTGAAAAAAATTAGGCTGCATAGATGCCGCGCTTTGTTACGGCGGTACGCGGGGAAAAAAATACCGCGAAATTTTGTTTTCGGATGAAAATTTTTTTTACATCGAAGAAAGTTATAGTAAACAAAATGATAAGGTGTATGCCCACAGCAGTGAAGAAGCCAGAAAGCGTATTCCGAGGGTTCAACGAGCACATTGTCCTTCGCCACTCATGGTTTTGCTTGGTGTCTCATATTCAGGCTGAACTGAGGTGTTTTTCTATGAAAAAGGTGTAAAACCCAGTGCCGAGGTGTACCAAAATACCGCCCTAACAAACATAGTGGAACTTCTTTCTCAAACAATGTTCAAAAACAGACATTGGATATTCCAACAGGGCCCTGCACCAGATCATAGGGCACCAAGCACGCAAAATTGGTTGACCGCTCATGGAATTGACTTTATCGGACATGAAGACTGGCCCTCTTTTAGTCCAGATTTAAGCCTACTGGATTATAAGATACGGCAACGTTTGGAGGAGAAAGTCTGCGCTAAACCTCATCAGAATTTGGAATCTAAATATATATATATATATATATATATATATATATATATATATATATATATATATATATATATATATATGTAATAATAAGATCTACATCAATTATAAAAGGTATAACAAGGTACTGCTATGTGCTATTTCAAGCTGACCTTTGGGCGTGGTTCTTCCCCGCTCGACCCGAAACATTCGCGTCATCACTACAGTGTGGCTCCACAACTCTACCACTTCGAATTTATTTTATGTACGGACCCAAATGAATCAACATATTCTACATATTTTCAGTGGATTAGAACTGGAATCGAATTTGCTTATGATACATTTTTTATGGAATGGGGGTGAACAAACGAGCACACAATCCACCTGATGGTAAGTGGATGCTCTAACCCATAGACATCAACATTTATCTTTGATTAAGAATCAAAATGCAGATGCGTCGTCACCTCTGTAAAAAGTGTATCCGGTTCTCTACACTCATCATGTTTAATGATGCCATTTTACGCTAGTATTTTGTGAGAGTATAGTCCTTTCTCCGACCCATTCGTGCTACAACCATAATACAGCTGTAGTGTGGGTCTACCACGTAAACAAGCTGGAACATTAAGCTCCCAATTTATTTTTTCTCTTACGTAAATAAATTATAAAATACTGTTATACCTGCTTAAATTTAAATAAAGGGAAATGCTAACATTTGTTTAAATAACTTTTACGATTATTAAGAAGTTTTATTTATTAGATACTGGCGATCCGCCCCGGCTTTGCACAGGTAATTTCTAGATCTAGACACTAACGCCGTTCATAAACACACATAAAAATCATCAAAATTGGTCGGGCCGTTTTTAAGTTTTAGCGAGACTAACGGATAGTAATTGATTTTTTAAATAGATATATTAATAGAATTACAATATTAGGCTAATAATAGAAATTATCAGCCTAATATTATCAAAATTTTTGAAACGTAATTAAGGCACCAAAAAGTTACTGTCGTACACCGATTCGAGCGACTCTATGTTTTTATTAGCCCTGACCATCCGAAACCTATGGCATCTACGACACGACAGTGCGCGTCACCACGTTGATAGAGTGCGTCTGTTCTTAATTTATTTTTAAAAGCATTTGGACGATTAACAACATTTGTATATTATACACACTTTGATCGGGGCGCTAAATCCAATCTTATTAATTTAAAAATTTATATAAGTATAACCAAATACTTAGTTTAAAAATTAGTAGGTATATAAAAGAAAACGAATGAATGTTCCAAATACCTATGTATATTCTAAATACATACCTAATTTTTTGTGTTCGTCACTGAATTGAAATTTTTACATATACGGCATAGATTTTTTTTAAATTGTAATTTTTTAATAACGTAACGATTAACCTAAGGAAGTTGTGCAAGGGAGAAAACTTATTTTAAATCGCACAGTTGTAGACCGCCAGTCATCCAGATGGATGACGCGAGTTTTGTTGCGATGTGCGATGGTGAAATTGTGCGGCTGGCATTAGTCCGAACAATTCCTCAGAGCACTCCCCGTGGAAGATGCGATAAAACACGTAAAGAGATGCAACATCTCTTCGCAGTGCCAGTGAGTCAAGCTGATCGGAAAGAGCTCGATCACCGACGATTCGAACTGCTCTGCACTGGATGCAATCAAACGGCAGGAGCTGGCACTGAGAGCCCCAGCCCAGAGATGGGAACACTATTCTATTTTAGTTAGTGCGGCTGAACCGGAACCTTGAAAAGTTGCAGGTAGTGAGCGGGCATGAAATACTGTCCCGCTCTGCTGAGCACGCCAAGCTTTTTAGACCCAATTTGGCCTTCTCTTGCAAGTGACCACGAAACTGCACGTCACTCGATATGTCGACGCCGAGGATTCCGATACTGGCTGAGGCAACAAGGCGAGTGCCTTGAAACTGAGGAGATACGACATAGGGGTTCTTTTTAGCAGTTAACGCACAAACTTGTGTCTTCTGGGGATTAAACTGGACTAGATTTAATCGCCCCGAGTCCGAGATTTTGTTCCACAAAGTCTCGACTTCAGACACAAGTTAATCCTGGTACTCGGCGACGTTTTCCTATTGACACGGCCCGTGTATAAACCATCACCAGTGCTGTCGTCTGCATAGCAATCGAATCTTACCGGTTTGCAACATGTCATTGATATGCAGAAGGAACAGCGTTGGTGATAACACGCAGCCTTGTGAAACACCAGCGTTAATGGGCTTGTAATCGGAGTATGCACCGTCTACTACGACCCTGAAGCTCCGATCAGCAAGAAAACTGGCGATCCAATTGCAAAATTTCTCGGGAAGCCCAAAGGAAGGAAGCTTCTTAAGAAGTGCTTTGTGCCAAACCCGATCGAAGGTCTTCGCTATGTCCTTGGACTCTACTCTCTGCCCATCTATGTTTGCATTTATGTTTTCTAACACCTAACCCTACAGTAGAAGCGGCCTTAACAAAGGCTTATAACGCGCTAAGTGATACAGGCACTCGCACGCTGACGTAAGGTGCATTTTGATTAAATACGCGCGCCGCATTAATTTTTGTTTCAACGATTTAATCGGTAGGCTAGTTTCACGAAGATCGCTTTCGAGGTTTGCAAAGTATTATGAACATTAGCTACCTTGTAACTAGGTTTAAACTCGCAAGTTTGCTATTAAAGAGTGATCCTTCTGTTCTTGTATTATTATTAATTCTGAGCTAACAATAATAAGAAGGAGTTTGCTATCAGAGAGTGATCCTTCTGTTCTTGTATTATTATTTATTCTGATCTAATAATAATAAGAAGGAGTTTGCTATCAGAGAGTGATCCTTCTGTTTTTGAACTATTATTTATTCTGAGCTAATTATAATAAGAAGAAGTTTGCTATCGGAGTGTGATCTTATGATATGATTTATTACCTAAAGTAGCGTTGTTAAAATTTAAGATAAATGACAAAGACCATTTATTTTATTAATATTTGGATGTATTAACAAGAATATCCATGTTTTCGGATAAAATTTGGCTTAGACAACTCCTGATGGCATTGGTCTTTGTCTGTCCGTCCAGGTTAATTACAATCGGTTCATCCCGGACAAACAGATGGGAATTTTAAAAATTAAATTCATGTCTTAATGGCATACAAATACGTCATCTCAATAAAAGACAGTTAGTTCGATACACTTCAATTTTTATACGAATATATGTAGTTATAGAAAACCTTAAAGTAAGTGCCCAAGTTGTGTCAGTCACCTGTTATTTTTATTGCTAGCAAAGCAATATATTGTAACAATGATAGTGAAATTACAGCCTATATTATATTACGTCCAAAAGCTCCACAGGTTGTGGGGAGAACAGATGTTTAGCGAGCTTCACATGCCCTCGAAATATTCTTCCTCAGACATGCAGGTTTCTTCAAGATTCCCTCATCGTCTTGCACATGGCAAATCAACACATAAAATGGGAAGTAACAATTTCATAGGTGCCTGAGAGGGTCTGTGGGGCTTGGGTACTGTGAAATTTACTACCACTGAGCTACCTCGTTTACATATTTACATACACAATACGGTTTATTTTATCGCTTTTTATTGGATTTTCCGTCGTCAATCGATTGCCAAAGTCTGGTTCGTGGGTCAGCAGGTGACACCGGGTGTAGGTGACTTTAATGGATGGAGTGCGTATTTCTTCTTACGCCCTTTTAAAATTAGAGTCTTTAATTCCCGTCTCACATTACTGGAACACGCGCTCATCTGTGAGCCTCCATAATTTATGATATTACGTTGCATTACGTACATTGAAGCTATTTTGAATGATATCTTACTGATATGCAAAGGAATTTAGAAACTATTTCGTCTTTAATCTTTGATCGAATGTTATTTAAAGGTCAAATATGTTATTTAAGGATTAAATATAAATATTGTACAGCCGTCCAGAATTTCTAGACTAGAAGCTTTCTTAGCTTACCCATATTTTATAAGTAAGAAATAAGAAGCAGAAAGTTACGAGATAAAAAAGTATAAGAATAGATTAGACTAATAACAGATAAAATTAACCAACCGTGTAGTAGCAGGGTAAAAATATCCACTACCACATCTCGCATCATCAGGTGTCATAAATGGCAACAGTGGACCATTCCTGCATTATAATGGAACACGGAATATGAAATTATTTTATTCTTTTTAGTTGTTTTAAAACGGCTTGTACTTGGGCTAAGATGAAATATCTTATTTCCAGTTAAAGGGTCTCCGGTTCTCTACATTCAACTTACGAAACACAGCACATTAAGCACAGCAGCATTAAGCTGCTATTTTACGCTGTTATTCTGTGAGAGTGTGATCCTTACCCATTCGTACTACAACCATAATATATCGTGGCAGCAGTGCTATATAATGGTTTTGTGTCTCTACTACGTAGAAAACATTTCTCTACGCTGAGGTTATATAATTTATCCTAAATTAATATTATGAAAAACAAAACTGCATACGAAAAGAAAACAAAATTGGGTCTCAAACACGTTGCAACATGGCTCTACCACGTAAACACGTTACGTGGTAGAGTCATGCTGCAGTTATATTATGGTTGTAGCACGAATAAATCGGCTTGACCGGGGCAGGACCACGCTCTCACAGAATACCAGCGTAAAATAGCAGCTTAATGCTGATGTGTTTCGTATGGTGAGTGCAGAGAACCGGAAACCCTTTATACTGGAGGCATTCCATCTTAGTCCTCAGGGATGCAAATGCGTGCATTTTGATTCTTAATTTAAAGATTAATGTGGATGTCTATGGGCCACACCATCCAGTTAGGTGGACCGTGTGCTTGTTTGTCACCCAGTGCTATATAAAAAAAATATGTCTTAAATCGAAAATTAAAATACGCGTCTATAAATAATTATTTTAAAATAAGTAGTAGCATTTAGTTAATATCTAAGTGTGCGTAAGTAAGTTAATAATAAATACCTTGTAGTGGTGATTTAAGAATATTCCCGTCCCGTATTATCCCGTGGGTATCTTTTTGGATAGTAAAATAAATAATAAAAGGCGACAGAGGAAAACAAATCTAATGTGCAGTGTGCAGAAACGTCCACTTAATGACTATTACTATCGGGAATTAATAGTACAATTAATGATTTTAGTTTAGCGACTAATAAAGTAGAACATGTATGTTTTTTTTTTCAGGAATAAGCAACAAAATCTTGAAGAGTAGCTACGTACTGGTGTGCCCACTGCAGGACGACCCTTTCACTATGGAGTGGCAACCTGACGATGAAGCTTTTTTACGAACGTTTTATTAGATATTTTTCCTACATCGTGGAGGCTTTTTACATACATAAATTGCATAGAGAAACATCCTTAGATACTTGTCCCGAGCGGGATTCCAACCCGCGGTACTACAGTGCCTCACAGCGCCGCAACCAAATGTTTAGCCACTGTGTTACCCAGCCGTCAGAAAATCATGAGCAGTAGTGGAGTTGCGATAGGCTATAATTATGATCTCGAGAGTGATGGTGACTACGATAAAATGTACACATAATTATTAAATAAAAAACCCGAACCACCATCATCCCTCACGTCTGCATTTGGCTAACATACATTTTATACCTATGTGTTCCGAATTACACGTAGATATACAGTCAAACATCGTGGTGATTCTATAATTGTTCCATTTTGCTGAATTTGGTACGATAATTATTTGGTATGATAATATGATGTAATACAAAAATGATATGACGAAAAATTAGGCCTTATTTTTCATATCTTGCAATTAAAATATATAAAAAAAATCCGACTTCAAGAGGATTCTGTATCTTCTTTTATTGGTGTATATATCTTCCTCATATATTATTACGTAACGATTTTAATGTTTCTTTTTTAATTGATAAAAACTGAGGAAAAGTTTTACCCCTAGGAAGGCGCAGGGGAAATAGGGGATAAAATAATTAGTATATCTATTTAGAAGACATCTAGTTATAACCTTGAGTTTGAAATATTTGTGACCCCACTTAAAAGGGTAAAACATATAAACTTTTAATAATTCAACTAGTAGAGAATGCACAATGACATTGCACTACTTGTGCATTAAAATATAAATAAATAAAAAAAAAATTGATAAAGACGTAAAAAAATACCTTTTTCCACATTATCAGAATTTTCCACATACGTACTAACTTATAAAGTCTAGACTTTTATTCTAATGTTAGGTTTTTCCAGCGGTAGAGTCACGCTGCAGTTATATTATGGTTGCAGCATGAATGGATCGGATCAACCGAGGTAGGACCACGCTCTCACGGAATAGCAGCTTAGCATCCACTTACCGTCAGATGGACTGTGTGCTCGTTTGTTACCTGATCCTGTAAAAAAAGGTATTATGTGGAAATTATTCTTTTCAGTTCTTAAAGTCGGCTTCTACTTTTCATTAAAAGTTATTTTTTATTTGACTGCTTACGAAGATCGAAGGCCTACTTTGACCGAATTTTCCTAACGTTTATAGTTTAGATTTTCTTCATACATATAACAGCCGTTTATATTACAGCTGGAGCATATATGAACATGTAACTATATACATTTAAAATAAACTGTTGTATCAAATTTAAAAGTTGTAAGTTGTTGTGGCAATGGGCCGGCCATATAGCTCAAAGAACCGATAACCGATGGGGAAGAAAGGTTCTCGAGTGGCAGCCTCGTACCGGTCGGCGTAGTGTAGGGCGACCCTCCACTAGATGGAGTGACGACCTGGTAAGACATGCAGGAAGTCGATGGATGCAGGTGGCTCAGGACCGTGCTTTGTAGCATTACTTGGGGGAGGCCTATGTTCAGCAGTGATGATGAAGTTGTTGTTCTAGAAATAAATAATGTAGGTTTAAAGGTTTATTTCACTTTTTCCCACCAAATGTCCCACTGTCTCATTTTTAGGAGAAGTGGAACGATATTCTGAAGTAAGCTCACATTTTGACCAGACTCGAAGAGGTTATATGTATTATGAAACGTCTGTGATTTCAGATACTATGTACCTAAGGAAATCTTTTACTAATGTTGTCTGTGATTTCTCCAGATAATTACGAAAAATGTTTTAAACAAAATGTAAATCTGTGACTTATGTACTTTGAGCATTCAACCAACCAAAGCTTATGTGTATTGATTACAGTTGCTTAATTTTAAGTTCTTTTTTTGTTTGAAAAACACTTGAAGATCGTAGATCTGGCTTGTGCCAGCTCTAGTGTATATTATAACTATTATAATAAACCTTGTTCATTTTCCGCCATCGTTATAATATAACAGTATAATTTGTCGCACCAACAAGCGATTAGTAGGAAAAAATAAAATAAACCGATTCAAAGTACAAATAACCAATGATGCCTTACTATGACATTTTTTCGCCGAAAACTGGAATGCATGTCATCATCTCTTGAAATTGCGATTGCCGCTGTATCGACATTAAGTATTCCCCATGAATCCATCTTTATTAAAAATCACAACAAACTACCACAAACCACACTATCAAATTAAATTAATTCACGAAATAGCATTTGGCGCGAAATTACGAAAGGCGGAAAGCGCGAGGTAATTTTTCCGTCTTTTACAACTACAAACGCGTGCGACCGTGTTAGCTTCGAAAAGCTGTGTAGAGAAAAATGTACCTATATACACAGATATTTAAATTGGCAAGCCAAAATAAGTGCGGCATTTTGCTTCTACTGGGCTGAAATACTGTTCGGCTGCCAAGATGATTCGTATTGCAACTGTGTCACACTAACGGATGGACAGATGTATAACCTGTCTCTCTGGCATCAAACTGAGTTCGTCTAACCTTCGTAAACAAGAAGACACTAATGTAAAATGAGTTCATTTGTAAACATTTTTAATTAATAAAATCTCTTTTGCAGCTGAACGAAATTTTGAGAGCTTTATACAGGACATAATATTATTGATTTTATATTTGGCCTCTTTCAAATATATCCGACTGATCTGGTTTCTTTCCGATTCCTTCAAGTTATCAATTTTCTTATGTTACACGGTTTAAAGCAGGTTTTTTATCTTTCAAGCGCCATAAAAATCCCATGCAGTCTCATGCGCCTGACAAATCCCGAGCGGTCGCATGGAACCGCACACACCCACAGCACTTAAAACCATTAAAACTTATATTTAGAGACTACTTTTCTATGAAAAAGTTTAGCATTATAAGATCTATCTATACAAAATTCTCTACCTTGTGGTCTAAAAAAGTCAAGTTTTACTTCATTACAAAAATATTTAATTCTGTATTTTGATAACAAAAAATCACAATTATTTCAGTATGTATTACTCGAAATTATTTACGTAAAAAGATAAATTATATTCACAGAAAAACGTTCATTACAATTTTATAATAAAATACTATACTAAAACACTAATAAAACACTAGAAAAATCCAAAAATCAACACAATAACATTCACGCGAAAATGGCGTACGAAATAAAAGTAGATTATAAATAAATATTCATAGAATAACAGTTTTTTTTATTTCACTAAAGGATAGAGTATTTCATATTGATTATATAATGTCGAACTTCTTAGAAAAGGACTCTCTATGTACCAGTTTTATGGGTTAAAGTGCTGTTAGTGGGTGCGACCTCATGAGACCGCTAGGGAGTTGAGAGGTTAATAGAAGATTAATTAGATTAGAGGTTAATAGAACTAGGAGACTCAAGACCCTTCTAAAGATAACCATGCCAGAACTTTCTACACCTAGTCAGTCGGGACCGGTATGTACTCGAACATTCTAGATGTTTCAGTGGAAGAGGCCCTGTATAAGGCCGATATAGACCACGACCTGGGTCTGTATTGAATTGGTGATTCAAGCGAATACTTCGAAGCAATAAAACAGCTAACTAAAGTAATCAGTGGTACAATTGTGTAGTACAATTGTTTTGATTGTCACGTACCCTAAGCTCGTAACAAATGGTGTCAGAAGTGGGATCAAATCATGCCGATTTTACCTAAGGACGACACGGAGGGTATCTGTACAATCGCCAACTGCCGACCACGGAAGTCCACCCGTCAGCAGCTCCTGCATCTGCAACACTTACTTAGGTGCTCTGATGATGATTCTGCAGAAGCAGGCTTGCCGACAGGAGGAACAGGTGATGATGATTCTGCAGAATCCGGCTCGTCGACAGGAGGAATGGGCCCGCCGATGGAAGGAACAGGCATGCCGACAGGAGAAACAGGCCCGCCAACCTGAGTAACAAGCCCGTTAGTTGGAAGAGAAAGCAGAAAGAGCAGATGCTCCTCATGAAGGACCTTCACGCTACCTTCGGGAAAGAGATAAGTGAGGTGAAGGATAGGGTTGCTCAACATGACAACCGCCTGTCGGAAGCTGAAACCCGAAACGACCAAGTGAACAATAGTGTTGACAATGTGATGGCTGACGTGAAGAAAACGGTGGACGACCTCGAATTTGGGGATGGAATTACAGCTCCCGTAGTAACTACAACACCTTTGCTACGTGGATTCATTGTGCTGCCTTTCGACTTCTTCCTGGTCGGTATTCAAAATCTAGTTCGAGGCTGTCATGAAGGTGAACGTCTGGAATAAAAGTCAGGCCATGACTGCTCTCACCCTAGACCTGCACGACCAAGCCTTAACTGTTCTGGAAACTCTCGGTAAGGAAGTGACTTACGAGCAGCCCCTTGAGGCATTGGAGGCGAGATATTGTGACGCTCACCTGGAACACGTCTTTCGTGCGCAGCTCAAAGATCGCGTGCAACGTAGCAACGAAAACTTGCAGTGGACTCTTAAGGTGGAGAAGCTACTTCGAAAAGCACACCGGTCTGTACCCGCGCTTATTGAAGGGAACCTGGCGTAGACATTCATCGATGGCATCCGCGGCCTTGAAGTCAGAACTGTTGCGAAGGTATAAGGCAACGAGACGCTTAAGAACTCCTTGGCCCATGTGCTGAAGGTGAAAACCGTGCGGTAGAATCATCGTTCCAATTGCGTCAGGGAGCGGTTGCGGGAGGTTCGCGACCATAATAAAGGATACAGCCCTAGGTGCTACGGCTGTGGGAAAAGGGACCCTCTTCGATAAAGCTGCCGTAAGTGTCGCACTAAGCGTAAAAAGTTACATGTTTGTAAGAAATACTAGATTCGCTTACAGAGACATCGTTGATAAATAAAGAAAATAAACAGAAACTACTACTATTACTAGAAAAAATAGGTACTGGACCACGGAAATTTACTAAGTGGTGCAGTATCCTCAATGGCCAACCAGGGTTTACCCAAGAAGCGCTGATGGCATTATTGAGAGCTACTGACGTACATATGCTGTCTTTATTGGTTGGTATAAACACAACGTGAAAAGTATCCATATCCGACTTTGTGATTAAATTTGAATTAAAATTTGAGTTCTTCTCTGTTCTCTTCTGTTCTAATCTGAAATAAGTCTTGCAAAACTGGCCATAATTCTATTAACTAAAAAAAGGTTTTCTAGTACCTCGTACCGATGGTTGAAGAGAAGTGGGCGACCCTCCAATAGATGGAGTGATAACCTGGTAAGACATGCAGGTGGCTCAGGACCGTGCTTTGTTGCATTCCATGTGGGAGGCCTATGTTCATCAGTGGACTTGTAAAGTGCTGTAATGAATGAAAAAACACTAAAAATCACTTTTACCAACCCTGAACTAATGCGATCTATGATGATTTGTTTATCTATAAAAATATCGTCATTGCTGTCCTTGCCTTGCCTTGCCTTGTCTTGCCATTGATTACGCACGTAGACAGCGGCACTATTGTATCGACACGTTTACAGTTTGATGTTATGGTTTGATGCTTTGATGGTATGCGTAAATGCAATGAACACACACACACACACACACACACACACACACACACACACACAAATACTGTAGTGTACGCCTATAGTGAAGCGATTCATTTTTGCATTTGTAGTGAAGTACACAGTAGTGTGTTTTCCTCGCCTCCCCCTGAAAGTGACAGATTTTTTTAGGGTTCCGTAGTCAACTAGGAACCCTTATAGTTTCGCCATGTCTGCCTGTCCGTCTGTCCGTCCTCGCTTAATCTCTGTGACCGTTAGCACTAGAAAGCTGAAATTTGGTACCAATATGTGTATCAATCACGCCGACAAAGTGGTAAAATAAAAATTGGAAAAAATGTTTTATTAGGGTAGCTCCCCTGTATGTAAAGTGGGAAGTGATTTTTTTTTAATTTCAACCCTAACGTGTAATATATTGTTGGAAAGGTATTTAAAAATGAATAGGGGTTTACTAAGATCATTTTTTGATAATATCAATAATTTCGGAAATAATCGCTCCAAAAGTAAAAAACAATGTGTCCCCCCCCCCTCCAACTTTTGAACCATAGGTTTAGAAAATATGAAAAAAATCTGAAAAGTAGAACTTTATAAGGACTTTCTAGGAAAATCATTTTGAACTTGGATGGAAAGTCGGAGCGCCTGCCGCGGAGCGTGCAATGTTGCACGCTCCATGTTCGCGCACGTACCCACTACCAGGAGCAGTTGCAGGAGCGCGGAGCGCTGCTGAAGCGCGAACATAATGGATACCCACCTTTAGACTCATAAGTGGAAACGCTTATTGTGACGGACGGGAAACTACGGAACCCTACACTGAGCGTGGCCCGACACGCTCTTGGCCGGTTTTTTGTTTAGGAATTAACGCGCATGGCATCTCCAGTCGGTTGAATACCCAAAGGGTATATACGTGTGGGTAATATGGTCGTCCTGGTCGATGGTCACTTTCTTATAACTCAAAAACTAGTGCCTTGTTTGCATACATGGCTCTGTTATACGATAGCTCTTCATCACTCAATCAAATCTCAAACTCAATAGATATAATATATCAGATAATTAATAGCACAGTGAGAGTCTTGAAATAGGAACAAAATTCTTATAGCTGAATTCTTTAAACATATAATGTTTAATATAGTTCAAATTAAGATAGCTATATTATTTACACCCTGTTTCTTTTACAAGGATATTGCCATTTTTCCAAGTCATAGTCACCTGTATTGAGATGCCATTAGAAAAACAAGACACGTTGTCGATAAATTCATTTAGTCTATGACTTAGTAAAATTAAGGATTTCTATCGTAGACAGAGAAACCTATAGACATATTGACGTCTTCTTTCGCATTCGCACACGAAAAAGATAGATTTATGCATACGTCTTGCATAGAAGTGAGACAGAGCGGTGTGGTCGTTTGTCCCTTTCTCCGTGCCGGTTTTTTTACTTAGCAAACTACACTTTGCTAAACAACTTTGACAGTTCGTAGCGATTTAAGGAGTTTACAAGTTTGTTTAAGTGAGAAAAAAGTGTTTTGTGAGCTTAAGATTGGTGAATCTTGTTCAGTTCAGTTCTTAGAATAATTAAAAATGTTATCTAAACATGTTTAAAAGTCATAAAGATTATTGTATAACCTAAAACTACGTTATCGTCCTTTCTAATTCGAGGCAATGCTAATCATTAGTCAATAGGTTTCTCTGTCTACGATTTTTGTTAATCCAGTTCGTAATACTAGTTTATATCAACGCAAGTTTTTGGAAGCTTTATCTGACATCTTACAAAAACGTAGTCGAATAATGCGAAATTTCGTACTATCGTTTTATAAATTAAAATATATTCTGAAAAGTTCACTATGAAATCTACTACTGCGGTAGTTTTTTTTTTTATAGAATAAGCCAAACGAGCACACAGTTCACCTGACGGTAAGTGGATGCTGTGGCCCATAGAAATCTACATTTATCCTCGATTAAAAATCAAAATGCGGATGCGTTGTCACCCGTGAGGACAAAGATGGAATGCATCATTCATTCAATAGAAAAGGACACCGGTCATCTACACTCACCATACGAAACATAGCATCTTTAAGCTGCAATTTTACGCCGGTATTCTGTGAGAGCTTGCTCTTACCTCGGTCGAGCCGACCCATTCGAGCCACAGCTATTATATCTGCAGCGTGACTCTACCACGTAAATTTGTATATAATAACGATATAACAGTGGCACGACCGCGGTCTACCTTCCCTTTTGTCGCTAGATTACAACTTTTTCTCTCTACCTCCTCAAGACATTATCCATCGTTCATGCCTAATCCAAAGTCCATTGCTAAACGTAGGGGAAATATTTGCCACAGTTAGCCCTCTCTTAGCAAGTGGTTTGGCAATCGCAATTGTTTATTATTTCGAGTTGTCACCAGTAAGATACTGTTGCCTGTCTTCTGTTTTATTTTGTTAAGTCGTCTTTTACGATACTTACGGAATGGTATGGGTTCTTAGAGCTTCTAAGTAATAATATAATATATTATTTGGTAGGAGGAAGTGAATTCTTTATCGCCGGCGCTATACTTTAATATCAAGATCCTGACCTAGCTTGATGAATTAGAAATATTTTTATTCAAGCAGATAAAGCTGTGTTGAATATAGTCGATGGTTTTATTTTCCAATAAACAGTGGTAAAAGGTCTATATTAATAAAAATCAATTGCATGTATGAAATATCATCACTTAAGAAAGGCTGGTCAGAATTTTATGAACATTCTCATTATCAATTGGATCCGGTAAGCGGCGGTGTTGAGAACACGAAAACATTCGTACGCGGCCGGGGTGGATCGTTAGTCAGCATACCTACAAAATTGATATTACAAATGGGTTCCAACTTGATCATGTACTGTGTGTCTGTCAAGAATTAATATTGATACCTCCCTAATTATTATTATTTAATTTTGCGAAACGAATATTTGAAATGTAATGTAATAATCATCATCACTTGATTTAGAAAACAATTTACTTGATCCTTCGAATAATAATAAGTCTAGTCCCATTTTTTAAAATATTTTTAAGCACATAAAGTAATAAAAATAACGAAACAAAAACGAGTGAACCGATGTCGATTTTTGCTAACATTACGAACGAAATCACTATAGATTAAAGACGTGTCTTGTAAAGTAACGTCACACATAATGTTATTTTTCTAAATCAAAACATAAGAGTAGTACTTTATCATCACTGACCTCTATATATACAAGTACGCTGGACTGACTATAGCTGTATATCCATACAAAATGACTGTGCTAATTTGAAGCGCCGCTAAAGGATGTCTTGAAAAATTAATAAAATTGACATAATATGCCAAAGTCTGCTGTCTTTATATTGTCATATTTAAAAAGTCTGTATTTTGAACTTTTAAACTAAAAAACCATTGAGCTATTATGTACTACGTACTAAAGGCGACACTGCATTCAGCTACTCTGTTCCACTCAACTGCGGTGCATGCACCGCACTTTAATCAGTCACTCGCTAGGCGCTTGTAGGGTGGTCACGTGTTGTGTTGATTTAAAAAAATCTCTTGATAAAAATATGCCGGCCTGTATACTTAGATATTGCGCAAATAATTCAAGAAATGTCAGTAATAACCAAGATATTACTTTTCATCGGTTAATAAGATACTTAATGAATAAAAAAATATTATAAATTAATAATAAAACAAGTTATGCCTAAGTCGCCATCTTGTATCATGTAATATAGATTATGGAATTAATTTGTTCAGATGGGACATTTCTGTAGGTACTTAAGTATATGAATATATTATTATACACAATTTTTTTTGTAGAAACATGTGAGTTATCTTAATTGGGCCAATTTTTTATATTTAAATCTGCTCGTTATTCTTTTATAATAAGTCAAAGTGGAATAAATTCGTCCATTTTTAACTCTCGCGTGCCCAGCATTTATGAACGACTCTTATTCTAATTTAAATAAATATATTTTTAATTTAAATTTTATATTAATAAGTTTTGTTAAACATACATTTAGTATGTTTTTTATATTTGACATAGATACCTTTTAAAATATTCAGATAAAAATATCATTAAAATGTAATTGTGGTATAATATTATGTAATATAATATTAAATAAGCAAATATAATATACAAAATAAATGACGAAATTTGATAATTGTTCTCGATATAATTTACCTATTTAACAATACAATCTATTATTACCTACTGGTAATTAATTCTACCTATGTTTATTCTATGATAAAAAAACCAACCGCGCGAACACAGAGTAGCACACATATTTTGTTTGAAATAGCTGTTCTAGTACGTAAGTACATATTACTTCAATGTAAAAAACGAAAGTATTTTATATTGTTTGATTGTGTATAATACTAGTACTAGTAATATTAGTTACATATTAAGAATTATTTTTAATAATAATGAGAGTGAGCGTAATCTGTAAAACTCGTTACCAAAAGGGAAGCCATATAACATTACACAAGTAAGTAAGTGAATTTGCAGCTAATATTTAACAAATTAAAAGTATTTGATAATATAAGTACTTAAAATTTTGTTACTAATCTTAATATCATATATACCAACATGTTTGGCTGTATATTACTGAGTTTTGATAAACAATCAATAGGGTTGTCGAGTTCCTTGTCTATAATACCTATGTATGATGATGTTCTTTCCTACCCTTATCTGTTAACAAGCAAAGTCGCCAACAACAGATGATTATCAAATGTTTAATAATTAACAGGTTTCCAACAGCACCTACACTAAAATTATGGCTTAAAAGCATAAATATTGTGATTTGCCGTCCGAAACAAAATGATCATATTTGTTCCAAACATTTCACAGACGACTGTTTTATTAGACATGAGAACTGCACCACTTTGAAAAAGTGCAGTATATATAATATTTTCTGGTAGTATCAGTACCAGTAAGTATAAAAGTATTAGATTATTATTTGGAATGTTTTTTTATTTCTTCTTTCCTCATTTTCCACCAAAATCAAGGGCCATAGCCAAGTGTCGAAAGGTCGCCTGTTGAAGTCGAGCCACGTTGTATGTGTTTTAGTGGGCTGCGGCTAGAGGAGATTCCTCTCCCTGTACCGCTGTAGTTCAGATGGAGTAGTAAGGGAAGAGGAGTGTTGGTATGGCGATTGGCGATGCGCCACTCGACTATCTTTCGCGACTTTAGTGAGGCTGCACCACTTGATGTTTCAAAGTGCTCGTTTTTCCCTGTCTCCATTCACATATCGGGCTCGTGGAGTCCGTAGTTCAGGTGGAGTTAGAGGCCGCGAAGGACAGTGTGGCTTGTATTTCTGGTGCACCTTATCTGAGAAAGAAAACGGTCAGCAACTAAGGAGGGGCTGCTATTGGGCGGCTGGCGCGAGAGGGGCCGCGGATGTGCATGAAAGCGTTTCCGTGGCCCTGTGAATTTGCGGCGGAGGTAGAACACCATGGGGGTTTTAGTAAGTGCGATCTAGAGATTTAATTCTCTCTTAATTGCAGGCATGTAATAGTATGAGTACATATTTGTGCTATTTGCTGTAGAGACTACTGGTCCGTAGGGTGCACGTGTTGCTGCTGGTAATAAAAAGTTGTTTAGTTTGTTGCTTCCTCGCTTGAAGGCTAAGTATAGCCATTCAGAGAGGACACGTATCCAGCACCCTTGGGACGATACCACGGAAAGTAGGACTGTATGATGATTTCAGTTATTTTTTTCATATTGTAATTTTAATTTCGAAAATGACGTTGTAAATAACTGATAACTATGTAATTCAAAGTTTATTTTTTTATATTATCTTGCTAGCTCGTACCCGCCGCATTGCTGCCACAGAAGAAATAATTGTGTGGAAACATTCCTAAATGTGGTGTGGAATGTGGTATCATTCCTAAATATTGTATAATTAGGAATGATAATACAATCATTGAAATGTAATGATATATAACTTTCTATAACTTTCAAATAAATAGTAAGTATAATACGCACGCCACTTAGTGTCAGTTACTTGTACCATGCGTATAACCTTCGCACAATTGTGCAACTAATAAGTTGACTAAGTTTTAACGCAATCTGATGAACGGTTATGCATCGTAGAAAGTACGAACAAACATAAATTTTTATATAGCAGAAAATATTTTACTGTTTATATACAGACCCGTAGTTGATTAGAATAAGCGTTATTATAGCAGCTGATTTGTTTTTCTTTATAATACTAGAACTAAATGAAAGGTTGACAATAAATTATTTTAGAAATTATGTTTTTTTTATTTTTATTTTGTGTAGATAGTTTAATCTTGATAATTTTTTAGTTGAATGGTCTAAGGGCTACGATGGCTATCCGAGTACAGAACCAGAGTACAAAACTACTCCAACTGTAGAGATGTGTAAGACAGGGTGTCGTAATATCCCCGAAATACTTTACCGCTGCGTTGGAAGACGTCTTCAAGCTACTGGACTGGAAAGGATACGGTTATGGAGTGTAGAAGTAAGGAGTACCAACTCCCATAGTAAAACAGTTGAAAAAGTGGCCATCCGTAAGCAGTAAATAACAGCTCAAAAACTCTCCACAACAGCGCTGGAGTAGCTACTGGGATGAAATGAACTTAGCAGTTGTTGACGGTTTAAGTGTGGTGCTAAACTGCTCAGTAGCTGTAAAATCTAAAATAAGTTTATTTAGTAAATACGACCTCGAAAAATTTGTCTATCCCACTAATATTTTTCGGTGCGTTCTTTAAAATTTACCTCGTAGTTATAGTGGCGTCACCCTTATTTAACGGTTTTTATGGACACTTTTTAATATACAGTCTGTACTCCTTACTTCTACACTCCATAGATACGGTATTAAGGTCAATGGCATGTACGTCACTAATAATAATAATAATAATAATAACAATAATAATTTTTATTGACACCAAGTAAGGATTACATTATTTAGCTTTAAGACATTTGAACAGTTATAACTCATCTATACAATTTTATACACTAGCGTCTAAACTAGGCCGAGCCTGTATCTTAGACACTAGTCACTTCCAAAGGCACCATTATTTACAATTATAAAAGCATACGGCATATTATGATTCACCTAATCTATGTTTACGTTACAAATTCGTAAATACATTATCACTTTTTTGCGATTACCGTCATACTAACTTATTATGCGTATGAAAGGTTAGACTACTATGTATAGGAACATTTTTAATTTCTTAATTTGTAATGCAATAAATGATTATTGTTATCACAAGTCAGAGAACTATTACTTTTGGTGATAGGTTACAATGAAGTATTGCAAAGATATATGATATATAATTTTAGTAATTCTATAGGTATTTAACAAAAAGTTATGCAATCTACAGTGAACAGTCAATACATATTATATAATTATTTAATTCATGGTTTTTGCAAAGGTTTTTTTTAATTACATTTAGACTTAATTAAATATAGTTTTATAAATAGCTATATAAGTTAATAGTTTTTAATTATTATAGATTTAGTAGACTTTAAGTAGAAAGTTAAATTATTCTAGTGTAATGTTATTTTAAAGTGACCAAGAAATTTTCAGTTTCTTCTGTATTTAGAGTTTTTAACCAAGATAATAGTAGTTTTTTACATTGATATTTGTTAAGTGAGTAGATTTGTAGTATTTTATTTATTTTATTGTAAAGTATAGGACCTAAGTAGCATTGAAATTTATTTATAAATTATGTTTTAAAATGGCAAGTAGGACAGACCTTATTTTTCCGGCGATTGGTTGTTAATTCGTGATCATATGTAAGTTTTTCATGTTGGAATATAACAGTGTCTCTTATATACAATTGTCTAACTGTCAATACGTCACATTCTGAATATAGTTTATCTGTAGAATATCTAAATGGTTTAAATGTACTTTGAGTAATATACGCTGCGCTCTTTCTAATTTTATGAGATGAGTTTTACGGGCTCCACCCCATGAGGTAATACAGTACGACAAGATAGACTGTGCCAAAGATAAGTAAACAGTCTTAAGTAGAGAATAGTCTGCCACGTGTCTTAGTTTTTTGAATATATATACCAAGCTTCTTATTTTCCCTGCTAACTGATTAATATGAGGGCACCATGTCAGATTTTCATCCAACACTACGCCTAAGTATTTTACTGTGTCATTTCTGTCTAAAGATGTGCAGTTGCATTGAATTGAGCTTTTGTTTTTGCAGGTGTGTATTTTTATTTTAAATGAATTTTCAGTAGTTAGCGCTCGTTTATTATTTGCGAACAACATAAATTTTGTTTTAGAGATATTCAAAGTAAGAAGGTTTTGATTGAGCCATTGTAACGTTGCTTGCATTCCTAATTCAGCATGAATTCTAACTTCGTCCCAACTTTTTCCATAGAAGTTAATGCAGTGTCATCAGCGTAAGTAAAAATTTGGCACCTATCTAATTTTAGGTTACATAAGTCGTTAAAATAAATTAAAAATAAAGTTGGCCCGAGTACACTACCCTGAGGTACACCATAATTAATAGGAGCATTATTACTAAAATATCCATCAATGGTTACCCTCTGGATCCTATTTTTTAAGTAGTCCTTGAATAAAGCAAGTGCCATCCCTCTGATACCAAATTTTTCCATTTTACTCAGCAAAATCGGAACAGAAACTGTGTCGAAGGCCTTTGCCAAATCCAAGAACACTCCAATACATTTAAATTTACTATCTATTTGACTAACTACAAATTCAGTTAGATCAGAAACTGCATCAGCTGTAGATCTAGCAGCTCTAAAACCATATTGATTGTTGGATAATATATTATTTTTCTCTAAATACAATATTAGTCTTTTGTTCAAAATTTTTTCAAAGATTTTAGATAAGGAAGGTAGTACAGAAATCGGGCGGTAATTATTAACGGATTCTCTGTTTCCTCCCTTGTAAATAGGATGAATTACAGAAATTTTAAATACGTCCGGAAAAGTACCTGTTTTAATACACAAGTTCAAGATACGTGTTAAAGGTGGAACAATAATGTTTTTGTTATTTTTTAATAATTTTGAGGAAATACCATCCCAACCTACTGCACTATCTGATCTCAAACTCATTAGTGTAGATTCAACCTCTTGCTCTGTTGTTTCTAACAAAACCATCGAGTTACTAGGTGTGTATACTGGTTTACATTTTGGAATACTTGAGTTGCCTTATTGTAATTTTATCAGATAGCTCTTTTGCAACATTAACAAAATAGTTATTAATTTTGTCTAGAGCTGCTTCTGGTGTATTTTCTGTTTTAAGTAGATTAATAGGCTGTACTCTCTGAATATTACTATTAGTTATTTTATCAATTATTTTCCATTTCATTTTTGGGTCTTTAGCGTATTTATTTAATTCATTTCTTTCGAAGTTTCTTTTTAAGCGTTTTAGTATGTTATTACAATAATTCTTGTACCTTGAGTAAGTAATTTTAAGTATTATGTTATTAGGGTCAGTTTTACATTTATGGTGCATTCGATCTCGATTCCTTATACAACGGATAAGGCCAGGTATGATGCACGGCTTTATGCAACGTACTCTTCTAGGTGGTAAGATTTTAAGTGTGTTATTTAAAATCGAAGTATTTAAAACTTTGACCAACTGTTCGGCTGACCAACTTACATCATCAGAATTAATTAGATCATCAAAATTTTTAGTTTTAAGTTCCTCAGTAATTCCTATATAATTAATTTTATTGTAGGCATTATTCTTTAATACACTAGTTTTGAGATTTAAGCTTAAGCACGTTATGACGGCTGAGTGATCGGTCAAAGGGCTCTCTAAAACGATTGTAATTGATGGTAGTTTAGCTTTAATCATCAATTAGCTTTAATAAAACAATCAATTATGAGCTCTAGTAGGGTAAGTATGACCACTTAAAAGACCGTGAATTGCTAGTAAGTTTAGGTAGTCTGAGGAATTGCGATCTTCATTATTGAGTTTTATATCTATGTTTAGATCACCCATTACAATTATGTTACTAAAATTCGCGTAAGTTGTAAGTAATTTATTTAATGACATTATAAAATTATCAATGTTTTTATTTGATGGAGATCTATAGATGCCTATCACAACCGTGTCCTTGTTAAATTCAATATCCAAACAGGTGGCATCATTTAAGATTTTTTCTTCAACAGAACAGCAATAACTTTGTTTAGTGTACGCTACAATACCATCATTTTGATTATGGTTATTTTTTGTAAAGTGAGTATTGTAGTTTTTATGAGACGGAAAATTTCCGCATTTAGAATTCCAAGTTTCAGTTAATATATATATATATATATATATATATATATATATATATATATATATATATATATATATATATATATATATATATATATATATATATATATATATATATATATATATATATATATATATATATCACACGCTATATCTAATCTTGTTAAAAGTATTTCAAATTCAGTAAAATTTTTGGAGATGCTTCTGATATTTTGCGTTAGTATGTGTAAATTATTATTCATTGCTATCTGAGAAGATTTTAGAAGAGAGTTGAAAGATTCTGGACTACACAAGAAAGACGCACCCGCTCTAATTTGGTCTATGTTTTTCATTAAGTTATTATTGTTTATACGATCGAATATAATTTAAAACAACTTGTGACATAATTGATGTAGTGGTTATGTAGGAAGAAGAGGTAAAATACAATGTCTTATTTTTTGCAAATCTTAAGAACATTGCAGCCGAAGCAAATGTTTTGTGTATTGATTTAAATAGCAATGAGAGAATACCTGTATAATATGTATATAGAGTGAAATATAACGTATATATGGACAAAAATGGACACATAAGATATTTATATAGTGTAACATGACCGTAAAAAGAATAAAAATTTAGTAAATATAAATAATTTATAGGTTTGCCTAGTCAGTTTTGTTTCTTCAGATCTAGCAGTTGCGTTTCATCCTTGACTTCAATGTGAGATGAGTCAGCTGTTTTACGAAGATATACTTTTCCATGGCTAGTCCAACAAAATTTGTAGCCTTCAGTTTTTGCGTAGCTTCTTGCTAAGAAAAATAATCTTCGCCCTTTGTTCGTTAAAGCTTCAGATACATAAATTGGTCTTACTTGTTCTTTGAATCCTATCATAGCACTATTGAGACGCTGATCAGAATGCTGTTTATTGAACGTTTTTGCTCCCTGTATGACATTGTTCTTCACTATAACCGATGTGAATTCAGTTACGATTGTGGTTTTACCCGTTTTACCATTCGATCGAAACACATCTTTAATATTAGGTTCCTGAACATTTACATTAAGAACCTTACATATTTTTTGGACAATATCACACAAGTCAGCTTTAGTTTCCGAATGTGCAGGTATAGGTACATTCCTTATTTCTATAGTAGATGACTTTGAGGCTCTATGCATATCTTCTATTTGCGCTTCAAGTGAGGCTATCCGAAGTAGGTGTTGCTTTTCGTTATTTTCAAGACACCCAACCGTCTTCTTCATATCTTCATACTGACTGTTAAGGAAATCAAGAGCTTTTTCAATTTCTTCATTTGAGCGCTGAATTTGTATGTTTTGCTGTTTTATTTCTGCAATATCTGAGACTAGTTTGTTTATGAGCGAGTTTTGTGTATTTTTCCATTCATCCAACATGTTTCGAATTTCATCTTTAAAGGAAGATAATTGTTCATCACCTGACTCGCGTTGTCTTTTGTTACGTTTAGTAATGTAAGACGGTGTAGCAGGAGTCGGAACTATATTGGAAACATCAGAATCCGATAATGTATGTTGCATGCTACGGCCAGGGGGTGATCTTATAAGTTTAGACATTTTATATCAAAGTTACTTAAGTAAGTTTGTGTGGTTACAACAGTAAATGAATAGAGTATTTACCACTTTATCTTGACCCCTCCTCACAAGTAAGCTAGCTTTGTGTATGTATCAACTTATGTTTGTCACTTGTTAGCACTTTTGTTAAACACTCCTTGTTTTCTGTTCGCCTGGTAACTGGCTCGAATTTTCAATATTAATTTAGCACTTTAAATATTGAATTTTAACGTTAGACTGACACGTCTAACCACTTACGCGTTTCGGTGGAAGATGTTCGGTGTAAGATGTCTGCTTCACAATAAAAATTTAATAATCACTGACATTCGATTTGTCGACAATATAGTCCTTATGGCAGAATTGCTGAAGGACCTACACACTATGTTCAATAACCTCAATAGTGTCTCTCAACGGATAGGTCTTATCCAACAAACACAAAACAAAAGTCATGTGTAATGTCCATGTCACACCTATGCCGGTGGTTTTTGGGAGCACTTAGCTGAAGTTGTTGACGAGTATTTTTACTTGGGACAAATAGTCCGACGGGTAGGTAAGTTCAACTTCGACCGACAGGTCAATCGACGGATTCAACTCGGCTGGGCAGCGTTCTTGAAATTACAACACATCTTCTCGTCAGGAATACCTCAAAACTAGATTGTACAACCAGTCCGTGTTGCCAGTCATGACCTATGGACCTGAGACGAGGTCTTTCACTGCTGGCCGTTGAGGAAGCTCGAAGTCGCTCAGCGAGCTATGAAGAGGGCTATGCTCAGGGGTTCAAACCTAGGAATGAGGATATCTGCAGCAGAACCAGAGTGACCGACATCGACCAATGGTTTAGTACGCTGAAGTGGAAATTGACCGGCCATATAGCTAGAAGAACCGAATACCGATGGGGAAAAAAGGTTCTCGAGTGGCAGCCCCGTACCGGCAGGTGAAGTGTAGGCCGTTCCCCCACTAGATGGAGTCAAAACCTCGTAAGACATGCAGGAAGTTGATGGATTCAGGTAGCTCAGGACCGTGCTTTGTGGCATTCTTTGGGGGAAGCCTATTTTCAGCATTGGACTTGTGAATGGTTTTAATGATGATGAATGATAATGGCGTTATATTAATATGATACATAAATAGAATGGACTTTACGGGTAGAGTCCATCTATCCATAGAGTCCTTTATATTTATTTAGGTATAGGTAGGGTATAGAATTTTTATTGATATAATTTGATACACTGTCTTATCCCTATTATTAGTTCCGTGGACGTGCACTTCTGCTGTCAGCGCCAAAATGGCGGAAATCAAATCGAATCATCATGTCACGGTTTATAGCCAGTCCAGTGTACTTGTATATATAGAGGTCAGTGTTTATCGTATTTTATTATCATATTTGCCATGACCAATGCGTGGAAATAGAAATGTCATGACCACTTGACATTTCTATTTCCACGCATGAATTACACGCAACATATTTCAATAAATTTGTCTCTTTTTGCCTTATTTGAAAATTTATTTAGAAAAAAGAGATATTGACATATTTGATATTGACTTAATTTATGTAGAATTGTTAGTTCCATGCAAACCTATGCGTTGCTTTATCGACGCCATTTTGACAGTTGACATTATGGTAAATCCTATACTATTAAACGAGCAATTCTTGTATATATATATATATATATATATATATATATATATATATATATATATATATATATATATAATCGGGATCTCGGAAACGGCTCCAACGATTTTCATAAAATTTAGTGTCCAGGGAGTTTCGGGGATAATAAATCTAAAAATACATTTTCTAAAAATAAATCTAGCTAGGATTTATTTTTAGAAAATGTATTTTTGTCCGTTTTAGGCAATGAAAAACTGCTACAATATTATTAGAATAAGAAGGTAAATTTTGACAGAATGTTAATGATTATAAATAGCTTAATTGGTATAATGGGCGGTCACAGAATCATAAAACCCCGGTTCGAGCCCAGACCGACGGACCGACTTTTTTTAATTTTTTTTTTCAAGTTCCTTTCTTTTTTGAGAAAATCGTATCTATTTTTTCGAGCCCTTTTTTAGTATTTTTTAAAAACACGAAAATTTAAATTAAACTAATTGCACTCATGATTTTTTATTCTAATATCCAGTTCAGTTTTTTCTATTATGTCGCTAAGATCAAAAAATATTACTCGTATTTCATCAGTATGTAATTTGTATCTAAATATAATCTTTTTTTAATTTTTTTTTCATGTTCCTTTCTTTTTTGAGAAAATCGTATCTATTTTTTCGAGCCTTTTTTTAGTATTTTTTAAAAACACGAAAATTTAAATTATACTAATTGCACTCATGATTTTTTATTCTAATATCCAGTTCAGTTTTTTCTATTATGTCGCTAAGATCAAAAAATATTACTCGTATTTCATCAGTATGTAATTTGTATCTAAATATAATTTCCAAAACACATGAATTAAAAAAAACCGAGCGAAAAATACCGAGCAAAGCTCGGTCAACCGGGTACTATTTTATAAAAAGCAAATTTATTTGAAAATAGAACTCCATAAGCCAATTGCTCAGTATTAAAAAAAAACAAAGTTCTGTTAATTTTCCTGCAACGCTTCCCGCACTTTTCATTTAAAACGATGGATCTTAACCGTGCAACGGTTACAATCAGCATTAGGGGGCTCAGCAAGATTTAGCAGCACACGCGTAACAATTTTTAGGTGGTTTGCTGAATTCAAAAGGGGTAAAATTAACCTTAAAAGTGACCAAAGAACCTGGGCCCCGTAAACAGCAGTAACGGCAGAAAAAGTATGGACTACTGAAATGTTGGTGCGAGAAGACCCACGAATCACATATACGGACATTGAAACGAATGTAGGCATTAGTTCGGGGAGCATTCATACCATCCTGTAGTGAGGAAGCTTTGTTGTCGATGGATTCGGAGAGCAAACGAAAGCGAAAAACAGACTCGTGTGGATTAGTGCCATGAAATGCGTCTAGTACGTTTTGAAAACGGGGCATCTAAGCGTGTTTCAGAAATCGTTACTGGTGACGAGACAAGATCTATCAATATGACCCGGAAAATAAAAGGCAATCATCGGTATGTGCCTATTCAGATGGACAGTTATCGACAAAACTGAAAAGACCTCGCAACGTTGGCAAAAAAATGGTGGCTAGTTTTTTTTTTTCGCAGAGCGAACATTTGTCGACATCAATGCTGGAAAATTGTAGGTCAGTCAACTCTGAATGGTATACTACAGTTGTATTACCAATAATGCACAATAACGGACTTGGATCAAGTTGATATAGCTAACCATATAAGTTGCGATATACAGGACCTAACAAAGTGCATTAGTATTGGTAAAACGGATCTTACCATATTAAGTCAAAACATTAGAAGTATATATCGTAACTTTGATAACCTCCAAGCTACCCTATCACTTCTCAAATTTGAAGTGGACGTCTTAGTTTTAACAGAATGCAGATTAGATAAATCAAAGCCAATTCCACAGATCCCTAATTATACTGCTTTAGAAACAACGTACAACATTAACCAGAATGATGGTGTAGTGATTTATGCTAAATCTCACCTAAATCCTGAATTTACTGAAATTAAACTAAAACATGCCTCTTGCATACAACTAAGAATTCTCGATCTGACGATATTGGGCATTTATCGTTCACCTTCGAACTCAAACGCATCGGAATTCATTGACTCCTTGAGTGCACACCTTGGAAACATAAAATTTTATCGTAACATAGTCATCTCTGGAGACATAAACATCAACCTCATTCAGTGCAGGAACGAACAAACTAATGACCGCAATAATAGAATAGACTATCTAAATACGCTAGCTAGTCATGGCCTACTTGCTGGTCACAAACTGCCCACGAGAGAATCCAGCTGCCTTGACCACTTCATGGTAAAATTAAACAAAATAAAATTTTCCGCAAATATCGCTGTTTTAAATACCACACTTACAGATCATCTGACTATATTCATGTGCATATCAAAACTTAAAAGCAAAACAATCAATCAAAAAATCATTGAGTATGTAAATTTTGAAACTGCATATGAGAGGCTGCTCCAAAAGAACCTGGAGTCTTTGCTTCTTTGCGAAGATCCCGACTTAGTTACCAAGCGCCTTTTGCTATGGCTTGCGGAGTCATTGGAAGAGAGTAAAACAATAAAATATGTTACCAAAAACCAGCAGAATATTAAACCTTGGATCACAGATGGAATTCTTAGATGTATCAGAAATAGAAACAAAATGCAGCTGAAGCTTAGGTCCGATCCATCAAATGAAACTCTAAAAATTACTTTCAGACGATATAGAAACTACGTTAATAACCTTATAAAAAAACTAAAACGAAAATATGACAGAGAACTATTAACTACTGCTGCCAAAAGTTCCAAAGAACTCTGGAAAAGAATAAAAACGGTAACCTGTTTTAAAATTTCTAAATCACATTGCAAAGAACTACTTAATATAGGACCAACACCGTCTGACTCTGTAAATTTGGTAAATGGTTATTTTGCTAATATTGGTAAACAATTAGCTAATGATGTCATGAAAGGTATATCTCATGTCTCACAAAGTACCACTCCCATTAACACGCTTAAACGACATAACACATCTTTTGTCCTCTTGGAGACTGATCCTGGGGAAGTCAACAGTGTGATCATGAGTCTCAAAACAGATAGTGCCTCTGGTTGGGACAATATATCGATCAAATTCCTTAAGATCTGTAGCCCTATTGTTGCGCCCATAATAAGTCATCTTGCAAATCAAAGCTTTAGACTAGGTTTATTCCCTGCACCCCTAAAAAAATCTATTGTTACTCCGGTTTTTAAGGGTGGGGATAGAAGTAACATCAATAATTATCGACCCATTTCGGTCTTACCCGTGATTTCAAAAGTCATTGAGAAACTCCTTAATACTCGACTGCTTAATTATCTAGAAAAATTCAGCATTATCTCTAGCTCACAGTTTGGTTTTAGGCCTGGATTATCTACGGAGGATGCAGTATTGTCCCTCACGTCCCTTATTACAGATCAAGTCGACCGAGGAAATAAATGCATGGCTGTTTTTCTAGACTTGAAAAAGGCTTTCGATACCGTCTCCCTTCCCACCCTTTTACATAAACTAGAGTGCGTCGGTGTCCGAGGCGTACAGCTTAAATTGCTAAGTAGTTACCTACGAGAGCGCACCCAAAGAGTGAAAATTGGTACTCACGTGAGTAAAGACATGGACATAACCTTCGGTGTGCCCCAGGGGAGTGTACTTGCCCCAACTCTATTTCTAATCTATATAAATGACCTCACCAATCTAAACATTGAAGGTGGTAAAATTTACTCTTACGCCGACGATACTGCGATAGTTTTTTCTGGAACTTCGTGGAACAAGGTATACGAGACGGCCCAAAGTGGTCTTTGTAAAATTTCTGACTGGCTAAAAATGAACCTTCTAACTTTGAATATTAATAAAACAAATTATATGTGCTTCTCAATAAATAAAAGAACTCAACCAAAAAACGACTTTACATTAAAACTACATGAATGCGATAAACTAGATAACTCAATTTGCAATTGCAAAACGCTACAGAAGGTTACATCAACTAAATACTTAGGATTAATATTGGATCACCGACTATCTTGGCACCCACATATTGAATATATGACCGAAAGAGTGCGTAAACTTATTTGGATTTTCAAAACCCTGAGACATATTACTTCACACAAATTAATAAAACAGATATACATTACTTTGGTACAATCTGTCTTAGGATATTGCATTTCTGTATGGGGTGGGGCTACTAAAAGCAAATTCTTGGAGGTTGAACGTGGTCAACGCTGCCTTCTTAAAGTCATGTATTTCAAACCACGCTGGTATCCCACTACAGCATTATATAAATTTTGCGATGTGCTAACCGTGAGACAGTTATACATTTTAGTGACTGTTCTAAAAATTCGTAAAACTATACAGCTTGACTCCTTTGTAGATAATAGAAGAAGAAAAAAATATGTAACCAAACCTATTCGCACGAAAACAGTGTTTGCCAAACGCCAATATACTGCAAATTCTGTGTACCTTTACAACAGCATTAATGGTTTGTTGGACATTCATACAACAACTCACCATGATTTCAAAAAATCTGTAACTACTTGGTTAAAAACACAAAATTACGAAGACCTTGAGGCACTTTTACACCATGCCTCGTAAAATGTAAATTATTTAATCAACACACATACCACACACATACATCGTTCACACAGACACACACACACACACACACACACACACACACACACACACACACACACACACACACACACCATTCATCACCCATACCATTTGCGTTTTCATTTAAATACGTTCAAGTAATCACATTATTAACCTTATTTAAATCACCGCTAATTTAGAACAATGTAAATCGTGTAATTTATAACAATGTAATGAAATGCTTTCCTATTTATGACTGTTATAGATAAGGAAGAGCGGGGGCTCCTGACACAGGTTTTCTTTTAAACTTACTAGGAGGACCCATCTACTATATTGTTTATGTATGTTATTTTAAGGAAATAAAGCATTATTATTATTATTATTATTATTATTATTATTACCTAAGGATTTTCAAACTGTGCGGCAGAGAAGACCAAAGAAGAAAAGAGAGAAGAAGAAGAAAAAGGGCTTCGGGGAATCATGCTGCATCACGGTAACGCCTTTTCACATACGTATCCCTAGAACAAAAGCATTTATTGAGGAATCCGGTGTCGAAACTCTAAGTCACCCACCCTACAGGCCTGACTTAGCTCCTTATGATTTTTTTTGTTCCCAAAAGTCAAAGAAAAAATTAAAGGCAAGTTTGTTTCAAGCGCCGAAGAAGCTGTGGCTGCCTACGAAGAAGCGATTTCTGACCTAGATGAAGATAGCTAGATGAAGACTAGCAAAAGTGTTTTCAGAGTTGGTTTAGGCGAAAGGAACTTTCTATAGAGCATGATGGAGAATATTTTGAAAAGATGAAAAATAAATTTTTTGTAAAATAAATTGAAAAGATGTAATAGTATCTGGAATACTTTTGTATAACATGTATCAGGTCTAGAAAGACCAGTATCACCAGTATCACTGCGACCTGTTAAATCTATTGTGAACGCTACTATGGCACTGCTAAGACCTATATCTTCAATGAATTAAAAGATTTTCTTAGCTGCACTTCTTAGCTTTACTTTTTCTAGGCTAAGGACGTAGTTTCCCAGAAGTGTTACGTTTACGCATTAGGGGTTCACAATCCGTTAGGATAGGAGAAGTATTAGTTTACATTAGATTTAACACTCGGTTCTAATTGGCCATATTTATTATTAGCTTTACATCATTTACATAATCTATACATATAATAAATCTGTAGAAAAGTCGTGCCTGTAATTCTAATATCTTCTGGAAAAAACAAGTCCAGGGGACTAAATAAAGAGCCCTGAAGCAAAATTAGTGGTTTTTAGAAATTTTGTCTGCTGTCTGTCTGTCTGTGTATTAAAGATTCACGCAAAACCTACTGATTGAAAGAAAGAGATTTCCATGAAATTTTGTGTATAGATTGAGTTATCAGCCCGGGGCTTCTTATAGGCTACTTTTATCCTACTACGGACCTTCAAAAAAGGAGGGTTAAGTATTTTCCTTCCTTTAGATGTTAATTTCTATTTTATACGATTGATGTGTTTCATTCATAAATGAAATATTTATAAATAAAGCCCAAAATTGGTTTTAATCATTGTGTAATAAATATAACTACGCCAACAATCTACGATATTATTGTTGTATTCCCAAATTCAAGACAGTGCCATCTAACGTAAAATACAAAAAATAGTGAAGTTTTGCCTCATTTGCTATTTTGAAGTTATTTAATTGAATTTATAACTGATTTGAAAAATCTAATGTACATTTTTTAGTTTTGTTATTTTATTTTATTAGATATAAATAAATTTTATAATAACTAATTACTTTTTAAATAGATAGTAGTGACATCTGTCGAAAATCGTAAAATTAAGGATGTTTCAAGTTTAATTTCTATAAAAAGTTACAGTAGGTATTAGTTTTTTGTCTATAAATAAACTGATAAAAATTGCAATCAGTATGTGTACAAAACTTATTATAAATTTAAAATAAAAAGTTAAAATAAAAAGAGTTTTATATATGTATTGGTCAGATCTAAGAATTTATAATATCATAAATTAATCGATTATTAAAAGTGAAATGGCGGTATTTCATAAAGTTTAACAGTGATTGTTGACTATATCGTGATATAGCTTTATTACATCAATGAATAGAGATTGTTTGGCGATATTAACAACTAAACACGACATAGCTATTTCTAGATGTTAAATTGTTAAATCGTAAAATAATTTAATTACACACTACTAGCGGCGCTACTTGCGTATATTTGATAAAAGCAGAATTTATGCCAAAGGGGGATGCCCATATTAGGCCATGTAACGCCCAACAATGTGCATTTGTTAAAAAAATATATCTTTATTTATGGTTATTAATCGCGGTATTCATTTATCCTAAAACAATGGGAATATTTTTGCACAAATTAAAAGTACCGAAAAGATAAAAATAAAATTAGGTAAATACGTAATTCATTAGTCTGTGAATAAAATAAAAAATGTTGCCAATCACAAAAATCATTAAAAAATCGATTCCCCTTTTCGATCGATTACTTATGGTGTCATTATTACCATGCATATATGATCTTTCGATAACTATTACGATGTTATGATATAGGTTTAAAATAACCGTTGACAATGGATATTTATCCAAAGCAGTCGATACGCAACCGTTATAACCAAATGTTTACCGACTACAGACGAAAAAGGATGGTTATGTTTTTACTGTGTGTGCGGATTAGGCTATGTTGAATCGTTTTTTGCTATGGTGCTTAAAACGTAGGATGCATTTTATTATTGAGGGAGCTACTATCAAAGAATATTTTATTCGCTTAACTCGTAAAGTACTTGACCAACTTTAAGAATTCTTTCACCACTAGATTGTTATGTATAATTTTAGATATCTAATATAGGGTTAATTTTATTATAGAGGGCGCTACTTTCAATGAATACGTTTTTTGGCTAATCTCAAAAATTACTAGACCGATTTTGAAAATTCTTTCACCATTACATTGCTAATGAGGGCGTTAGCTGTGTGATAAATTATATTATTACAATAAATAATTGTGAGATTAATATTTTCTAAATAAATAAAACTAAATACCTACCTAAGATGTTCAAATCCAATTATTATTTTTACAATTTAAGAATCGTATTTACACACTTTACTTACTCATTGATTATTGTAGATAAAGAGGTAATAAACCTAAAGTAAAAGAGCTCCGCTTAAACGAAAAAACTATTTATTAGAATAAAACCAAATGTTGAAAAAAAGTGGTTCAGTGCGAGTCGGACTCGCAGGCCCATGAAGAGTTCAGTAGTAACAAGCATATATTTTAAATCGAGTCAAAATACCACTATCATTATCGCCAGCAACAAATTATTTTGTTTTTCATAGTGTTTGTATAAATAACAAAGTTGTTTTTGCGGTTCCTTAAAATGTGCTACTTGTATCAAAAAAAGGACTATTATACATTAAAGGGGTTTCTGTGGTTTATTCATTACCAAAGAGAAAAAACTTATTGCGCAAAATAGGTTTTTATTAATTTCAAGTCATCAAAAGCGGCAGTCAACCATTAAAAACTAAAACAACCGTTGTTATAGGCTCGGTTGAATTCATTGACAACCTTCACATTTATAGTTATGATAATTAAACAAGCGAATTACTAGCTGATTTACCAAGAATTCTTTAGAGTATAACAAAACGCTACTGCACAAGTTAACTGTTATTCTTATCTGTTTTTAACATAACATTTAAAATGGAATCATGTTATGATAATTCAAGAAGTTAATTTCCAGCTGATTTACCACGAATTCTCTAAAGCATAACAAAACAATACAGCACAAGCTAACTGTTCTTAAAAATACATTTGAAATAGAGTTTCAATAAATAAAGGAAATTATATTTTAAAAAGCGTGCAGAACTTAAAACGCGTCAAAGATTATTCTTTTTATGATATTATTAATCGAATAAAAATCGATATCATTCCATAGATTTTATGACCGTTAAGTGGCAACATCGTATCCGACAGGTAGGCCGCTGTCACTGTTATGTCACAAGAATTAAATTACGTGTTGTTATCGTGTTATTGTTCTGTTGTAAAAGTAAAATGCAATTGTTGATCTCTCAACAATTGGTTCGAACACAGCAGGTAAATAGTTGGTACATATCACGATGTGGTATGTCTTCCTCTAAGAAATGCTTTATAACTGAGTTTACTTGAATAATATCAATATAATAATTGTAGCTTCTTTATTAGGTATAAGTTTCGAGTACAGTGAACGTGTAGTGTGGCACTCGCAAAATGCACCAATAGTTCGTCTTGAACATATATACATCAGCTGTGGCACTGACACTTATGAGAATAAGATCACACACATTGTTTGTCTTCGATTTTCCACGTGAGGAATTATTTGCGCTACGTGAGGTAAGTGTTTAACATGTTTAACATTTCAATTTATTAAATGTGATCCATATATCTGATAATTATACATGTTTTTACACTGATTGTATATCAACTCAAGAACTTGTTTTATTTTTTCACATCTGCCCTAGCTATATCTGACAAACATACTAGCTTATTTATGAGATTAACCAGTTTTATCAACTACCAAGAAAGGAGACAGTTGATTTTTCATTGTTTTTGGACTGCTGGTAGTCTGTCAGTCCTTAATTATTAAATAATATAGGGCATTAAATCCGTCCTTGTGCAGTAACATTTAACTTGATAAATATTTTATTTATATTTGAGTTTGAAATAAATCTATTTTATTTTTTCACTTTGACTTCATTTTTTGTATTTTACATTATTTCAGTTGTCATGCCGTGTATATCATAATTGCTGGCAATGAACTGATAGAACAGCATCATGTTCAACTGCAGAACGGGAACCATCTGAATCATCTAGTCCGTCCTCGTTGCAATCTGAAGTGAGTAATGTATTGCACCCAGAACAACAAAGCTTAGATCATACATCACACAGTGTACTGCTAACTAATTATATAAAAGCACAATGTTTTTTACCAGGTTGTAACAGTTCCATCAGCATTGCAAGTATGTTTTTTTGTGATTAACTACATATTGCGATAACAAACATACATAGTGACAAGTACTATGTATGTGTGTTATACTTGGTAGAGCCATGCTGCAGTTATATTAGAAGTATAGTTGTAGCATGAATGGGTCGGCTCGACCGGGGAAGGAGCACCCTCTCACAGAATACCAGCGTGAAATAGTAGCTTAATGCTGCTGTGTTTTGTATGGTGAGTGTAGAGAACCGGAGACCCTTTTTACTGGAAACGAGAAAATGATCTTAGTCCTCACGGGTGACAACGCATCTGCATTTTGATTTGTAATTGAGGATAGATGTGGATGTCTAAGGGTCGCAGAAATGTCTCCAGCAGATGGTGAATCTCAGTTAATGACAAGATATGCTAATAAATCCAGAGCCGTGACTATGTGTCGATATGGGTACTAGAGGTGGTGAATGGCATTTTTAAAACTGAATTTAAAATATTTCATCAAAATTACTTTAACAGGGCTTCTACACATTTGATGATAGACTGCTGTGGCTTCTGCTATAGTTAATAAATTGCACACAAAAATAAGGGACAGGGATGATGCGGCTCAAATACTTGAAATAGTTCATCAAAATATGGAGACAAATAATGATTTTTCTGAGTATGCTAGGGAAAACAATCTAAATAGAGCTAGGGCAGGCAGACTTTAGAAATATAAATGTAGACTTTAAAATGTTAGGGAATTTCCTGTTTTAACTTACAGCGACTTAATATTAATTGCTTGTGTCACATACCAATTAAAGCAAGCTCGCTACTATTATGGTGAGCATATAAGATTTAATGGTTGCTACCGGATAGAACTCTGTAATAACCAGAGGAGCAGCATTATGGAAGGAATAAAGTTAAGCCCTAGCTGATCTTTACTTAGGGCTAGAATTGCAAGTCATCACTATTAGTCGTAAAGTGTATTTTATTATATTAATTCTATATAATATCTAATATATAAATTCTTTTTTAGGAAGGATGCTTGGTACTACCACCTGCTTAGGACCCTGTAATTAATGAAATTAAAAACTCAAGCATACCACTGCAAGACTTCTAGACACAGTAAGTTCATTCTGTAGATCGGACAATAAATAAAAATTAAAAATCTGAAGGTACTCCGGGTTAACGCTGACATTGGGACGTCGGTCACCTCAGTCTGCCGTAACCATGGGTGCTGGAAAGCACCCGAAATGTCTGGAATTAAAAATCAAAGAAATAAAACGCGATAAAATCGATAAAAATAGTTGTTAAAAAAACTGCATTTGTGAAAATAAAAACTTCAAATATTTTCAAAACCCCGACTTTTTTTAAAGCAATTCCTTTACCATTTCATTGTTTTAATTGCATATTATCATATCTATATGCTTTTATATGTGGGCACTCATGGCCGAAGTGTCTATGAAGACTGGGCATTGCCCTTTATGTATTATATAAATGTTTGCGTCTTTGTTGTGCGATAGAACCACTCCAGTCGCACCTCAACTTATTGAGTCTGAGTACAAGAGGGTAAAGTTTTGTTTGTCATAATTTTAATGTAATAATAACTCCATCTACTTACTGCTAAATAGACAAATAATAAGTATATAATTGGTCAAATTAAACACAATTCTATTAAATATGTACTTATTGTTGGAGCATCAAAAATTGTTAGACCGGTATAGACCGGTGACCACTGTATGCATGATTAATTATAATCGTATATAATTTTAGCAAAATTGCTATCAAAAACTGTGTACACAAAACTTTGATTAAGAAAGAAGTGATTATTTGAATACTTTGTGTCTATCGGCATAGCAATATTTCACCAATTTCTTTTTGTATCAAGTCCGATATACGTAATTAAAAATTAAATGCACTGTGAGATTTTATCCATAATAGATGGATAAAATACCATTCGTGATACCGTTGACACAACAATTTTTAGTTTTAATGAGATTTTTAAATTAGTTTGTCATGTATTAAGACAAATTTCATATTTTCAGACATATCTAAGTATTAAAATGTTTGTGACAGTCCCGGTTGCATAGCTCACATAAGTAAATGAACAGGTTCTTAGGAAAAAGTACTATAAATATCAAAGAAAGTAAATTTTAAACACAGGTTTATTTTTATTTTAACTATAAGTAGAACTGCATTGATAAAATCTTGAAAGTCATCTACATCTGTATCTATATATATATATATATATATATATATATATATATATATATATATATATATATATATATATATATATATATATATATATATATATATATATATATATATATATATAAGCCTGTAATCAAACAGATCTAAACGTAAATTTAATAGTTGGTACGTAAGCAACTTAAATTAGATCCGCGCCGACTCCCCTCATATTTTTACTTCAATTTGAAGTTTCGATTTACCATGATCGCGAAGTGATCATGATGGTGAAGAAAAACATCGCAGGAAATCTGCATATCTGAGATGTTAAAAAAATATTTCGGAAATCATTTTTAGGTATAGGTATGTGAAGTCGATCATCCAGCGTTAGATTCAACTTATTCAACTCCTTTTTGATCATAGATTCGCTGTGGCCTGTGCCCAGTAGTGGGACGTATTTAGGCTCCTCCTTTTTTACTTTTAATAGGGCTTTCCACTGCTGATTATGATCAGCAGTGGAAAGCCATGACAAATAGACCGGATATTTGCAGCAGTATTCACGCTTGGCAAGCGGGTAGACAACCGCAGCTCTTTATAACTTTGCGCTGTTATCAAGAAGATGCTGCCCATCTCCTGTTTCAGGTTCCCTCTGTCGCCTCTTAAGACACCCACGGGATGAAATGGGGTAGTGGTTTCTTTTTCGCCACCTCTATATGGCTAATATATTATTTCTAATCCCGTTCATCAATTGGATTTCCAATAGTTAATAAAGTTGGATATTTGCCATAAGTAGCCACCTTTGGCATGCGAGTTGCCAACTGCATATTTTTATTATTTTGAGCTATTAAGACGCTGCTGCTCATCTTATGTAGATTTTATACTCCTGTTCATGAATTTAGTTCTTCTCACACGTTCTCCGTGAATAGAACTACATTTATGAAATTTTGAAGTCTACTCGAACGTGATGACGTGAGTGCCGTGGTAGCTCAGATGGTTAACGCTCGCTGTATGCTGTATGATGGCAATAGACTGGCCATATAAATCAAAGAACCGACAATTGATGTAGAGAAAAGGTCGTTGAATTTTCAATAAGTAGCACATTTTATACAGTTAAGTTATAATTAACCGTGTTCACAGGTACGTTCGCTGTAAATTTCACAGTACGCGAGTAAACCGGGTTCGATCCCCGCCGGCACCAATGAAATTGTTAATTGCAATTTTTAAGTGCTGATTTACCACGTGCTCGGCGGTGAAGGAAAACATCGTGAGGAAATCTGCATGTATGAGGAATAAGGAAAAAAGTATATTTCTTAGACATGTGAAGTTCGCCAACACGCATTGGGACAGCGCGGCGGACAATTGCTTGCCCTAAAACCCTCTCAGAAATGAGGGGAGGCCTGTGCCCAGCTGTGGGACGTATATAGGCTGTAACTTTACTTACTTTACTTTACTCGAACGTAAAAAAATACTGGCATGTGGTGCTAATCAATATTCAATGGGGCCAATATTAATAAAGACCATGAAATTAAACCTTATTTTATCAAGACTCAACTTTAATAAGCTAGTACTTCTCACATGGTCCATATAGTCATGTGATATAAATTTGATCAAGATCTGACCAGTAGTTTTTAAATTATCTTAATGCGTATGTAAATGACTTCAACCACATTGATGATGTTCTCATTTAATTAATATTGAAATCGGTTGTACAAAATTTATAATTTCACCACTTGTGTAATAAAGCCTACGTCCAGCAGTGGACTTCTAGGGTGATTACCGAAGAATTTTCATACTTATTCTTCTTTTATTTCGACACCTAATTTTTAAGTGGCACCGTCCTGGTGGCAGCAAAAGTCAAAAAAAAAAAGCTTCATGAGTGAGAAACTGAGTCATGCTGGTTTCAAATGCTCCATATATGTAATATGTATCTGCCTCGTTGGTCTAGTGGTTGTAGTAGTGTGACTGCTGATCATGAGGTCCTGAGTTTGAATCCCGGGTCGGTCCAAAAAATCAATTATTGAGTTTTTCCGTCCAGAAATTCTCAGTAGTTGCCCGGAGTCAGGAAGTTTGCGGTGTCTCACTCCCGTGCCTCGGAAAGCACGTAAAGCCGTTGGCCTGATCTCTCTCCGGTCGCGTCGGTTTACCGTCCCATCGGATTATGAGAGTGAGGGAATAGAGAGTGCACCTGTGCTTGCGCATACACTTGGGCACTATAATCGTGTCCTGCGCCGATGGCTAGCCTCCGTTGAGGCAGGCCGCCGTGGCCGGAATTCGGTCCGAAGGACATTATTATTATTATAACAATTAACAACTCTAAAACCTTCTCAGATATGAGCGGAGGCCAGTGTCCAGCAGTGAGACATATGTATTTTTTACTATTAGTGTTACCGATAACTTCTCCGTTTGTAGGAAAGCCAGCTACAAAGACCCTACTCCTATCAAAACGGGCCGCGACGTTCCTGTAGTTCCACGGGTACTTCGGATGTTGATGATGATATTGTTACGAGCTTGGAGTTCGTGATAATCAAAACTGCCGATTGAATTATCAAAATTGCCACTTTAATTACAGAACACGAATTATAAATTTAAATACACAATTGTACTACTGATCACTTTAGTTCGCAGTTGTATCGCTTCAAAGAATTCGCTTGATCGCCAATTCACTACTGACCCGGGTCGCGGTCTATACCGGCCTTATGTAGGGCCTCTTCCCTATGTATTTAAGTTAAAAATTAAGTATATTGTAATTATTTACATGTTTAAATTATATTTTTAGCTTGTGAGCCGAACATTATAGCAACACTGCATCAACGATTCTCTTTTTTGATAAATTATTTGATTTGGTGAATGGGGCAAGAAGCACAAACCACAAAAGCCACAAGGAGAAAATATTGAGAAAAATTGTTACATCACTATCTTTAAATTGAATTAAATATGTTGAACTTTGTCAATCATCAATTCCTTCGATAAAAAAATTAACTTGTAATTATATTTTAAAATAAACTGACGTTTTGCGCCTAGAAGGGTAGAATTGGCTTGCACTTGTAAATTTACATTGAAATATAAAAATAAAAGACTTAACAAATACATATTTCCGTTTTTTCTAATTTCTTTATACCTAAATGAACGTAAATAGTGGTTTAATATTATGTACGTGGTCACATTGTGAACATGTACATAAATTTAAACCAATAAGGATAAGTTTTCAAAGTTTTAAGATGATTTTTTTACAGACATGTGCCAATCATTCATTTCTTATTATATCTATGTTCATTTCTCGTGACCGAATCGTTCTAGTACATTTAGTTACGCGTACTGATATATTCGGATCGATCGTTCGTATGGATCATGTCGGGCTCCAGTACCCTACACTAAAAACAGATCATTAGGGATTCGGTCGGTTTTCGACTCATTAACAATTCAGACCAATCATAAGTTAAAAAGTTTCCGTCAAATGTTTGTGATTGGTTGTATCGGAATATTCAAGAACAGATGAATGAACCATTAATACTTTTAAGTGTACCAACTCAAACGAATGAATCATTCATGATTGACATATGTCCAGTATGGAAGAGGGTCGTCTGTGCGCCAGCACCACATGAGTTATACAGAACAGAGACAAAGCTTCTTATGAACGTGCAAAATTGTTACCTATTTTGGTAGGGTTGTCACAGTAGGTGAAGACAAATTAAACAAAACGTTTGTTAAATCATTTTATTCAGTATGTTAAATTACTTACTACTCATTAGAGTTTCATTTAAGATAACTAGTTCGTGGAGATTAGTGTTAATACTCAAAATATGGCTTCAAAATCATAACATGAATAAAATTTTGACTACTCTGAATATCTGTGTACATACACAGCAATTCAGTGTAATGGTAGTCTTAACCACTCAAGACTTTGACAGTTCATTAAACCAAGGGTATGTTCCGAAATACAACGCAGTGTACTGTCCAATGCAAATGACGTCATGAATCGACGCTATACTGGTGATTCGTTCCAAAACATTGGACAGTATATGACTTCATACTTTTGCGCCATTTGGAAAAGTGTTGGCGATTATTTTGTCATTTTGTGCTCCAAAAATCATTATATCCTCCTAATGGATATACAATCAATTATTCCATAATTTTTTGTATTTGAATAAATAGAAACAAATTCTGGCATGCTTCATTCGGCAAACACACAATTAAAAATTGTTTTATTATGGCCGGATATCCGACACAATATAGCGGCGGCACGCTAGTACAATAAAGTGTCAAATGATACGTCATTTGCATTGGACAGTACACTGCGTTGTATTTCGGAACATACCCCAATTATAATAGTCAAACCTATGGTCAAGCCAAAGAGTATAGTAGGTTTGGCCAAAGACATTTGTTTTAATTGAAGGTAAATATAACTTAGAGTCATTACCATGTTCTTATCCAAAAATAAAAATTATCAACAATTAAAATATCGAATTATTTGTATGAAGGTCACGTGAGCGCTAGAGAAATGATTGTGAGACGTTGTTGACAAATAAAATGTTTAATGGACAGTAAAAATAGAATTTAACATTGCACGAAATTTCCGATTCAATTTTATTTTTATGAGGTTTAGGATCACTTATTCAGCATAAAATCAAAAAATGCCGACAGATCCAGGTGGCGCTTCAAGCGCAATCTTGAAAAACCGTTTTCAGCGGATATCTCGGTAACTATCCACTGTAAGGCAAAAGTTATAAAACCTGTCGTGAAGCGACAATAAAAACTAAAGAACCTAACTTAACTACAACGAAAACAACCAAAATAAAATAAATTATTTAAAAATTTGAAAAAATTTTACAGTTTCTTTTATAAAAAAGGTATGAAGGTGATGATGGGTTGTAATGAAGATGGTGATTTACAATATTATTAAAAAAAACTAACAAAAATAAAGATACTGCAACGAAGTATGCACAGGCTATGGCTATGATAGGTGCACAGCTCCTGCTCTAGGTACACGCAGAATCTGGAGAAAGCACACGCAGCGTCTGGAGCAGGTACACGCAGCGCTTGGAGTAGACACACACAGCGTCTTGAGCAGGTACGCAGCGTCTGGAGTAGGTCCACGAAACGTCTGGAGTAGGCACGCAGCGTTTGAAGTAGGTACACGCGGCGCTTGAAGTAGGCAAACACAACTTCCGGAGTAGACACACACAGCGTCCGGAATAGACACGCAGCGTCTGGAGTAGGTCCACGCAACGTCTGGAGTAGGCACGCAGCGTTTGAAGTAGGTACACGCGGCGCTTGAAGTAGGCAAACACAGCGCACTAGTAGGCGGAGGCGTAGGCGTGGCTAGGCGACGACTTAAGGAGCGGGCAGAGGCTTGCAGGATCCCGAGGCAGTGCGGAAAAGGCCTTTAGGAGATGCTTCAAGTATCAAAGCTCAAGTCCGACTCCCCCATTCGCCGATTGTTCGGCTTATTTTCCTTTTTGACGGATCTGGCATAAGAACGGAAAATTATTCTCATTAAATTTGAAATTATTTAAATTAAAAGCAAATTCTTGTAAATGGCCAAGAAGAAAGGAGTATTTTGAAGTAAAAACATCAGGCCGGTAACGATATTTGAATAAAAATTGCCATGACAACCTGATAAACAACGATGTCAAAACATGTCAAATTTTGGTTTTAGGCTCGTAATACAGAAACGGCAAGATTTAAGTGAAAAATGAGATATTATTTATATAGGAAAAAAAAGTAGCGCAACAGCGCGCACGAAACCCGAAATTGCAGAGTTACGGAGAACCAAATAAAAGACCGAAAAAGGTAGACTCCATTGACACCGATTTAAAAAGTGCTGATAGCATGAAAAATACGAAGTGAAAATGATTTGTTATTGTGTTCTTATGAATTAAAATATTACAGGATCCTATGGAAATAAAGGTGATGCAAAATATCAAGTTTTGAGGCGAATGTAGAACATCAAAAACAGAATGGAAAAATAAATTTAAAATAGTGTAAAATGATATGTAATTTCTCGTGTATCAGGACGTTCTTGATTCTTATGTCTTGATAATAAATCTGGAACAACGTTATCCTTTCCTTTTTTATGTTTCAGGACAAAGTTAAAGCATGATAAGCGTAAAGTCCAGCGAGCAAGTCTTCCTGATGGATTCGATAAGTTCTGAAACCATTTAAGTGCAGCATGGTCAGTATATATTGTAAATTCTTTACCATTGTCTAGATAACATCGCCAATGTTCTAACGCAGTTATTACAGCCAATGTTTCTCTTTCAGTAGTTGAGTAGTTCTGTTGATTTTTGTTTAGTGCTTTACTCATGTAAGCAATCACGACTTCTTTGTCATCTTGATGTTGAGTAAGCATTGCTCCTATGCCATAATTTGATGCATCACAATGTACAGAGAAGGGTAGTTCGAAGTTAGGGCAAGCAAGGACAGGAGCAGTTACCAAAGCTTCTTTAAGTTTCTGGAAAGCAGCTGCAGCTTGTGAATTCCATAAAAATTTAGGAGCGTTCTTCCCGGAACAGGTTAGTTGGTTGAGTGGAGAGGCAATGGTGCTAAAGTTTGGAATGAATCTTCTGAACCAGCTGCAGGTGCCTATGAATCTACGTACTTCTTTTCTGCAAGTAGGTACAGGATATTCTAAAATAGCTTTTATTTTATCTGGATCAGCACGTAGACCATACTCGTCCACTAGAAAACCAAGGTATTTCAGTTCTTTCTTGAAGAATTGACTCTTCTCAAAGTTAATAGTCAGATTAGCATATGAAAGTTTTTCATGAACTTTCATGAGAAGCGATATGTGTTCATCAAAAGTCTCGCTAATAATAACGATGTCATCCAGATAGCAAAATACCTTGCTCTCAAATTCAGGAGTAAAAAGCATATCCATTAATCTTTGTAGAGTTGCAGGTGAGTTAGAGAGACCAAAAGGCATTACCTTGAATCTAAACATACCTCTTCCAGGTACATAAAATGCAGTTTTATCTTTATCAGCAGGATTCAAGGGAATCTCCCAAAATGCTTTCGCAATGTCGATGCTTGATAAGTATTTGGCATTCTTCAGGTTGTCCAAAATTTCGCTTATTAGTGGCAGACTATAAGCATCACGACGTGTAACTGAGTTAAGCTTCCTGCTGTCTACGCAGAAACGCCATTCACCATTCTTCTTCGGAGTGATGAGAACTGGAGATAACCAAGGACTTTCGCATTGTTCAATGACGTTCCATCCCAGCATCTTATCAACTTCATTAATTAACGCCTTTTGTTTTTCAGGAGACAGTCTGTAACATCTTTGTTTGATTGGAAGAGAATCACCAGTATCAATCTTGTGGGTGATTAAGTGTGTGCTCCCCAGGATACCTTTTTCTTCAAAAGAAATTGTCTTGAAGCGTTGGATGATGTCGTTAGCGATGTCCTTTTGGTTAGGAGTTAAATGCTCATAAGGTAAAACTTTAATATCTTTAGTTTCGATAGCAGAGCATTTAGATTCTGTAAAGTTAAGAGAAGATAAAACACTAGGTAACAGATTAAATTTTCTCCAAAAGTCAATACCTAGTATTAGCGAAGGAAATATTTCCGGAAAAACATAAGCTTTAATCAAATGAGTTTGATTATTGAAATGAACAGGTAAGTCAAAATAACCCAAGGAATTAACTTTTTGATTATTAGCAGTAGAGACAGTAATAAGATCTGACTTGAAAAGTTTACAGCCCAGTTTAAGAATTTCCAAATGAGAATTATTACCCAGAATAGTTACTGAGCTGCCAGAATCTAGTAAACCAGATAAAGTTAAGTCATAAATTTTGACATTAACGAATGGACGATTAAGATCTTGTTCTTTGGAGTAGAGTGTAGAAGAGATTTTGTAACAAGAAAAGAAGTTTTGAATTGTTTTAATCCAACTAGCCCAATCGTCATTATCAAAGTTTAAGTTACTTTTCAAGTCAGCAGTTAGTTTTTTGAACTAGTATGTGGTTTGGGAGAACAAGTAGGGCAATCTGCAGTTTTAAAACCTTTAAGACCACATTTGAAACAAATCACGAATCGTGGTTGAGTACAAGTGTTCAAAGTATGACCTTGTTTACGACAGCGAACACAAAAAGAGCTTTCTTGAGGAGCTTTAGTTTGAGAGAGACTATTAACTTGTCTAGAAGGGTATTTGTAGGATGAAGTGAATTTATTCATAAAGGGAGGAGAAGGTTGTGAGTTATTAGAATTTGAAGAGCCAACTGAACTTGAAGTGGAATGCTTGTAGTTGAATTCAGAAATAAGAGGACTTTGTTGTACATTTGGTTCTTTAAATTGTTTGTCTCTGTCAAGGAACTTTTCATAGTTTTGGCAAGTAGCCAGAAGAGAGTCGATAGAGTCAATGTCTTTTAGAGCTACGAAGACTGAATAACATGGGCGAATATTCCTCAAAATAATCTCCAATTTTTCTGTTTCAGAGAGTTTCTTCGAAAGACGAGAGAACATTCCAGACATGATGGAAATATAGATGACGATAGGTTCATCACGGCCTTGAGTTCGGTTCCTAATCGCTTCTAGAAGTTTATAATCATAATCAAAACCACCAAAGTCTTTGATTAATAAAGAGGAAAGTTCGTTCCAAGTTAAGTTTGGATTCTGATTATATTTAAATCTGAACCAATGAAGAGCATTGTCGGTGAAAATTTCAAACGCTTGAGAAATCAACAAGTCTTTGGGTAAGCCACGAGCTAAGCAGTATTCTTCAAGTTTTTGAAGAAAGGATCTTGGACAGCTTTTACCATTGAAGGTGTGTCTTTTCAGATCTTTGAAGACGTTAGTTGGAGAAAAAGATTGAGGTAGTAGTGAAGGATACGGGGTATGGATCTTAACAGATGTTTGAGAAACAAGAGTAGGTTCCATGACAGTCGGGTCAACAGGAGGGTCAAGTGATGGAGAGTCATTTTCAGTTGGAGGTGGAGTCAAGGATTCGAATTGTTTAGTAATAGCTTCAAATTTCATCTTCAAAGTATCGAAAATAGCTTTAAAGTCTGGATATAAGTCAGTATCTATTCGCTCCAATCTGTAAAAAACATGATTAATAAAAGTTTCTATTAATCGTAAGTATTTGGTTTCACCTTGTAAAAATTTTTCAATTTTACAGTCCAGGTAAGTCAAAGTAGAACCAATTTGAGACAAGTCATCCTCGATCGGAATTGGAGAAGTCAGAATATCTTCAGGGTGAGAATTCTCAACTAAACGCAAAACCTGTTTTTTTAGAAGCAAAACAGTATTAGCTGGTTCCTCACATCTAATCTTCACTTCGTATTCGAGTTCGGCCTTGTTAAGGAATTCGTACTTAATAACCCGTTTCATTGTTATAATTAAGAGTTAAGTTTAAGAAATAAAAATTTAATAAAAAATTGTACCTCTAGAATAAAAATATTAAAGTGATGAATGTAAGTGAAGTGTTATATGTAGGTCTAAATATAATCCAGATAAGTTGAAAAACTAGATGAAGTTTTGTTTTAGAATTTGGAAGATATGATAAGGATGAGTAAATAAAGAGTTAAGAACGAAAGAGAAAGCAATTCAATCAAAAGGAAATGGATAAGGCGTAGCTAAGGTGAAGAAAAGAAGAACTTTACGTCGGGCGCCAAATTGTCGTGAAGCGACAATAAAAACTAAAGAACCTAACTTAACTACAACGAAAACAACCAAAATAAAATAAATTATTTAAAAATTTGAAAAAATTTTACAGTTTCTTTTATAAAAAAGGTATGAAGGTGATGATGGGTTGTAATGAAGATGGTGATTTACAATATTATTAAAAAAAACTAACAAAAATAAAGATACTGCAACGAAGTATGCACAGGCTATGGCTATGATAGGTGCACAGCTCCTGCTCTAGGTACACGCAGAATCTGGAGAAAGCACACGCAGCGTCTGGAGCAGGTACACGCAGCGCTTGGAGTAGACACACACAGCGTCTTGAGCAGGTACGCAGCGTCTGGAGTAGGTCCACGAAACGTCTGGAGTAGGCACGCAGCGTTTGAAGTAGGTACACGCGGCGCTTGAAGTAGGCAAACACAACTTCCGGAGTAGACACACACAGCGTCCGGAATAGACACGCAGCGTCTGGAGTAGGTCCACGCAACGTCTGGAGTAGGCACGCAGCGTTTGAAGTAGGTACACGCGGCGCTTGAAGTAGGCAAACACAGCGCACTAGTAGGCGGAGGCGTAGGCGTGGCTAGGCGACGACTTAAGGAGCGGGCAGAGGCTTGCAGGATCCCGAGGCAGTGCGGAAAAGGCCTTTAGGAGATGCTTCAAGTATCAAAGCTCAAGTCCGACTCCCCCATTCGCCGATTGTTCGGCTTATTTTCCTTTTTGACGGATCTGGCATAAGAACGGAAAATTATTCTCATTAAATTTGAAATTATTTAAATTAAAAGCAAATTCTTGTAAATGGCCAAGAAGAAAGGAGTATTTTGAAGTAAAAACATCAGGCCGGTAACGATATTTGAATAAAAATTGCCATGACAACCTGATAAACAACGATGTCAAAACATGTCAAATTTTGGTTTTAGGCTCGTAATACAGAAACGGCAAGATTTAAGTGAAAAATGAGATATTATTTATATAGGAAAAAAAAGTAGCGCAACAGCGCTCACGAAACCCGAAATTGCAGAGTTACGGAGAACCAAATAAAAGACCAAAAAAGGTAGACTCCATTGACACCGATTTAAAAAGTGCTGATAGCATGAAAAATACGAAGTGAAAATGATTTGTTATTGTGTTCTTATGAATTAAAATATTACAGGATCCTATGGAAATAAAGGTGATGCAAAATATCAAGTTTTGAGGCGAATGTAGAACATCAAAAACAGAATGGAAAAATAAATTTAAAATAGTGTAAAATGATATGTAAGTATGTATAAGCATAACACTACAAACCATTATTGTAAAACATAAAATTTCGCATCTTTTGTTTCCAGTAATTTTTTTTGTAAAACTTACCGTTTACGATTTATGGCCTATTTAATGAACCGGTTTTTCTATCGCGGCCAATAACTCTTGAAATATAATATATAAAATGCATAAATTTATTTTGAAATATCAGTTTATTTTCCAAAACTTTTGTTTGAAACTTTTTTTTCTAACATTCATACTTTTTGAGTTATAGGACATTTCATGTCACGCACAGCTGCCAGCGTCACCCGCCGAGCTCGGCCGACGCTCGGCAGGTGACGCGGCAGCTACTTTATGATTAAGAACCCGGATTTTATTGCTATTATTTCGGGGAATTCCTAGTAAGACGTCATTATTGTTTACTAACTACGACTTACGGAGTCTCATTTTTGAAATTCGAGTTATAGGGTATAAATATCTATTATCAATATTTCGTAGGGAAATAACATTTTCTTCGAGTTACAAAGTCTAATAATTCGAGATACCGCGTATTTAGGGGTTCAGCGGAAGGGAATGGCAATTTTTTTCGACTTACTGAGGATTTCAACTTAACGAGGTTCGAGTTATAGAGATTCCACTGAATATCATAACACGCTTAAAATTTTTTAAGTAGAGCGAGTCTATCAGTAACTTAATATTACCAAGTTTTTAAGTTTATATGTAAACTATATAATAATATAATTATTTTTAAATGTTATTTATAATCTTATCTACGGTTTCGAGTAAACTTAGTGATCATATACTCTTTGGTTCTAAGGCGTCCCTCTAAATATTAGTATACTCCATGGAAATACATGTACTTCGTACAAACTGGAACCCGCACTCTCGAATGACATAAAAATACAAGAAAACGACCTTGAAATTTTTCATTACCCCTTAGTCTCTTTCTAATTAGGGTGAACACAAAATACAAGTATTTGGGATATTATGAAAAAAGTTTATGTTCAGTATTTTTATTTAAAAACTTTATTGTTCAAATCAATAAAAAAGGTTACAAAGGGCGGACTTAACGCCAGTTAGCATTCTTTGCCATTCAACCCATGGCGTGGTGAGAAATTAGTGGCAGGTGACTTAAGTAACTAAAGACGATAAATTTATATAGATATAAATTTATTAAAAATTATATTCATTTATAAAATTTTAATTTATAAATGGACATCATTTTTAATAAGTTTTATATTCCTTCAGTAGCTTGCTCAGGATGAATTTATGGTTAAAGTTTTCGGGAGGCTGTCTTTACATCCCTTATAAAATCATCATCATCATTACAGCCTTTCATAAGTCCACTGCACTCATACGCCTCCCCCAAGGAATGCCACAAAGCACGGTCCTGCGCCACCTGCATCCATCGACTTCCTGCATGTCTTACCAGGTTGTCACTACATCTAGTGGGGCGACGCCCTACACTTCGTCCGCCGGTAATATAATTTAATTAATTATATTTTATAAAACGTCGTTAATTAATTCTATGGGGAAGAAAGGTTCTCAAGTGGCAGCCTCGTACCGGTAGGCGAAGTGTAGGGCGACCCCCCACTAGATGGAGTGACGACCTTATAAAATAACATAAGGAAATAATAAAAATAAAATAACAATCGTTTTTATTTACATTTATTATAACAATAGCAATAGTGTCTACAAAATTGAAAGATACAATAATAGTAATTAGAAGCCAAGGTTTTTACAACACAATTTTTTATACATGATTGAATAAAATAGTTTTGTGAAGTTTTTGGCGCTTGATACGAACTACACTCAACTTTTGTTCCATATAATTTTTTAGATGTGTTCTGAGACGCGTGGTCAAAAAAGAGTTTGAAATTAATTTTAAAATTCTGGATTCATGAAATTCAGAGCAATTTATACTGTCATCCATAGGGTGATAAAACATTTGTCGCAACTGTGGTGTGAAGTATTGAATAATGATATTGATTAATACATTTTTAATATTAGGTTTACCCAGACTATTCATATTTGATGCCCTTTTAAATATTTTATCCGCAAAAAGGACAATTTTGTACACCTCTGCGGATGGAAAATGCAATTTACCTCGATTTACAAATATTGTAAAGGATTGATATTTATTTACATTTAAAACGTATAAATGATCGGTTTGCGAATGATCTGCAACAATTAGCAAATTTTTACATTCATTACATTTCAGCCGTTTGACAATATTTTTTTATTATATATCCGGCAATATAATAACGAATATTTTTTTGATAATCCATATGGGTATTTTGTGATTCTAAAGCCTGCAAGTGGTTTTCGATTTCATCATCAGTATCTGTATTATCAGTATTTGAGATCGGTTCTACTAGGGATGATTGGTTATTGCCGAATTCAAATACATGCGTTGCGTCGTATGTATGATCAATGCAATTTCCATTACTTGATGGTTGTACAGAGTTTCGATATAATCATTTTCTTAATCTATGTCGGAATTCAAAAGGGCTGGGGTTGTCATTTGTTCGACCCCGGGCTCTAATACAAGAAAAATATATTTCTAAATTATCCTGCGAACATTTAAATGTTAAAAGATATTTAATGGGAGGAATGACGTTTAATAATTCGGGAAAAAGTAATGGAAAATTTTTAATGTTCATTAAAAAACCTAGAGCAAATTTTTTGCGCCCGTGGTGTAAAATACTTTTTCCGTTGATACTCAATGATTTTAAATATTCTTTTGTCTGTTGCAAAATCAGTTTCCAATATTTTTTGTTTTCAATTTTCATAGGACTTTTGAAACCACGTCCAAAAGGCTATTTGGAATTCATAAAATCAAATATCCTATCTATCATTTTTAAAAACTCAACCGTGGCTTCACTCCCCAAAAAAAGCGGATTTCTTAAGAACTTGTCTTAAGAACTCGATGGACTCAGCCACCGATGAACTCAAAACTTGGGCCGCAAGTTTGACATTCATTTTTTTATTTTCGTATTCTACGTGGGTAGATGATAATTTGTTGCCAAATTTTAAGCCCTCTTCTCTTTGATTTTCTTTGTTTACTTGTGTCTGAAACTAACAATATAAATTTGGTAAACAAAAATACAAAAATCGTAGGAAGTAAATTAGAACTACATTTAAATACATTAAAACCAAAAGTAGGTAACATTATATCTGAACATTTATTTCTAACGATAGCAAATATAGAGGTGTAAACAAAATTATCAAAAAATATAATTTCCTGAGACCATATATTTGAGTAAATATGTGTAAATTTACATTTAAAAAATTTAATACAATTAAAAAATTAGAAAAATATTGTACAAAAATAGCTTTTGAATATTTTTAAAAATTATAGCCGAGTGTTATAACATAAGCTGTTCCATTTTTCTAGGTAACAGAATGCATTTTTATTTTTTTTTCACAAAAAAATTATCAAGAGAAAAATGTTGTAATTTTAAATTACATTTCTTCCCTTGGAAACAAAACATCGCATGGAAATATGAAATAACAAGCACCTAACAAAAGTTCATACCTGTTCCAGAGAACAATCTGCTATTTCATTTAAAAACGGTGTGACTCCTTGTCTCGGTCGTTTCCCCGTAATGATGTAATCGGTTGATTTGAAATGGAACTTTTTAGTTCCACATTATTTAACCATTTATTACGTTCTGTTAGCTTGGAAGGAAACCTGCAAAAAATTAAGTTATAAAAAATATAAATTTCTTTTAATTGTGATGTTTTAGTGTATCGTCATTCGTGTAAACAACGTTTTGAAATTTCATGCAAATCGAGCAGAGTACCATTCGAGAAAACCTTTTCCATTTCTAATTAAAATGAAAATACATTCACAATGTATGGTCACCCTAGTCGTAGTTATAATACAAACATGAAACGTTAATAAGTAAGCAAATAATGAAGTGAAATTGGAAATACAGAACCATAATTAACATCTAAACCAAAATAACAATTTGTCTATCCAGAAATAAGAGCAATTAAAGTCGAAATATCACTAAACAATTTCACATGACGCGCAGTATTTGCATGGTGTTTTGTACTTACGAATGAAATATAATATTGCAACCTGGATGCCATTCACTTTTGCAACCGCGCACAATACATTTAATGACGATTTTACTAGTTTTGCCTCTGGATTATTCCAACATTCAAAAACAAACTTGCGAAATGAATATAAACATCTGTCATTTGCAGTAAAAATTATTTGACAAATAGATTTTGGGTTGACATATAACGGCTTTTAAGAATAATTATAAAATAGGGGAAATATTGGGAGGTTAGGCAAATAGTTCATCGTAAATCTTTATTTAGTGTTTAAAAGAAAAAGCAAACACTTGCGTGAAAATCGGTTTAGTCAAGTTTTTTTATCATTTTTGATTTATAATTCTTGACATACAAACAATTAAACTTATATTGAAATTCATAATCGCTGTCAATGGGGTAATATCAGCCGTCACGTTGGCTATTCTGTAGGGAAAACAGGGGTTATTTGAGGTCATTTGGTTATTCCTAATGTTGATATAAGGAGTGTGGGTTCCAGTTTGTCTATACTTCCGTGGTATACTCATAAATTTTTGTGGTCCTTTAGGGAAATCTTGCGAGATGAGTCATGCGCAGGTGATATTTCGTCATGTTTCAATTTCACAGACTTCTGGAAACTACTTTATAAGATATAACTTATATAGCGATTGCATTTATTTATTTTTTAATAATATACTTAAAAAAGTTTGAGGAATACTGGTATACACAATCCGTATGTGGCATTCCAAGAGATGCTTATTTTATGATAAATCAAAAATGTTACAATAATAAACAAGTGATAATTTAGTGTTGTAGCAGTGTATAAATATCCACTTCACCATATAGTGCCTTTGGTGTAGAAATAGGCGGCAGACGGAAACAAGAGGAGATGGGCAGCATATTCCTTATCATCATCGTTACACCCTTTCACAGGTCAGGTCTTTTCAGGTCACAGCTGAGCATAGGCGTCCCTCAAGGAATGCAATAAAGTACGGTCAGGAGCCACCTGTATTCATCGACCTCCTGCATATCTTCCTATTAACAACTAAACAATAAAAAAAACTGTGGTTGACACCTGCCTTGTGGGCAACCTTTGTGAGTGGCCTACATTCAGCAGTGGACTTTTGTAACGGTACAGTAAATGGTACAAGACGGACGCGCTACAAGTCAAGTAAAGTCACCAACGACGTCCCTATCCCGTCGAACGGTTAAACTAGCCCTCTTCGGAGATGACACAGCCCTTTACTCTAAAGGCAACTCACTGCCACAGATTCGGAACAAGATCCAAAAGTCAGTTAACGACTTAGGAGCTTGGTTCCAAAAATGGCATATCGACGTAAACCTGGAGAAGAGCTCCGCCGTTTGCTTCGAATATAAACGACGCCGTCTCACCACCACTCCGCCAATCAGGATGTTAGGAACCCCTGTCCCATGGCAAACAAAAGCCAAATATTTAGGCGTCACCCTTGATGCAAGGCTCACTTTCGAGCCCCATATCAAGAAGGTAACTCGTACCGCACTATTTTACATGGGTAGGCTCAACAGCATGTTGGGCAGATACAGTAAAATGTCCCTCCGCAACAAGCGAACCTTATATAAGGTTTGCATACGACCTGTCATGACCTACGCGGCCCCCATTTTCGCACATGCTAAGCCCAAAGTTATAAATGAACTTAAAATAGTTCAAAATCTATTCTGTCGTAGGGCCACTAACTCGCCCTATTATGTCCGTAATGTCGACCTACAACGAGACTTAGAGCTCCCCACAATCCAGCAGTTCCTTAAATCACTCTCTGAGAGATTTTCCAAAGCCTCAGAGTTCCACCCAAATCATCTCATTCGTGAGACAGCTGCCTATGCAGCCCCTGTCCACACTCGCTATAGTGTGCGCAGACCGAGAAACTCTCTCTCGGACCTCCCCCCCCCCCCCCAACAAGCTTTCAGCTGACCTTAACTGCCTCCTGGCGGCTCAGGCCGAGCCTACATAACACATCCCTTAATCTGCCTTAGTTAGGCACACTTCTAAGCGGCTTTTCGCCGCTTGCGCTCTCCTTTCTGCCAAGGAGGGTCGCGTTCGTATACGTCTTAGAGATCTCTCGTCAGATCGGTAAACCAATCCATAAAGGCGGTGTTTAGTGGGTAAAAGTCTCCACATAACCACGCAGCCGGCTGCGTGGTATGCTATGAGCATTCACCGCCTCCCTCCCCCGCTTTCCGGAGGGTTGCCCATATTTGCTTCGGGCGCAAAAAAAAAGTCAAGTAAAGGTTAGTGAGGATCGTACTTTCTTGCATAATGTGTACGTACGTGTAGGTTTTACTACGGACATTATTATAAAAATTTTATATTGGAAACTTATATTGCTTAATTAGGAATTATAATATTGTTACAAGCTTGGGATTTGTGATAAAAACTGCTGATTGAATTACCAAAATTGACACTTTAATTACCGAACACCAATTACAACTTTAAACACACTAATTATAAAACACATAGAATAAGAACGGGGGAGTGGATGGAGGCACTAAAATATTACTAACACGTCAATTCACACGTCTAAATGTCAACACCATGTGTTTTGACGTTACAATCGTTCCCGAATTTCACATGCAAATTATTTAGAAAATACCAAATTGCACCCTATTGATAAATAAATATGTATTAAAATTTAAACGATTTTTTAATGATGCTCTTGAACATTAATCAAAAGTCTAAAATATGTAAATTTACTCAATCTGTCAACACAACGAATTGGGTTTGGCGACGCCAATCGTCATACAAAATAAAGTTGTCAGCAATTCTATGATAAAACACAATTGTACTACTGATCACTTTAGTTCGCAGTTATATCACTTCGAAGTATTCGCTTAATTCGCCTGTGAAAACTCCCTCGGGTCGCGGTCAATACCGGTCTTATATAGGGCCTCTTCTACTGAAACATCTAGAATGCTAGATCTTGAGTCCCCTAGTTCTGCTACTCGATACTAGAGGGCGCTAGGGATAACTAATGTCTCCATGTAGTGTACCAAGCATTAATTATGGCGCGCAACATTAATAACAACCAAAAATGACATGCCCTAGTTTTAAAATAGTAAATCACAGAAAGACTTTCAATTAATGACATCGCTCGATCGATTATTGTTTGTTTCACTTATTAAGTTTATACATGTTGTACATTAGAATTGGACACCATTTTTGTTGTTCGTATTTGTGCTATATCCTTTAAACGACGAAAGATTATGTTGGTATATATCTATTGGTGAGAAAATGTTATTGGCTTCTTGTAAATTTAACATTTTATTCCCTTAAGATTGGTAAGCTGTTGGTTTTCTATAACATAAAAATAAATTAAATAATTAAATAAATAAATATTTTTGATTGGCGGAAACAGTATACTCTTACTATTCCGTGGGCAGAAACTTGATTGTTGGCCCTGTTTTATCGCTTAATTAAGGGTTTGATTAAGTGTCTGCTCATTTGAACTATTATAGAAAACGACAAAACAAGTGCTTTAATATTATATAAACCTCAAGGTATTTTGATCGCTTAGGCGCCTTATTAACTTGGGTGACCAACGTCATCGACTGTCCACTGGGTTGCGCTGTCGTGAAAATTTCCCAAAAAACTTAGCAATATGATCAGCATATTGTTAAGAAAAAATCTATAAAACGTAGATCCCGAACGAAATGAAGACATGACTTAAAGGACAACCAATCAAGCCAAAATTAAAAAAAAAAACTAAGGACTGACTGCTGTCATCCGTGACTTTTATAGGTATGTTCGATGTTGCAGAAACATCGATGATGACAACGATTTTGGTATCGATAACTTAACATCGGTATTCGATGTTTATCCTATTCAAATAATCGATGTTGGCCATTATCAATGTTATTGCACATGTACTTATTTAATAGGTTAAAATTAGATGAATAAAACTTTTGTAGTGTGGTTTACGGTTTATTATTAATGAAATAAAATAAATTATTTCTGGCCGAAGAAGCAAGACAGTAGAGTAAATGCAGTAGAAATGCGGTCGTTAAGGAGTATGTTAGGGATGAATATGAGTGGCAGGGTGAGAAATTGTGTGATAAGAGAAGTGTGGTTTGCAAGATAATGTTGTGACGAGGATTAAGAAAGGAATGTTTCGATGGTTTTGGTCATGTAGAGAGAATGAATGAGAAAAGAGTGACAAGGCAGCAATGTTGCAGAAGTGAACTAAAGGATTGGAAAGGGCAGTCGTAGGCGAAACTATACCGATCAAATTAGCTATATATTGAAAACGGGCAAAATTAAGAGTACCCTCAACCGACGAGTATGTAAGCGTGGGTATATGGATGGAGCTGAGAGAGGTGTATCAGGATCGTGCCAAATGGAAGTCTGTAGTTTCTATCTACTCCTCTGAGTGATAGGCGTGAGTGTTTACGTATTTGTGTAAAAGAAATTAATATCAATCAGTAGTTAAAGAAATGGGAAAAAGTTAACAGATATCTAGTTCATTTGTTATATTCTTTGCCATTGATGATGAATGTTATTATTTTGGTCTTTAAATGTTCCTATACACTAGGGTTGCCAACCGTCCTGTTTTCCCAGGACATGCCCTAGTTTTTATAATGTTCTAGGTCCTGGTTTTTAAAGCGCCCTGATAAGTTTATGTATTTTAAAATTCACGCGCCACTTTTACAATTCTTACGTTACGGGCGGCCTTACTATCTATAACATAGATATGAACAATTTTATGATTTTTTGTTAACTCAACCACAGATGCTAAAGGAAATTGGTGGGATTAAAAAGTATAGTAAAAACAAAAAAGTTTGTAATATTAGAATTTATTAGATAGTATAACTAACCTAAGTTTTACATATTAATGTCAAATAGACGGCGAACCGACAGCTTAGCGAAAAGTTTTTATTTTGTTATGTATGGTATCGTTGGAATGTAATCACATATAAAATGTAAAAACGAACCGATACTTGCGTACATAGTACACACATTCGTCACGTTTTTGGTTCAGTTCGGTTCGCAGTTATGTTTGACAAGGCCTTTACTGCGTCCTGTTTTTGAACTGAATAGTCCTGGATTTTCCAATTTCAAAACCTAGTTTTTTACCACTCATAAATCTGGTGTGAAAAAATTTACTATGGGACCTTATTTACAATTTGGACGTAGGTTTTATATCAACAACTCCTATCGTGAAATAAAATATGATTATAGGGAAAAAATAACAAACTTCACAAAAACAAAATAATAGACTTTTCCGTCACCTTTGTTCACAATTTTCAATCAGGCAGCCCAAGCAGTAGGTATCCACAGATGTTTATAAAATGCACAGTTGAATGCACTATGCAGTGAAATTGCTATGCTCACCATTGTCCAAGATGAAGATCAGATGTAAGATTTAGTCGATATTAATTTCACGGGTTCACATTGTTCACAAGTTCTTATAAATTGATTATTGGTTCATTGATATCGATGGTCCTGAGCCACATGCATCCATCGACTTCCTGCATATCTTACCAGGTCGTCACTTCATCTAGTGGGGGGTCGCCCTACACTACGCCTACCGGTACGAGGCTGCCACTCAATAACCTTTCTTCCCCATCGGTTATCGGTTCTTCGAGCTATATGGCCGGCCCATTGCCACTTCAGCTTACTAATCCATTGGGCTATGTCGGTCACTCTGGTTTTACTGCGGATATCCTCATTTCTGAGTCTATCACGCAGAGAAACTCCAAGCATAGCCCTCTCCATAGCTCGCTGAGCGACCTTGAGCGTCCTCATACGGCCAGCAGTGAAGGACCACGTCTCAGATCCGTAATTTATCACTGGCAACACGCACTGGTTGTACAATCTAGTTTTCAGAGATTGAGGTATACCTGACGAGAAGATCTGTCGTAATTTTCCCGAACGCTGCACAACCGAGTTGAATCCATCGATTGACCTCTCGGTCGAAGTTGGACTTACCTGGTCGGACTATTTGTCCCAGGTAAACGTACTCGTCGACAACTTCGAGCATAGTGCTCCCAACAACTACCGGCATCGGTGTGACATGGACCTTGAACATGATCTTTGTTTTGTCCATGTTCATCTTAAGACCTATCCGTTGGGAGACACTATTGAGGTCATTGAGCATAGTGCTTAGGTCCTACAGCGATTCTGCCATAAGCACTATATCGTCGGCAAATCGAAGGTGAGTGATGTACTCGCCATTGATTTTAATACCGTATCCTTTCCAGTCCAGTAGCTTGAAAACGTATTATTATATTATTATTATTATTATTATTTCAGCACTTAGATATACTGACAATCAACTTTGCACCGCTGAAGGGACTGTAGCACCGCCCAAATTTCGACGGAACCGAAGGCTTTCTCAAAGTCCACATATGCCAGGCAAAGTGGCAGATTGTACTCTTCGGTCTTCTATACAATTTGCCGCAGAGTATGTATGTGGTCTGTGGTACTGAAGCCTTTTCGGAAACCGGCTTGTTCGGGAGGCTGGAAGTTGTCCAGTCTGCGTGTGAGACGATTCTTAATGACTCTCAAAACGCTAAGCTAGCACGTAAACGCGGCTCAGTAGGGAAATCGGTCTGTAGTTCTTCAAGAGATCGTTGTCGAGGAAGTCGATGGATGCAGGTGGTTTAGGACCGTGCTTTGTGGCATTACTTGAGAGAGGCCTATGTTTAGCAGTGGATTTGTGAAGGGCTGTATTGATGATGATATCGATGGTTCGATGTTTGACACACAACATCGATGTTCAAACATCGATGTTTTAATTTTTAACATCGATGATCATCGAACATCCCGACTGTGACTGTCAACAAAGGTTTAACTGTCATTGTCAAATGTCAACTCCTCCGTTTATTTCGTAATTCTTATTTGATAATTTTTGTTCGTAAATTTTAGTATGAACCACTTCCTTCCTACATTAATGAACGCGATATTGCCGCCGCGCATCGCTTTTGTTATTTGTTCGTAGTCGCAGTAACGCATCTTATTTTGTTTACATAAGTTTGCATGAAAAATGAATTAGCTATACTTTAAACTTTTTCTCCTTTGCTGGCGTTAAGGATAATAATTTTATCACTAATCTATTAGATTACAGTCGGGAGACGGGCGTACTCAATCTCAGTGCAGATTAGTTTGTCTGGATAGTATTATTTTATCTCGTGAAAAAAATGACAGTTTATCATTAACGAATTTTACACCGTGTTGTATGCTGGTGCACATTGTTCTTCATTTTTATTGTTGAAAAAAAAAGTGTTTTAGAGATTTTAGAAGAACGTTTAAAATGGAAACCTCAGGAGAAGTTATGGCGGGATATATTCCTGAATACTTTTACGCTTTTTTGGAGGAATTAGACGAGCACCCGTGGCTATTTTCGGCTCTTGCTTCAATACTTGTTGGCTTAAGTGGAATTTTGCCTTTGCTAATCATCCCGATCGACAAAACGGCATCTTTTAAAGACGGAGGTAAGTAAAGCACTATTTGTAAGTATATCATTTCATATCCTTTAGTTTATATGGAACAACTGGGGCTTTTTTTATATTTAGTTAATTAAAAAATGAATCTATATTATTTGTTTTTTTTTAAATAAAAATAAAATAAAATTAGTTGCTATTTTCATAATTCATTATTTTCTCACATTGCAAATAAATGTTTTTAAATGCCACACAAGTTTTAAATGATATTTTTTTTAATAGCAAACAATGTAGTTACCAAGTTCTTTGGTAAAGTAATATTATCGAAGTATTGAACAAACCTAGTTTTACATATTTGAACATGACGAAATCTGTAAAAATAGTTTTTTCAATGTAGTCTTTGAGTAAATAAAGAAATCATTATTATTGAAATATATTAATATAACTGAATAATATTTATATTTATGAATAGAAATTTATTTCATTTGATGAATAGAACAATAAAATATAGAGATTAACTAGTTACTAACTAACTAATATTTTTATTTTTGAATTACTAAATATCATTAAATGAAATTGAAATAGTTATTACCTATAAAATGTGCAGTATCTATGTGGTTTTAAACAGTTGAAGATGACATATCTACACAAACTAACATTACATACCGCAGATACTTACACCTGTCACCCAGAGGGGTAGGCAGAGACTACAGACTATTATGAAGCGCGAGCCTGATACACCTCTTTCACTTCCTTTACCATTTACTCTACCATTATTACACACACATGCTAGTTGGTTATTGGTACTCTTAATTTGTACCATCTTCAATGTATTGATAATTTGATCGATAAACATCCATCTAGAGTATCCCTTGCTGACTCTGCCATCCAGTTCTATAACATAAATTTGATTTTGACACTCTTTCCATAATCATTCTTTGTACATGACCAAACGTAACTGTCAAACTGGTCAAAGTATCTTGTTGCACATCACACTTGCAAATTTGTGCAATAACAAAGAGTTTTTAGTTAATATTAAACAAATGATTATGTATTTACTTTTAATATCTTTTTGAACTATTGAGAATACCTGATTATATATTTTTTCTTATTTCTTTTGTTTACGGAGAATATTTTTATTTTATTTCATGTGTAGGTGTATACACTATTTACACATGTCAAACATCGAACCATCAAATATCATCATCATTACAGCCCTTCACAAATCCATCACCTGCACAATGACACTGGTACTACATTGAGTTAGCCAGTTACATTTACATTAAATTTAAGGATTTTTTAAAGTGTTTTTTGTTCAAGCAGCTATTCAGGTCTATTAAGACCAATATCACTGCAACCTGTAAGATCTTTTGTGTTCGCTGCTGTAGCTATAATTTATTGTTAGTCCTCAATGAATAAGAAGTTGCTTAGCTGTCAGCATTTTTACTTCTAGGCTAATGTAGTTTTCCTGATGAGTGTTATTTGTGCATTAAGGGCTTGCAATCGGTTAGGACATACAAACATAATGATTTCTTATATTTACGTGAACACTGCACATTGATTAAAACTACTTTTATGGATTTTATCATGTTTTATATATTATATTTATAACACCCAACGTTTCGGGTGATTTCCAGCACCTATGCTTTCTAGTCCCCCATGGCCATGGGTGCTGGAAAGCATCCAAAACGCCGGGTATTAAAAATAAAATAAATAAAATACGATAAAATCCGTAAAAGTATTATTAATCAACATGCAAAGATGTTTCTTCCGTAAAGTAAGAGTATTTTCACATCTTTGATTCACTTAGTCACAAGATGGCCTCATAGGATTAGAATTATAATCAAATTAACTAAATGTAGGGTTCAAACTATAACTGAGTAATTGGTATTTGGATTAAGGCATTGAAATAATGTTATAATTTTAGTTAATAATGCAATAGTAAAATGGCAGTCAGGAGCTGTTCTCATACATTGCCTAAAATTAGGGAAAACTTGTGGAGATTATCGTCAGAACACTCACCATGGTAGATATGATAGAAAATGCAAAGGGATCCAACATTCCTATGCAGCACCATTTAATCAAGCCGATCAGAAATAACTCGGTCATCGACGATTCAAATCGCTCTGCGCTGGATGCGGTCAAGTGAAAGGAGCTGGCCCTTGGGTGCCCCGGCCCAGAGATGAGAACAGTATTCAATGTGAGACCGAACTTGTGCTTTGTAAAGCTGCAAGCAATATGTTGCTATGAAATACTGTCTCGCTCTGCTAAGCATGCCAAGCTTTTTAGAGGCCAATTTGGCCTTCCCCTCCAAGTGACCACGAAACTGCACACTATTCGATATGTCGACGCCGAGGATTCTGATACTAGCTGAGGCAGCAAGGGGAGTGGCTTCAAACTGAGGAGTTACGACAAAAGGGTTCTTTTTAGCGGTTAACGCGCAAACTTGTGTCTTCTGGGGATTGAATTGGAGTAGATTTATTCGCCCCCAATCCGAGACTTTGTTAAGCAAAGACTCGACTTCAGACACAAGTTTGCCCCGGTACTCTGCGACGATTTCCCGAGAAATATTGGCACGGTCGGTGTATAAGGCATTACCAGTGCTGTCGTCTGCATAGCAATGAATGTTATCAGTTTGCAACATTTCATTGATATGCAGAAGAAACAGCGTTGGTGATAGCATGCAGCCTTGTGGAACACCGGTGTTAATAGGCTTGTAATCAGAGCATGCACTGTCTACTACGACCTTGATGCTCCGATTAGCCAGAAAACTACTGATCCAATCGCACAAAAATCTCGGGAAGCCCATAGGAAGGGAGCTTCGAAAGAAGTGCTTTGTGCCAGACCCGATCGAAGTATACTATGGTATTTTTACTTTTTAAATCGTTACTATTATTGCACCCTGCACCGGCCATCTGATATCATTATCTATGATACATTATCGAGTTTGGGCCTGTCATTTGTGCATCGCAGTTTTTGATTGTTGGAAGTATTTCCTTTCGTACTGTATATTTCAATTAGTAATAGGTCCTTACTTATGAAATTGGCGTTTTGTACGGGAGGAATATAAAGTCAATTTTTTTGTGAAATATATTTAATTAATCAAAGTATGCACCGTTGTTATCTATGCACTAAAAAAACCATGGGGGCGAGATTCAATCAACTCTTTGAAGGCGGTTTGGACTGCCGCGTCGGAGTTGATTTTTTTTCCTTGTAAGAAGTTGTCCAAATTCCGGAAAAAATGGTAATATGTTGGAGCAAGGTCCGGGGAGTATGGTGGGTGTCATAGACATTCCAATTGTAGCTCATCTAACTTAGTGGTCGTTTGTTGTGCAGTGTGTGTTCTCATGAAGCAGCAGTGGCCTAGAGCGATTGACCAATCTCGGTTGCTTAGCAGCTAGTTCTTCCTTCATGGTTTGCAGTTGCTGACAATAGATATCTGTCGTAATCGTTTGGCCAGATTTTAGAAAGCTGTAACGAACGGCAACGGCGCTGGTCCACCAAACACTCACAAGTAACTTTTTCTGAGTCAATTTTCGTTTAGGGCAGGATTTGGCTGGGTCTCTAGGGTTCAGCCATTGCGACGAGCGCTTCCGATTATCGTACAGTATCTCACTTTTCATCACAAGTAATGATTCGATTTAAAATCTCTTCATTTTTGTGTCGGTTGAGTAAAGTAACACAGCAGTCGATTCGTGTTTGCAAGTTCGATTCACTCAATTCATGAGATACCCATCGTTCAACTTTCTTCAACAACTTTCCCGATTTGCTTCAAGTGGACTAATACAGTTTTATCACTTATCATGAAGCCGGCAGCTATCTTTAAAGTGCTTTGCGATGGATCCGCTTTCACAATAGCCTTTAATTCTTCATTTTCCACTTTGGTCTCCAGCCGTCCACGGAGTTGGTTCTGAAGGCCGAAATTTCCAGAACGAAAACGTTTAAACCAAAAACGTACTGTGCTTTTTTTTGTGACACCAGCACCGTACACATCATTAATCCTTCGAGCTGTTTCTGCAGCGCTGGTGACACGGTAGAACTCGTACTCGTAAATATACCGATATTTCATGTTTTCCATTGTGCGGTAATAAGCGACGCCAAAGAAAAAAATAATGAGGAAAAAACAAATGAATGACTCTTTTCAAAACTCAAATGTACCAGCTAAATGAATTTATAAATTTGAATTTGAAGTTCTTAACCAAAGAGGAGATATTTCAGATCAAAGTGGTTAGTACGACAAAACGCTACTGTCATATGTAAGGACCCAATATAAAGTTCGCACATTATTATTGTACCAGATAGTTAACTCATTATATTTATTTTGATTGTAGCTGAGCTTTCTCACCAGTCGAAATGGGGAAAAATAAATACAAGTATCAACGTGTCACTAAACGTAAAAAAAGAAATATCCTATCTCTGGAGAAATACGTAGGTCACTCAATAAGTTTTGGGATGTTCGAAATTTAAAAATGGAACGCACCCGTGTTATATGTTTCTGAAATGCAAATTTATTTAAAAATACAACTCCATAAACCAATTGCTCAATATTGACACAAAACAAAGTTCTATTAACTTTCCTGCAACGCTTCCCGCGCTTTCATTTAAAACGATGGATCTTAACATTAGCGTGCTATGGTCTATTATGATTTTAAATTTGGTTTAACCGAAATGACAATTAAGTTTACAACGGTTACAATCAGGATTAGGGGATTCAGCTCAATCACGCACAACAATTTTTAGGTGGTTTGCTGAATTCAAAAGGGGTAAAATTAACCTTAAAGGTGACCAAAGGACCGGGGCCCCGCCAACAGTAGTAACGGCAGAAAATGTATGGAATACTGAAATGTTGGTGCGAGAAGACCCACGAATCACATATACGGACATCGAAAAGATTGTATGCATTAGTTCGGGGAGCGTTCATACCATTCTACATCAACATCTTGGAGTGAGAAAGCTTTGTTCCCTCGATCCTCGCCATGAAATGCGTCTACGTTTTGGAAACGGGGAATTTATGCGAGTTTCAGAAATCGTTACTGGTGACGAGATGTGGATCTATCAATATGATCCGGAAAATAAAAGGCAATCATCGGTATGGGTCTACTCAGAAGGACAGACCGACAAAACTGCAAAGACCTCGCAACGTCGGCAAAAAAAATGGTGGCTAGTTTTTTTTCGCGGTGCGGTCATTTGTCGACGTCAATGCTGGAAAATTGTAGGTCAGTCAACTCTGAATGGTACACTACAGTTGCATTACATAAGGCTTTTCAAGCTGTGCGGGGGAGAAGACCAAAGACAGGGCTTCGGGGACCCCATAACAAAAGCTCAGGAATCGTTGATGTATTCTTAAGCATTTTTTTTATGTTTCTTCTATAACAGCGGTTGTTTAATGCGGTTTTAGATTCCAGGTCTAAAAATAAATTTCATTGTATCCCAAATAAGACTACAATACCGCGAAATTTGGTTTGCAGAAAAAAAATAATCATTCTGAAATATTTAATAAGCGCACGAACTTCGTTTTCTCCATTTTGCACACGAATCAAATTTTTGCAAAAAATCAACAACGATTTGGTCGTTAAAAGATTCTGAGTTGTTTTTGTTTTATATTTTTGTGGCAATCGCTTCTAATTAATTTAAGATCTCAACAAAATAGAACGCGTTCTTATAATCTTATTTAAAAAAATACCCCAAGCCGTTTTTGATCAAGCTAGTATGTAGAGAAGCTATTCAATATAAAATACTAGTTGATAGCTGAACACCGCAGACGTTGTCCTGCCATTTAGGCTGTGTTGAGCAACGTTTTATTTTTATTTTAGCGCATATAATTTTAATTATTAATTACCGCGCTTGATAGAAAAAAAATGAAATTAATATTAAAAAAATATTTTTTTTAATAAATTTTCTTTAGTTTATAAATATAAACCTTCTCCATTGAAAAATACACATACGTGTGTATACAAATTGTCATGGTGATCTACCAAATAGATTTGGAGTTAAACAATTTCATATATACAAACATCCTCTTTTTATGTATATAGAAAGATTATTTTTTAAATATAGTATTATGTATTTTTACAAAACAATAATTTTGCGTAGCATGCTTCCTCTTCTTGCTTCTTTATCGACCTGTAACCACCCCCTCCCTCCCCCCATATGCCCCGTATTTGCCTTCACACTTGATCTGAATAACGATCACAATAATTTTACGTGCTGGAGCCACGTTAAAGCTATATTATGGTTGTAACACGAATGGGTCGGCTCGACCGGGGAAGGACCCCGCTCTCACAGAATACCAGCGTAAAATAGCAGTTTAATACTGCTGTGTTTCGTATTGTGACTTTAGAGATCCGGAGAACCTTTTTTGCCGGAATCTTAGTTCTCGGAGTTTTGATTCTTAATCGAGGATAAATGTAGATGTCTATGGACCACTAATATAACTGCAGCATGGCTCTACCTCGTATTAAAATTTTGGTTTAAAAGTTTGGTCATGTAGAAAGATTGAATGAGGAAAGAGTGACAAAGCAAATTTATGTTGCAGAAGTGAACGGCATAGTCGTAAAGGGACGTCCTAGGCGAAAGTTTATCGACCAAATTGGCGATATATTAAATATGCTCCAAATTAAGAGTACCCTTAACCGACGAGCATGTATGAGTAGGTATATGAATGTGGAGGAGGCGAAAGAGGTGTGTCAGGATCGTACCAAATGGAAGTTTCTAATTTCTGCCTACCCCTCTGGGTGACAGGCGTCAGTGTTATATTATATTATGTATAATAATTAATCTGTAGCCTTTTTTACGAAGTGGTTGCAGGTGTAACATACGCTGCAGTAGCGACTTACCAGAAGGTGAACTAAAAGTTCGTTTGACACTTCAAAGTTTTTTTAAAAAAAAATAAGTTAAAATTTATAAAAAAAAACGGCTGCGCAGTTTTCGATTACATGTGTAGGTATATTGCTTTGCACTTATGTGAGTGACCGGCGTTAGTTTCATTGTTTTACAAACACTGACAACAGGGTACTCCTTTTGGCACTGAAGGAACACGGATGGTTTTTAGTCAGTAAAAGTCTGACACTCCCTTACGCTCCACCCAGAGCAAAAGGCGTCATTAGATGATTTACCATCCGCAAAAAAAAAAGTTTACTCCTTTTGCCTCCATTATGACTTCTTAGCTTTGCTTTCTTTTTTTTTTTGTAAAGGTTAGTTAAAGTTACAGCCTGTACACGTCCTAATCCTAGAAACAGGCTAGAGTAAGTCAACTTTTATGCGTGTTTGAGCCACACTGCAGCTATATTATAGTTGTAACATGAATCGATCGGCTTGATCGGGCCAACACCACACTCTCACAGAATACCAGCGTAAAATAGCACAGCTTAATACTACTACGTTACGTATGACTTGATGTTGCTGTGTTTCGTATGGTGGGTGTAGAGATCCGGAGACCTTTTTTTTACTGGAAACGAGGCATTCCATCTTAGTACTCGGGATCGACAACGCATCTGCATTGTGATTCGTAATTGAAGATAAATGTTAGTGTCTATGGGCCCACAGCATCCACTTTACCATCAGGTCCACCTGAGTCCACTGTACGTTCGTTTTTCTCCCTAATACAACTAAAAAAATCAACAAAAAATCATAACATCTTATTAAACCTTCACTGCTAAAAAACAAAGAGTCGAGGTACCTCAGCACTGGGGTGAAGAAGTTCATAGTGTTTTACTTCCAACTTGAGTGGGATGCCTTTCAATGTCCCTTAAATTGTTAATTGTAGTTTTATAACGTGAAGATTTCTGCATGTCCGAGGAGTAAATTGAATCCATCCATCAATAATAATAGGAAACCTACATCCAGTATTGTGTCAACGAGACGGCTAGTTGCAAAATGTGTACCGAAATATTGAGCAACTGTTCGAACCTTGCCAATTTCTAACACGAAAAAAATTACTAGATATTGCTTATAGGTGTCTCTAAGAGCAAATAATGTAAGTGAAACTGACTTCAGTGGAAAAATTATTCCTAAGGGGAAATATAATCTCAAATGGCTTAGCAAGATCCTTCGTTATGCCGAAAATATTGCAGCATTAATTTTGAAATAAATATATGGTAAAGTTGAGGATTAATGTTAAGGATTATGTTAGACGAAAACACGATTTCGTAAAATTTTTTCGATAGAAAAAAAAATCCAAAGTTAGCTGTTATTCATAAAATACTTTAAATAAGATCATGAAACTTTGCATACTAACTGAATTAACTATAAAGCTGTGCTTATATTATTTACTTTTTTTTAAATACCATTATTTTCACTATAAAAAGAAATTACCTAAACTATCGGCCTCTTGAAGCGTGATTCCTGCGGCCCGGTCACTTCGCTTCAGCCTTTGAAGGTTGTGTCGCTTATGATCAGAATATAGATTACGCAACAGGACGAGGTAAAATTAAAATGGGGAAATAACCGTAATAAAATAAGAAGCGACTGGCTTGGCGTTAAGAAACAGGCATAAATATGATAAACCTAATGAAATAAGTCGAAGTTTAACGACCGTTCTTCTACTTACAGTATTATAACATAAACACTCACGCCTGTCACCCAGAGGGGTAGGCAGAGACTACAGACTTCCATTTGGCACGATCCTGACACACCTCTCCCGCCTCCTTCACATCCATACACCTACGCATACATGCTCGGTACAGTATACAGTATTAGTGATTACAAACATGTCGGTACATAGCATACGACGCGCGGGCAAGTGGGGACGAAATTAGAATTTGAGCTGACTTACTCTATCCCCTTAAACAACCTTAGTTAACCCATCTCGTCCCGTGGGTGTCGTAAGAGGCGACAGAAGAAAACAAATCCGGAGATGGGCAGGAGCGTCTTCCTCATAACGACCAATAATAAATTACTGCGGTTGGCAACTAGCTTGCCAAGCTTGGTAACTATCGCAAATATCCCCCAATGAGGCAATTTATGGTGGAGACTATGTTCAACAGTGAACTTTAATAGGCTGTAACTATAACCTTTTTTATCGCAGTACGCGAGCAACCCGGGTTCGATCCCCGTCGGCACCAATGAAACTGTTTTATTGTAATTTTAAGTGCTGATTTACCGCGTGTACGACGGTACAGGAAGGTAGTAAATCAAATCAAATCAGTTTATTTTGTTAACATAGGTTATTTTACAGATCTCAATATATGTCATAGTAAAATACAAGGTAGGTTCTCTATGTCCCGCCAGTAGGCATACAAAATATAAAATAATAATTGCTTAATATTTTTTCTTCTCTTCTGATGTCAGTTTCTAATTGAAATAATGTATTAATATGAGAAAATTTTAAAGATAATAAAGGTATAGTATAATATAACATATAATAATTATCATCATTTTGTCTAATTGTCATCTAGTATTAATTGGCACATGTCATGATAGGTGTATATTCAATGTAGTATTTTAATGTTAAAATGTGTCGCTAAGGAATTCATCTAAAGAATAATATGCTTTTTCATTTAGTAGATCAAAAGTTTACGTTTATAAATATTAATGTTGTCACAATCTCTAATGTATTTAGGTATTTTGTTATATACTTTTGGTGCCATTGCATATATACTCATCTGTAATAAAACAATTCTACTTGATACTAAATGAAGCTTATCTGAGCGACGTTGACTTTCCACGAACTTATACATGTTAATATTACGTTTTACAAAAATGCTTGTTTCGTAAATATATAATGAGGAAAATGTTAGAACTTTTAATTTTTGAAAATGCGGCTTGCATGTGTTTGTGCTTTTTAAACTACAGATCGCACGTAGACATTTTTTTTGTGCGATGATTACTTCGCGAATGTTAGGTGCATTTCCCCAAAATATAACGCCATATCTCAGGATTGAGGCTACATAGCCATGGTACGCTGTTAATAGTGCTCTCTGGTTTGCAATTTTTCCCAACATATAAAGAACGTGTGCTAATTGGTGCAATTTTTTACAAATATAATCAATTTGAGTTTTCCACGACATACCATTGTCTATAAGTAGTCCCAAATTTTTTTTGAGTGAGTTTTGTGAGGTGTCTTTTTTATTTTATTTTTTTCGTTTTGTCCAGATAATTTTTTTTTTTTCAACCAGTCAATAATTGATATAAGACTTACTAATTTCACCTTCTATTTCATCATAGTTATTACTGTTGTAAATTACGGTGCTGTCATCGGCAAATAACGACATTTGGTGTCTTGTACAATTTGGAAAGTTATTTATATAAATGATAAAAAGGAGAGGGGGAAGTACTCCATCTTGAGGAACTCCGTATTTAATCGATTGTGTATCAGAAGAGTATATTTTTTATTTTTGTAAAGAAACAGGGATGTCTGAGAAACAAGATTTTTTTTATTTCGAAGTCATGTATAGTTCGCCAACACGCGTTGAGGCACCGCCGCGGACATAATTATCCTTATCCTATAAATAAATTCTCTCAGAAATGAGAGGAGGCCTGTGCCCAGCAGTGGGACGTTTATATACTGTAACTTTACTTTAATGACAACATTTTTTAACACGGGAATGTAAGTAGGGTTAAAGAAAATTTGTTACCAATGATTTTTGTATTCATGAATGTAGATTTGTAACGGCTGTACTGATGATGGTGATGATGATGTGGATTATGATCACAAACAAACCGAAAGAAAATACGAGGCAGATTGAAAACCGAACGCATTTTTTATTTGAATCACATAAAACACAATTTTACAGCTCGTTTCACATTATTGTCGACATCTGCGGCTTCAAGATAGGGTTTTTTTTTATTAGAGAGTAGGCGTAATAAGTTTTCGATTTAATGTTATAAAATAGATTTTTACGGTTAATAAAAAATATACAAGGTCGCTCTATTACCAAGTTTAAATATCTAATAAAACAAAAACTATAAAAATGGTTATTATAATATAAATGAATACATGGTTGATAATAACCCCTCGGAATGAGGTGGTCGCTTCCAAGCTGTTTGTTAGAAAATTTATTTAAAAATATAAGTACCGCTGGGTTTTTTGCTGAAGCTGTGCTTATATTATTTACTTTTTTTAAATACCATTATTTTCACTATAAAAAGAAATTACCTAAACTATCGGCCTCTTGAAGCGTGATTCCTGCGGCCCGGTCACTTCGCTTCGGCCTTTGAAGGTTGTGTCGCTTATGATCAGAATATAGATTACGCAACAGGACGAGGTAAAATTAAAATGGGGAAATAACCGTAATAAAATAAGAAGCGACTGGCTTGGCGTCAAGAAACAGGCATAAATATGATAAACCTAATGAAATAAGTCGAAGTTTAACGACCGTTCTTCTACTTACAGTATTATAACATAAACACTCACGCCTGTCACCCAGAGGGGTAGGCAGAGACTACAGACTTCCATTTGGCACGATCCTGACACACCTCTCCCGCCTCCTTCACATCCATACACCTACGCATACATGCTCGGTACAGTATACAGTATTAGTGATTACAAACATGTCGGTACATAGCATACGACGCGCGGGCAAGTGGGGACGAAATTAGAATTTGAGCTGACTTACTCTATCCCCTTAAACAACCTTAGTTAACCCATCTCGTCCCGTGGGTGTCGTAAGAGGCGACAGAAGAAAACAAATCCGGAGATGGGCAGGAGCGTCTTCCTCATAACGACCAATAATAAATTACTGCGGTTGGCAACTAGCTTGCCAAGCTTGGTAACTATCGCAAATATCCCCCAATGAGGCAATTTATGGTGGAGACTATGTTCAACAGTGAACTTTAATAGGCTGTAACTATAACCTTTTTTATCGCAGTACGCGAGCAACCCGGGTTCGATCCCCGTCGGCACCAATGAAACTGTTTTATTGTAATTTTAAGTGCTGATTTACCGCGTGTACGACGGTACAGGAAGGTAGTAAATCAAATCAAATCAGTTTATTTTGTTAACATAGGTTATTTTACAGATCTCAATATATGTCATAGTAAAATACAAGGTAGGTTCTCTATGTCCCGCCAGTAGGCATACAAAACGTAAAATAATAATTGCTTAATATTTTTTCTTCTCTTCTGATGTCAGTTTCTAATTGAAATAATGTATTAATATGAGAAAATTTTAAAGATAATAAAGGTATAGTATAACATATAATAATTATCATCATTTTGTCTAATTGTCATCTAGTATTAATTGGCACATGTCATGATAGGTGTATATTCAATGTAGTATTTTAATGTTAAAATGTGTCGCTAAGGAATTCATCTAAAGAATAATATGCTTTTTCATTTAGTAGATCAAAAGTTTACGTTTATAAATATTAATGTTGTCACAATCTCTAATGTATTTAGGTATTTTGTTATATACTTTTGGTGCCATTGCATATATACTCATCTGTAATAAAACAATTCTACTTGATACTAAATGAAGCTTATCTGAGCGACGTTGACTTTCCACGAACTTATACATGTTAATATTACGTTTTACAAAAATGCTTGTTTCGTAAATATATAATGAGGAAAATGTTAGAACTTTTAATTTTTGAAAATGCGGCTTGCATGTGTTTGTGCTTTTTAAACTACAGATCGCACGTAGACATTTTTTTTGTGCGATGATTACTTCGCGAATGTTAGGTGCATTTCCCCAAAATATAACGCCATATCTCAGGATTGAGGCTACATAGCCATGGTACGCTGTTAATAGTGCTCTCTGGTTTGCAATTTTTCCCAACATATAAAGAACGTGTGCTAATTGGTGCAATTTTTTACAAATATAATCAATTTGAGTTTTCCACGACATACCATTGTCTATAAGTAGTCCCAAATTTTTTTTGAGTGAGTTTTGTGAGGTGTTTTTTTTATTTTATTTTTTTCGTTTTGTCCAGATAAATTTTTTTTTTCAACCAGTCAATAATTGATATAAGACTTACTAATTTCACCTTCTATTTCATCATAGTTATTACTGTTGTAAATTACGGTGCTGTCATCGGCAAATAACGACATTTGGTGTCTTGTACAATTTGGAAAGTTATTTATATAAATGATAAAAAGGAGAGGGGGAAGTACTCCATCTTGAGGAACTCCGTATTTAATCGATTGTGTATCAGAAGAGTATATTTTTTATTTTTGTAAAGAAACAGGGATGTCTGAGAAACAAGATTTTTTTTATTTCGAAGTCATGTATAGTTCGCCAACACGCGTTGAGGCACCGCCGCGGACATAATTATCCTTATCCTATAAATAAATTCTCTCAGAAATGAGAGGAGGCCTGTGCCCAGCAGTGGGACGTTTATATGCTGTAACTTTACTTTAATGACAACATTTTTTAACACGGGAATGTAAGTAGGGTTAAAGAAAATTTGTTACCAATGATTTTTGTATTCATGAATGTAGATTTGTAACGGCTGTACTGATGATGGTGATGATGATGTGGATTATGATCACAAACAAACCGAAAGAAAATACGAGGCAGATTGAAAACCGAACGCATTTTTTATTTGAATCACATAAAACACAATTTTACAGCTCGTTTCACATTATTGTCGACATCTGCGGCTTCAAGATAGGGTTTTTTTTTATTAGAGAGTAGGCGTAATAAGTTTTCGATTTAATGTTATAAAATAGATTTTTACGGTTAATAAAAAATATACAAGGTCGCTCTATTACCAAGTTTAAATATCTAATAAAACAAAAACTATAAAAATGGTTATTATAATATAAATGAATACATGGTTGATAATAACCCCTCGGAATGAGGTGGTCGCTTCCAAGCTGTTTGTTAGAAAATTTATTTAAAAATATAAGTACCGCTGGGTTTTTTGCTGATTCTTCCCAGGATGGAGATTTTTTTCGAAACTGTGGTCATCTATATTGAATAAAAAATTATTCTATTCTATTCTAATAAGTGTTTTATAGAATTTATTTAATTAACTTTAAGTGCCGTTTTTTAAAAATATCATATATATAATGGTGAATTACTGTTAAAAGTACTTATATGAGTTACTAAGTAAAGTTGAATTCAAATGACGGCCATGCTTATGTACCCCTTATTTATTTTGATAAAAAATATTATCCGAATGCGAATACGCTACGTAAAGAAAATAAAAAATCGAAAACTGAAAATATTTATAAAAAGAAAGTGTCACGAAAATATTTGACAGTGCAAACTTGTTTTAAATGTATTTTTCTTGCAGTAATAAAAATGATCTTGTTCAATACATGTTTTTAAGTTATAAGTACATAATGTTAATAAATGATAGGTATTATAATATACAAAATTATTTTAATAAAATAATTTTATTTCCAATTTCGTGACAACCCCTAGCACACGCACGCCGCACCGGTAAATAACTAAAATTAAAATAAAAAATCGAAAACTGTAAATATTTATAAAAAGAAAGTATCACGAAAATATTTGACAGTGCAACACTTGTAAGTAAATGTATTTTTTCTTGCAGTAATAAAAATGATCTTGTTCAATACATGTTTTTAACTTATAAGTACACAAACGTTAATAAATGATGAGTATTATAATATACGAAATTATTTTATTCCCAATTTCGTGTATTTTCCAACCACTAGCACACACGCCGCCCGGGTAAATACCTACGCGAGTGGCGGCATCGCATAACATTTAAGGCGTTTCACAACCGTTAGACTATCTTTAAACCTTAGTTTTAAAATTTTTAGCCTATTTGAAATTTTTAAATCCATGTTACTATGACCTGTTGCTTCCCACTGCCTACCGACGCGAGCATTCATTAATTGTTCAATACTTACATGTCACATCACCAGCAACTACGAGTATTTATGCTCTATATGGGACCAGAATGTGATTGTGGCGTTATTTGACCTAAATTGGTTACAATAAGACAAACATCTTGGTTATTGTACAACCGGTGTCAATATTTGATGTGTTTCAATTTTATACGACTCGTAAAGCAGTATCGGAAATTATCGATGTTGACATCGATGATGACATTTATTCTACTCAAAACATCGATGTTGCATATTATCGATGTTTTTGCACATGTATTTAATAGGTTAGTTAAAAAAAATATTCATATTTCGTAGCTCTATAAAAATTATTAAAGATAAAAATAACTGCTTTTGCATAAGACTTAGTACCATCTTCTATCTTTAATTTATAGGTATATTTTAATATCATCAGCATAATCTTTAGAGCGACCGATTGAGGTTATATTTACACAATGTAATGTTTGTGTCTTCGAGACGATGCTTCATAACTGTGCTAAAATCTGGTTGTTAACTGATTGACAAATTCTAATGTTCGCTATACATGTTATTTTAGTGTGAAATGAAATCATAAAATCTGGACCATATGTATCGTTAAGTCGAGTTGTTAAGACATTTTATATTTACACTATATTTATTTATAAAAACTTATCTACTAAATATACTATGTATTTTTACGTGGTACAGCCATGCTGCAGTTTATTAGTAGTATAGTTGTAGCATGTTATAGGCAGAGTTGCAGATGATGGTTACATTAATGAACTGGGAATTGAAAGAAAGGGGAATGAAAGTGAACGCAAGTAAGACGAAAGTGATGGTTTTTGAAAGAGAAGAAAGCAAAACGGTATGTGAAATAAGAATAGAAGGAGAGTTAATTGAGCAAGTGGATGAGTTTGTGTATTTGGGATGTGTATTTAGCAGGGATGGTAGATATGATAGGGAAATAGAACGACGAGTAAATGCAGGTAATAGAGTGAATGGGGCACTACACTCTATTATGAAGAACCAGAATGTGTCAAAACAGGCACGTATGGTAATTCATAATGCTGTGTTAGTCCCTACTTTAATGTATGGTAGTGAAAGCTGGGTGTGGCAGAAGAAGCAAGAAAGTAGAATAAATGCTGTAGAAATGCGGTCTTTAAGGAATATGCTAGGGTTTAATCTGAATGACAGGGTGAGAAATTGCGTGATAAGAGATAAATGTGGTATGCAAGATGATGTTGTGACCAGGATTAAGAAAGGAATGCTTCGGTGGTTTGGTCACGTAGAAAGAATGAATGAGGAAAGAGTGACAAAGCAAATTTATATGGCAGATGTGAATGGCCGAGTCGGAAAGGGACGCCCTAGAAAAAAGTTTATCGACCAAATTGGCGATATTTTGAAAATGGGCCACGTTAGAAGTACCCTTAACCGACGAGCATGTATGCGTAGATATATGGATGTAAAGGAGGCGAAAGAGGTATGTCAGGATCGTGCCAAATGGAAGTCCGTAGTCTCTGCCTACCCCTCTGGGTGACAGGCGTGAGTGTTTATGTATGTATTATGTATTATAGTTGTAGCACGAATGGGTCGGCGCGACCGGGGTAGGACCACGCTCTCACAGAATACCAGTGTAAATGCTGCTGTGTTTCCCTGTGAGACCCATTTTACTGGAAACAAGGCGTTCCATCTTAGTCATCACGGGTGACAACGTATCTACATTTTTATTCGTAATATAGGATAGATGTAGATGTCTATGGACCACAGCAACCATTTACCATCAGGTGGACTGTGTGCTCGTTTGTCACTTATTCTGTAAAAAAATTACACAAATTCGCGGCAAAAAAATTCAGTTTCACTATATAGTAAAATGTCCGAAGAGTTAAGTAGTATTTTATTATTAACTAGCTTGCCAGGCAGACGTTCTGCCCTTTTCGACGGCCCTTTATCATGTCCTTAAATCCAGCCATCCTTAAATTCGCAAAAATACACAAATTGTGGGTCATTCATGGGCAAAAAACTATCCCTATCTCTCAAGTTGGACCAAACTGCACACGCTGTGCAAATTTGATTAAAATAGGTTAAGTAGTTTAGGAGTCCATCGCGGACAAACAACGTGACACGTAATTTATATATATTAAGATATAGTTTTCATTATTTCAATTTCCCACTTGTCATTGCTCATACATTTGATAAACTAACATTGTTTGTTTTTTATTAATATTTGTAGAGCGTAACTAACTTGCAAACAGCCATTACCACTTACCACGCGTATGTAGCCTCCATTCTACGTTATGGTGTGATGATATGGGGCAATAGTACTGAGAGACAAAGGGTATTTATAGCGCAAAAAAAAATCATCAGAGCCATATGTGGGATTCCACCGGGCGAGTCCTGTAGAGCAGCGTTTTGGAGCCTGGGCTTACTTCCTTTGCTAGCACTGTACATCTTTGAAATGAGTTGTTTTGTAAAACGCCATACTGTGAGCTCTTTCAGAAAGCCAGAGATATAAACTCTCGATGGAAAAGAAATCCGGAGCGATTAGTATTAAGCGTCATTCCAAGATCTGCTAAATTCAGAAAAAGTTGTTTAGCAATGTGTGTTAAGGTGTATAATAAGATCCCCAATGACATCAAAAACCTCAAAATGAATTAATTGAAATCGAGACTCTATAAGTGGCTTATTAAACTTAAAGTGTATGACATTGAAGAATTTATTGACATTAAGCTTTAATAATTATTGATTTGTTGACATTGCTTAATGAATATATTTGACCCCTTTGAAATAAATGTTACCTGAATATAATCTTAAATTTGCATGCTAATTATAAGCAAAACATGTGAACTTATTTTACTGTACCACCTACAAACACAATGTTTTAAGCAAATAAAGAAATTATTATTATTATTGTGGGGTATCTATATAGTTTTCTCATCTGGTTGGGTGCTATAAATATATAATTATAAATGAAAATGAAAAGATAAATATACATAAATATCAATAACATAAAATAAATATAAAAGTACATAAATAAATAAAAGCCCAACCAGATGGAGGCCCTCGGCAGGGGAGACCAAACGGCCGAGGGTTAGGGGGAAAGGGAAAGAAACCGGCGGACGATGCGGGCGGTATCGAGGAGCACCGCCTTCTGCATTTGAACCTGGAGCGGCCCGCCACGTAGTCCCAGCCGCCTCAGATGACCCGAGAGGCTGACTGGGATTAGCCCGTTTGCAGAGACGACTACAGGAATAATTTCGGTCGGCAGACCACCCCACATGTCGGTCACCTCGTGAGCCAGGTCCAGATATTTTGTTTGCTTGTCTGTTTCGGCTTTCACGAGGTTCTCGTCATACGGAATGGTAATGTCGACCAAAAATATCCTTGACTGTGCCCGGTCCATCAGCACAATATCAGGCTTATTCGCAAGAATAGTCCTGTCTGTGATGATGGCCCGGTCCCAATAGAGCCTGGCGCGATCATTTTCGAGCACGGCTTCCGGCAAGTACTTGTAATACGGCAATTTCCGATCCACGAGACCGTATTTCAGAGCGAGCTCCTGGTGTAGAATTCTGGCTACTAGGTTGTGCCTGTGCAAGTACTCAGAGTTAGAAAGCGCCGAACAACCGGAGATAACATGCCTAAGTGACTCACCGGGATGGCGACAAGCTCGACAGATGTCGACGGTGCCATCCTTTAGGATGTATCTCCGATAGTTGTTGGTCTTAATAACCTGATCCTGTATTGCACAGACAAAACCCTCGGTTTCCCCGAAGAGATCACCAAAGCGTAGCCAGTGGAGGGAGGCTACTGTGTCTACGAAAGGCTCATGTAGAGCCTTGTAGAACCTCCCGTGGAGCTCCTTCTCCTTCCATACGGTCTCCCGGTCGGAAATGCTCTGCACTGCCGGGTCTTGCCATTGCTCGTTGGCTAAGGATAGAGGGGTAAGTCCTTTATCACAAGAAATGACGTCCTTATAGAATGGATCATCCGATCTCGCCAGGAAGTAATCACGGAGGCTGCACACTTCGCGATTGTGCATGGTGAGCGCGCTCAAGAAGCCACGACCACCATGCTTCCGCGGCAAGTACAGCCTCATTACCGACGATCTCGGATGATGCATCCTATGGGACGTCATGGTAGTGCGGACTTTTCTATCCAGGGCGTTAAGTTCAGTCTGAGTCCACCTGAGTATGCCAAAGGTATACATGAGGACAGGCATGACCCAGCCGTTATATGCGTGTGCCTTATTCACACCGGACAAAAGGCTGTTAAGCACTTTGGTCAAGCGTGCATAAAACACGTCGCAAACTGACTGTTTCATACCAGTCTCATCGATACCGATGTTTTGTGACATACCCAGGTATCGGTATGTTTCAGCCTCGGAAAGGGTCCTTAAGTTGACGGGCACAGATAAGTCTGCGCCCTCAGAGTTAGCAACCCTTCCCCTCTCAACATGGAGGACCGCACACTTATCCGTCCCAAGCTCCATTCCAATGGAATTGCTAAATTCACAAGTGATGTTTAGCAATTCCATAAGATGGGAGCGACTGGAGGCGAATAACTTGAGGTCATCCATATAGAAAAGGTGGGTCACTTTTGTCCCTCCTTTCCGTAGCTGAAATCCCCTCCCGGAGCCCTCCAGTAAGGTACTGAGAGGGTTCAGAGAGAGGCAGAACCAGATTGGACTCAGACAATCGCCCTGGAAGATACCCCTTCTTATCCTTATGTGGTTCTCCGCAGCCATCATCCGCTCACCCAGATGACAAAGGATCGTACTCCACTGCCCCATACACTGCTCGAGGAAGTCTCTAACTGTACAGTCTATCTTGTACAGCTCGAGGACTCTCTTTAGCCATGTATGGGGCACCGAGTCGAATGCCTTTCTGTAGTCTATCCAGGCGGCGGAGAAGTTCCGACGGTTGCGTTTCACCACTTTGCCAATGACCGCGTCAATGAGGAGTGGTTCCTTGGTTCCACGACCACCTTTATTATTATTATTATTATTATTATTATTATTATTATTATTGTGGGGTATCTATATAGTTTTCTCATCTGGTTGGGTGCTATAAATATATAATTATAAATGAAAATGAAAAGATAAATATACATAAATATCAATAACATAAAATAAATATAAAAGTACATAAATAAATAAAAGCCCAACCAGATGGAGGCCCTCGGCAGGGGAGACCAAACGGCCGAGGGTTAGGGGGAAAGGGAAAGAAACCGGCGGACGATGCGGGCGGTATCGAGGAGCACCGCCTTCTGCATTTGAACCTGGAGCGGCCCGCCACGTAGTCCCAGCCGCCTCAGATGACCCGAGAGGCTGACTGGGATTAGCCCGTTTGCAGAGACGACTACAGGAATAATTTCGGTCGGCAGACCACCCCACATGTCGGTCACCTCGTGAGCCAAGTCCAGATATTTTGTTTGCTTGTCTGTTTCAGCTTTCACGAGGTTCTCGTCATACGGAATGGTAATGTCGACCAAAAATATCCTTGACTGTGCCCGGTCCATCAGCACAATATCAGGCTTATTCGCAAGAATAGTCCTGTCTGTGATGATGGCCCGGTCCCAATAGAGCCTGGCGCGATCATTTTCGAGCACGGCTTCCGGCAAGTACTTGTAATACGGCAATTTCCGATCCACGAGACCGTATTTCAGAGCGAGCTCCTGGTGTAGAATTCTGGCTACTAGGTTGTGCCTGTGCAAGTACTCAGAGTTAGAAAGCGCCGAACAACCGGAGATAACATGCCTAAGTGACTCACCGGGACGGCGACAAGCTCGACAGATGTCGACGGTGCCATCCTTTAGGATGTATCTCCGATAGTTGTTGGTCTTAATAACCTGATCCTGTATTGCACAGACAAAACCCTCGGTTTCCCCGAAGAGATCACCAAAGCGTAGCCAGTGGAGGGAGGCTACTGTGTCTACGAAAGGCTCATGTAGAGCCTTGTAGAACCTCCCGTGGAGCTCCTTCTCCTTCCATACGGTCTCCCGGTCGGAAATGCTCTGCACTGCCGGGTCTTGCCATTGCTCGTTGGCTAAGGATAGAGGGGTAAGTCCTTTATCACAAGAAATGACGTCCTTATAGAATGGATCATCCGATCTCGCCAGGAAGTAATCACGGAGGCTGCACACTTCGCGATTGTGCATGGTGAGCGCGCTCAAGAAGCCACGACCACCATGCTTCCGCGGCAAGTACAGCCTCATTACCGACGATCTCGGATGATGCATCCTATGGGACGTCATGGTAGTGCGGACTTTTCTATCCAGGGCTTTAAGTTCAGTCTGAGTCCACCTGAGTATGCCAAAGGTATACATGAGGACAGGCATGACCCAGCCGTTATATGCGTGTGCCTTATTCACACCGGACAAAAGGCTGTTAAGCACTTTGGTCAAGCGTGCATAAAACACGTCGCAAACTGACTGTTTCATACCAGTCTCATCGATACCGATGTTTTGTGACATACCCAGGTATCGGTATGTTTCAGCCTCGGAAAGGGTCCTTAAGTTGACGGGCACAGATAAGTCTGCGCCCTCAGAGTTAGCAACCCTTCCCCTCTCAACATGGAGGACCGCACACTTATCCGTCCCAAGCTCCATTCCAATGGAATTGCTAAATTCACAAGTGATGTTTAGCAATTCCATAAGATGGGAGCGACTGGAGGCGAATAACTTGAGGTCATCCATATAGAAAAGGTGGGTCACTTTTGTCCCTCCTTTCCGTAGCTGAAATCCCCTCCCGGAGCCCTCCAGTAAGGTACTGAGAGGGTTCAGAGAGAGGCAGAACCAGATTGGACTCAGACAATCGCCCTGGAAGATACCCCTTCTTATCCTTATGTGGTTCTCCGCAGCCATCATCCGCTCACCCAGATGACAAAGGATCGTACTCCACTGCCCCATACACTGCTCGAGGAAGTCTCTAACTGTACAGTCTATCTTGTACAGCTCGAGGACTCTCTTTAGCCATGTATGGGGCACCGAGTCGAATGCCTTTCTGTAGTCTATCCAGGCGGCGGAGAAGTTCCGACGGTTGCGTTTCACCACTTTGCCAATGACCGCGTCAATGAGGAGTGGTTCCTTGGTTCCACGACCACCGCCCCGACATCCATTTTGAGCGCGCGACATCACCTGATTTGAGTCCAGGTGACAAGTGATTCTCGCGCTCAAAATGGATGTTAGTGTCTTGTATATTGTCGGTAGACAAGTGATGGGGCGGTATTTGCTCGGGTCTGTGGTACCCTGGTCTTTAGGAACCAAATGAGTGATCCCAGTAGTGAAGAGGCTTGGGAGCGACTTCTGGTTGAGAGCCTCTTGAAACTGTCGGGCGAGCACAGAGTGACACACCATGAACCCCTTCAGCCAGTAGTGATGCAGCCCGTCAAGCCCCGGACTTTTCCAGTTCGGGGCCCTACGGACCGCCTCAGCTACGTCATCCGGCGTTATGATGACGGGGTCCATGGGCGTAATACCCGCACACTGACTCGCCACAACTTCTGTCCAAGGGCCCTCGCTGTGGTTTACGGGCTCTGACCACAGGCCGCGCCAGAATGCTACACTGTCGGCCTGATTCGGTGCTGGACCCGTTCCACTTACCATTGGTCGCTCCAATGATTCATAGAGCCTCTTCTGATCACTCTGGAAGAGACGATTCTGGTTGAACCGTGTCGACCTCTCGGTATATCGTCGAATCCGCTTTCCCCAAGCAGCGATTCTCTGCTTCAGATCATCTATGCGCTCCGTCAGTTTTTGCGTTATATCCGGCTGGGACAAACTGACATTTGTCCCAGCAAACGCCATCCTGACGGTGCGCACAATTCTTGGCCTGTTGTTGCCTGATCTGAAGCATATCAGTCTGCCGATGAGAGCTCTAGCCCTTGCGATACGTTCCTCAACTCTTCTTCTCCATGCTGGGATAGCGCTACTATGGCCAGTAGCGCGTCCAGCCGTGGAAACCTTGGCGCCTATGATACGGCAGACTGCCAGCGCGGCGCCAAAAAGAATTGAGTCCGTCTCGCAAAGGTCCCGGCTGGCTTCCAAATAGGTAACCAGCATTGGGTTCAGAGCCCTCACGACAGCCCGATTCCGCTTGCTTAGGGCTATGCGGGGAAGTCGCGGTCGATTTTCGAGAGGCGTACTGCGCGTTTCCACAATCGCCTCTTCCAATATACTCCTCATATGCTCTAATTCCAGTTCCTGGGCGACTGTTCCATCATCGTTTGAATCAACCACAACTGGGGTATTCACGGCGGCATCCACGTTTGCGGATTGCTCTACCATTTGTGGCGCCGCATCCTCAGCCGTAGCATTCTCATCCGACGAGGGAACAGCCTCACGTCGTAGCCGTTCGAGTTCGGCGGCATCAAATATATTTGAGCGCAAGATATACCGAACTCGGTCTGCCAGGTTTTGCTCTGTGACGGTTAAAGATGGCTCCAGTTCAGCAAAAAGACGATGCATCCTAGCCCGATACGCCAAACATCCAGTTTCTTCCCCTTTTGCCCTAAAGTACGCCCGCAGTGCGTTTGCATTCATTTCTTGTGACCAACGCATGCGACGTGCTCCACCAGCGGCGGGTGCCGCTTGCTGAGTCCGAGAAGACCCAGCCGACACCAAGCCTTCTGGTGGGGATGATGGATGCGGAGGGCTGCTAGGTGACCGTGCAGCTCCTCGCGCTCGGCTGGCGACCCGCATGCTGCCGCGTCCAGCGCCAGCTCCAGACGCGCCCCGGCGACCCCCAGGCAGCGGCCCTTTGCGCACTATCTTCTTATCCATCATCCATTATTTGGGCGTCCATTAACGGGAGACGCCCAGGCCCGGCACCGTTTCGTGTGTAGCCATAAGCACAAACGGGCCTCTGCACCCTAAATTCTGCCGAGGCACGGCGCTCACACCTCTCGCAAGGCGCTGACTGACTGCGTTGACGTAGCAGTTTTGTCACTTAACTGTTACGTCAGCGGGCGATGGGGTCGTCAATTCCCTACGCCTTTATTATTATTATTATTATTATTATTATTATTATTATAGGCCATCTTCAATTCACCCATTGACCTTTACTGGTTTAGATATAATTTTTATTATTTCTTTCTTGGTCCTTGTGCGCTGCGGGTTTGCCTGACCGAAGTTTTTTAAAATACCATTCTTTTTATAACTTCGGAGAAGCTTCCATATCTTTTTCTTTTTGCTTGAATTCCAACATTGGATTGTCTAAAAGAATAATTTTAATAAGTTATTATTGCTTTCGGATTTCTTCAAAATATCTACTTTTAAAAAGGCTGACAGTACAACATTTAATACGTGCAAGTTCACATGCCGTTTGCGGTGCGGTAATAGTTGTAAGATGAAATTGTAACTTTATGAATGAAACACACTGCATATGTAGGTACATAAATCACCGCCCGCGTTTTATGTACTCCTGTTTTTAAGGCATTTTAACTTTTGACCTCATTACATAATAATTTAATACATATCGTAACCAATATCGTATATTTAAATAAAATATGCTTATAAAACGATGCGGCGGTTAAGCGGAGTAAAACTTACTGAAATCATTTATACCTACCTACCTTCCTGTTCCTCATCAGCCGATCGAAGTCCTCTGCTGGCCGTGGGTTCTTCCCGTTATAGGGGGGATTAGCTGTAATTGTCAATCTTGGCACGCGATACAACGATCGCTCTAATAGTCTGTGGTCAAACAGTCGTACAGATCAGAGATTGTACGCATTGGCACACACACAAAATTACTTGTTTTATTTAACAGATTGACTGAATGAGCTGCTAATTTTGTTTGATTCCAGATGTTCCTTTTTCAATAGTGTGTGAAGTGTATGGCAAGGCCAAAAAGCCCTAATTTTATATTTTATACATTCGATTCTGATTTGTTTATATATTTATGTGCGGTTATATATTATTATAAACCTAACATTTGTTAAATTTCTGTCGATTTTCGACCACTAGTTGACCGTTACTATTTTTTTTAAATTATAGTTGCGTCTCTTCATTACATTCTTAATTCTTCATGTGAGAAGATAATATGTTATTTAATGCAAATTCTTTATTAAAGTTAAACAAACTGAGTCACGCGTGAATTTATAGTAAACATATTATTATCGAGCACAATAAATATTTTATTCGCACCATATTTTTATAGCGCAATTGTGTCGAACGATGTGTTGACATCGCAGCTGATAACACCATGAATCAACTTTCAGTTCATTTGATAGTGCATTAGTCTCACAAAACTTTTTGTGCAAGAAATAATAATGGTAGGGACATAACTGAGTTCTCCCGGGGAGTTTTTATTCCCCATCTTTGGCTTGCCTTAGTCTTAGTCGATCGACCAGAGTGGAGCGCTAGCGTGAAAGCTTGTGTGCTATAACTTGCAGAGTGTACATTTCTTGTCCCTTTTGAGTGGGTCTAATATCACAAGCTCGAATGTCGCCTGAAACATTAAAAACTTCAAACCCTGTCTTCCACATTTAGGGGTGGAATTTTTTTCGTCATATTTATATGGAACCTCCCAAATAACAATTTAATAGAAAAAGTAATCATTTAATTCAGCTCGCAATTATTGACGAAGATATCAAAACCATTCTTAATGACCGCGTTGTCACCTGTGTGTAAGTTGATGCGTGTCTGTACTCTGTAATTATACTGGTAAAACGTAAATAAAATAGATTAGCGATTTCAAACAAAATGGCATTTCAAATATTGGGTCCATTATAATCAATGAGAAATTCAAATGAAATTATGTACATCAAAAATGACACCACTCAGCACGTGCTACAACATGATTGTAGCGCTGCATTTAAGTGAACCATATTGGTCGAGGAGACCGTAGTGCAGTGTTCATTTATTAGTTTATCAAATGTCCAATGCTGAACATAGGCCCTAATAAATAGATTTTGTGTATTCAATATCATCTCATGTGAACTACCTTAAGTTCTCAAGAAAGCGCATCTGCTTCGTCTCTTTTTTATAGGATAAGGTGACAAACGAGCCAGTCCACCTGATGGCAAGTGGTTGCTGTGGACCGTAGACATCTACATCTGTCCTCAAATATAAATGCAAATGCAGATGCGTTGTCACCCGTGAGGACTAAGATGGAATGCCTCGTTTTCAGCAAAATGGGTCTTGGGTTCTTCTACACTCACCATACGAAACACAGAAGTGTTAAGCTTCAATTTTACGCTGGTATTCTGTGGTCGTTCCCCGGTCGAGCCGGCCCATTCGTGCTACAGCTGTACTACTAATATATTGGCAGCGTGGCTCTATCACGTATAAAAGTAGCCTACAGTTTAACCAGTAGATGCTTAGGCGCCTTGTGATAATATCTTCATCTCCGTTCTGCTTGCTGAACCTGCAAATTCTTCGCAATGTAACGCATTAACATACTGTGAAGAAGTTTATAAACAGGTCCACCACCAAAGAAAGAAACAATTTCGTTGGTGCTGCTCGCCGGATCGAACCCAATTTGTTCGTGTATTGAGTCCAAGCGGTAACCGTCAAAAAAAATTGGTCATCCGGAATAAATAGAAAAGTATACTTTTTTATGTATTGGGTAGTAGTTAAATAATAAACCGGAGTTTTGGTGGTTTGTAATTTTTCCATTTTTTTAAAAAAAATTTAATTTTTACTTTTGAAGTTAAACTTCTTTACGCACGCTTGACTTGGGGAGTAAGCTGGTGAACGCGTGACATTACGAAAAACGAAAAGCGTTACGAAAAATGTGGTCAGGCGAGGCAAACAGGAGTTGAGTGGGGGATATATGCAAGAGAGATCAGTGCGCGCGCAATTTTCTTTCTCTCTTTCTCTCATAGCCAGTTATTTTTCGTAATTTCGTTTAAACAATTTTATGAATTAATATTTTGTTGCAATACATTAATTATTCTACGTTTAAAGTGAATAAAATTTAAATTCATTTTAAAGTTCATATTTTGTAAATTTTCGGGTAAATAATAACAAATTATGGAAGAAAGGCGATAATAAATTTAAATATTTTTTGAAAATTAATATGTTACGTATAATGCATATGCATGTACATATATATTATACATATATACATATATAAACACACACACACACACACACACACACACACACACACACACACACACAAATAAATATATGTGTGTGTGTGTAATAACGTAAGTGTAATTTTTTTAATTATAGCACTCTTATTCTTGACACAACTGTTTGCCAGATCACCCTTTAAATATTTATTGTAACGATATTTTTTTTATGAGCGACCTTGAGCGTCCTCATACGGCCAGGTGAAGGACCACGTCTCAGATCCGTAAGTCATCACTGGCAACAAGCACTGGTTGTACACTTTATTTTTCAGAGATTGAGGTATACCTGACGAGAAGATGTGTCGTAATTTCCAGAACTCTGCCCAACCAAGTTGAATCCGTCGATTGACCTCTCGGTCGAAGTTGGACTTACCTAGTCAGACTATTTGTCCCAGGTACACGTACTCGTTAACAACTTCGAGCATAGTGCTCCCAACGACTACCGGCATAGGTGTGACATGGACATTAAATGATCTTTGTTTTGTCCATGTTCATCTTAAGACCTATCCGTTGAGAGACACCATTGAGGTCATTGAGCATAGTGCTAAGGTCCTCCAGTGATTCTGCCATAAGGACTATATCGTCGGCAAATCGAAGGTGAGTGATGTACAATATATATTTTTGTTGTATCCTTTCCAGTCCAGTAGCTTGAAAACATCTTCCAACGCAGTGGTGAAGAGTTTCGGGGATATAACGTCACCCTGTCTCTGCAGTTAGATAGGTTTCGTACTCTGGTTCTGTACTCGGATAGCCATCGTTGCCCTACTGTACAAACACTTCAGCACTTCGATATACCGACAGTCAACTTGGCACCGCTGAAGGGACTGTAGCACCGCCCAAATTTTGACGGAATCAAAGGCTTTCTCATAGTCCACATACGCCAGGCAAAGTGGCAGATTGTACTCTTCGGACTTCTGTACAATTTGCCGAAGGGTATGTATGTGGTCTATGGTACTAAAGCCTTTTCGGAAACCGGCTTGTTCGGGAGGCCGGAAGTCGTCGAGTCTACGTGCGAGACGATTCGTAATGACTCTCGAAAACAGCACGTAGACGCGGCTCAGAAGGGAAATCGGTCTGTAGTTCTTCAAGAGAGCGTTGTCGCCTTCCTTAAAGAACAAGACCACTTCTGAGCAAAGAGCACTTCTGCTCCACGCCTCCGGAGTAGTGCCACCATGGAGGACGGAACTGAAGAGCTTCTGAAGGACTTCAAGTACCGGTGTCCCACCCGCTTTCAGAAGCTCCGCTGTAATTCCATCCTCGCCTGGGGCTCTGCCGTTTTTAAGGTGCTGGAGAGCCATTCTAATCTCGCTCAGACTGACGTCCGGGATTTTATCAGAATAGTGTCGGATAAGACTTGCTCTTGGATCGTTACTCACACTTGCGTGTGGCTCCAACGATGATGTGTACCGCTGCCCATAGAACTTCTCAATCTCAGGTGTCCCGGAAACGATGCTGCCACATTCAGTCTTCAGCTTTGACAGTTGGCTCTTTCTGGCAGACAGATCTCTGGCAAAGACTTTGGAGCCCTGGTTTCGCTCGATCGCTTCTTTAATACGAGCAGTATTAAAGTTGCGTAAGTCTCGCCGCATGCATTTGGAGATCTGTCTGTTCAGTTGCCTGTATGATGCCAAATCTATTGACGGTTGCAGCCTCATCTCCCGTCTAACAGCCATGAGATTAAGAGTGTGGTCAGAGAGTTTTTGTGTTCTTCTGCGGCGGGTCTTGCAGAACTTAGCTCCAACCGCATGGACAGTTTCCACGAGCTTGTCTTTCATATCGTCCACTGCATAACAAATGAAACGTTATTTTTTTTTATTGAATAATTCTATTGTAATATATATGTAATATATATTGAATTGATATAATAACAAATGAAACGTTATTTTTTATTCCTTTTTTACATGTTTCTGTACCTCTGACTATGTATAGTTTATTGCGAGCGCTTAGCCTTAATCCGCCACCGGTCACATGTATAAGTAATAGTAATTAGATTGACACTAAATCTCTCAAGTATGTAGAACACATTGCTAAAAATGTGTAATATATGGTATATTATTTTAAAAACTCTGCATAATACTGCCGTGTTGCCGTGTTTGTTTGGGTTTGAATTTCGTAGTTCGCATTCTCTTTAGGGTATTCCATCTTAGACCGGAGACACGGATTACACGTCTGCCACGTTTATACTATCTTCTCTCTCGCTTTCTTCTCTATTTGTATGTTCGGTACAAATTTAGCATTCAATTTTAAATTAACTTTTTTTTAAAGGATAGGGTGACAAACGAGCACACAGTCCACCTGATGGTAAGTTGCCCATAGACATCTACATCTATCCTCGATTACAAATCAAAATGCAGATGCGTTGTCACCCGTGAGGACTAAGATGAAATGCCTCGTTTCCAGTAAAAAGGACCTCCGGTTCTCTACACTCACCATACGAAACACAACAGTATTAAGCTCCTATTTTACGCTGGTATTCTGTGAGAGCGTGGTCCTTCCCCGGTAGAGCCGACCCATTCGTGCTACAACTATACTATCAATATAACTGCAGCATGGCTCTACCACGTATAAAACTTCAAAATTAAGAGAGTTAATTTTTTAAACATAGCTCAGAACTACAGTCAATTAATGCAATATAAAATCACTTGTTTGTCTGTGCAGTAAAAATTTTGCAATCGATTTTAAACTGACTATACGAGGGCGGCACTGAAAATTTCAGGAATCAAGGAAGTGACACAACATTACTATTTAAAAATGTGTTTATTGCTTTTCGAAGTATTCTCCGCAAAATTTGACATATTTTTCCATACGTTGGAACCAATCATTGAAGCAACCATTCCATTCGGAAGTTGGGGTCTCCAAAATGGCCGTTTTGTAGGCGTCCACAGCTTCTTCAGGTGATGAAAACCTCTGTCCACGCAATTTATTCTTCATTTTAGGGAAAGTATAGAAACCATTAGGGCTTAGGTCGGGGCTGTACGGCGGATGGTCTAATAATTCTATGTTTACTTGCTCTAAAATCTCTTGTTCTGTGTGCGGTGTGAGAACTCGCATTGTCGTGATGGAGGATGATGCGGCGGTTGCAGTTCTCTTTACGGAATTCAGAAACGACCTGTGGCAAACAAATGCTAGCATACCATTCTGTATTAACCGTTCTTTGTCCCTCAAGAGGAATAGTCGTAACATGGCCGGTTTTGGAGACAAACGTGGCCACCATTTTTTTGCAACACTCCGTGAACGAACAATTTTTGTTGGCTTTAACATTTTTCGTTCATTTTTTGTTGGTTTTGATTTTTTGTTTCGGGTTCGTACGCGTATATCCAGGATTCGTCACCTGATACGATGTTGTATACAGCATTTGAGGATCCTGCGTGGAATCTTTCGAGAGTTCTGACGCACCAAGTAACGCGAGCCGCTTTTTGCTCTCACAGAGCGAATGCGGTATCCATCGGGAAAACAACATTTTTACACCTAATTGTTCATGCAAAATTATTTGTATTTGACTCATGCCAATGTCTAAAGTTGCCTAAATTTCGCGGCATGTCACATGTCGATCTTCCTCAATCAACTTACGAACAGCATCAACGTTTTCTTGGGTGTCTGCAGTTTTTGGACGACCTTGACGGGGATCATCACTGAGCTTGACACGTCCACATTGAAATTTAGCAAACCAGCGATAAATTGTGGTTTTGGATGGGGCTTCATCACCAATTGCAGAAATCATCCGGTCAACACACTGTTTTTGTGTTAAACCACTTCGAAAGTCATAATAAATCATCGCTCTTGAATTTTCTCTAGTCATTCCATTTTCTCAACGACTAAACAAGTTTGACAAAACCTTGTGACAAGACCGAGAATCTTTTTTTAAATAAATAAATGGTATTCGATTTTTAAAACCAAGGAGTTTTCAATTAAAAAGATTTTAATATGACAGGAACAGTGGAAATATTCCATTCCCGATACTTTTAGTATAGCCCTCGTACGCTGTGCTAAAATTTTAAACAGGTGAAACCTGAAATGGTACCTTTTTGAATAATAAGTAATTCTATTTTTGTGGGTACTATGGACATCAAACAGGTGGACTGTATCGCATTATTTATTAAAAAAAATGTTTTTTATCAAATCGTCTTTGTTCGCTTATCGATACGTGAGCAATGGTACTCAATGATAAACTTGAGAGGAAGATAATGGACCATATGTCATTGATATAGAAATGACCGATAACACCCTCGTGATAATCAGTCGTGATAAAAAGTATGAAATTTGTTTGTGCATTATTTCCGTCAGTTATCAATTCCTCCCAATATAGCTTACTCATCGGTTACTCTAGTGCCACTGCGTATATATATCTTCGTTACGGATTCTATTACACGAAATTCCGAGCGCAGTCCCTCTCTAGCTCGCTGTACTTATTTAAGCTTCCTAATGCAGCCGGTAGAAAGGACTTTTGTGTCTATATAAATAAAGAAATATTAAAATTATTGTGTTGCATAATTATTTTTACATTTTTATAACAGTTGTACTTTTTTGGTGTAAATTGAATGTAAACATGGTTTCTATAGCAAAACACATAAAGCCTCGACTCGAAGTGGTTACAGTTTTTCCTACACTTCGTGTGTAATAAAACGCCTCGTATAAAATAACTTCGTTAAAATGATACTAAAACATATGTTATAGTAAAAACATAACCGGGCATAGTTTTTTTATTCAATGTCATTTAAAACTAACACTTTAAAATTTTAATTTTTGGATTGATGTCAAGACTGGCACATAACAAGTAAAAAATAAGAGATTATCCCAATATACTTTATGTCAGTGATTATAGAGATAAGCAGATCGTATCGATTTGTTTAAAGTTTAAAACATTTTATTGGATACAAATTACAAAAACGATTAAATAGACCTAAATTGTATGCATGATTGTACCTAACCACCAAAGACGAGAGAGAAGTAATTTATAAGCATTTTTCTCAGTATTCCTCGTACCGGTAGGTGAAGTGTAAGACGACCCTCCACTAGATGAAGTGACGACCTGGTAAGATATGCAGGAAGTCGATGGATGCAGGTGGCTCGGGGCCGGGCATTGTGGCATTCCTTGGGGGAGGCCTATGTTATGTATGTGGGGTGTAATGATGATGATGATTTTTCTCAGGAAAATGTTCAACATAAAATAATAATATATTATTCTTATAAATGACGGCTCCATGGTGCAGTGGCAAGGCATTGATTTGGGGCGCTGAGGACCGCCGGTAGAATCCCGGACGGAACAAGAATATGTAAAGCCTATGAATGATTGTTCTGGGTCTGGATGTTTATCCTTAGGCAATTCACATGTAAACGATACAGAAGAAAATGCAACTGTGTAACGGTGGTACCATTATTTAATTATAAAAAAAAACTTTAAGCTCAACTAATTGCTCGATTTTTTCGGATCATATGTTTGTGAATAATTCTTTAGAATTATGAATGATGTAAAATTAAACAAAATATAAGTTCTAAGTTCCTATAATAATGCTTTGTTTTGATGACTTTGGCACGGCACACTAGAATCATATTTGGCAAACGAAATTTTAATTTCTTACGAAGTATAAAGATATTTTGTATTTGATTTCATTGAGTCGCTTGGTGGCGTTTTCGGAATATCCCCAAAACATCCTATCAGGAGCAACAGTGTCTTCCTGATAACAGTGGAAAATAGTAAAAAAATGGAAAATTGCAAAGCGTGGCAAATATGGCAAATTTCCCACTATGAGCCCAGCAGTGAACGTTTTTAAATACAATAAGGGTGACAAATGAGCACACAGTGTAACTTATGGTAAGCGTGACCCATAGATATCTACATTTATCCTCGATTAAGAATCAAAATGCAGATGCGTTATCACCCATGAGGACTAAGATAGAATGTCTCGTTTCTCGTAAAAATGGTGTCCGGATTTCTACACCCACGATGCGAAACACAGCAGTATTAAGCTGCTATTTTACGCTGGTATTCTGTGAGAGCGTGGTCCTTTTCCGGTTGAGCCAACCCATTCGTGAACGTTGGTAGACTGTAATAAATGATTGAAAGAAAAAAAAGTTTATTAGCCAAAAGACGTAAAGATACCGATTTATTATCAACGTTATTGAAAGGATTATATCAATTCATAAAAATCACAACACGACTTATTAAAGATTACGACAAAAATCATTCGATAAAAGTAATAGATGCTATCTACTACAAGCGACACTTGTAATCGATAAATCCGCATGATATAGGAATTAAACAAGTGTTAATATTAAAAATATTGTGCAACCGACATCAATACGACACGTATTGGACAAGACATGTATTGGAAAGCATTTAAATACGCATTATTAAAGATAACTCAAAAACTACTGGTCAGCTCTTGAATTAATTTATATGGGATGGAATCACACGAGAAACAACAGCTTTCGGATAAAAAAGGTTCACCCAGAGAAAGGTTATGAGGTAACACATAAATTAAAATAAAACGTACGGTCGAATTGAATACCTCTCCTTTTTGAAGTCGGTATGGTACTCCTTTCCTGGCCCAGGTGTCCGTCAGGGTGGGTTCCACCCTTCACCAGGATCAGGTATCCTGCCACTAAGCAGCAGTGCTTAGTTCCAGTCGGAAGGGTATAGAGAGCCGACCCGTTCTTGTTACGTCTCTAAAAATAATTAAATTTGAAGTAGATGTTTGTAATGTCAAAATAACAGCTTTTTACCAAATGCATATGGAAGTATATAGGTACAGTAGGTAGTTATAACTAGTGATGCTGCAACGAATACGAATTCGAATATTCGTATTCGCCGAATAGTAGACATTTACCGAATATTCGTATTCGGCGAACGCTAATCACAAATAATTAAAAACTAATACTTTTGTACGCAACTCTAATTACTGGCCGACTTGGAAGCGTCGTCGGCGCGAAAAAATACGACATGTGCATAGGTCCTTAGCTGCGACAACGGGGCAAAAATTCGGCCAAAAATATATTTTACTGAAACCACGTACAGTCGCTTTGGAAAGGCTTTTTCAACGGCTGGGAACATCCAGACTGAAAAAAGAAATCGCCTAAAACCAGAAGATCCACAAATTTTACGTTTTTTTTTTTAAAAATTAAAACATGCCTATTGTAAATTCTAATTATTAGAACAATAGAAAATCATCAAATGAAGTAGTTATTTATTACCATGGCGAGATATTCGTATTCGCCGAATAGTAGGTTTGATATTCGTATTCGTATTTGTAAAAGTGGTATTCGTTGCAGCACTAGTTATAACAAAAAAACAAATTTTAACGTTTTTGTCTGTTTGTTCCGGCTAATCTCCGAAACAGCTGGACCGATGTTGACGGTTCTTTTACTGGCAGAAAGCTGATGTTATAGGGAGTAACTTAAGCTACTTTATCTTAATATATATATATATATATATATATATATATATATATATATATATATATATATATATATATATGTATATAAATTACGTGTCACGTTGTTTGTCCGCGGTGGACTCCTAAACTACTTAACCGATTTTAATCAAATTTGCACACCGTGTGCAGTTTGGTCCAACTTGAGAGATAGGGTAGTTTTTTGCCCATGAGTGACCCACAATTTTTGGCTAATTTAAGGATTTTTAATAGGACATGACAAAGGGTCGTCGAAAAGGCCAGAACAACGTCTGCCTGGCAAGCTAGTTTATTATAAAAACAATTAGGGTTCCGCGCAAAAAAAAAATTAAAACCCGTAACATTGTGAACAAAATCCGATTCAAATAGGGAAGTACAATAATATAATAATAAATTACTAAAAATGATTCTATGCGAACGAAGTCGCTGGCACAGCTAGTCTATAATAAGCAAACGATTTTAATATGTATGTACTCTATTTATGTATGTATGTGTATAATGGACTAAAGTTTTGATGGATACCAGTAGGAGAACGTCTAACAATGTTCTATTCCTGTTCGATGAGATAAAAAGAAATCGTATGACAGATAAACTCAAGTGGATCTGATCGTGTGATAAAAATAAAATGTTGCGACCGGATACCACTATCGAATTGAATTCATGGCTACTGATGGATGGCTGGCATGGATAGGTAATGGGCATTATGACATCATCACAGCCCTTTTTTATAGAATAGGGTGCCAAACAAGCACAAAGTCCACCTCATGGTAAGTGGTTGCTGTGGCCAATAGACATCTACATCGATCCTCGATTACGAATCAGAATGCAGATGTGTAGTCTTAGTCTAAGGACTAAGATGAAATGCCTCGTTTCCAGTAAAAAGAATCTCCGGTTCTCTACACTCACCATACGAAACACAGCAGTATTAAGCTACTATTTTACGCTGTTATTCACAAGTTCACAAGTTTAACCTTCACAGGCTAAACTCCTGATCCACCTCTTTCCATCGACATGCTACATGTTTGGTCATCACTACATCTGTTAGGGCTCTGCCCTACTTTCGAATAAATTAACCAAGAGGGCTAGTGCCAAATCAACACGTTGGTGTTTTAAGAGAGTTGGAAGCATTTTGAAGCGCTTTCCCTCACATGCGTTCCGCTCTAAGTCCGAAGGCGCACTGCTCGGCAGGGGTTTTATCTGGGCAGCCCTATACCCCGTGTATAGGGTGTGCCCCGATAAAACCGCGATTTCTTTCCACCCTGGATCGCTACCGATATCATCTCGTATGTAGCCCGCTTTACTTACCCGTTGAGTTTTATTGGTTACTGTGGTCCTGATAAGAGTACTTTATATTAATAACTCCTTTTTATTCGACTGCGACAGAGCCCAAAAGTAGTGTAAAATTTTTGGTGGGTTTATATGTTGGTAATATGCAGGCATCTAGATTGACCAATAAGTTTTCGGAGTAAGACACTTATCAATGAGTTATAGAAATGCGTTCTATTTTTTTCGAATCTTAATTAGTGGCTAAGGCCGGAAAAACTAAATTAAAAACGATACCAAAATTTTTTTCAAACTTCACATTTGAAGGGAATTTGATTCGTATGTATGGATAAAGATAAACTCGAAATTCGTGCGGTTGTTAAATATTTCTGCCTGATTCTTTTTTATTGAAAGTGTTTTTGAAGAACTCCGTCAAGTCAAGATGCTCCGTCTTATTTTACAATGGCATACCGTTGTGCTGAATTTAAACGCGACAGAACCACCCGTATTGACGACACTCACTTGGGTTGAACGGTCTAAGAAGCACTCACTACGGGTGGCCAATAACGGCTGCTACGCAAGAAAACGTTAAAAACAATCGAAGAAATTGTAGATCGGTAGATCGACGTGTAACCATTCGTTATTTAGCTGAGAGTCCAAAGCTTTCGTTTGGCACAATTCAGTTTATTATAATTCATACCTTAAAATTCAAAAAGGTGGCCACGCGCTGAGTTCCTGAATGTTCCGACGCCCAAAAGAATGCAAGAGTCGATGACATTTCAAAGCTAAATTTAGCAATGATTTAAGAAGATCCAAATTATTTTTGCGCTCGTTGCGAAACGGGTACACCATTTTGACTCGGAGACGGAAAACCAAAGAAATCTGTGGAAAAGATCTTCTTCATAAGATTCAAGGTGTCTACGTCCGCTGGAAAAATAATGGCCTCTGTCATCTGGGATGCGGAAGGTATAATAATGGTCGACTATTTAAGTAAAGGAGATATAATAACCGGAGATTATTACGCATCATTAATCAAAAATCTACGCGAACTACTAAAGAATAAACGTCGAGGAAAATTGCGTGCTGGAGTACTTTCTCATAATGATAATGTTCCTGCCAATCGATCTGATGTTGTAAACGCTGCCATTCGAACTACTGGGTTTCAGTTGAAGCAACACCTATATTCTCTGGACCTAAACTCCGAGTGATTTTCAACTTTTTACTCATATGAAAAAGCACTTGCGTGATATAAAAGTCGACGGCGAAGATGTGGTGGTGATGAGTACTGCAGAGGCCTTTCTCGAGTCCCACGATCAAGCCTTTTTTTCCAAGGGAATTAACCAACTTGCAAAAAGCTATTCAAGATGTATTAGCTTAAAAAGCGATTAGGTTGAAAAATAAATACAATTTACGTATACTTATCCTAGACTTTTGTTGCGTTTCAAAAAACTTATTGGTCAACGTAATAATGTAGTAAGGTCTGGTCACATCTGTAGCAGAAGTGATAAACGTTGGAATGGATGTGAAGTAGAGAGGAGATCGCGCTTAGGTGAATGCAGTATGGGAGGCAGCTGGAAGCAAGTGAATATGGGAGGATAGCCGGAGATAATGCTAAATGACGCGCCTTGGAAGAGGCCTATCTCTAATGGTAGACTGCCGCAGGCTGATGATGATGATATGTTAGTATGTCCGTTTCACGTCCGCACGTAAGGCCCGATTTACATTTTGAAAAGTGACAAGTGCGTGTGGCAAGTGACAAGTGCGTATTTTATTCTCACTTATCACTTGTCACTCGCATTTGACACTTCTCAAAATGTTAACCGGGCCTAACTTCTAATATATTCTATGAGATTTTAGCAAATAGTATCTACCAATATAGTTAGCAAGTCTCTAGATTTAGGATGTTAGTGTTAAGTGCAGGTCCTATTTTATTAATGTAACGCTTTTTGTTGCAGCTGGTGCCGCTACACTCAGGATTCTTCTTAGCTTTGCAGTGGGTGGGCTCCTGGGTGATGTATTTCTTCATCTCCTCCCTGAAGCCTGGCAGCATGACCTCGCAAGCACTAGAGGTGAATATAGATATGAGCCGTACAACTTATCTTTTTATAGAATATCGGTGACAAACGAGGACACAGTGATGGCTCCGTGACGCAATGGCTTAGCAATGCGCTACGGTGCTGAGCGCCACGGGTTCAAATCCTACGCGGAACACGTGTTTGTATGAACTACAAATAATTGTTTGAGTCATCTGGATGTTTGGCCTCGTAAAATTTATGTGTAAAAACTGCCTCCACGATAAAGGATGAAGTTCTAGAGTAGATGTAACGTTTCTTTAAAAACAAATACAAACTACACACAGTCCACTTGATGGTAAGTTGATGCTGTGGCTCACAGACATTTACATCTGTCGTCGATTAAGAATTAAAATACAGCTGCGTTGTCATCCGTAAAGTCTATCGTGGAATGCCTCGTTTTCATTAAAAAGTGGTTTCTAGTTCTCTACAATCACAATATGAAACACGGTAGAATCAATTTCGTTTTTACGCTAATATTTTGTGAGAACGTGGCCCTCCGCGGACCAATTTCGTGCTATAATCATAACATAGCTTTCTTGTGATTTTACCACATATAATGCTGCAATGAAAATCGTTAAGGTTCTCTAAAATGGTCCTTTAATTATGCATATCACAATGACCTTCGTCGAACAGGCTCTTTTTAGTTTTTAGTTGTTTCACGTGTTACTTAAACTTTCTATGGAATATCAATAAAATATAAAAATATGAATAATATTTATTGATCGCAAACCTAATATACGATAGCATTTTCAAAGTTTAAACAGTTGCTCGTATAATGTTGCTACAATTAATATCATTACGCACATAGGTACTTAACATACGTTATTTTATTATGTTATACTCACAAATAGTAATAATATTATTATTACTATTTATGTGGTTATACTGGATAAAAACATTACACTATATGCAATAAAAAGGTACAAGCATTATCTAATTTTATAATAAGGTTTCAAATACCTACCAGGTAAAACCTAACTAAGGGTTCATGAAGAAAGAAGAAGATATACGTGGTACAGTCATGCTGCAGCTATATTATGGTTGTAGTACGAACTACGAATGCGTCGGCTCGATCGGGAAAAGACTACGCTTTCACAGACTTGCAGCTCAATGCTGCTCTGTTTCGTATTGTTAGCGTAGAGAACCGGAGAGCCTTTTTATTGGATACGATTTTTTTTTATAGAATGGGGGTGACATACGATCACACAGTCCACCGTATTTACTGGATACGAGGCATTACATCTTAGTCCTCAGGAGTGACAACGCATCTGTGCCTTTGATTCTTAATCGAGGATAAATGTAGATGAAGTATCATACTGATATTTAATATGCTTATTGAAATATAGGATGTCGTAGTTTTGTTAGTTATTTGCTTTTAGTAAACATTTTAAACATCTGTAGGATACTCAGGTTGCCAGACGTTCTTTATTCCAGCGGAAGTGCTCTATTTTAGACCCAAAAATAAATCTAGTCCCCTAATTTGAAGTATTTAATAGAGAAGAAGAAAAATTAACGCTTATTTGACATTCCCTCTGCTAATTGAGGTTAAAGAAATTTAAAAATCAGTCTAAGGTGGCCCGCGATGTTGAAGAGACAAACCAAATTAAATTTTGTATTATTATGCTATTGAAACCACAACAGCATTTTATTGAAAACTATATGATATATTTAATTTCCATCTGATGACCTTTATTTAATCTTATTAAAACCTCTAGGGTCCGCCACATATATACGAAATTCCGTTTCGGGATTCCGTTTCGAAATTCCGTTTCGGAATTCCGAACGCAGTAAGTCCATTTAAAATCAAGGTCCCGTACACACATACGATAATTTTCCGTTCGACATTTTGCGGGCCAAACGGAATTCCGTATGTGTGTGACCGACTTCCGAAACGGAATTCCGTATGTAGTATGTGGTGGGCTTAAAACGTGAAACGGAAGCGGGTGACCCTAGTAGTTACCTACTTTACTACTGCAGTCAACAGTCATACGGATTATTAGGGCACCCTTCAGATTATGTGTGTGTATTGTGTACATAATTAGTACATTAGGACAATTTACACAGTAACAAACTCTACTCCATTGTCAAGAGCAACACACTCATCATCCTTCCTATTTTATGTCAAATGTACACGTGTCCTCAAGGTTTTGTGTTGCAAATTTATCAAAATCAGTATAATTACTGCGAGCAATATCTACCTTTGTTTTGTTCTGTACTAAGTTCGAAATTGAACGTTGAAAATTTTGATATTAAATTCAGTTCCTATTGGTGGACAATAAAATAAAATATAAACCTTATCTCGTTTGAAAAAGAGTTGCTATTGTAATAAACTAAAGTGATTCATTACGATACGACCGCTGGCCGCGTGTTGGCATAGGTTTTGTGTTCCGAGTCTACGTCATGAGGATAAAAGTAATGTAAACAAAGAAATGTGTTACTTGTTACATTGGCTATATGACTGGCATAATTTATTATCAAGTGTCATCGCATTCATAAAGACCGGTGTACTAATCAATATAATAAACAAACATTGTACTTAGTCCTACAGAAAGTCTATCTTTCTTTGTTGTTGGGCTTCGTACTATGGAGTGTAGAAGTAGTGTAGTAGAAGGAGTACAAACTGTTTATTAAAAAGTGTCCATAGAAAACCGTTAAATAAGGGTGGCGCCACTATAACTACGGGGTAAATTTGAAACCATGTTGTTGGTTGGAAAAGATTTTAGATGCATACCTGCTCTTATAATAAGTTGAGAATGACTTTAGCTGGTCTAGACCTAGACAACAACTCCACCGACCGGGTCCAAATTGTGAATCTAAATCATTCAGGCATCCGATCAAATTTCATCAAAATAGAGAGAGATGAAAAAATATATCGATATAATATATCGTATCGATTTATCGTCATGTTTTGCATGATGTAGAATAAGGCCTAAAATGGTATTACTGGTTGGACGACGAAAAGAAAACGACAACAGCAAATTCTGTAGCAGCCAATTTTAATGTAAGCTTGTGTAAAAAAACCGGCCAAGAGCGTGTCGGGCCACGCTCAGTGTAGGGTTCCGTAGTTTCCCGTCCGTCAAATTAAGTGTTCCCACTTATGAGTTTAAAGGTGGGTATCCATTATGTTCGCGCTCCAGCAGCGCTCCGCGCTCCTGCAACTGCTCCCGGTAGTGGGTACTGTTGTTTCCATCCAAGTTCAAAATAATTTTCCTAGAAAGTCCTTGTAAAGTTCTACTTTTCAGATTTTTTTCGTATTTTCTAAACTTATGGTTCAAAAGTTAGGGGGGGGGACACATTGTTTTTTACTTTTGGAGCGATTATTTCCGAAATTATTGACATTATCAAAAAATGATTTGAGTAAACCCCTATTCATTTTTAAATACCTTTCCAACAATATATCACACGTTAGGGTTGAAATTAAAAAAAAAATCACTTCCCACTTTACATATAGAGGGCTACCCTAATAAAACATTTTTTTCCAATTTTTATTTTACCACTTTGTCGGCGTGATTGATACACATATTGGTACCAAATTTCAGCTTTCTAGTCCTAACGGTCACAGAGATTAAGCGAGGACGGACAGACGGACAGGCGGACAGACAGACATGGCGAAACTATAAGGGTTCCTAGTTGACTACGGAACCCCTAAAAAATATCGAAATATCGATATTTTAAGTCGCGTTACATCGATCTTCGATATTTATTTTGGAGTATCGAATTCGTATTATTTTCGATATATATTAAAATGTTGTATTAATCGACAAAACATTTAGCAACAAAAGTAGCTACAAAAGCATTTATGTGCTGATGTCGTTTTTCTTTTTCGTCCTCTAACCGTCCAGTAATCCCTTTTAAATTTTTTTATTTTATAGATATATCCATATTTATTACGCGATATATTGTCGAAACTGTTTAAAAATATATATTTTTTCACTTGAAAAAAGGACTACCGTCTCTCTGATAGGTTTCTTTTAGAATCGAAGTTTTTATAAAACAGAGACTAGGTATAATAGTCTAATGGATCGTAGGTTCAATTGTGGAACTTGATAAACTTCATGATTTAGGTACGCGCTGGAGCTTAAGTGCGAATTCTAATCTGCAATCAACTACTAACATGACCAATCGCGACTGTCACATTGTTATATAGGTATAGTTTTATTTTTCTGATATCTGTTTTTAGTTTACTTCTATGCGACCTTGAACGTTTATTGATAAAAAAGAAAAAATAAACCCTTCCTAGGTTATAACCATTGCATACAGTGCTTGTACTAATATTTACTAATTGTTATAAGCTTATAAGTTATAACCATAGAATACTATAATCCATAACTAGCTTGCCAGGCAGACGTTGTTCTGCCTTTTTCGACGACCCTTATTTCTATATACTTACCTAAAAATACTTAGGTTCGCAAAAAAATTGTGGGTCATGGGCAAAAAAAACTATCCTATCTCTCAAGTTGGACTAAACTGCACACGGTGTGCAAATTTGATTAAAATCGGTTAAGCAGTTTAGGAGTCCATCGCGGACAAACAACGTGACAGGTAATTTATATATATATATATATATATATATATATATATATATATATATATATATATATATATATATATATATATATATATATAAGATATAGTAATATACGAGGTATCTATGGTTATAACCATCGTGTATAAAAATATAATCCGTGGTGCAAATAATGGTTGCTACAAAGTCTATCAACTATAGAAGAGCCCTGGGTCAGTTCGAATGTCCAAGCGTTAACGAAGAAGAATGTATTCATAATGTAAAAAAAATATATTCTTCATTGAGAAGAGAGAAAAATCAATTTGTTTTCCGTAGAGAAAGTAGCTTTAACTAATTTAGCAGAGATAAAAAAATTAAAACAACTTATTAATTTTTTCCGACTTCATAAAAAAGTGGTTCTCAGTTCGCCTGTTTTTTTTTGTACACTAACAAACTATCAAACGATTTTAATTTTTTTATTGAATGTGTTAAACTTTAAATGCGGTATTTATATAAGCTTAGTGAAAACATTCCCGCGCCCAGGGTCAGGAAAATAACGAATGAAATTTTTGATGTAACTATTTAAATAACATCCTAGGAACATAAGTAACACAACAAAACGGTCAAAAAATAAAATTTTTAATAATAAGTAAAAGCTTGTTAAAATTACAAATAAAAAAGTTAAATTCATTTGAAAGTTCCTTTTTACTGGAAACGAGGCATTCCATCTTATGCCTCAGGGGTGACGACGCATCTGCATTTTAATTCTAAATCGAGGTTAGATGTAGATGTCTATGGGCCACAGCATCCACTTACCATCAGGTGGACTGTGTGCTCTTTTGTCACCTTTATTCTATTAAAAAATCACATTTACGAAAAAATTATTTTAATGAAAAAAAATAAATTTGCAAATTGTATGTGGTTTTACTTCCTCTAACTCACAGGAATATCGGTAATGCGGGGTCTTTGACAATACTCTTACTCCTCAGCCAATGCAGAGCTAATAAAACCACATACAATTTGCAAACAATTTTTTTTCATTAAAATATTTTTTTTAAATGTGTTTTTTTTTTTGAAAAAAATAAATATTTCGATATGCTTGGATACTGATTCTGATAACGCAGTTAACGGGAACCACAGGGTTTTTGTTACATGTTGTATACATCCCACTGCTGGGCACAGGCCTCCCCTCATTTCTGAGAGGGTTTTAGGGCATGGAAGTGTCCGCCGCGCTGCCCAAATGCGTGTAGGCCAACTTCACATGTCTTCGAAATATTTTTTCTCATTTCTTAGATATGCAGGTTTCCTCACGATGTTTTCCTTCACCTCCGAGCACGTGGTAAATCAGCACTTAAAATTGCAATTAACAATTTCATTGATGTCGGCGGGAATCGAACCCGGGTTACTCGCGTTCTGTTATATTTACAGCGAACGTTAACTGTCTGAGCTACCACGGTTCTCAATCACGGATATTCTATGTACTATATTCAAATCAAGCACATGACGTCATATTTACTCGTACGTTATGCCCCATTTACATTCAGCCCTGTTGGGCAGGGAAGTGAGCAGGGCAGTGTGTAAACAGGCTACTCGCGCTGACACTGCCGCTGCCGCTGCCACTGCCCGAAATGTCGGTTTTTCGTGCGGAAGTCAAAGGACGGGCAGCGCGAGCGGCAGTGAGTGTTCACATTCAGCTCCATCGCTCACATCGCGACAAGCGCCTAGATGAACGGACGTGCGTGCCGTCTTGTTATTAAATAAATACGATCTAACAAAATGCCTTTCGAGTAGAATAATGAAAATACAATAAAGTTTTTAGAACTGCTGGAATCAGAAAAAACTATATGGGATTTCAACGATAAAAACCACAATTCATCATCTTCTACGAATACGAATTTTCTTTTTGAGATAACATGTACATAATTAATTATAAATTCGTCAAATTTATTATATTAATATAAAATTTAGTTTAAGGAATTAATAAACATTGACATTTTATTTATAAAAACGATTAGTAACTCATGTTGATTATTTATTAATTAAAATGTAAAATAAGTTAAAAGGTAATATTTGCATAATAGCCTTATATTTTAAAATTATAATTTTATTGTAATTAAAATTATGAATTAATTTAAAAAAAAATTATACTGTATTGTAATTATTAAAATAATAATAGCTTAACTAATCTCATATAATATTTCAATATTATTTATGTAACAATAATGTAATAATTCAATTAATAATTTATGAACAATTTACTGTATAAGAATTCAAATAGAGTTTATCTGTATAAGTATTTAATTGTACATTATATTTGAATTCAAAAAGAATGTTTGTACCTTACTTTTAAGCAATGCAATAATTTTAAAATGTAACATTGGGTTTGTGTAATTAGCTGTATTTCATATCATTTTTTCATGCCAATTATGGCAAAACATGTCAGTTCCACGTCATTGATCATCTTATGTACCATGTTTTTAAGCAAATAAATTTTCTATCTAACTATCTATCTTCTTTTGAACTTGATATCTTTTTAAATTACTAACATAATTTTTTATTGCAAGAAGACACAGCGCGGACGCTGTAATTATTTCGACGTCTGCCATAGTCGAAAGCCGAAAGCGATGTGAGTGGTAGGGCAGAATGTGAATACACACTTCCCGCGATCCTGCTACGGCAGTATTTAGCGAATTATTGCCGGCAGCGCGAGGAGCAATGGCAGGGGCTGAATGTAAATGAGACTTTAAAGATATGACTGTGGCAGCTCTATGTGAGTAATACAACAGTCGCAGACATTAATTAACCGTATCAAATGTTATTGTTTGTTTTCTTGCTGCACACCGCTTATCTAATATACTACTGTCTGGTGTTTGTTTAAAACAAAATGGTTATCATAAGACGAGCTTGACACAGTTTTAGCAATTTGTCTTTTTTCAACTGAGATCCTTCTTCTAAGGGGAGGCCTTGGCCGTTAGTTTGGACATTGGGAAAGCCTTCGATAGGGTTTTACACAAAGCGCTTCTTTCGAAGCTTCCTTCCTCTGGGCTTCCCGAGAAATTGTGCAATTGGGTCACCAGTTTCCTAGCAAATCGGAGCATCAATATCGGTGCAGTAGCGAGTAAATAGACGGTGCATGCTCCGATTACAAGCCCATCCATGGTGGTGTTCCACAAAGCAGCGTGCTGTCACCTACGCAAGCTTCCCGCCGTAGTAGGGAGAAAGAAACGCAAGAAACTGTTAGATTTTTTTTAATGCCATGTTTTTCTATGGAATATGAGTGACTAAATTTATTTTTTAGTTATCCTGAACTATTAGTTGAATCAACAAACCACACTATTTACTACAGTCAATGTGAAAGCAACGTTGGGTGTAGAAAAAGTATCTACCATTGAAAGATACGTCAGTGGAGATAAAATATAAAAGAACTCTTCCGAAGCCCAAAAAGATTTTTTATTTTAAGTTCATCGAGTTTCTTATTCTCTATATCAACGTAGATACTATATCTTCAATCAAGAATCGAAATGCTGAAGCGTAGAGTTACCCTTTAGGACTGAGATGGAATGTCTAAATTCCAGTAGTAAGGGTTTCCGGTTTTCACACTCACCATACGAAACACAGCAGTTTTAAGTTGCTATTATTAGTTGCTGTTTATTATCTGAGAGCATGGTCCTTTCCCGGTCGAGCCGATCCATTCGTACTACAACCATAATATCACGTCAACGTGACTCTTACTAAAAAATAAAATATAAAATTTCTTTAACAGAGCCACCCCAACCATCTACTTCCCGCATGTCGTCAGGTCGTCACACCAATTAGTGAGTAGACTCCATTCTACCAGCTCTACATTTCGCATACCGGTACGAAACTGCTACTGGAGAACTTTTCTTCCTCATCGGTTGTCGGTCGCCGAACCATATGGCCGACCCATTGCCACATCAACGTACTGATCCGTTGGACTACGTCCGTTACTTTGGTTTTAATGCAGATAAGTATAATTCCCTGTTACAGAAGGAGAACACGTGTCAATGAAATGCGGCCTCTGGTGTTTATTCGGGATGCTGATCTTCATAATCGTGGAGAAACTCTTCGCTGCGGGTGACGCTGAAGATGCGGAAGAGGAGGTGAAGTCCAACGGACCCATTAAGCAGATAGAAATAGAAGAAATAGAGAAGCTCCTTATTGCGGAGAGGAAGAGCAGAGGGAAAGTGAACGGTGAGGGAATCTGCGCAGGGAACGGGACGGTGTCGGCGCAACAGCTGTACAGCACCTGCGTCTTTAATAACAATACTAAAGGTTTGTTTGATCCATCATTATCATCATTTATTTATTTATTTAAAAACTTACATGTAACACCTTAAGCTAAAAGGTACATAAGGTGGACTTATTGTCATGTGGCATTCTCTGCCAGTCAACCTTGGTGCCAAGGACAATTGTTGGCAGGTGCGACCATTATACGTAAATAGGTGCATATACATTAAAATACATATATAATATGTATTGTAATGTATATGCAAAATATATACATATAACAATATATATATATATATATATATATATATATATATATATATATATATAATCATTCATTCATCATGAGTACATCCTCACAAAAGTCCACTGCTGAACATTGCTCTCCACCATATATTGTATCACAAGGAGGATATTTGCCATAGTTGCCCGGCTAGCCAAGAGCAGTTGCTTTATTAGTATGTTGTATTAATACATGCGAGCATTCCGGGTTCGATCCCCGCCGGCACCGATGAAATTGTTAATTGTAACTTTAGGTGCTTTTTTAATAGAATGAGGGTGAAAAACGAGCCCACAGTCCATCTGATGGTAATGGGATGCTGTGGCCCATAGACATCTAAATTTATCCTCGATTAAGAATCAAAATGCGGATGCGTTGTCACCCCTGAGGACTAAAATGGAATGCCTCGTTTACAGTAAAAAAAGGTCTCCGGATCTCTACACTCACCATACAAAACACAGCAGTATTAAGCTGCTATTTTACGCTGGTATTCTGTGAGAGCGTGGTCCTTCCCCGGTCGAGCCGACCCGTTCATGCTACAACCATGATATAGCTGCAGCGTGACTCTACCACGTAAAAACTTACTACTTTTACTGATAATTTTTTGAATTTGAAAATGAACTTCATTCTGCATAGATCGGACCATAAACAATAATTAAAAAAGCTGAAGGTACTCCGGGTTTAACAATGACATCGGGACTTCAGTCATCTCAGTCCCCCGTGACCATGGGTGCTAGAAAGCGCCCGAAACGTCGGGAATTAAAAATAAAAGTAATTGAATGTAAAGTAAACGCGATTAAATCCGTAAAAGTAGTTTTAATCAATGTGCAGTGTTCGCGTGAATATAAGAAATCATTATGGTATTTTTTTTATAAAATTTAAATGACCGGGGAAAGACTACGCTCTCACGGAATTACCAGCGTGAAATAACAGCTTAACGCTGCTGGGTTTCGTATGGTGAGTGTAGAGATTCGGAGACCCTTTTACAGAAAATGAGGCATTCCATCTTATTTCTCATAGGCGAAAACGCAAATCCATTTTGATTCTTAATCGAGGATAAATGTAGATTTCTATGGGCCACAGTAACCACTTACAATCAGTCACATCATCCACTTACCTTCAGGGGAGTGTGTGCTCGTTTGTCACGCTTATCCTATAAAAAAACATCACCCACATGCCATAAATGTATTTTATCTTTCATCACAATCATAACTTATCTTCCTAAAATTATGATATATATCATTCAGGTGAAGGCGTATGCTGCAGCGCTGTGTCCAACTCCAATGGTGTGGTCAAATGCAAGGGCAGCAACCGCTGGATGGGGCGCTGTCTCCTGAGGGAGGCGAGGGAGAAAGCCCTACAAGTCAGCAAGGAAAAGAGCGAGAAGAAAGATGTTAGTATTTGCTGTTCTATTTTCTCATTGTTCATTACTAGCGGAAACTATCCTCAAGACTCAACATGCCATACAATCAAAGCTTTCTATTACACGTTTTTTTGTATGTTTACTATGGGACCGGAAATTAGAACAATAACTATGTCACAGCTATTTTAAGGCAAATAAGATTTTAAATTGCATACTTATATGAAATAAACTTCTAAGTCACGTTGACAAAGTGCGCAGAAATAAACAGTTACAGCGTTTCCTTAGTCGCATCAAACAAAATCAGTGTTAGTTTGTCGAAACAAAGTTCGATGTTTACAAAACAAAGAATTAGTCTTCTTGCGCGCTCGCTGTCCAAAGGAGTTTCTTGTCCTGAGGTGGTCGCTTCCAAGTTATTTCTAAAATAAATTGTATGAATATTTTTTTTACCATTAACAAAATTATTTTAATTGTAAAATTATTTTTTTTAATGTCCCGCTGGGTTTCTTGTTGGTTCTTCCCACGACGAAGGCTTTTTTCGAACCAGAGATAAAATAAAAAATTACTTTCTATATGAATTACAACATGTAATCTACATTGAATAAAAAAATATTCTATTTTATTCTTACAGAGAATAAATTACAGTGAATTTCATTAATAACGACCTCGGTTGTGACGACTTTTTGGTTATAGCGACGTCCAACTTACGTCCCTTGAATTTAAAGCATACTTTCGTATGAAATTCATTCGGTAATAGGGACTTCGGTTATAGCGTCAATTTAGGGTATAGCGAATTGTTTTTATGAACCATTTATGACCGATTCCTAGAAATCCCTTGCGGATATTGCCACTGAGTCCGTAAAGGCACAAAGACTCATCCATAAAACTATTAAGCTTTCTTATCCTTTGTTTACATTCACAGATGGTCAAACTAATGCTTTATTTGTATGTAGGACTACATAGCATGTTTACGAAGTTAAACTTGTGAATATGGCTCCTAGACGTACATTTACTGTTAAAGAAAAAGTGGACATCATTTCGAGACTGCAAAATGGAGAAAACTATGTTGATCTGTGTAAAAAATTTGGAGTTTCACATTCTACAATATCAACGATGTGGAAAAACCGCGCTAAAATTATGGAGTGTTTTGAATCCAAATCCCTGAAAATAAAGAAAAATCTTAATCCAACTCATCAAGATATTGAAAATGCTCTCCTAGTGTCGTTTAAAGCTCAGAGAAGCCAAAATGTACCCATAAGCGCTCCTCTTTTGCAAGAGAAAGCTAATCATTTTGCTAGACAGCTTGAGAAAACAAACTTTGTATGTTCAGAAAGCTGAATTTAGACAACGTCATAATATAGTGGTCGGTAAAGTTTGTGGAGAAGCCGCCAGCGTGTCGCAAAATGATTATGGCAATTGGTTGTCATTTTTTGAATTGACTCCAGATAGAACACTAAAATTCAAAGGAGAAAAGTGTGCTGGCGGCAAACTATCAAAAGATAGAATAACCGTGCTTGTTGCTTCAAGTATGGCAGGCGAAAAACGAAAATTGTTGGTTATATGGAAGGCGAAAAAACAAGGTGTTTCAAGAATGTAAAAACTTTGCCAGTTAATTACGTAGCCACCAAAAAGGCGTGGTTGACATCGGAGATTTTTGAAAAAGTTTTACGGAAATGGGACTCTCAGCTAAGAGAAAACAAAAAGATCATTTTATTTATTGACAATTGTCCAGCTCATCCACAAATTCAAAATTTGACTAACATCAAACTGGCATTCTTACCAATAAACACCACATCAGTTATTCAGCCTATTGATCAAGGTATAATTAAGACCCTTAAAAGCTATTATCGAAAGCTTCTAGTGGAGAAAATGGTAAACAACATTGAAAAAAGTACTACCCCATTTGCCGTCAATCTTCTGGGTGGCATTGAAATGATAACAACAGCATGGGCGCGAGTTACTCCAGATACAATTAAAAATGTTTTTCACATGCTGGGTTTGGTAAATTTTCCAATTTAAATACAACTGATGACGATTCTGATGATGAATTGGACAATTTGCCATTGGCGAGATTATCATCAGCGGAAGCAACAGTTACGGATTGGGAAACTTATGTGAATATTGACGATCAAGATATCACTACTGATAACTTGCCTGATAATGAAATTATTGAGTCTGTGCTTCAAACACAAGAAAAGGATGATGAAGAAGAGAAAGAAGATTGCAATCTAAAAGAGATTCCAGCAAACCAACAACTAGAGATGCATTATGTGTTATAACAACGCTCCAAAAGTACTGTTTATTTGGTGAAGGCCAAAATAATTTAGATGTTGAAGAAATTATGAAAATGGAATACACCTTACAGCAAGCACAAAAAACTAAACTTAAACTAAAAAACTATAACACGTTTTTCAATAACACTTGTGTATAACCACAGAATAAATAATAGTACTATGTACAGAAGTTGCACTCCTTTGATGTCGACTGCTTACCGACGTTTAATAGCCTACATAATTGTTATTAATCAGATAAATCGCACACGCAAGCTAAATAAAACTCTATCGCTGCGCGCTAGTGTCCATATTACATTGCGAAATGTTAATTATGTTACTTAGGTGAAGTACTAACTAATATTCTGACTATGATTGACTAACCATACTTTCGCCCATATGTGAGTTCGGCGATGCCTAACGCATGCAAATTGAAAAGTCATTCGTCGGGAATCGTAATGCTTGAGAGAAATAGGTAGATAGTGTAAACAACAAATAAACCTGAAATACGATTTCTAACAGAAATGTGATCTATTCTATTTACTTAAAAATCTTGTTAGTATACAAAGTTTTAATTTCAATATTTTGTGTTATTATAACTCAAAATATTTTAATTACAAAAAGACAAGTATAGGCATACTGTAAGTAAATACTTGGATAGTGAAGTAAATTTTAACTAATTTTTGTAATGAAGTACTTAGGTATTTCTTCTGTAGACCAAATTATTACTTAATTCTTTTTTGCTGTGAATACCTATCTAACAAAAAAATTAAATAAATTCACCTTTCATAACTTCCTTCTAAAATTCTTCGGTAACTTAAAGAATGATATGAAACCTTTTGTTGGTCGTTTTATTTAGTATCCATCTAAGCAACAGTTATAGTAGCAACGACGTTTTGCTATTATAATTTATCAAATAGGTAATATACATAATATTATATAACTTTTAAAATACATTAAATTTTTTACAACTATTTTTACCTACAATTAAAAATATACTAAACACTAAACAAAAACTATTTCAACAACTATTTACATAAAACTATTTACGTAAACAGCGTTAAAAGAACTCTAACATTCAATTGCCAGCCCTGACTGCGTTATTTCGGTCACGCAGGTAGCAAGAGTGATAGAGGTCTGGTATAACATAATTAAATAAATGATAAGTATATATGTACATGACTTAATTATTTCGGATATAGAGACCTCCGGATATAGCGACGACATTAAAGTGGTCCCTCCGCCGTCTTTATAACCGAAATTCAATATATATATATATATATATATATATATATATATATATATATATATATATATATATATATATATATATATATATATATATATATATATATATATGTGTGTGTGTGTGTGTGCGCGTGTGCGCGCGTGCACGTGCACGTGCGCGTGTGCGTGTGTGTGTGTGTGTTATTTGATGACCTTTTTTACCGTCTGAAAAAAAATAGGGTGTAACATGTGAACGGGGTAGAAGTCATTAAAATCATGTCCACCCTGCTTTACAAACGGCAGTAAAACAATAAATTTAGTAGGCATTTTTGACCTGATCACTTTCCCAGGTCACAGATTGGCTCCAGGGCAACGGGCAAAGTAATTTTGTTAAAAAAATTCGAATGCTTAATTCAAAAATTTTGTTTTTATTTATTTTTTTAATATCAGGATTTTGGAGGTTACACCGTCCTTTCTTCAGGAAAAGGAACGGAACGGGAAATTATAAAAGGATTTAATGAAAGTGGTATAGGAAATCACGGGAATGAGTTAGGAAAAGATAGTAGGATTGGCAGAGTTGTGTGCAACTCTGGTAACTGGGACTCCATTTCTATCTGGGAAACATAGGTATCTATGTTCCGGTTTAAAGGATATTGAGCGTGGGAATAAATATCTATAACAGGGTGTGAGGAATTCCATCTTAGCCTTTAGAGTAGACAATGCATCTATAGCGTTCTTTGCTTTAAGTTGACCGCATGTGTCCATGGGCCTGGGCATGTAGCCACTTAGTAACGCATGAACAGTAATTTACGTTTGGTATCAGATTGCAATTCTATAGAAAGAATTGCATTCTGATTGCCAACAGAAGGGCAACAACAGGAATGCAAATAGTCAGTGGTATTTATACTGTACAAATAAATAGAATTGAAGTGTCTGATTGCTATGTCGCAATAACAGATTTTCACTTAATGCATATAAAAGTTTATACAGTACTTATACCAAAAAAAAAAATTTTTTTTTAAATATTTGTCTGTCTGTTTGTTCCGGCCAATTGTTTCTCCATAATGGCTGGATCGATTTTGACGGGACTTCACTGGTGGATAGCTGATGTTATAAGGAGTAACTTGAAAGAAAATGAATTATAATACCGCCCAGAAACCAATTGTAATAAATTCCACGCGGACGAAGTCGCGGAGAACAGCTAGTACTTAATTAATAATAATAATAATGTCCTCCAGACCGAATTTCGGCCACGGCGGCCTGCCTCAACGGAGGCTAGCTATCGGCGCAGGACAGGATTATAGTACCCAAGTGTATGCGCAAGCACAGCTGCACTCTCTATTCCCTCACTCTCATAATCCGATAGGACGGTAAACCGACACGACCGGAGAGATCAGGCGCAGGACCAACGGCTTTACGTGCTTTCCGAGGCACGGGGGTGAGACACCGCCAACTTCCTGACTCCGGACAACTACTGAGAATTTCTTGACGGAAAAATTCAATAATTAATTTTTGGCCCGACCCGGAATTCGAACCCAGAATCTCATGATCAGCAGTCGCACTACTACAACCACTAGACCAACGAGGCAGTACTTAATTAATAGTTCTATGTTCCCCGACGAACAAGGACCGCGTAAACCAAATTAATGGTGTGTGCATTCCAGGTGGCCGGGTACCTAAACCTGATGGCGAACTCCATCGACAACTTCACGCACGGGCTGGCGGTGGGCGGCTCGTTCCTGGTGGGCTTCCGCGTGGGCCTGCTCACCACCTTCGCCATACTGGGTGAGTGCGTGTGCTGTGTGGTACAGTCACCTGCTAGACTCACTGCTGTATTAAATACGCATCATGTCGGCACTCCCAAAGGGATAGGCAGAGTCTAAAGCGTTACAGAATTAGATGGAAAAATGTGAACATGATAGGTAGCTAGCCAATCAATCAATTCTCAGTAGTAATCACCTTCACAATAATCAACCCAATCAGTGTTGCCAGATGCCTTGAACTTTTTATCTGTATTAAAAACTGCTAAAATCTGTATTAAATCTGTATGCTATCTAAACTTAAAATCTGTATAATATAATAAACCAAAATGGAATAATTGATAGCCATCATCATTGCTTCTTTTGAGAAACAAGGAATAACTACTAACGTGATAAGCCGATAAAGTTTGATTATCGATATTAAAATAAAAATATTTTTTTATAGAATAAGGGTGACAAACGAGCACACAGTCCACCGATGGTAAGTAGATGCTATGACCTATAGACATCTACATTTATGCTCGCTTAAGAATCAAAACGTAGATGCGTTGTTACGTCTGAGGACTAAGATGGAGTACCTCGTTTCCAGTAAAAAAGGGTCTCCGGATTTCTGCACTCATCATACGAAACACAGCACTATTAAGCTGGTATTTTACGCTGGTATTCTGTGAGAGCCTGGTCCTTCCCCGGTCGAGCTGACTCAAACGTGCTGCAACCATAATATAGCCGCAGCGTGGCTCTACCATGTATAAAATATACTACACAAAAAATATATATATAGGAAAATCATAGATAAATAAATATGTAGCAAGCTAAATTGAAAACATTAATTTAAGCAAACAACGTATTAAACTCAAACATTTGCAACAAACGAACATATAATTACTTTATTATTTACATATTTTATATATACATATTTTATCATACACTTGTAATTCTGCCATATTAACTAATTACGTTGTGAAAAAGTAAATTAACCATAAAGAATATAATCATGCAATGGTGTGTGTAACGCGGTACCTAGTCACTTATTTTGCTTCGTTCTATTTTAACTCTGTATAAAAATCTGTATCCAGTGCTAATCTGTATCACACACCGAAAATCTGTATAAATACAGGAAAATCTGTATATATGGCAACACTGAACCCAATATACAATAGTCGCGACAAGTAACAATGTCATCACATTGTTTTTTTTTTCATATGAAAGCCGTGGTAGCTCAGATGGTTAGCGCTTACTGAAAATTTCACGGTACGTGAGCAAACCGGATTCGATCCCCGCCGGCACTAATGAAATTGTTAATTGCAATTTTAATTGCTGATTTACCACCTGCAATGTGAAAAAGAAAAAGAAAATCAAAGATGTGAAGTTCGCCAACACACAATGGGGCAGCGTGGCGGACACTTTCTTGCCCTAATACCCTCTCAGAAATGAGGGGAGGCTGTGCCCAGCAGTGGAACGTATATAGGCTGTAACTTTACTTTTTATATGTCCGACATAAAAATTGGAGCTTAAGGGTAAATATAACCTCAAATGGCTTAGCAAGATCCTCCGTTATGCTAAAAATATTGCAGCATTAATTTTGAAATAAATATATGGCAAAGTTGAGGATTAATGTTAATTACTATGTTAGACGAAAACATGATTCCGTAAAATTTTCTCGATAAAAAAATCCAAAGTTACCTCCAAACTGAACAATAAACCGCGGGTATTCATAAAATACCTTAAATAAGATCATGAAACTTTGCATACTAACTGAACTCACTATAAAGCAGAGCTGAAGCTTGGAACCGGGCGGCAGGAATGAAACTTCACGCCGATAGTTTAGGTAATTTCTTTTTACAGTGAAAATAATGGTAATTAAAAAAAATAAAGAACATAAGCCCTGCTTTATAGTTAGTTCAGTTAGTATGCAAAGTTTCATGATCTTTTTTAAAGTATTTTATGAATAACAGCGGTTTATTGTTCAGTTTGGAGGTAACTTTGGATTTTTTTTCTATCGAGAAAATTTAACGGAATTGTTCGCGACGGCCTAACAACGCTAAGAAACGAAGTTATAAAGAATATTGTTTTTTGTATTAATAATGAAATTACCAACAAAACTGGATGAAAAACATGTATTAATATAGTTGTGTAGCATATTTATAACTCTTAGTATATTTGTATAGAATGTCGTTTTGATAACAAGTGATATAAACAACTTTTATTATATACCAAAAAATCGACCAATCACAGCGCGTCTTATCGTGGAACTCTCTAAAAGTTTTTAATTAACTGCGTAATAGTTCTTACTAAAAATAAGGAAAATAATTTTATGTTCTAAAAGAGTTATAAATATGACATTGAATTAGCATATGGCTTATAGATTAAAGAAGTATAGGGATATTTTTGTATAATTAAACGCATTTCGTAGTTATAGAAAAATCAAAGAATCAATGTACCCAAATATTATGAAAATTTTGGACATTTCGTTTAATAACTTTTTACATTGTTAATATTTTGAGTAACCTTTATGATCTACTAATAAAGTACCAGACTACCGATTTAATGATGTATAGCATGTTAGTGTAGCAATTAGTTTTGTATAGAAAATATTGCAATTTATGCCATTTGTATAGTGAAAAGTTTATGCAATAAAGAGGCAAACGGAAAATGGCAAGCGGCTCACTGCAAAGTATTGCCCAAGTCTACCTTAGGGGCTCGGGACCCAGAACCCGTAGTAGTGTGAAGAACTACCAGTGACAGTGAAGTGAAGTGAGTGGTATCCGGTGGTAGCTGAAGTGACTAGTAGCAGTATATAGTGAATAGTGAAAGTGTTAGCTAGCCGAAAAAGGTCGTAACTGACATTCGCAGTTACACATAGTGAAAGTGTTAGCTAGCCTAAAAAGGTCGTAACTGATATTCGCAGTTACATATAGTGATAGTGTTAGCTAGCCTAAAAAGGTCGTAACTGATATTCACAGTTACACAAGTGATAAAATCAACTAGTTTAGTTGATAATAGCTGCTAGTCAGTAGTGTTAGAAAACCAGCTACTACCAATAGATCTTTGATACCACCGTACAATTTAAAGAAATCTTTTGAAATATACAGTGACCAACCAATAGTGAACAACCGTAGTTTAACAACCGTGATCAATAGTTATAAAATTTCGCGACTAATCAATCAGTCGAACCGCTGGCCACTACCTTGCTATTTGTATTTGTTAATCGTGCATTTTGATTTGAACCACAGTCCACAATACCTCAGCGGCACAAAGACGGCGGTGAAAGTACCCACCGGAACCTATAGGTGTAGGACGTGAGCGACTCGCGAAGTATCTTCGACAACATTTACTCCGGAGAGTTTCGCCCGTCCGGCACATTCGTTGGTCCTTCGAGCCGGATATATCCGTTTGTATTTAGGAACCGGGTAAATAGTCACCACCGTATTAAAACCGCAGAATTTTTCAGATTCAAGATGCCGATCACCCGTTCGCAAGGAAGGGAAGCCAAGGCGTGGACCGTCGGTCTGGAAGGAGGCTCGTCGGCCAGTAACGCCGCCGTCCACCACCAGATGCCACCACGCTCACCGTCAACGGTAGAGAGCGCTGAGGCGCCATGCTGCCCCCCCCCGAGGGGGGGATACCCCTGACCGAGCCGACCACTACGGCCCGTACAACGAAGCAGAGGGAACATATAGAAGGCAACGATGACTTTAGCCGTGCATCATCGCCAACAGCCCGGGAAGACACCCACACCGAAGAGCCACCGAGGGGCCACACCGATTGCACTACAAAGTCAAAGAAGACTGTTCGGCCCAATAGAAGAATTTTGAAGGCTCGTGAAGAAGTATTGAAGATCAAACTAGAACTTGCGCAGATCTCCTTACAGATGGTTGAAGGAGAAGAAGAATCAGACGACTATGATGAAGATGGTCACTCCAAAAGTGAGTACGTTCGATCTTGGCTCGACAATTCTGTAGCCAAACAAAAGTCAAATCAAGGCGCAACCACCGGAGGGAAGGCCCCATTTAATAAAACCGTCACAAAGCCAACCACGGACGTTGTCGACCTCAGTGAGCCCCAAAAGGAGCTCACGAACCAGGATTCCTATCCAGAAGATGTACAAAGGGATCCCATGCCACAGAAGCTCAGCCAGGAACCCACCGTTAATGAAGACAGGGGGCTCCTACCGATTGTATCAGAGCTCACATACCAGGATTCCTATCCAGCGGATGTACCCAAGGATCTCTTGCCAAAGAAACCTAGCCAGGAACCTGTCATAAGTGAAGACAGGGGGCTCCGTCCATTTATATCGGAGCTCACATCCGCTATAGCCGCACTCGCTGACAAATCAAAATTAGAGAGTGCGCCACAATCGTCGCATACTTTCGCAGCGTCGAAAGCTATAATGACACTGCCAAGCTTTAGCGGAGCACATACCGAGTGGCTTTCATTCCGTGCCATTTACGAAACAACTCGAGGCTACTTCAATGACATTGAAAACACTGCTAGACTAAGACGAAGTCTACAAGGAAGAGCCTTGGAAACAGTCAGTTCAGACTTTATTGGGCATGCTAAGCCAGATGAGATTATGCGAGAACTAGAGCTACAATTTGGGCGTCCAGATTCAATCGCGCAAGCAGAAACCGAGAAGTTACGAGGATTAGCACGCTGTAAAGAAGCGCCCAGAGACATCTGCACATTCGCGAGCAAAGTGAGGGGAAGCGTCGTCACTCTTCGAGCCCTAAAGCGAGATCATTACCTCGTCAACGCAGAGCTGCTACGACACCTCACCGACAAACTGCCAAACTCTATACGTGCCCAGTGGTATAGAATCTACACAGAAAAATATGACTCTAGACCAGACCTCGGCTGCTTCAGCGTATTTATTACCGAGCAAGCTCGCTTCTGCAGTGCATTTGCGCCTCCAGAAATTATAAACGAAGCACAAAGCAATCGTTCAGTACATAGAGCACACGCGGCTACTACTAAGCCGTCTCCAAAATGCAGAGTGTGCGAAAAAGAGGGTCACTACGGATCCGAATGTAAAAAATTTAAGGAAGCAGATATCAACAAAAGATGGGAACTTGCAAAGCAAAATAATTTATGTTTCCGCTGTTTACGTTATAGAAATCAGACACACAAATGCAAAACCAATAAGTGTGGAATAGAAGGATGCACCGCGACACACAATCGACTTCTCCATAACAATACAAAGGAGAAGACTGAGGTCAAACAAAAAGAACCTCAAGAAACTGTTGCTAACTCATTCGGTGTGTCAAAGCATCAAGCCTATTTAAAAATAATTCCAGTGCGAGTAATTGGACCGGCGGGAGCTGTAAACACACTCGCCCTGCTGGATGATGGGTCAACAGTTTCACTAATGGATGAAGAGATCGCCAAACAAATTGGAGCTAAAGGGCGGTTCGACCCGTTCAAGATCACCGCTATCGGGAACACTACCCTCGATTCACCGGAATCCCGAAGAATTAAAGTATCGCTGAAGAGTCTCCACAGCAAAAGGGTGCCATTCAGAGCACGCACGGTCGCAAGCCTAAACTTGGGGCTACAGACTGTGCGTGCAGTAGACATAGCCAAGTGCAAACACTTGAAAGACCTAAAGGAGCAGCTAATATATGACTCCGGCAACCCAAGGATCCTAATAGGACAGGACAATTGGAGACTTCTGATAGCCACTCAAATCCGAAGAGGTCTGCCGCACCAGCCAATTGCCTCGCTCACAGAATTAGGATGGGTGCTACACGGGGCACACACTAAAGCCCCGTATCAGCGCGTCCACGCGGCCAATGAGCTGCACAAGAGCGAGGGAAATATAGATGACCAACTCCGCGAATATTTCGCGCTGGAATCTCTCGTTATCAATCCGAGAAGACCAGACTCCGACCCAGAGAAGAAAGCTGAAGATATACTAAATAGCAGCACCCGTCAGTTACAAGACGGGCACATAGAAACAGCGCTTCTCTGGAAGGAAAAAGATATCGAGATGCCTGGTAATTATGAAATAGCAATAAAACGGCTCGTTTCCATTGAAAGAAAATTAGATCGAGACGAAGATCTAAAAAGGAAGTATGATGAACAAATGAATTCCCTTGTACAAAAAGGATACGCCGAGATAGCACCGAAAACTAGCGTACCGGGAAGAACATGGTACCTACCCCATTTCGACGTCCATAACCCAATGAAGCCAGAGAAGTTTCGAATAGTACACGATGCCGCAGCCAAAACAAAGGGGGTGTCGTTGAACGACTTCCTGCTCACGGGTCCAGACCTACTGCAATCACTACCAGGGGTCATGATGCGCTTTCGCCGCCATAATATTGCTGTCTCCGCGGACATAGCCGAAATATTCATGCAGGTTAAAGTCAGACCCGAAGACAGAGATGCCTTAAGATATCTCTGGAGAGGGGATCGACGTAATGAAGCTCCACAAGAATATAGAATGACGTCGATCATTTTCGGTGCAGCCAGTTCACCCTGCACAGCCATATTCGCGAAGAACTGGCACGCTAAAAAACACATAGACAAGTATCCAGAAGCCGTAGAAGCTATCATTCAAAACCACTATATGGATGACTATCTCGACAGTTTCCAGTCTCTGGAAGAGGCAATGCGAATATCGAAGGAAGTACGCGACATACACAAAAACGCGCACTTCAACTTAAGAAAGTGGGTTTCCAACGCACCAGAAGTTGTAAAAGAATTAGAACCTGACCATGAAGCATCTGAGTCAGTCGATCTGGGAAACAAAGGAACCGAGGAAAAGATACTCGGATTAATCTGGAAACCGGGTACCGATCAGCTGAGCTTCAGCCTAAAGCTCGCTCGACTTCCAATCAATTTGCTGCATGAAACACCAACCAAGAGAGAACGTCTCATACGGTGCGTGAAGACGGCACTATACACCGTCCTTCATGAGAGACATCCGCATGAGGAAGTATTAGCCACGCTGCTCTGCGAGGTGGAGTACACAGTAAATAGCAGACCATTGACTCACATCTCTGTAGACAGCGACGACGACGAATCCATCACTCCGAATCACTTCCCTTTAGGAGGATCTGCGAGACTGCCGACACCTGGAGTATTTGATGAAAAGGATATGAATAGCAAAAGAAACTGGCGACGCTCCCAGATACTCGCTGACATGTTCTGGCAGCGTTGGGTCCGAGAGTATTTACCGGAACTTCAAAACCGGCGGGAGGCCCATGGGCGAGGTCCCAATCTCCAGGTGGGCGATCCAGTCCTCATAGCTGACGGCCAGTTACCTCGAAACATCTGGCCACGAGGGAGGGTGGAAGCTGTTTACCCCGGTGCGGACGGACAGATCCGCACTGTGGAGGTACGCACAGCAAACGGCCTAATCAAGAGGCCAACCAGGAAACTCGTGCCGCTGCCGAAGTAGAAGCAACGTCGCTCACCGAAATGGATGCAGCGCCGCTGTGAGAAAATCGTCGCGACGCTGCACGGCGGGAGAGATGTTCGCGACGGCCTAACAACGCTAAGAAACGAAGTTATAAAGAATATTGTTTTTTGTGTTAATAATGAAATTACCAACAAAACTGGATGAAAAACATGTATTAATATAGTTGTGTAGCATATTTATAACTCTTAGTATATTTGTATAGAATGTCGTTTTGATAACAAGTGATATAAACAACTTTTATTATATACCAAAAAATCGACCAATCACATCGCGTCTTAGCGTGGAACTCTCTAAAAGTTTTTAATTAACTGCGTAATAGTTCATACTAAAAATAAGGAAAATAATTTTATGTTCTAAAAGAGTTATAAATATGACATTGAATTAGCATATGGCTTATAGATTAAAGAAGTATAGGGATATTTTTGTATAATTAAACGCATTTCGTAGTTATAGAAAAATCAAAGAATCAATGTACCCAAATATTATGAAAATTTTGGACATTTCGTTTAATAACTTTTTACATTGTTAATATTTTGAGTAACCTTTATGATGTACTAATAAAGTACCAGACTACAGATTTAATGATGTATAGCATGTTAGTGTAGCAATTAGTTTTGTATAGAAAATATTGCAATTTATGCCATTTGTATAGTGAAAAGTTTATGCAATAAAGAGGCAAACGGAAAATGGCAAGCGGCTCACTGCAAAGTATTGCCCAAGTCTACCTTAGGGGCTCGGGACCCAGAACCCGTAGTAGTGTGAAGAACTACCAGTGACAGTGAAGTGAGTGGTATCCGGTGGTAGCTGAAGTGACTAGTAGCAGTATATAGTGAATAGTGAAAGTGTTAGCTAGCCGAAAAAGGTCGTAACTGATATTCGCAGTTACATATAGTGATAGTGTTAGCTAGCCTAAAAAGGTCGTAACTGATATTCGCAGTTACACAAGTGATAAAATCAACTAGTTTAGTTGATAATAGCTGCTAGTCAGTAGTGTTAGAAAACCAGCTACTACCAATAGATCTTTGATACCACCGTACAATTTAAAGAAATCTTTTGAAATATACAGTGACCAACCAATAGTGAACAACCGTAGTTTAACAACCGTGATCAATAGTTATAAAATTTCGCGACTAATCAATCAGTCGAACCGCTGGCCACTACCTTGCTATTTGTATTTGTTAATCGTGCATTTTGATTTGAACCACAGTCCACAATACCTCAGCGGCACCCACAAAGACGGCGGTGAAAGTACCCACCGGAACCTATAGGTGTAGGACGTGAGCGACTCGCGAAGTATCTTCGACAACATTTACTCCGGAGAGTTTCGCCCGTCCGGCACAGGAATCATGTTTTCGTCTAATATAGTACTTAACATTAATCCTCAACTTTACCATATATTTATTTCAAAATTAATGCTGCAATATTTTCGGTATAACAGAGGATCTTGCTAAGCCATTTGAGGTTATACGAGGGTGGATTGAAAAGTACTCGGCCTAACACAGATCCATTCAATTCTAAAAATCAAATCTACCCACATTATTTAGTTCAGTTCAGACTAGTTCATTGTGTGAAGTTCGAAACGTGTGCGATAATTAGTTGTGATTTTATAAATTTATTAACAAAGTAATCGGACATAATTTCCGCGAATGGAGCAAATCGAGCAGCGTGCCGTCATTAAGTACCTCCATAAGAAGGGGCTATCATCAAAAGCCATCCATGATGACATGGTCAGTACATTAGGCGATTGTGCTCTGTCATATTCATCCGTCAAAAAATGGATAGCGGAATTTAAGCGTGGTAGAGAGAGTGTGAAAGATGAACCCCGCTCTGGAAGGCCTTCGACGTCAACTACTGACGAAAATATTAAAAAAGTACTTCATTTAATAATGGGAGACCGCAGATTAAAAATTAGAGAGATAGCCGAGATTATAGGCATCTCTTATGAACGAACTCAAAACATCATTGTCAACGAGTTGGGTTTCCACAAGGTGTCTGCGAGGTGGGTTCCGCGACTGCTTTCAGTTGAACAAAAAAGGACGCGATTGACTATTTCACGCGACTGTTTGGAGTTATTTGAAGCCGATGCAGATGATTTTTTGAATCGTTTTGTTACTATGGACGAAACATGGGTTCATTACTGTACACCGGAAACAAAACAACAATCAAAACAGTGGAGAAGACCTGGTTCACCACCCCCTAAAAAGGCTAAGTCGATTTTGTCGGCAAATAAGGTGATGGCTTCAGTATTCTGGGACTCGAAAGGTGTGATTATGATTGATTATCTTGAAAGGGGTCAGACTATAAACTCTGATTACTACTGCACCTTACTACGTCGTTTACGAGAGGAAATAAAAGAAAAACGTCGAGGAATGCTCAGAAGAAAAGTCCTGTTTCATCAAGATAACGCCCGTGTTCACACGTCAGTACAGTCAATGGCTGAAATTCACAACTGTGGCTTTGAACTGTTACCGCATCCGCCGTATTCACCTGATCTGGCACCATCAGACTTCTTTCTGTTCCCTAACCTAAAAAAGCACTTGGGAGGTCAAAGATTTTCGACAAACGACGAGGTCAAAGCAGCTGTAGACGCATATTTTGACTCTAAGGAAGAATCATTTTTTTTCAACGGTCTAAATGCTTGGAAGGGGAGGTGGCAAAAGTGTATTGAACTTGATGATTATGTAGAAAAATAAAAATATAACTGATTTAGTATGTGTTTATTTTCTTGGTTAGGCCGAGTACTTTTCAATCCACCCTCGTATTTACCCTTAAGTCTTAGATTAACATGCGATGCGATATTCTTTTTTTATACTTACCACATTTAAGTGGTATTTTAATGTTTGAAATGTTTAATTGCTGTTTTACAATGTGCTCGGTGGTGAAATAAAACACCGTGAGGATACCACCATGTTGGAGATTTAAAAAAACCATATGTACTGTTCACATCACATGTGGAAGTGAAACCTAAAAACCGAAAAACTAAATTCTCTCGAGAGAACGAGACGAATGTATAGACGATATCAAGACTAGGGGATAATTGTAAGGTTTAATTATTATGTAATATTGTTACCGAATTTAAAAAAATGGTTTACATTTTATTTAACATAATATATTACATTGATTAAAACTACTTTTACGGATTTTAGCGCGTTTAATTTTAATTATTGTTAATTCCCGACGTTTCGCGTGCTTTCCAGCACCCATGGTCACGTCATCACGTGGGACTCTAATATATTACTTATCATATTATACTGACTTCACGTTTTCGTAAATACTTAAATACTTTCTAATCAACAAATTTCGCCTTTAACCCTTAAATTCTTCATCGATCACATGCATAGTCTCCATCCATAATAAGAAATACTGTACACTGTATTCTATCTCATTCTCCCGCAGGCTAAATACTTAAAATGTATATTTTTGTCCCTTTTTAGTGTCGCTTTTTAGGGTAACCCGTATACTAACTATCCCTATTACTAAGTCTTTCCATCCTTCCGTCCGTCTCTCAGCGCGCTGTATCTCATGATCCGTAATAGGTAGACAGTTGAAATTTTCACAGAATGTATGTATTTCTTTTGTTGCTATAACAACAAATAATAAAAATAAATTAAAACTGAAAGGGGGGCTACTCTACGTGTCTTACGGGTACGGAACCCTTCAGGCGCGAATCCAACACGCACTTGGCCGATTTTTCAATTTCATCTGTGTAGTTTCGAATCACAATGATTTTATAGAAGTTTTCACTTAAAAAATATGTTTCATAATGTGAACATTTACTTTTTTGGAATCACCTCAGAAATAAGGGGCTTGTGCCTAGCTGTAGGACTTTATATAGAGTAACTTAACTTTCAACAAACTAGTGTGAATCATCAAATCAAATCATCATTACAGCACTTCACTAGTCCACTGCTGATCATAGGCCTCCCCCAAGTAATGCCACAAAGCACAGTCCTTAGCCACCTGCATCCATCGACTTCCTGTATGTCTTACCAGGTCGTCATTCCATATAGTGGGGGTTCGCCCTACACTTCGCCTACCGGTACCTCACCACTCGAGAACCCTTCTTCCCCATCGGTTATCGGTTCTTCGAGCTATATGGCCGGCCCATTAGCACTTCATACGTGGTAGAGCCATGCTGCAGTTATATTAGTAGTATAGTTGTAGCACGAATGGGTCGGCTCGACCGGGGAAGGACCACGCTCTCACAGAATACCAGCGTGAAATAGTAGCTTAATGCTGCTGTATTTCGTATGGTGAGTGTAGAGAACCGGAGACCCTTTTTACTGGAAATGAGGCATTCCATCTCAGTCCTCACGGGTGACAACGCATCTGCATTTTGATTTGTAATGGAAGATAGATGTAGATGTCTATGGGCCGCAGCAACCACTTACCATCAGGTGGACTGTGTGCTCGTTTGTCACCCTATTCTATTAAAAAAAAAAAAAAAAAAACTTCAGCTTACTAATCCGTTGGGCTATGTCGGTCAGTCTAGTATTATTGCGGATATCCTCATTTTTGAGTCTATCACGCAGATAAACTCCGAGCATAACCCTGAAGAGTATAGAGTTAGTATAATTATAGGCTGTGAGGCATTCCATCTTAATCATCACAAAAAGCATATGCAGGCTTCTTAGTTTGAAGTTGATTGCAAGTGTCCATCGGCCGCAGAAGTCACTTATTATCAGGCATGTTTGTCGCTCCAACGTAATTTAATAAAACTTTTCCTCTTTTTACAGTACACGAGATTCCCCACGAGGTGGGGGACTTCGCGATTCTTTTAAAGAGCGGGTTCTCTCGTTGGGAAGCTGCAAAGGCGCAATTGGTATGTGGTTTAGATTATTATATTATCTTTTTACTTTAGAAGTTTCTCCGTGAGACTCGTGGTAGCTTTTACGTGGCTGCACCACGTAAAAGCTTATATCCATAACTTACAGATACATTATGGATGTAGCACAAATGCCTTGACTTGACTGGGGAAGAACCACATTTTCACAGAATACCAGCGTAGTATAATGCTTCTCGTTAATATAGTGAAGGTGGACAACCGGAGAACTTTGTAATTGTACTCACGAATGAAAACACATCTGCATTTTGATTCCTAATCGAGGATAGATGTAAATGTCTATGGGTCACAGCATCCACTTACCATCATGTGTACTGTGTGCTCGTTTGTCAATCTTGTTCTTTAAACATTTACTCTACTAATTTCTTAAATTGACGTCTATTTATATGAGAATGAAGTATGTAACGTTGTGTTACTCATAAAAGATATAATTCACAAAAATAGCTTTTATAGTAATTTACAAGAAATGTTAATAACATTTATATATAGTGGCAGTGTGAGTGTGATATCCACTACCCTACATTCCGTGGCTGTCATGAGAGGTGACAATAATAATAATAATATCATATTTCACATTGTTCGTAGTTCACATTGATGGACGAATATGATACATATAAATATCTAGGCTTGCGTGAAGGAAGATATATAGACCATACTGCGATTAAAAAGGACCTTAGTAATGAATATTTACGTAGGTTGAATCTAGTTTGTAAAAAGCAACTTAATTCTAGAAATTTATAAGCTATTAACACTTTTGCCATCCCAATACTTACCTATTCTTTCGGAGTAATTATATGGTCAACCACAGATATACGAAATCTTGAAATCAAAACTAGGACTACCATAACTAAACACAAATATTTGCATCCTAAATGGGCAATTGAACGACTTACGATAAAGAGAGCTATAGGGGGTAGGGGTGTGATCGATCTCAAAAGGTTATGGGAAGGGCAAATCAAAAACCTGCAATCTTTCTTTTATGAAAAATCAGCTAATAGTCCGTTACATCAAGCAGTCATTGAATCCGATAACAATTATACCCCTCTAAATCTAAGTAATCAAGGTAATGATCCATATTTATAAACATAATATAAACACTCACGCCTGTCACCCAGAGGGGTAGGCAGAGACTACGGACTTCCATTTGGCACGATCCTGACATACCTCTTTCGCCTCTTTTACATCCATATATCTACGCATACATGCTCGTCGGTTAAGGGTACTTCTAACGTGGCCCATTTTCAAAATATCGCCAATTTGGTCGATAAACTTTTTCCTAGGGCGTCCCTTCCCGACTCGGCCGTTCACATCTGCCATATAAATTTGCTTTGTCACTCTTTCCTCATTCATTCTTTCCACATGACCAAACCACCGAAGCATTCCTCTCTTAATCCTAGTCACAACATCATCTTGCATACCACATTTATCTCTTATCACGCAATTTCTCACCCTGTCATTCAGATTCAACCCTAGCATATTCCTTAAAGACCGCATTTCTACAGCATTTATTCTATTTTCGTGCTTCTTCTGCCACACCCAGCTTTCACTACCATACATTAAAGTAGGGACTAACACAGCATTATGAATTACCATACGTGCCTGTTTTGACACATTGTGGTTCTTCATAATAGAGTGTAGTGCCCCATTCCCTCTATTCCCTGCATTTACTCGTCGTTCTATATCCCTGTCATATCTACCATTCCTGCTAAATACACATCCCAAATACACAAACTCATCCACTTGCCCAATTAACTCTCCTTCTATTCTTATTTCACATACCGTTTTGCTTTCTTCTCTTTCAAAAACCATCACTTTCGTCTTACATGCGTTCACTTTCATTCCCCTTTCTTTTAATTCCCAGTTCATTAATGTAACCATCATTTGCAACTCAGCCGCCGATGACGCAAATATGACTTGATCATCGGCATACAAAAGGCATTTGACGGTTAACTCGCCCATTCTTAACCCACATTCTTCATCTTTCAAAGTTTGCAAACACCTGTCCATAAATAGGTTGAACAGCCAAGGGGAAGCTACACAGCCCTGTCTGACACCTTTTTGGATGCCAAACCAGTCCGAGTAGACCCCATTGATCCTGACACAAGCACTAGAGTCCCTATAAAGAGACCTCAATGCCTGTATCAAACCATCGCTCAACCCATATGAGTTCAGTGTTTGCCATAACACATTCCTGTCCACTCTGTCATAAGCCTTTTCCAAGTCCATGAATGCACAAAAAACTTTCTGGTTTTTGGCCAAAAACTTCTCCACAATCATGCACATGGAAAAGACTTGATCTGTACACCCCATTCCCTTTCTAAAACCCGCTTGCACATCCCAAATTTTTCCATCAGTTTCTTTCATAACTCTTTCAATTAACACCTTAGCATACAGTTTACCCACAATACTAAGCAAGCTGATACCGCGGTAGTTTTCGCAGTCCTGCTGTGACCCTTTTCCTTTATATATTGGTACTATAACTGCTTTACACCAGTCATCCGGTACCCGTTTTAATTCCCAACATAAATTAAACAAGGTGTACAGCAGGCCTGCCACCACTCCCTTTCCAGCCCTTAGCATCTCGAGTGATACTCATCATACCCAGCTGCCTTACCTGCTTTCATGCTTTTCATTGCTTTCATTATTTCATCTACACTTATCTCCATACCCCTTTCCACTTCTTTCGGAATTTCTAGTTCATTTAATTCAGACGACTCTTCACTCATAAATACGCTTTCAAAGTATTCCTTCCATCTGTTTAAATTCGAAACTTCATCATTCAGAATACATCCATTCTCGTCTCTTATAGCATTTATTATAGGCTGTTTTGTATTTCTCCTGGCAGTTTTTACGAGTTTCCAGAACATTTTTATGTTAGCCTGGAAATTATAAGATATCCTTCTATCATTCTTATCCGTTCTTTCTTTCTTTTTCCTTTCAACAACTTCTTTTACTCTCTTATTTAGACGTCTAAATTCTGCCTTTTTTCTTTCAATCTCATCATTCATACCAGAAGAATTACCAGCTTTGGTTGCTAGTAAATCTAACCATGCTTTCTTCTTTGATTCAACTTCACCCGTACCTCATCATCCCACCATAACGTATTACTTTTCCTTTCATTTGTTCTCTTACTTACACCACATACTTCGGTGGCGGTTTCCACCATATTTATTCTACTAACTATTGGTCAAATTAATATCAAAATGCAAATTTTGTATACAATCACAGTTTTTTTTTTATAGAAGAGGGGGCAAACGAGCATGCGGCTCACCTGATGTTAGGTGACTACCGCCGCCCACGATCAACCGCAACACCAGGAGAATTGCGGGTGCGTTGCCGGCCCTTTAGAAAGGAGTAAGCTCTTTTCTTGAAGGTCCCCAGGTCGTATCGGTCCGGAAAAATCGCCGGTGGTAAACTATTCCACAGAGAGGTTGTAGGTGGAAGAAAACTCCTTGTGAAACGTACAGTGGTGGACCGCCAAGCATCCAGATGGTGTGGATGGTATCGGGACGTTTGCCGTGTAGTGCGTTCACGAAATTTGGCGGCTGGGATTAATCCGAACAATTCCTCAGAGCACTCCCCGTGATAGATGCGATAAAATACGCAAAGAGATGCAACATCTCTTCGCAGATTTAGCATACAGTTTACCCACAATACTAAGCAAGCTGATACCGCGGTAGTTTTCGCAGTCCTGCTGTGACCCTTTTCCTTTATATATTGGTACTATAACTGCTTTACACCAGTCATCCGGTACCCGTTTTAATTCCCAACATAAATTAAACAAGGTGTACAGCAGGCCTGCCACCACTCCCTTTCCAGCCCTTAGCATCTCGAGTGATACTCATCATACCCAGCTGCCTTACCTGCTTTCATGCTTTTCATTGCTTTCATTATTTCATCTACACTTATCTCCATACCCCTTTCCACTTCTTTCGGAATTTCTAGTTCATTTAATTCAGACGACTCTTCACTCATAAATACGCTTTCAAAGTATTCCTTCCATCTGTTTAAATTCGAAACTTCATCATTCAGAATACATCCATTCTCGTCTCTTATAGCATTTATTATAGGCTGTTTTGTATTTCTCCTGGCAGTTTTTACGAGTTTCCAGAACATTTTTATGTTAGCCTGGAAATTATAAGATATCCTTCTATCATTCTTATCCGTTCTTTCTTTCTTTTTCCTTTCAACAACTTCTTTTACTCTCTTATTTAGACGTCTAAATTCTGCCTTTTTTCTTTCAATCTCATCATTCATACCAGAAGAATTACCAGCTTTGGTTGCTAGTAAATCTAACCATGCTTTCTTCTTTGATTCAACTTCACCCGTACCTCATCATCCCACCATAACGTATTACTTTTCCTTTCATTTGTTCTCTTACTTACACCACATACTTCGGTGGCGGTTTCCACCATATTTATTCTACTAACTATTGGTCAAATTAATATCAAAATGCAAATTTTGTATACAATCACAGTTTTTTTTTTATAGAAGAGGGGGCAAACGAGCATGCGGCTCACCTGATGTTAGGTGACTACCGCCGCCCACGATCAACCGCAACACCAGGAGAATTGCGGGTGCGTTGCCGGCCCTTTAGAAAGGAGTAAGCTCTTTTCTTGAAGGTCCCCAGGTCGTATCGGTCCGGAAAAATCGCCGGTGGTAAACTATTCCACAGAGAGGTTGTAGGTGGAAGAAAACTCCTTGTGAAACGTACAGTGGTGGACCGCCAAGCATCCAGATGGTGTGGATGGTATCGGGACGTTTGCCGTGTAGTGCGTTCACGAAATTTGGCGGCTGGGATTAATCCGAACAATTCCTCAGAGCACTCCCCGTGATAGATGCGATAAAATACGCAAAGAGATGCAACATCTCTTCGCAGCGCCAGTGAATCGAGCCGATCGGAAAGCACTCGGTCGTCGACGATTCGAGCCGCTCTGCGCTGGATGCGGTCAAGTGGAAGGAGCTGGTACTGGGGAGCCCCAGCCCAGAGATGGGAACAGTATTCCATGTGCGGCCGAACCTGCGCCTTGTAAAGTTGCAGGCGGTGTGCCGGCATGAAATACTGTCCCGCTCTGCTGAGCACGCCAAGCTTTTTAGAGGCCAATTTGGCCTTCCCTTCCAAGTGACCACGAAACTGCACGTCACTCGATATGTCGACGCCGAGGATTCCGATACTGGCTGAGGCATAAAGGGGAGTGCCTTGAAACTGAGGGGATACGACAAAGGGGTTCTTTTTAGCGGTTAACGCGCAAACTAGTGTCTTCTGGGGGTTAAACTGGACTAGATTTAGTCGTCCCCAATCTGAGACTCTGTTCAGCAAAGACTCGACTTCAGACACAAGTTTGTCCCGGCACTCGGAGACGTTTTCCCGAGAAATATTGGCTCGGCCGGTGTAAAGAGCATCACCAGTGCTGTCATCCGCATAGCAATGAATGTTACGGGTATGCAACATATCATTGATATGCAGAAGAAACAGCGTTGGCGATAGCACGCAGCCCTGTGGAACACCAGCATTAATAGGCTTGCAATCGGAGCTTGCACCGTCTACAACGACCTTGATGCTCCGATCTGCAAGAAAGCTGGTGATCCAATCGCACAATTTCTCGGGAAGCCCATAGGAACGGAGCTTCGAAAGAAGCGCTTTGTGCCAAACCCGATCGAAGGCCTTCGCAATGTCCAAACTAACGGCCAATGCCTCCCCCTTGAACTCTACTGCCTCCGCCCATCTGTGAGTGAGGTAGACCAGAAGATCACCAGCTGACCGACCACGGCGAAAACCGTATTGGCGGTCACTAATCAGCTGGTGATCCTCAAGGTACCTCATGAGCTGGCAGTTTACAATGGACTCCATTGTTTTGGAGAACAAGGAGGTGATGGCGATTGGCCGGTAGTTGGACGGGTCTGAGCGGTCGCCTTTTTTAGGGATCGGGTGGACGAAAGCCGTCTTCCATGATTTTGGAACTACGCCTAGGGAGTAGGAGTACCGGAAAAGACGCGTTAAAACCGGTGCCAACTCTGGAGCACACGTCCTCAGCACAATTGGGGGGATTCCGTCAGGCCCACTCGACTTGTGGATGTCCAGGGAGAGGAGTGATTTGCGAACCGAGCGCTGTGTGAACTGCACTTCCGGCATGGAGCACTCACACCGCGGGATGGTCGGCGGCGTACTCCCCCCGTCATCGAGAGTCGAGTTAGACGCAAAGAAAGAGCCTAGAAGATCGGCTTTCTCCTTTGCAGTATGGGCCAGTGAGTCGTCCTCCCTGTGCAGAGATGGAAGAGATGGCTGACAGAAATTCCCCTGGACAGCCTTGGCGAGAGACCAGAATGCACGGGTTCCAGAAGGAAGGCGAACTAGTCTCTCGCCAATTCTGCCTATGTGCTCTGACTTTGCCTTGGCAATGACTCTTTTGAAGGACCTAGAGGCGGAATTATACTTCTTTTTTAGAGCGCTGGTGTTTACATCCCGGGACGCTGATGCATCAACCCAGGCTTGGTAGCACTCCTGCTTATAGCATGATGCTATTTTACAGGAGCGACCAAACCATGGCTGAGATTTGCCTCCAATGGGCACCACAGAGGAAGGAATAAAAAGTTCCATACCCTGAAGTACCACATCAGTAACAGAATCCGCAACAACGTTGGGATCATCCGGCGAAAGCAAACCCGCCCCTAAGGGTAGGATGCAAAGAAAGACCGCATCCCATCCCAATCGGCTGACCTATAGTGCCAAACACGGCGGCAGCCTGCAGAATGCATCCGCGATTTCAGCGTGAGTGGCACAACACTCCGGACCAGACAATGGTCCGAGGAGCCTAAAGGGGCGTCGACGGAAATCTGATATCCGTCCGGGTGAGAGGTCAGCAGAAGGTCCAACAGGGAAGGTGCATGATCCTCCACATCTGGAATCCGCGTAGGCGAAGTAACCAGTTGTGTCAGACCATATGCCAAGGCAAAATCATGAACAGATCTCCCCGCATGATCGGTTAAACGTGAACCAAGTCATTCGGCGTGATGGGCGTTAAAGTCGCCGAGGATCACGATCTCTGCGGAGGGGATCTGCTGTAGCAACGAATCTGCAGCCATTTGAAAGTGGTCGAAGAGTCGGTCTGTTTCGGCATTACCTCTATGGGACCTATAGAGGCACCCGTAGACGCGCGGATGGTCGTCGCTGTCTACGCGTAGCCAAAGGATGGACAGGTCCGAACCTTCAAGTCTGCCGAGGCGTCGAGAACAGATGTCCTCTCTGACGTAAACGCAAACTCCAGCCCGAGGCATAAAGGAGTGTTCCAGTTTGTACCCCGGGTAGGAGAGATACGAGACATCAGAAAGAGCAGAGCCGGCCTCGCCGTCTCGAGATGGTAGTGGACGGCGTTTAGGTTAGAGTGAAGTCCCCTGATATTGCAGAAATTCACGGACAGCGTGGCAGGGGTCGCCTTGGTCTTGTTGCTCCGTTTGCCCCGAGCAGTTGTAGTCTTAAGCGGAATTTTGCCTCCCCCCAGAATCCCCCCCAGAATACGCGGGGCAGCCTGAGCACCCACGCTCAGAAGTGGAGAAACATGGTCGTGGATGCTCTGCGAGGGATTCTCCAGGGGTGCTGGTACCCTCCTGGGGTAGTCTATCATTATTTAATTCCGCTACCATGTTGATGGGGGGGGGGGATTTGGGCCTCCGGCCACCTGCACTCACCAGACGAAACGCGGAAGCAGAGCTTCCACTTCACGCCGGTATTCTGTGAGGTCGTGGTACCACCCCGGTTTGAGCCGGCCCATACGTGCAACAGCAAAGCTGCCGCGTGGCTCTACCACTGTTAAAACAGTACAGTAAGCATGATGATGCACACAGATGATGATGGTGCCGCCAAAAAAGATTCAACTGAAGAAGAAGATTTAATTTAAAATAGGAGTTAGTTAAATAATTTATTGTAATGTTGATTTGTTGATTTATGCTGCATCTACTACAGTAATTGATCATGAAAAAGGAAAGCTATCAAAGTGGCGTAGTAAAGAATTCCTGTGCATGTCTACCATAGACATGTACACGATTTAGAACAACCTCACATAGACTTGCTGGCTTCAAAATAATTGTTAAAAATAGGTTCTCTTTTCCCTGAAACCGAAGGTTTTCTTGTTGCTATTCAGGATCAGGTAATCAATATAAGAAACTATAAAAATACATGTTAAAAGACCCAAACATGCAGAACGATAGCTGTAGAAAATACCACCACCAACCCGAAACTATACAACATATTACCGGTGCTTGTCCCAGCCTAGTACAAACTGATTACACTCACCGTCATAACCAGGTTGCTAATTACGTTCAAAAACTTGCAAATAAATAATTTAATCCCGAAACAATTTAATCCCGAACCAAAAACTACTGCCGTACCATCAGTATACCCCTAAACCTGTTCTGGAGAGCGACAGTCTCAGAATGTACTTTGATAGAGCTATTCTTACCGATAAAACAATTCATTACAATAGACCGGATATAACTTTAATTGATAAATTAAATAAAACAGTATACCTAATTGATATAGCGATCCCAAATACCCATAATATACAAAAAACCATTACTGAAAAAAAATCATAAATACACAGAATTAAAAGAAGAAGCAACTAGAATCTGGAAAATGAACAAAGTATATATTGTACCGCTGGTGCTCTCCAGTACTGGTGTGATCCCGAAATGTTTGTCCCACTCCCTTATACGATTAGATCTTTCTGAAAATAGTTATATTACCATGCAAAAAGCAGCCATCCTCAACACGTGCCGTATAGTCCGAAAATGTTTGCCTCTATGAAGCAAAAATTACCCTCTATGAGACAATCTATGGTGAAGGCATATGTTCAATGGCTAACTTTAATAGGCTGTTATGTTTAACGATATAACTAAAATATTTCATTTAAATAACTAAATAAATCAAAATGTTTGACTTTATCATCTACATTCGTTTAATATCTGCTATTCCAGGCAACAGCATCAGCCGGTCTGATCGGTGCCATGACCGCTGTGATGTTCAGTGGTGCGAGGAATGCTATAGGTGAGTCCATTTGGTATATTACTCTCTCATCATCATCCTCATCATTGCAATCCTTAACAAGTCCACTGCTGTAATAGGCCTCTCACAAAAGTAAAGTAAAAAGTAAAGTTATAGCCTATATACGTCCCACTGCTGGGCTCAGGCCTCCCCTCATTTCTGAGAGGGTTTAGGGCAAGGAAGTGTCCGCCGCGCTGCCCAAATGCGTGTTGACGAACTTCACATATCTTCGAAATATTTTTTTTCTTATTTCTCATACATGCAGGTTTCCTCATGATGTTTTCCTTCACCGCCGAGCAAGTGGTAAATCAGCACTTAAAATTGCAATTAACAATTTCATTGGTGCCGGCGGGGATCGTTCCTCGGTTACTCGCGTTCTGTTATATTTACAGCGAGCGTTAACCACTAAGCTACCACGGCTCACACAAAAGTGTAATATTATAAGATTCTGAGCCACCTTCGTCTATCGACTCGCTGTATGTTTTGTCGTCACTCCGTTTAACAAGGGGCGCCCTTCACTTTTCCTATATCTACAAATCTGCCACTCGAGAACCTTTCTTTCCCATCGGTTATCAGTTTTTCAAGCTATATGGCCGACTCATTTCCACTTCAGCTTACTAATCCGTTGGGCTATGTCGGTTACTCTAGTTCTACTGTGGAATGTGGATATCGTCATGTCTGAGCCCATTACTAACATATCTATACTGGTTTTTTACCTTCTGGAAATAAAATAGGGTGTAGCAGGTGAACGGAGTAGAAGCCTATGGCACTGATATTTTACGAAAAATAAGAAAATAATTTTCGTTAAATAAATAAATCAATTAAAATGTATCAAAACTCAACCAACCCTAATTTACAAGCAGCAATAACAGCAATGAATTTGTAACGCGATGCTATTCATTTTTAACAGCCGACACTCGAAGCAACTGCGGTAGGCCGTATTGATGTCCATCAGCAGGCGCAAGTGCCGCCCTCACCATACCCGCTCTCGTCTGCGCCCGCCCCCGCGCTCTCACTTCATTTTTCAGTCACATGCAATTAGCCACGGCGTGACGTTGTATTGTTCATGTTTCCGCGTGTGTATCAGCCGCGCGCTAATAATTATCGTAAACATTTTTTTTATAGGAGAGGGGGTAAAGGAGCATACGGTTCACCTGATGTTAAGTGACTACCGCCGCCCATGAACAGTGAAAATCCGATCTGTTAGGCTCTCTCTTTGCGTCCATTCGATTCTTGATGACGGGGGAACACATCACTGACGATTACGCGGTGTGAGTGCTCCACGCCGGAGGTGCGGTTCACACAGCGCTTGGTTCACAAAACACTCCTCTCCGTGGATATTCACAAGTCGAATTGTGCTGAGGACGTGTCCTCCAGAGTTGGCACCGATTCTAACGCGTCTTTTCCGGTACTCCTACTCCCTAGACGTGGTCCAAAAATCATGGAAGACGGCTTTCGTCCACCCGATCACGAAAAGAGGCGACCGCTCAGATCAAATCAAGCTACAGGGCTATCGACATCGCCTCCTTGTTCTCCAAAATAATGGAATCAATTATAAACTGCCAGCTCATGCGGTACTTTGAGGATCACCAGCTGATTAGTGACCGCCATTGGCCCTTGGTTTAGACATTGCGAAGGCCTTCGATCGGGTTTGGCACAAAGCACTTCTTTCGAAGCTTCCTTCCTATGGGCTTACCGAGAAATTGTGTAATTGGATCACCAGCTTTCTTGCAGATCGGAGCATCAAGGTCGTTGTAGACGGTGCAAGCTCCGATTACAACAAGCCTACTAATGCTGGCGTTCCACAAGGCTGCGTGCTATTACCAACGCTGTTTCCTTTACATATCAGTGATATGTTGCAAACCCGTAACATTCATAGCTGTGCGAATGACAGCACTGGTGATGCTCTGTACACCGGCCGTGCCAATATTTCTCGGGAAAACGTTTCCGAGTACCGGGACAAACTTGTGTTATTTAACCCTCAGAAGACACAAGTTTGCGCGTTAACTGCTAAAAAGAACCCCTTTGTCGTATCTCCTCAGTTTCAAGGCACTCCCCTTGTTGCCTCAGCCAGTATCGGAATCCTCGGCGTCGACATATCGAGTGACGTGCAGTTTCGTAGTCACTTGGAAAAAGCTTGGCGTGCTCAGCAGAGCGAGACAGTATATTATGCCGGCACACCGCCTGCAACTTTAAAAGGCGTAGGTTCGGCTTCACTTCTATGGGCTGGGGCTCTCCTGTGCCAGCTCCTTCCACTTGACTGCATCCAGCGCAGAGCGGCTTGAATCGTCGACTACTGAGTGCTTTCCGATCGGCTCAATTCACTGGCGCTGTGAAGAGATGTTGCAACTCTTTGCATTTTCTTTCGCATCTACCACGGGGGGAGTGTTCTGAGGAATTGTTCGGATTAATCTCAGCCGCCAAATTTCATCGGGAGGTTTTCACTACGCGGCAAACCACACCATCTGGATGCTTAGCACTCCACCACTGTACTTTTCACTAGAACTTTTTCTTCCGTATACGACCTCTCTGTAGAATAGTTTACCACCGTCGATTTTTCTGGACCGATACGACCTAGGGACCTTCAAGAAAAGAGCATACTCCTTTTTAAAAGGCCGGCAACACATCTGCAGTTTCCCTGGTGTTGCAGATGTTCATGGGCGGCGGTGGTCACTTAACATCAGGTGAACCGTATGCTTGTGTGCCCGCTCTCCTATGAAAAAAAAATGTGCATGCATCTCGCTCAGTCTAACAATTTTTGTCACTAGTTTTACGCAAACGGAGTTTCGTAAATGCGTATATGGTTATATTTTGTTATATTTTGTTATATTTTGTTATATTTTACAAATACTTTCGAGGATAACTTCTATTCCACATACATAAAACGCCATATCATTTTCGAGGCGGTAAAAATAGTCACCCAGTATAGCATAAGTTTATTAAAAATAAAATTAAATGCTTTCTTATATTTACGCGAATACTACAAATTAAAAACATTAAAATTTAAAATTAAATGCGGTAAAACCCATAAAATTAGTTTCATTTAATAAAATGAAAGTTAAAAACTTAAACCTATGAACTAAACTATGACAAAAATCGCTCTATAACTAAAAATGTATAAATATAATTTCATTGCGAATTTACGTTTTAAGGGCACGGTCTAACTTCACTAATTTACATAGTTGCAAAATGAATACGTGTACCACCAGGGTAGGACCGCGCTTTCACAGAACACTACTGTGAAATAGCAGAATAATACATTCATTAATTCAATAGTGCTATCGTAATTCGTATGGTCACAGCCTGTAATTATGTCTGTTTTGAAATAAAACCCAGTATACTGGCGAATTCAAATGACGTCATTAATTGATGCTATATTGTACTGGCGTGCCGCTGCCGTATTGTGTCGGATATCCCACCATATTAAAACAATGTTTAATTTGGTGTACGCTGAATGAAGCATGCCAGAATATGTTATTATTTATTCAAATACAAAAAATGGCAGAGCTTAAACAGTTAAAATGAGGAATCACACTCATTCTTTGTTACTAAGAAAGAGTGGTTAACCTTTTGAGCGCCACGCCAAAAACTCACTACCGTGTCCTGTACGCCAAAGCGAAAAGTAAACAAAAATACCTACGAAAAAAACAGTGCTGCCAAGAGTTGATATATCGATAACACAAAATAACTTGTTTTTGTTGGTTTTTGATACAATAAATGACTCTTTATAATCGGGTATGTTTTATTTAATCTTGTGCTGTCTTCCACTCTTTTTATATATGTACTTTGTACATAAATAAAAAAGAAACAATAACAATAAAATAGTAGTAAACCACAACACTACTCTCCATCGTGATGACGTCACTGTCACGACTGGACGACAACGGCGTAGCTGACCTTTCTTTTTGAAACTTTCTTAGAGATGTAGCCGTGTCGCACGTTGTGTATCGATTTCAAAATCGATCTAACCAAAATATACAGACATCTATTCAAAATATTTTATGGCAAGGCGTAGGCCAAGTGAATCACAGAAGAAAAGTCTTACCTACGCTCTTATGATAAAGGGGGTTTCATATGATACTGATGTTGCTAAATGATTTTGAGATTGAGAAAGAAAATCGCACAACACAAAATGAAAAATTGCTCTTCATGCCTTAAGTAAAGAAAACACATTTATTATTTGTAATTTTATATTATTAAAATAGAAAAGGTACATAATTATTCACTAATCAACAATTGTATATAGGTAATTATTCGCACTAGAAAAATCAGTCTTATAACATTAAAATCTTGGTCATGGAATAAAAAAATCAGTACTTATTACAGAAATCAACAAAGGGTACATAATTATTCACTAATCAACAATTGTAAATAATTATTTGCACTAGGTCTAGTCATAAAATATTAAAATCTTGCAGTATTACTACAAAAAAGCATTTAAACACTGGTCCAACATGTGTTTAGTTAGACACGGACTTAAATGATAAACACATGTTAAACAATGGTTTAAATATCGCTACCACTAAACCGTGTTTAACGCGTGCCTCTATAGACAACGTTTAACTTTATCTGCAGGTCACACTGCAATACATTCGTTCAGCATTCGATCATTCGTTTTGTTTTACGCAAATTAATACTACTAACTGAAAGTTAGTAGTATTATTTTAGTAGTAAAAGAGATAGTAAAAGATATATATATATATATATATATATATATATATATATATATATATATATATATATATATATATGCCTTTTGTTAAATTTTCATGAGTCATTTTATTTATAACCAAAAACAAATAAAATTGCAAATAATAGGCAAACATGCAGGCTGATGGGTGAAGCTACCTACGCCACACGTAAGCATAGTTTAATTTTGTATGAATCGAACTTACTTGATGACTAACCCAGTACCGTAATACACGAGCCACTTGCACTGCTGGATCTATTGTGTTACCACAAGAATCACTCGGGATATCGTCTTTCACAAGATCTAATATTTTTCTAGCAAAAAGTTTGCTGAATCCAAATTTTTTCTTAAACTTGGCGTAGTCGTATTTTTCAAACGGATTAACCCTCACACGAACCGTATTAAATTCTCGGAACATTTCCACATAGCTATCCATGTCGTCTTCATCGAAGTAATCAACAAAATCAATTATATCCATGTTAAATAAAAATACTGAACTGACGGAAAGACAGGTTAGACACTAGTAAAACAAGGGTTTGCGGCTGTTTAAATTTAAACAACATCTAAGTCGTGTCCATTCACAAACCACCGTTAAACACTCTTTTGTAGTTTGTCACTTTTTTTTTCACCAATTTGCTAAACACGTGTTGAACAGATGTCTAACTTTTTTGTAGTAAGACAGTTGGTCTTTAACTCAATCAGTACTTAATATAGAAAACAACAATTAAAAATAATTAATAAATGATAGGTAATATTAGTCTTAAAATAATAAAAATCTTATGGAATAATAAAACATAAATGTTTAGCTGTCCAAAGCAAATTTTCTAACGTGGTAGAGCCATGCTGCAGTTATATTACGGGAGAGTAGTTGTAGCACGAATGGGTCGGCTCAACCGGGGAAGAACCACGCTCTCACGGAATATCGGCGTCAAATAGTAGCTTAATGCTGCTGTGTTTCGTATGGTAAGTGTAGAGAACTGGAGACCCTCTTTACATGAAACGAGGCATTCCATCTAAGTGTCCTCACGGTTGAGAGCGCATCTGCATTTTGATTCGTAATCGAGGATAGATGTAAATGTCTATGGGCCGCAGCAATCACTTACTGTCAGGTGGACTGTGTGCTCGTTTATTACCCTATGCTATAAAAAAGAAATTAACCGTAAAAAGACTATATAGTGTATATTCCTACCTCATTGAGGTAGAGTTAATCGAAAAGGAAAAACTTTGGTTTCACGATAATTTTAAATTTCCGAAAATTCATCATCGTCGACGCTTTCCAAAATCCGAATGAGTTCTGAGGAATCGTTCATGTTGCACTGCACTAATTCTCCCGCTAATCGCTTATGACGTCATCAGCGTGTAGTCTATACTTGACCACGGCGCCCAGTGAACTGATTTTCGATGTCGCGCTAAGGATGCGCCAGAGTTGAGATATTAGATTTATTACGCGAAGATAATTAGTTAATTTTTTTTAATTCATGTAGCTAATTATAGTTTTATATTTCTAACCTTTGGTTTTATTTAAATATCAATAATAATAGAAAAAAATAACACGTTTGAGCTTAATTTTGAATAGTTTTCAATAAATTTATGCCTAACGCATTACAACACTAGCGGTCTAACATAGACGACTTTGGCGTGCTGGACATAGTATTTGCTTAGATAAAAATCCATTTTTTTAGTTCAATGTTTCTTAGTACTTGTGGCTCTAGGAGACTTGTTTTTTATACTCACATGTTGCTGGGTTATTCTTTTTTGAGGGGTGTAGAATTAAAATACCAGTAATAATTTTCCAATGTCTATATTTCATATTTTTGTGGGCCGGGTTTTTTGTCAACTATAGACGTCGTTGGCGCTCAGGGCCCGCGGGTGCTGGTCACGTATAGACGACTTTGGCGCTCAAAAGGTTAAGAGCATGTATGATGTCATAACTGGCCAATGTTTTGAAACGAATCACCAGTATGACGTTGAGTTATGACGTCATTTGCATTGGCCAGTATACTGGGTTCTGTTTCGGAACACAGGCTATACTGACTCACTACACCCTTCAGACTTGTACACAGCACTGCTATTTAGCGGCAGAAATTAGTAAAACTACCCAGAAGGAACACTATCTCTAGTTGGCTGTATGAATTAGACACATTTCATTGAATTTTGTTAATGTATCAGTCTATCTGTATTTTATATTTTGAATGCCTCGTTGGTCTAGTGGATGTAGTAGTGCGACTGCTGATCGTGAGGTCTTGGCTTCGATCCCGGGTCGGGCCAACAAAATCAATTATTGAGTTTTTCCGTCAAGAAATTCTCAGTAGCTGCCCGGAGTCAGGAAGTTGGCGATGTCTCACCCCCGTGCCTCGGAAAGCACGTAAAGCCGTTGGTCCTGCGCCTGATCTCTCTCCGGTCGAGTCGGTTTACCGTCCCATCGGATTATGAGAGTGAGGGAATAGAGAGTGCACCTGTGCTTGCGCATGCACTTTGGCACTATAATCCTGTCCTGCGCCGATGGCTAATCTCCGTTGAGGCAGGCCGCCGTGGCCGAAATTCGGTCTGTAGGACATTATTATATCTTACTTGCTGTTGTAGTGGTGGTTTAAGAGAAACCTACCTAAATGTACTCCTAGTCAGGAAGTAAAAGTAGCCTTACCACGTTAAACAACAAACTCAATTAATCTAAACAAATCTGTTGCAGAGGCAAAAACATCATGGATCGCGCCATTCACCGCCGGTGGATTTCTGCACATCGCCCTAGTGACAGTTTTGCCGGACTTGCTGCGGGAAGATGACAAATGGGAGTCGGCGAAGCACTTGGCGGCATTGTTGGCTGGCATTTCAGTTATGGCCTTCATGACAGTCTACTTTGGTTAATTAGATCACAGTGAACCAATTGGACTTAGTGATTGTGTACTGTTAAATGTGGGTGTAGTGGATACTAAGGTAGTGTATCAAGATGCACATTACGAAGACATTATGCTGATGGATTTGTATTGGAGCAGGAAGCAAGTGGAGTGGACTGCATGGAAGAAAGTTGATAGACACAAACTGTGTTAAATAAAACACAAAATGTGTTAATAAATTCGTAGTTATCTATTGGATATTAAAAACACATCATGCTTACTTAATGAATTAGGTAATGTAATTTGTAAACTTACATCGAAGTTTTTATAATTCATACAGATGTTTTCATATTGTAAAGGTAGGTAGGGACATACTTCCATGTAAGTATTCCAAATAAGTACATCGGAATTGCCAACTTTTCTTGATAGATAGTATTACTCGAGGAGAAACGCAGAAAATGTTATGCACAGCTTGTAAAATTCTATCATTTTGTATAAAATTACATTACCAACAGTCATCGTCATTACCAGTCGTTCACAAGTCCACTGCTGAACATAGGCCTCCCCAAGCAATGCCACAGCACGGTCCTGAGCCGTTTGCGTCCATCGACTTCCTGCATCTCTTACCAGTTTCTCCATCTAATGGGGGGCCGCCATTGAATAATTGAAATCATTTACCCCAGTATCGAGACTATTCAACAGTACGCCATTTTAACATAGTATAATACAATTTAATATGTTATATTATACTCTACAATGTATGCAATATGCCTAGTATTACCAAAATATAAATCAATTGAAATATATATTTACTTACTTATCACATGCGATTACATGCATAATGTAATAATTAATCTTACTATAATTAAAAATATAGCATTAAAAAATCACAACTAGAAGTGCACTGTATTATAATTAATAATACTCATATGTATGTATTATACTAATGTATCATATTCAAATCATACAAAATAAAAAAAATGTTTAACTGGCAATAATGTAGGAAAAGATTTGTATAGTATCATTTTACCAGCTTAGGCTCAATTTTATTAAAGATCATAAGAATTAATAATTATTTTAAGGTATATATTTGATTATACTTTTCAAACTGAATGAAACAATTTTTTCGTAATTGTTTCAACTTATTTTGAAATCCCGAAGTGAATTTTATCTATGCAGAATGAACATAGTCATAAACTGAGATCAGCTTGGGAAGAGATTAGACAAAAAGAATAGTAAGTGAAAGTGGCCCAGGTTAGTTATATTATTTTAAACACCTCTATCACCCATTACTCGTGGGTGCTGCAAAGATCCCAACTGATCGAGATTTAAATATAATTTGCATAAACAGGAGAAAATCCTTAAAATTGGATTCATTTATTGTTATTCATAAAAATTATTATGTACCCTTGAAATATACATAGATGGAATTGTGAATATTATTTTTGATAGTAAATTAAACACTGCAAATTGGAAAATTATTAAGTATTACACATCTCGAATACATTTGAAAATTATGTCTTATTAAGGTGTAAAAGATATTATTTAAAGGTAAAAAAAACACCTTACATTCATAGGGAATTTTCTTATAAATGCTTTAAGCCCTGTAATAAAACTGGAAAATATTTTATAAGAAGTAAATAGATTGTAAGTTTGTGAATAGGTGCAACTACAACTTGCAGTTGTTGAAATAGTTTAAGAATGTCTATCATTTCCTTTATGTACAAAACATTAATAATGAAATATAAGAAAAAATAAATCGATCATGATACTAAGTAGGTACTATATTTAATGAAAGCAGATGAAATAAAAGAAAACACAAAATATTCATAACATTGTTATGTGGTAGAGCCACGCTGCAACTACCTTATAGCTGCAGCATGAGTGGGTCGGATTGACCCGGGAAGACCACACTCTCGCAGAATATCAGCGTCTCGCAGAAAATCAGTAGAGAGTTGGAGACCGGACCTTTTTACTTAAAACAAGGCATTCAATATTCACCGTCAGGTGTGAGAACACTTCGATATTTTGATTCTAATAGAGGATAATTGTAGGTGTCTCTGAGCCACAGCATCGTTTTACGATCAGGCGAAATTTTGCTTGTTTCCCACACTTTCTATAAATAAAAAACTCCATCACACAGAATATACTTTTAATGTTAACAACATTTAATAAAAAAAACAAATCACAAGCCACTATGAAGCCAAATAGTTTTTAAGCCACACAAATTAACTTTGGCTTAAATTAACATAAAACATCTTATCACTTGCAAGATGGGAAAAACTGATTACCTCCTAAGATGGAAGATCATTCATTTGATTGTTGTCTGGTCTCCAATTGTGTATAATATGTATAAATAATAGAAATGAAATAATTTTAGGTTTCCAGTGTCAGTATATTTATTTACATTTTATAGTATTAAAACACTTTAATAAAAGGCTTACAAAGGACTGTGTTTGCAAGTTCCCACATAAGGGTTTTTAGTTGACATTACCAGTGTTGACCAGAACAGAATCATGTTGTGTACTAAGTAAGAAACCTATTTGGCTTCTGTTAATTTGGTAAATTGCCAATGAGCATTGGTTATTTACTGTGTTTAGAGCTTTAGTTACATTTTATGTTTCACTTTTAATCATCACTAGAACTTCACTCATTATATTATGGATGACTCTTGTATGATTATATCAGCATCTCAACACTTTTGTTTTAAAAGTAATTGATATTTTATTAATAGTCATGAGGCAAAACACTCATAAACAAAGTGATTAAATAATTAACGATGCAAGTCCCAATTCAGGTCAAATGATCCCTCCCATCATGCTGGTGTAAATTATATCGTAATATTTTTTGAAACAAAATATCACTAATATTTAAAAAAATATGTTTTTCACAAAATATAGTCTACCTTAAGTAATCCCATAAACTTATATGTACGTGTATCCTACTCTAAATTCAAAATAACACACAACTTAATTTAATACTGAACCAGATCAATGCAAACACTTTGTTACTGCTGACCAACAAAAAAACAAAAAAAAAACATGTTTCAACTGACACCACAATCAATCCAAAATCATGCTCAACTCATGGCAAGAACATGCACTTACATACACATATGCATCTAAATTAATTTGTACCCACACATGGGTTTAGGTTCATGGGTGTGCATCCAGCTGTGATGATAGATAAAGAAATATGGAAGATGTGTGTAGAAATGTGTATGAAAGAGTTGTTTAGTTTAGGCATCTCTTGAAATGTATACTACCCTCTGTCTACTTTGTTTGTTGGACAGAGTTTATTACTCAGTGTCTAGTTCCAAATATTGGTAGAAAATGAAATAATAGATCACCCATGTACCCACCCACTAAAAGTGAGACCTAACTTCAAAATTTTTGGCATTTATAAAAATTAAATACTTGTTCTAAAAATAAAATTAAAGTAAGTTAAATCTAAGTTAGGCTCAGCCAACTAATTTTCAAATATTATGTATGAAATTATTATATTAGATTTTGTCATGGAATTTCTATGGTCAATGTTGACTGTCAATTATAATCATTATTATTTAGTGAGTGAAACACAACAAATTTTACAAGTAGATATAGTGATAAACTCCACTGTAGATGATACATATGAATAGATTTTTAGTTATTAGTACAAATTAATGAATATAAATGTGATTATTTTATGTATTTTTCTCATATTATTTACAGTGACTGTTAATATGTAATCATTTTGTTAAACTAAACACATCATTTCCTTATACAGACATTATTGTCATTAAATAAATTTAGAATAGCATAGTCTGAAATATATTGTGATAGTAATTGCCATTTATAAGTATTGTCATATTAATTATGTAAATATATTTTACAGAAAAGTTTTGAGTCATTAAAAATTCAAACAAACTTTTGTTTTATTTGTTGAAACATTTTATTACAGTAGGTATAATGGTGCACCACTGTTTGATTAAAAATGCATCTATATTTACAATTAATAATGAAAAATCTTATATAACATTTATCTGATCTGGCTTAGCAAAATGTTCATAATATATGCAACAAGCACGCCTCTAGCTACACCCGTCCGTTCATACATCCAGTACAGCCTTTAAAAGTTCACTGCTTAACATAGGCCGCCATAGATTGCTATATTGGGAGAATATTTGCTCTAGTTACATGCAGACTGATAAACAAACATAATTTGTACAAATAAATAAAATTGAAGTGTTTGTAATGTCAAAATAACATGTTTTTACTAAATGCATATGAAAGTATATACAGTACTGGTAACAAAACACAATTTTAAAATTTTTGTCTGTGTGTGTTTGTTCCGGATAATCTCCGAAATTGCAGGACCGATTTTGACGGGACCTCCACTGGCAGATAACCGATCTTGCAGAAATTGACTTAAAAGTCTGGCCCAGACTTATATTTATAGAGTTGTTTTAGAGACAAGGTCTCTTCAACATACCTAGTAAAAAGTGTAATGTTCCCGGCTGGATGGACTCTGGAAGTGAGTATATTCCGTTATTTGATAAGATTTAAACTAAAAATATTCTCAAAAATCTCTTGCATCAGTGCTGTGCCTTGTATGCATGGCTGTAGGCTTATATCCATATTAACACTTATAAAACGCGGTTAATGGAAGTCTTGTTATTTCTAAAGGCAATTTATTATACATTTTGATTTTTAATGGATAACCTTGATGGAACGCTTTGACCGACTGCAACACAGCCTAAAAGTGTAGTTAGCGATAACTGGGGAGTGTAATTAGTTATATCATTTCCATTTATTTTGATTTCTCTAAAACAATTTTATTACATATTATAATAATAGGACATCTCTCAAAGCACACCTTACATCTATTCATCATACTCCTAGAGCTCAATGTCAAGAAAGGCCATCCGGCAAACCGTCTCATGAAGTTGACCGTTTCGACGACAGATTATGACTGACAATTCAATAAAAACTACACCTTTACAGCTTGCACAGTATTAGTGTAATAAACAAGGATGGCATAATTATCACTGCACATGAAGTCTTTCCTGTAAGACTTCAAGGCTGTTTTGTGGTTTGACCACTCTTCAATTCTAGTTGAAGAGAGTTATTCGCTAGATACCTACTATCTTTCAGTCTTCAATTCTCAAGTTGCATATGTATTAAAAAATCAAGTTATGATTAGGATACGGGAATAAATGAAGTATAATGGTAAAATTTAGGAGTAGGTACTTTAATAAAATAAATGGACTAGACAAAATTACTTTTTATTCCTTATCCTCTCTTACAACTACAACATGGTGGAGTGGAAGTGTAAAAGGAGTGCTGCTGGTGCTGATATTGTCGGCTGATGCCTGGCCCACCCAATGTAGGTACCACACAAGCGTCATAACATGTGCACAGCAAATAACTGTTATTCTACCAACTAAACCATTACAGGATTACTCTATTATGGCTTCCCTTCCGGACACATTATTTTCAAATAATATATAAACATAATATGCTTAATATGTTCAGTATATATAATAAAATACAGACTTTGAATATTGTTATGTATTAAGATTGGTAGCATGACAAGATTATAATAATTTTATGTAACATAGGTGCATATCAAATTATCTACATTCAATTTACTTTATAAACAAAGTAAACAAGAGTACTTCCAAATAGAATAACAACAAATCTTTGAATATGACAATACTTTTCTCGAAATTTGATTTTGTCTCTTATAAATGAACTATTTCCACTTCTATCAAATCCGTTACACTGGGTGCGTTTGGCAGAAAAAAGCGCTAGCAAGCGCTTACAAGCGCTAAAATAGTTTTCGGCCAGGACACGATTGCTACTTCAGAAGCGCTGACACAATCCGCCATTTTGCTTATTTAATTTGTTTGTTTTGAAGTAGAGTTTATAAGTTGTTTTGTCCAATATTAGTTTTAATAATATAATGACATGAATAAACATATACATGTTATTAAAAATTCAGGGTTGGTAAGTTTTTAATATAAATACTTTACAAACATATATTTAAATTAGGTTAGGTTCCCTGGTTAAAACTAACTTCGTGTCTTAGAGGAAAATAGCTACTTACGATTTGACAGAACTTAGCGCTTACGATCGCCATTTTGCTTACAAGCGCTTGCTAGCGCTTTTTTCTGCCAAACGCACCCATTACCGTCAACCACGGCATCTTTACCATAATTTTGAAGAAAAAACTTAATAAACGGAAAAATAAAACACTTATAAATAAGCTCCTCTTTTTAATCGATGAATATAGTACTTCTACATTGTTTTTAAATGCACTGCTCCTCATAGCTGCAAAACCACTAAAGCAGCACCAAAAACATAACATAGGTAAAGATGCCGCAAAAATGGCTACTTTACCTATACCATATATCTCGATAAAATGAAGCCTTTATAACTGAAATTGGTAAAGATACGCTTTCGCTTTACACTCTCTGTTTAGACATATTGGTATTTTAATTAAAAAAGATATATACGAGCAATACAGGCTGATAGGTAAAGATGGCATGGACTCCATTGAAATTCTCATACAAATGTAATTTATTATAAGGGCTGCCACTTGTTTAATAATTAAGTTAAAATGTAAGGTTTTAAAAACATTGATTAAATGCAAGTCAGATACTCGCATGGAGTGTTCTTTAAATACCATGCGATAAACTGGTAAACATTGTAAAGTATATAATGTATTTAAGGTACTGGTTGTCACATATTTGTCATACTTATACTATCATAGTTTCAGCCAAAGTGTATTGAAAATAAAACTAAATGTATTATTCCACTTTATATTTAAATTTTACATCAAAATATAAAATTCCACGCCGGTTTTTATAGGGGTTGGGTAAAATTTGCACTATATCATTTTTGAATACAATACTTGTATCGGGTACTGTGGGCCAGTAAAACCCGCCATTTTTATGTCTCATGAATATCGCGAAAACACCTTCACGGTCGGATATTTTCGTAATCAGGCCGCAGTAATACTTATACGTATTTTTGGTACTTTTAAACTTTACCAAGATGTATTGTCCTTCCATATATAAACTTTCGGCTTTATTTGCCTTCTCATTTTGTTCATTTTTTGTCTCTTCTTCTGACAAAGTCTCTTCTAGTCTAGGTCGTTTTATCTTCAGTCCTTTTTTTTCATCGTTTTCTATTATCAGGCTTTCTATCTGTTTTCTTTTCTGCTTCTCTATTCTGTGTTCTTTTGTTTCCAGTTTTTTTTATTTCTTTCACTCTTTCCTGGTCTTCCCATAAGCCTCTTTCCATTTTATATTCATTTACCATCTGTTTTTCCACATTCTGTCCGTTCCTTTCATCACTTTCTATCCTTAAGTTTTCTTTCTCGTGTCCTTTTGTTTCCGATTCTTTCATTTGTTCCTCTATTTCCTGTTTTCCACATTTTTCTTCCTCGTTGTCATTTAACATCTCGTTTTTTATCCATACATCACTTTCTGTTCTCAAGCTTTCTGTCTCATGTCCTTTCGTTTCCAAATAGGCCATTTGTTCAACTTGTTCCTTTTCATCCATTTTCTGATCTGCTATCAGTTGTCTCAATAAGTAATCCTGCATGTCTTCAATTGAATCATAATCCGAAGAATCTGCATAGTGTACAGAGCAGTCAGAGTTCGAATCCGAAGAATTATCTTGGAGGTTTTTGGTTCTTATGCTCTTCCTTTTGACATCTTTTTTCAAAACAGTATTTAAAACAGATGGTCCAGCGTTTTGTAATTCTCTTTTTATCGTAATACCAGATGGTCCAGCTTTTCCTTCTTCTTTCCTTGTCGTTTGTACTTTTTTATTTTTGTCTGTTTTTGGCAGTATTCTTATTTCTGAGAGAATAGTTATTTTTGACTTCTTTTTTTCTGGTACATCGTCGTGCACTACTTTTTCACCATTATTTACAATAAAATTTGTTTTGCTTGTCATTTCACTAATTTCACTCTGTTTATTTTTCTTGGTTACGTTTTTAGTCATATCCAAGCTTGTGACAGATTTTCCAGCTGCGACATTCATTTTTTTATTTATATTTCGCCTAATTGGGTTTGAATTCCGATTCTCTTTTAGATATTCCAGTAAAGATTTATCTACGTCATAAGTAATCTCTTCACAGTATTCCAGAATTTTTGAATATACTTTCTGTGGATTATACGGAAATATGCCCGTTGCTCTAAATCCACCGATCAAGTTATCAGCTTTATTTAAGTTTACTTCTTCAATTAATTGCTTCAAAAGTAAAGGAAAGTGCATTTTATTGAGAGACGTCTGCTTTGGGTTTTCTATTTTATATTTAATAAGAATTTTTCTCCACATTCGTTTAAGTGGAGCAAAAAATGCAACATCCAGAGGCTGAGTTAAGTGCGTAGAATTGGGTGGTAGTAACACGAATCTAATATTGTGACGCTCGCAAAGTTCTACCACATCTACGTTAATGTGGCTTGAAAGATTGTCTCCTATAACCAGCTTCGGTCCTTCTAGACGTTGAGCCCACGGTATTACTATTGTTGTGAACCAATCCATGAACATGGCAGAGTCGAACCAGCCACTTTTAGTTCGATTATAACGCGCACCTTCTGGACCTCCATCACACCATTGTGTCCACATATTTTCAGATTTATAGACGACGTAAGGAGCTAGAAGATTACCACTGGCTGTTCCGGAAAACATTATAGAAATACAACCTTTTGAGTAGTTTACTGTTCTTTCCGGATATTTGATTCCCCGGCGGAAAATGCATTTGACTGCCCCGGGGTCATCGCTGACATTTGTTTCATCGTAATTGAGTATATGAGTAGCCGGCAAATCTTCAACACAGCACTTTAAATTTTCAAAGTATAATTTAAAATCTTGAACGGATTTTTCGGCTCTCACTTTTTTATGTTTTGTGTAGATCTCACGGTAAGCTTATCGTGGTGTCTTATCAAAAAGTTCTTGACCCACCAGTCACCTGGAGGATTCTCATTAAAAATATAGGCTTTATTATTTTTTTTAAGGTAATCAAACACAATCATACGGAAATCCATTTGTGTCAATGGACATCCAAATTCAGATGAAACAATAAGAACTTTTATAAATCGGAGCTCCTCTTCCTCCGTAAATCGGTACCGTGGACCAGGTTTGTTAGTGTGTAAGTTCTTTGCCCTTTTTTCTATCGTACGGCGTGGTATTCCAAATTGTTTTTCTGCGTCATAAGATGACACATTTTTGTTACGGACCATTTCAACAGCAAGAGTGAGCATTTCTTCGGAATAGTTTTTATAGGCCCTTGCTCCTATTTTTCTTCGATTTCGTTTCTTAGGTTTAGGGCGAGTCATATTCAAATTTATCTGAAATTAAGTAAAGTAGGTAAGTACCAACACCAAAAGCATTACTTTTTTGTCGCGAGGCAAGCGGTAGCGGCGGTTATTTGGCGCCTCCAGGTCTTTCAACTATATCCATGCAATAAATTACGTCAACCCATTGCACTGTTGCAACGCGATCAAATGGCAAATCAACAAACAAGCACACTTTCGAATTTATAATATTAGCACGATTTATTTTTATGTACATATAATATAAATATATTAATACAGATGATGATGGTATCTAGTCATTGAAAAATTTTGCAAAGCTGTTCCGCCTGCCACATCAGATAAAGGTTCCCATCAGGAATCGAACCCACGATCTCTTAATTAGTAGATATTGGCTTAATCACTGCACCACGAAAGCGGCATAAATTTTTTAATAGTGAAGTATTTTAATAGTTTTCTCATCTGGTTGGGCTGTATAAATATATAAATGGAAATGATAAGTATATATAATTGCATTGTTATTATTATTAGAATAAGTGTAATAATATTGTTATGTAAGTTTTAGTCAGCTTGTAAGCCCTCCTAAAACTAAAACATTTACGTATAGAGACCGGTAAAGTATAGTGACAACCCTAGCTAAAGGTAAAGACGCCACTGTACAAACTGTGGCAACTTTACCTAGCCTCAACTATCATTATTACCTATGCAAATTTCTCTTAAAATTGTTAAGAAATCACCATTATAACAGTTTCCACTTCTCTTCTTCGTCTTCTTAGGAAGTTCTTCTTACCTCAGATAAGTGAATTCACAAGCACAATTAAAATTTCGACCAGAATCTGCTGCGACAAGTGTCCCGCGATTATCAACAAACGTTTATAACTTGTCATTTGACAGTGCTGCCAGTATTAAAAAAATATTATGTGACCATTGACTCATTACGAAACTACTAATGTGTCTATGAAATATCTACCATTAGTAGTTTCTGATAAAAATGATTTTTCTTATTACTTGTCAGTGGTAGGTAAAGATGACAAGGGAAGGTAAAGATGCCTTAGTTGACGGTATCTAATGTTTTCTCTGCTTATTTCAATTCGATACCCTCTGTGAAACCTGACATGTTCAATATAATAGGATTTTTAACTGTCGAATCTGATATGTTCCTAGGGCAAATAATATACTTCAATATATTTTAGACGGGGGGATAAATATACCTTTATTTAAAAAATAAAGGTATATTTCATAAATATGGCATAATGGGACGTCATTGATTCGTTGTCTGGTACAATTTGGCCAACCTTCCTTATTGTAAAGATTTTGTTCTCTTAGTTCAATACAATATCAGTTAAACTCAATAGGAACACAAGTGGTAAAATAAAAAAATTCGCACTACCAACTTTAATATAAATAAAATGAGAACATCATCAATGTAGTGAAAGTCAAGGAAATATGCATTATTAATGATAAATCAAAAACTACTAGTCAAATCTTGATCTTTATATGGTACCACGTGAGAAGCCCTAACTTTCAAATAATAAAAGAATCATCAAAATCGGTTCACTCAGAAAAAGTTCTGAACACACAAAAAACATTTAGTCGAATTGAGTACCTACGTACGTAAGTTTGTTAAAAAATTGTGGTATTGGCATATCCCCATATGCATTGTAAGAGGCAACTAAGAGAATGTGAGATAACATCTCTTGTAAAGTACCTTACCAAAATTAAATTAAGCAGACTGATGAGATAATAATTGAAAGTGCCTGGGTGCTGCTAGCACAAATTTGAGTGTGGCAGTTGTAGTAAATCCTCTTTTGGAGGCCTATATCCTACAGTGGACTATTTACAGAGTGTTAAGGTACATAATTTAAGTAACAAAAATAAAAATTAATGAAAGGACGCTTTTTGTAAAAGTTAGGAGTCTTATTAAGTAATATTTTTATTTTAATTATTGAATTTTTTCAAAACTAAGAGCCTATGGTGTGTGAATTTAAACATAGTTATTGTGAGAATGATATGGCATGTTTTTTTTTCTTTAAATATTCATAATCTTTATTTCTGTCACACAAGACGTATTGCTTTGGATAGTGAGTACATTTTTAAACAACGTCGTGTTTGCCATGCTCACATTACACAAAAGAAATATTGCTGCCCAAATAACTCCGAAATGCTATCGATTTATGTGTAATATTTTTATATTGCTAGCACCTCACACGCTTGCTAAGTTACTATGCCAAGCAGATGTGAAACCTGGAAATAATGATAAAATCTTCACTCAAATGGCATAAGCAAGAAAATGAATAATGAAGATAAACTTTGTGTGCTTCTTTTTGATGAAATGGCCCTGAAAGCCAATTTAAAATATAGTAAGAGACTAGACAAGGTTATAGGATTTGTAATCATAATGATTTCTTATATTTACGCGAACACTACACATGATTAAAACTACTTTTACGGATTTTATCGCGTTTATTTTTACTTTTTATTTACTTTTATTTTTAATTCCCGACGTTTCGGGCGCTTTCCAGCACCCATGGTCACGGGCGACTGAGATGACTGACGTCCCGATGTCATTGTTAAACCCGGAGTACCTTCAACTTTTTTAATTTTTGTTTACGGTCCGATCTATGCATACATCGAATATAATAAATGAAAATAAAAAATAACAAAGCACTCATTCAACTTTAGATAGGTATTATTAAAGGCGGCTTCGCAAATATCTTTTTTTAATTTTTCATTTAGAAGATATGAAATAAGCGTTATTGAAGAGGTTTCGATTTTTTGGCAATCGATAATTATTGTTGTTATTCGGCAGCGTGCGCACTTCCGCATCTTCCAGCTGGCGGTGAAACGCGACAGACGGCACCTTGTTGTTAAGGAATGTATATGGTTGCATGCAAAATGAACTATGTCCTGAGGTCTTGCAGTGGTATGCTTGGGTTTAGTTTTAATTTTATTGATTATAGGATCCCAAGCAGGTGGTAGTACCCAGCCTCCTTCTCTATTGAAATTAGGATGATTTTTTTAATTTCAATAGCCTTATGTCAATAGTATTAAAAAAATTAAAAAAGCTGAAGGTACTCCGGGTTTAACAATGACACCGGGACGTCAGTCATCTCAGTCCCCCGTGACCATGGGATTTGTAATCGACGGAAAGTTCACCAAATCTGACATGGCGGATCATGTACAAGTGTTCATGATTCGGGGACTTTTTAAAAAGTGTAAAAAGGATGTCTTATACTTTCTCTGCTGCTACTAATTCAGGATTAGAAATAGCAACACATCTAAAGACAATCGTAAAAAAATTACAAAAATCCAGTTTCACAGTGGTTGCAACAGTCTGTCAGTCTTGACTAATAATAGACAAGCAATTAAGTTCTTATTAAATGAAACACGATGTGCCTTTTTAAGAGCAGGAAAAAAGCCCAAGGAAAATGTCATAATGATGGATAATCAAGAGATTATATGATATGATCCTCCACATCTTTTGCAAGTGCATTAGAAATAACTTACTTACGAGGGATCTTCAATATGTCGTAAATAATAAAGTTCAGACTGCCAAATGGCAACATATTGAACTCCTTCATAAAGAAAATGCTGGCTACAAGACCATTAGACTAATACCTAAACTCACAGATAATCATGTTTTACCCACCAAGATCCCTGAGATGAAGGTAAAATATGCGAGTCAAATTTTTAGTAGTACTGTGGCATCTAATTTGGGATATCTTGCAGGTAAGAAATAGTTTATTATAATAATTTAATATTCTAATATATTTAATATTGTAATGTTATATTCTGTCTTACACTCACTTTTTCTGATTTGATAAGAGTAACAATTTGTTGGTCTAGGAACAGTATGATAAAAAATTAGTTGCAGACTATAAATGTACCTTTTTTATAAGAGACGGGTGAAAAACATGCACATAGTCCACCTGATGGTAAGTGGTTGCTATGGCCCATAGACATCTACATCTATCCTCGATTACGAATCAAAATGCATATGCATTGTGACCCGTGATGACTAATATGGAATCCCTCGTTTCCAGTAAAAAGGGTCTCCGGTTCTCTACACACACCATACAAAACACAGCAGCGTTAAGCTGCTATTCGACGCTGGTATACTATGAGAGCGTGGTCCTTCCCAGGGCGGGCCGACCTATTCGTGCTACAACTATACTACTTATATAGCTGCAGTATGGCTAAGGTCGTGTCACTTTAGACAAAAATTCTGGTTGGTAGACATTTCTCAGACATACAGGTTAGGTAAAGTTAATACTGAAAATTGTAATTAAATGATTAAGGTGCTATTCATACTGTAACTTTTAGAAAACATTAAATATAAAAATGTTTTTATTATTTATCAAATTCCTGTTCTTTTATTCAGTTCAGCTTAAGTCTTTTATGTATTTATGACTAAAATAAATTATGTATTTAATCTATAAAAAAATGTGTGTTAATAAAAACAGAGAACACATCACCTCATTTTGTCCCGTGGCTCTCATAAGAGATGAAATATCAAAGAAACTTATGACGAGTCGGCGGTATTACCATCTCCTTTACGCCAGAAACGCGTAATTATGCAAATGGAAGACCGGCAAGCTGCATTATAGATGTTCACGTCTAAAACTACGATTGTCAACCCACCTGCCAAACACGACAGTTTCAAGTCCAGTAGTACACTTTAAATGGGCTATTAAGTTTACTGCTGGACGAAAAGAAAAAGTCGCAAAACCTTGCTGTGCTCCGATACTACTAGTGTTTATTAATGGATTAATTCTTTTTGTTTTTCAGAAAAAGGCATTCTTCCCAAAGAATGTGAGGAAACTGCTGAAGTACTCCTCTTCTTTGACAAAGTATTTAATTCCATCAATGGAAGTTATAGTAAAGAAAAAAAAAATGATATGGAAAGCCTCTTCCTGGACCAGCAAGACCAAACTCTGAACACCATAGGATGTGGAATAAAGCAAAAGCTTTATTAAATAATATGAAATTTATAAATAAAACGTCAAATAGTGCTGAAAGTTTACCAACAATCAAAAATTGGGTATGGACACTGAATGGTATACAAATTCTTTTTAAAAAATTGGAAACTAAGTACAGTATTACTTCTGTTTGGATGCGGCACCTCAACCAAGACCCTATTGAAAATTTTTTGGGCCATTAGAAGCCATGGGTACCGCAATGTTAATCCAACACCAGAACAGTTTCAGAGTGCCTATACTACACTTTTAATTAACAATATGTCCATTGTCTATGCCCCAGGTGCTAATTGTGAAAGACACTTGTAAGGCTTTAGTCTCTTATCGTCTGCTACAACTGTGACCTTGAAACAATCCCAGGTATAGAAATAATAAATATTGAAGAGAAAACTGCTCCATATATGAAGGGGGCATTAGATTATGTTAGTGAATACTTTGCCAGATGTGCTAAGAAAATGTTTTTATTAGCACATCATTTATATGTAAAAACTGTAGCTAATGTACTGCTAACATAATCGCCTTACAAGAAAATGAAATCATTAAATTTCGGAAATATGCAGGTAAACGGTGGCTTTGCAGTCCCACTGAGTCTCTTATAGTTTGTGTAGTATCTGCAGTGGAAGACAAATTCCAGTATTAAGCGAGCAGCCTGTGGCCCCACCACTGTCAATTAATTTTACAAGTCTTTGGAAATCTAGTTGCTAATGAAATTAATCATATAAACGGACAAGAGCGCTTTGAGTTAATGATCGAAATAATTAATCTCATTCGAAAGAAGCAAATTAGTAAATAGTACATGTAATAAATGTTGTTAAATAATGAAATTTATTCATAAATGAATCTTTCTTTCATTTTTTTGTAAAGTTTATTAGGTATATTAAAAGATTATTTTAAACCTTCATTCCTAAGCTAAAACGATTGACATTACTCGCGCCGTTGACAAAATGGTTAACGGTGTTCGGTTTTTATTCAGCTCTTCAGGTGTAATCGTCATACGAAATCAAGAGTCTTCATGTTGTAGATACTGGCCCACAGCTTGTAATAAATTATCAAAAGTACCAATCGACATTCTGTGGTGATTAAAACACTTATCGGGACATTATCGCACGTCGTTGTACATTTTGCAAAAGTATCCTTTCAGATGTCTTTTATTTGTTAGTGGATGTACCCAGTGCTTATGGCAGCGCCGTTGTTTACGTTTTCTATTTTTTAATTTAAAAACCAAGGTCACAACACACATTACTCGCGAGAAATCCATGGTGGTACTGAATTAAGCAAAATGCCAGCCGCAGTGCGTGATTGTATGCGGTTTTGCGTTTTCAGTTATTCCAAACCACTTGCGTTTAATCGCAGTGTGCTAAGCACAGAGTACCTTTGTATAAACTGAAAGTGCTAACCGTGCGTTTGCATTGCACTGACGCGATTTTCACAAAAACACATGTTTTAAACACTGTTTTCTGTCAATGTATCAAAAAGCGTTTGCATATTCAAGGAACATGTTTTCAGATGTTTTAGTGAATTATGTTTGTCAGTTTATTGTACATTACGGGTATTCCGAAATACAACGCAGTGTACTGTCCAATGCAAATGGCGCATGACGTCATCATTTGACACTTTATTGTACTAGCGTGCCGCCGCCATATTGTGTCGGATATCCGGCCATAATAAAACAATTTTCAATTGTGTGTTTGCCGTATGAAGCATGCCAGGATATTGTTTCTATTTATTCAAATACAAAAAATTATAGAATAATTGATGGTATATCGATTAGGAGGATATAATGATTTTTGGAGCACAAAATGACAAAATAATCGCCAACACTTTTCCAAATGGCGCAAAAGTATGACGTTATATACTGTCCAATGTTTTGGAACGAATCACCAGTATAGCGTCGATTCATGACGTCATTTGCATTGGACAGTACACTGCGTTGTATTGCGGAACATACCCTTAATATTATAACTATATTATATCTATATATCTGCAGAAACAAAATGCTTGAAAACAAATTTGTAGAAATATTGTTAGATAAGTTTGACGTTGTGTATTTGTACAAACACTTTTTAATCGAGACAGAGAATTTTCAAGTTTTCAGTTTATACAAAGGTACTCTGTGATTTTCAACAATAATGGATTCAATTCAAGTGATGAAGAGGTGAATAATGGATTCAATTCAAGTGATGAAGAGGTGAATAATGGATTCAGGTGATAAGTGAACTGTACATTTACAACAAAAAAGAAAGAAATCGAGGTTCTGGACGCGCGTGCAATGTGTTTGACAGTGATCCGCAGTGGAATACGGAGTAGAGACTAAAAACTGTGCTGCATGACGAATAAAGAAAATGAAAGAAAGTGATACATGAGAAAATTCTACCAATTGCATAATCACAACCTTAAAAGCCAAAATTGTATTATGTGTTTAACTCAGGGGTTGAAAGCGGTAAAGGTATAAGGGTATGGTACCGGTATAGAGTTACGATACAGCTTCGATTTAAAGGTAGAACAAAAACGGTTGAGAATTACGGTTGTGGTACCGTTAAAAAAAGAATTATACCTGAATTTTTTTACGATATCGTTATACCTATATTTTACTAATACCTTTACCGAAATAATTTCGGTACCGAAAAAATGAGTATTTTAGGCTTAATTATATGTATTGTGTCTCGGACCTTGCTTAACGTTATGAAACTTTCATTCTATTTGGATTTCCTGTCACTGTATTTCATGTTCGGAGAAAATAAAACATCTTTATCATATTTGTATTGTTATTTATTATCAGTCAAGTATTTAATTAAAAACGAATTATTATGTTTAACATGTGGGTACTAATTCTTAACCTAGCTCTTCAGAATCAGTTAAAGGAACATCTTTAAAGTGCTTCCCCTACAAGGGATGTAGGAATTCTAATATTATATACAAGTTTTTATATTTTGCATCCCTTTTTACAAGTAAGCTAAAAATTACTGCCGTGTAGTGGCGGTTAAGAATCCCCGTGGGTGTCGTAAAAGGCGACAGAGGGAAAGCGGCTGGAGATGGGCAGCAGCATCTTCCTGATAACATCAATTGTATAACAAAAAAACTGCAGTTGCCAACCTACTCGTAAAGCGTGGCAACTATGGAAATACCCCCATGAGCAATGACACAAGTAAACGCCCCCAGTCCCACGGCGGCCGCGCTATTCCTGTCTAGGTGGCGACCATGGGCGGGATAGGGGTGATAAGAATCTCCGGTGGAAAGTCGGTTGCCACCTAAGACGATTCGACTTGGCAACAAACAACGGACGCACCCTTAGGACTACCTAGAAGATCCTGGAGCTTGAAGAAGAGATAGACAAGTTGCGCTTGAATATTATAGGATCATCCGAGGTCCAAAGAGAGGGGGAGGACACGGTGATTCACCGGGATATCACCGAGACGGCGACCATATGTCCCAAGGAGGTGTTGGATTTATCGTCCACAAGTCTCTCGTTAACAACGTTGTAAGGATTGGTAGTGTGTCGACGAAGGTTGCGTACCTCATATTCAGAATCACCAAACGGTATCCAAGTTCATACAGGTCTACGTACCAACATCTAGGTATAACATTTCTAGATATTCTCTATGATATTTCTAAAGCCATGCATTCTTATAAAACCCACTATATGGTGTTAATGGGAGACTTCAACGCAAAACTAGGCAAAAGGAAGAAAGGTGAGCTGACGGTAGGTAAATTTGGGATAGGGCAACGGAACACAAGGGGCCAGCAGCTGGCCGACTTCATGGAGAAACAGGGACTGTTTATGATGAACTCTTTTTTCCAGAAGCGGCTCCACAGAAAGTGAACCTGGTCAAGCCCCGGTCATGAAAAATGAGATTTACTTTATTATGACGACGAGACGGCAACTGTTCAGTAATAATAATAATAATAATAATCGTTAAGTTGAATCTCTTCGTTTCGCTTTCGGTCGGCTATGGTAACGCCACACATTTTACGAAGAGATCGCATCTCCACTGCATTCAACTTGCTTTTATGCTTCTTCTGGCATACCCAGGTTTCGCTGCCATAAAACAAAGTCGGTACCAACACTGCGTTATGTATTGCAAGGCGTGCACTCTTCACCACGCCTTGCCTTTTTACTAATGCATTCAGGGCACCATTGACTTTGTTTCCGGCAGCGACACGCCTATCCACATCTAAATCACATCTTCCATCCCGTCTGAAAGCACTCCCCAAGTATACAATTTCATTTACCTGTTCTAGACATTCCTGATTTACCCATATTTCACATTTCGTTCTCCTTCCTTCGTCCTTTTCAAATACCAGAACCTTAGTCTTATTAGCATTCAAACGGAGACCTTTAATTTCACATTCCTCTTTCATACACGTGACTAATGCCTGCAGTTCTGCTTCTGATGGTGCAATAAGCACTGCATCATCAGCATACAGCAGACAATTAACTTTTATGTCACCCAATTTCACACCCAAACAGCTATCTTTCAGCTTCTGTAAACAGCTGTCGAGATACAGTATGAACAGCCAGGAAGACATGACACAACCCTGTTTTACGCCCGCTTGGACACTAAACATGGGTGACAGGTCATACCCTACCCGCACACAGGCTTTACAGTCATAGTAAAGTGACTGCACAGCCCTTAACAATCGACCATCCACACCATATCCCGGCAACAGTTCCCACATTTTCTTCCTTATAACCTTATCAAATGCTTTCTCCAGGTCCACAAAAGCACAAAAAATCCTCTGGTTAACACTCAGAAGCTTCTCCGTGATCATGCGGAGAGAAAACATTTGATCCGTGCATCCTCTTCCAGGTCTAAATCCGCATTGTGCCTCCCATAAGAATCTTTCCGATTTCTCTTGCATCCTGCGTGTCAAAACCTTCGAATAAACTTTACTTGCTAAACTGGTCAAGCTGATCGCCCGATAGCACTCACAGTCAAAATGTGAACCTTTACCTTTATATAAAGGCACAATGACCGCGGATCGCCAATCATCCGGGACATCTCCCGTCCGCCAGCACAAATTGCACAGCAGATGAAAGCTGTCCCAGACGCGAGGCCCACCGTACTTGACCATTTCAGCAGTAACTCTGTCTAGTCCCGCAGCCTTACCACATTTCAAACTTCGAATCGCACGTTCAATCTCTTTCATGCTGATGACCTCAGTGTCATCGAGGTCCGTGTCTGGCGTGCCAGTCACGGCGTCACCCCCGGATCCTTCACTAAGATCATGACACGCATACAATTCTCTATAAAATTCACTCCATCGCTGCATGACGTCCGATTTTTCTGAGAGGACGTCATTGGTTCTCGAAAGCACTTTGTTCATTCTTAAAGCTGTCGCACCACTCCGGGACCTTCCAACCTCTTTTCAGAAGAGTTTGGAGTTTTCCCTAAAGTTGTGCGACAACCTCTCGTCCGCTTCTATTCTACACCTTTCACGTACTTCCTCAATCAATGTTTTCGCATGAACTTTCTGCAGCTTACATCTTTCTTTCATCTTCTCTCTCATATGCTCATCGTTACTAGAGGCCAAGTAGTCTAACCATGCTTTTTTCTTCTTTTTTACAGCTTCTTTCACTTCATCATTCCACCATGCATCTCTTCTTTTACTACTACCTCTTTTTGTCGTACCACATACTTCTTCCGCTGCACTTACCATTCCATCCCTAAGGTTCTGCCATGTTCTCTCCACACATTCTTTCCTGCCATCGATGGTGTCAAGCTTTTCGGCTACCCTCGTGTGATATTTGTCCCTAGTATCCGCTTCCTGAAGCTTCCAGCTTCGGATGCGACAGACCGACTGTGGTTCTGTTACTGCCGTCCGGTGGCGCCAACCCGCGAACAAACCCCTAAATCTAGTAATTACTAGATAATGATCCGTTCCCAGGTCAGCACCCCTGAACACTCGTGTATCCATCACCTGTTTTCGCAGTCGGTCATCCACCAGGAACAAATCAATCATACTTCTCTCATTCTTTCTTTCTCTAGTGTACATATGGATCTTCCTGTGATTAAACATAGTGTTTGTCACAAGAAGACCCTTTTCCTTGCATACAGCCAGTATAAGCTTGCCAGCATCATTAACCCTTTTATCGCCAAACTTTCCAAGCACCGACTCGTATCCTGGTCGAGCGATACCTACCCATCCATTCAAATCACCACATACAACAGTTCTTTCGTTTCCCTTAACCAAATCTAGAACTTCTCTTACATTCTCCCAAAACTCCTGCAGCTCAGCCCTGGACGACGAAGCTACCGGCGCATAAACAGCCAAAAGGAATAACTTCGTCAGTCCCATTTTGAAGCGAACCCAGAGAAGTCTTGAGTTCACAACCTTGTACTCAGTCATAAGATCGACCAACCGGGACGACAACAGCACTCCCACTCCTTGGCAGGCGTTCTCGCTTTCCGGGACTCCGGACCATATAGCTAACGTCCCGCCAGGGAGCTCTTCAATACCACTGCCTTTCCGTTTGGTCTCCGACATACACACGACATCTAATTCTCTTTCTTTCATTATTTCGATCAACTCATTCGTCTTATCTCTCATGCCTCCTCTAACATTCCACGTGCCAACTCTGCACTCCGTCCTCCACCTTCCGCCGTGTCGGGCTGTGCGTGACGGGTGGCGGTCCCCATCGCCGCTTTGCGCGCTGCATTCCACACCAACGGGGACGAGCAGGTGTGCGTCGCCTTGGGGGGACGCCCTAACCCTCGTTCGCATGGGTGCGCAGCTGTGTAGAATTGCAGCCCTGAAAATGGCTGGCAGAGGTCGCGACGAGCACGCTTCTACAATGACCCCCAAGAACGTCAAAAGTCACGAAGAGATTCGCAATATGGCAGGATTGAAAGATGACCTTATCACAAAAATTGATAGGGGCGTACTCCAATGGTTTGGGCACGTTGAACGAATGAGTGAAGACCGAATGGTGAAGAAAATATATAGAGCGAAAGTAAATATTAAAAGGTGTCAAGGTAGACCGAGACTAACTTTCGAAGACCATGTGAGCAAATTGCTCGAAGAGGGGAGGGTCAAGAGTACTCGGATACCTAGACGTGCATGTATGAAGAAGTTAATGAACCTGAAAGAAGCGAAAGAGGTATGTAAGGATCGTGACACTTGGCGATCTGTTCTCTCTGGCTACCCCGTTAGGGATTGTGCGTGACGATAATTAAGTAAGTAAGTAGTTAAGTTGAAGAGGTCTCGTCTAAAGAAGTCAACGCTCCCTCCCCCTTGTGCTATAATCCAAAGTCCCGAAACCTTTCAGCTCGAGTCACAAAACCATTTTCAGTTCCCAAAAAAACTGCAATGTAGTGGAGGATATGAATTATATTCTCATGGAAACTGTCCATGCGGTCGGAGTTAAGTTTTGCAATACGCTCCGCAGAAGAATACAAAAACTCTCCGATCACACTCTTAATCTCATGGCAGTTAGACGGAAAATGAAACTGCAGTCTTGAACAGATTTGATAACATAAAGGAAACTGAGCAGACAGATCTCCACACGCATGCGCTTGGACTTATGCAAATTTAATACTGTTCGTATTGAAGAAGCGATCGAACGGAACCTGGGCTCCAAAATTCTTTGCCAGAGATCTTGTCTGCCAGAGAGAGCCAATTGTCAAAGCTGAAGAATGAGTGTGGCAGTATCGTTTCCGGGACACCTGAGATTTTGAGTGAAGTTGAGAGTTTCTATGAGCAGCTGAACACATTATCGTTGGAGCCACACGCAAGTGAGAGTAACGATCCAAGGGCAAGTCTAAGGCGACACTGTTCCGATGATATCCCGGAAGTCAGTCTGAGCAAGAAAAGAAGGCTCTCTATCACGTTAAAAACGGCAAGGTGAAGATGGAATTACAGCGGAGTTTTTGAAAGCGGGCGGGAAACCGATACTTAAAGTCCTTCGGAATCTCTTGAATTTCGTCCTTCATGGTGGCACTACTCCGGAGGCTTGGTGCAGAAGTGCAGTGGTCTTGTTTTTCAAGAAAGGCGACTGCTCTCTTGAAGAGCTACAGACATATTTCCCTTCTGAGCCGCGTCTACGTGCCGTTTTCGGGAGTCATTACGAATCGTCTCGCAAGCAGACTCGACGACTTCCAGCCTCCCGAAAAAGCCGGTTTCGGAAAGGGTTTCAGTACCATGGACCACATACATACCCTGCGGCAGATTGTACGGAAAACCAAAGAGTACAATCTGCCACTTTACCTGGCGTATGTGGACTATGAGAAAGCCTTTGATTCCGTCGAAATTTGGGCGGTGCTACAGTCCCTTTAGCGGTGCCAAGTTGACTGTCGGTATATCGAAGTGCTGAAGTGTTTGTACAGTAGGGCTACGATGCTAAGTGCTGTTTTCGACTCATTACGAATCATATTCAACTGCAGAGAGGTGTAAGACAGGTTGACGTTATATCACCCATACTCTTCACCGCTGCATTGGAAGATGTTGTCAAGCTACTGAAGTGGAAAGGTATTGACATCAATGGCGAGTGCATTACTCACCTTCGATTTGCCGACGATATAGTCTTTATGGTGGAATCGCTGGAGGATCTAAGCAATATGCTTAATGACCTCAATAGTGTATCCCAACGTATAGGTTTTAAGATGAACATGTACAAAACAAAGATCATGTGTAATGTCCATGTCACGCCTACGCTGGTAGTTGTTGGGAGCTCTATGCTCGAAGTTGTTGACGAGTACGTTTGCCTGGGACAAATAGTCCGACCAGGTAAGCCTAACTTAAATCGAGAGGTCAATCGACGGATTCAACACGACTGGGCAGCGTTCGGGAAATTACGACACATCTTCTCGTGAGGTAAAACCTAAAAACTAGATTGTACAAGCAGTGCATGTTGACAGTGATGACTTACGAATCTGAGACACGGTCCTTTAACTGCTGGCCGTATGAGGATGATCATGGTCACTCAGCGAGCTATGGAGAGGGCTTTGCTTGGGGTTCCTCTGCGTGATAAACTTCGAAATGAGAATATCCGCAGTAGAATCAGGGTAATCGACATAGCCCAACGTATTAGTAAGCTGAAGTGGCAATGGGCCGGCCATATGGCCCGAAGAACCGATAACTGATGGGGAAAATAGGTTCTCGAGTGGCAGTCTCGTACCGGTAGGCGTAGTGTAGGACCATTAGACGCAATGATGACCTGGTAAGACATGCAGGACGTCGATGGATGCAGATGGCTCAGGACCGTGCTTTGTGGCATTCCTTGGGGGAGGCCTATGTTCAGCAGTGGACTAAGCTAAAAATGTTATTTCTTTGATCCTTTTCTTCTCGTTGGATAGCCATGCAGTGGAAACATTCGGGGCGATGTTTTTCTTTCTCCGGGTGTTTTTCTACTTTAGGGTGTAGAGCAGAAGGAGACCTTGGTCGTTCCGAATCCACAAAAATATCTGGGGAATGATGGTGCTTATTCTGACACACGATGACTGGTTCTGAAATAAATCATATTCAATCATATTCAATCATATCATCACTCACAACTCGAAAAATTACGTTCGTTCGGCCTCACTCTAAAAAAGTATAAAGAAATACAAAGTTGAATAATATCGTTAAGACATGCTTAATGAGTTTGTACTCACTTTTATCCATCTTTATGACAATCTAATTGTAAATGATTTCTTATATTTACGCGAACACTATAAATTGATTAAAGCTACTTTTACGGATTTTATCGCGTTTTATTTATATTAATTTTAATACCCGACGTTTCGGATGCTTTCCAGCACCCATGGTCACCCCACCTCAGTCCCCCGTGACCATGGGTGCTGGAAAGCACCCGAAATGTCGGGTGTTAACGTTAATATAAATAAAACGCGATAAAATCCGTAAAAGTAGTTTTAATCAATCTAATTGTAGAGTTTTAACAAAGCACACTTGTGATTAAGTTGACAATCAAAGTAGACACGGAAACATGAATGGCGGCAAAATGGCAAAACAATCTGCTACTTCGTTTACAAGTTTCGTTTGTAGCTGCCGAGGCACGAATATATATCCGTAAATTTTCGATCAAGTACCTACTCTCTTACCAATGCCGCCCACACGTTGCGTGACGCCTCGGCGCAAGCGGCGGCGTACCTACAATTTCTTTGTTTATACCTTTATTTTATAATTTAGATACTTCAAAAAGTAATGGTACAGTTACTTTAAGGTATAGCAATTTAAAGGTACCTTTATTTTAAGGTATCGAAATTTAAAGGTATGACGTCATACCGCTTACTGCCTGTACCATAATTTTTTCGGTTATTCAATCCCTGGTTTAACTAATGAAAATACAGTAACTAAATTATCCAAGAAAATAACATCAACATTTGCGCTGTAATTACAAGTTCAAATAAGAAATTGAAAGAAAAAGCTACATGAATCATGAAATTCATAGCCTTGTGGCTTTATAAAAGGTCACCCACCTGTTGCAGGCTACTCAGGCTCTATTAAAGGGTTAACTGAGTACTCTTTGCTGTTGGAATCAATCAACCAGTTTTTAAGGCCTGGCAGATTTTTTAAATACTATAAAACCATCAGACAATCAATTTATATTGATATTTGATGAAATGTCGGGTTGGGTTTACAATTCGGTTGCCTGAATTTGAAGATTCTGTCACTGTGGGGGAGTCAAGGGGGTTTATCTGAAGCACCCCCACTCGATTTTTTCTGCCGGAGCAGCGTCGAAGTATTTTTAATAATTTTTTAAAAATATTGGTAAATGACTAATTTAATTACATTTTTGACGTTTCATCTGTCAATGTCATATCAATATATAGTACTGAATCGATATTTCACCCTAGCGAATCGAGATCGAATCTTTTTCTGTTTTATTAAGATTTATAAAATTATTTACAATTGGTTGAATGTACCCCAACTCGTAAAGAATGACAGTTTTTAATTTAATTATTCAATGTTATCTTATCTTATGTTTCGTCGCTTTATTGTATCTTTTGATATCGTAAATATAAACTTTTAACGCAAATCAAAAAAGATCGATTTTTGCCAAATCAATCTTTAAGATTTCAATTTTTTGTGAATCGATTCATCTAATTTCGATTTGAATCGATTTAAAAATATGTAAAATTAAATCCCTATGCCGGCCATTTTGTTGACAGCTTTTCCTCATGGCGTTGCTTCCGAGTTTCAGAATTTTGGTGAATAGTGAAATATTTGTGGCGGCGGAATACTGCTAAATGTCGCAAAGATCTTTTCTTACAAATAGTGGCAGTCATAAATTATGTTTATAAATTAAAGTAGTTACGAAAGTTAATAATTTGGTGTTATATCTAGTGCAATAGCGAACGAAGCGAGCCTGGGACATGGAGCACCCCGACTCGGACAGGTTAGGTTAGAAGAGGATGACGGGGTCGTGTGAGCGAGCGAAGCGAGCGAGCGAATAGACCCCGTCATCCTCTTCGTGGTTATTTTTTTGTAAACCACTCGGAAATAGGAGCCCCGCGAAGCGGGGCTCCGTCGACCGGACTTCCCTCGACTGCACCACGTTAAGTGGCGTGGGGCTTCCATCCTCCAACTCTCTCTCCCCATAAATCAGGTTAAAATTGTCATAAAAATTACGAAACATAACCTCAAAATGAGATTTTTAAAAATTAATAAAAAAAAACTAAGCATGTCCAGCAGAAAGTGGAAGTAGGGGGTGACTCTACAACTCCTCCCCCTCCCCCCACGCCACCCCCACCCCCAAATTCAGGCGACCGAATTGTAAACCTTACCCGAAATGTCTTTAAAAAAATGTGATGTATAATCCAAAAGAAGATTTGATTGAAGTGTATTATGATCATAGTACACAAGGAACATCTTCAGTCATTGCATCATATGCATTATAATCCTAATGACCCAATCTTCTTTTGTTATTTTGCTGCAAGCATCTTTTAATAGACCCATCATTTTATTAGTACTGAATGGCGGAGTTGTATTATTACGAGCTGCGTAACCTGTAATGTAAACATTAAATAACGTTAATTTATTACATTAAAAAACGAAATGTTACACAATTACCTACATGTAAGGGACATGAGATATTTATTTCTTAGTTATGTATCTTTTTACTTATATGCTGAATATTGGATGTTATAATAGTACAAATTATTCATATTCATAACTTATGCGATAAAAAACAATACCTTTGATTTGTGCCCATATTAGCTCAATGGCATTGTACTGGCAGTGATAAGGCGGAATTCGAAGTACCCGATGTCCATGTGCTAGAGCTATCTCATCTACTTCATAACGGACTCTTGATGTTTTATTTTCGCGTACCAACTTTACTAAGTCAGACTTTAGCATTTCGGCAGTAGTTTCAATTCCATTTTGGTGTAGCGATTCTACGAGATCAGCTTTCTTGTCAGCCTGAGTAGGCGCGTTATTCACTTGTTTCGAGTGATATGAAGCGTTGTCCATTATTATGATAGAAGGCTCTGGCAGGCTGGGTAATAATTGATTTTCGAACCAATTCGTAAAAGTGTCTGTATCCATCTCCTCGTGGTAATCGGAAGTACTTTTTGACGCGAAAGCCAGCAGTCCATTTTCAAAGAAACCACTTCCAGCAGAACCGGCGTGACAAATTATCAGTCGCGATCCTTTTCCAATTGGAACCTTTGAGGTTGATGCTTTTGTTTCGTCAGTCCAAGAGCGTGACACAGTGTGGTTCGCATTTAACCATGTTTCGTCAACAAAAACGACGTTGTCCCAAGACTCGATTTTTCTGGCTTCTCTTAAAAACTCGCTCCTTTTAATTATTAAATCAAATCTTTCCATTAATATTTTCCTTTTATTCGTTTTTTTATATTCAAACCCAATTTCGTGCAACAGTTTTGACAACGCCGTTTTACCGCCTCTAAACAAGCCAGTTTAAAGAGACCAAAAGCAAACGTCTAGTTGGAAACTCGTTCTATAATAACCATATATGTGGTTTCTTATTGCATCTGCATCAAAAACATCAACACCTGTCACGGGCTTTTGTCTTCGTTTTTTCTTAGGAGTGCGTAAAACATTATCTTCACTTTCAGAAGCACCAAATTTTTCTTTATTTATATTATATAGTGTTTTTGCACCAATTCCAAGAGCTTGTGAAGCCCGATCTTTCACTTGAGTGACAGGAATCAAAGGGCCGCCATTTTGTGACTCACGCTCAAAGTAATCCTGTAGCTTTAGTACAAGCTCACGACATTGACTATTCAATGTTTTTCCTCGTTTCGGCATTTTCAACAAAATTACCAAACACAAACAAAATTAGTCCAATAAAGCGCAACGATAAACAGGAGAAAGCCGAGTCAAAAAACAACGGTTACCACGGTTACGGTTACACAAGATAACGTCAATATTTATTTATCTATGGATAACGTAGTCTGTGCGCACGAGAGTACGGAAGACGATTAAACAGATTAAAATAGCGGTGGTAAGGGTGTTGCCAGAATAGTATCGCCAATTACTTAAAAAAATACACCTATAACATTGCTTAATTGAGGGAGAAAATTATATTTATTAAATGATGTTTTATATATTATGAATGTTAAAAATTATACATAATCATTTTAATTGTATTTATTTTTAAATCATAGAAAACAGTATTTCTGTCTTTGGATCACACATAAATCTTAAAAATCATAGAGATACTGGCAACAGAGTGGAATTAGGAGACGCAAAAGAATGGTAGCATTATAGTCTAGTCGCTCGAAGGAATAAGTAAAATAAAAATATCCAAATAAAATAAATATCATATCTATTCCAATGAATTCGGACCGAATACTATCAAGCACATCACTATGAAAACTAGACGCACGATGTAACTTTGTACCATCGCGCCAAAGAACAAAAAATAAATGTTTTTATATTATTTACAAACTATTTTAAGTTTTGAAACGGAGTTTATTGGAAAATTACTTGATTCTGACATTTTGACATAAAGTTTTATATTAAAGAGGTATTCTAAATCATTCGGCAAATGTGTCGCTCGTGCAAGGTTATATCGATTAATTTAAGAATAATCTGTCAAATCGGTAATAACTCAGCGGCCGTACTATAGTATTTATGATTGTTACTATTAGGAAGACTGAAACAGCCCATTGCCCATCATTTCTTCAATGCATTTTTAACTGCAAATCAACTTACTGTAATTATTAAAAGAGGTAATTATTAGTACTTTATATGATGTTTCATTTTATTTCAACAGTTGAAATTAAAGTTGATTATAAAAGCTCAACGGTTGTAAAACATATTTAATTTTTGATTTCAGGTCTTGAATCAGTTATAGCTGGCATAACTTCCAGGCTCTCAGGCTGGGATGAATATATCTGCAAAAGTATGTGACATGGATGGAGTAAATTTACAAGTTCTCTATATCTTGGGTGCAAATGTGCAACGACTATATTTTGCATTCCATAACAAAGAGATAGTGACCCTTTGATACGCCATATTTATTACATAAGGGATCTTGCAATGGGGTTAATGCATTTCACATTGAAATAACTTTGTTTTGCAGAAGAGAGCCATGTTAGCACTTTACAACCTAAGTTCGAAGGAGTCTTTTCAAGAAAGTTTTTTAGAAGTAAATATATTAACTATAGCGTTTTAGTAGTCTTACGAAAATTTAATGTATGTTTTTTTATTAATTTTTGTTTTTTGTTTTTGTTAATTTAATGTACACAAAAACAACAATAGTTTTTATAAAAAATGGTAATGTATATTTCTGTAAATACTAGGACCAATTACAAGCTAGTTATATCAGTTATTCCACTTCAAAGAATAAGTTTTTCTTCATGGGGCAAAGTATATGCTTTTATAACAAGTCATAAAATATGCAGCCTATCAAAAACTGAAAATTTTTAACTAAGCAAAGTTGTTCAAAAAAAGTTTATTACAATAAAATATATGATTGATAAACCCCTGGGAATGGGGTGATTAATGTTGTTTGTAAATGTTTTAATATTTAGTTGTAAAACATTATATTCTAAATAACATTTTGTTTGAATTACCCGCTTGGACTTCTTGCTTGTTTTCATATAGGACACATAGGACAGAGGCTTTTCCCAAACGAGTAAAAGCATTAATTACTTAATGAGTTTTGTAATCAAGTATCCTTTAATAAGTTTTGTAGTTTTGAATAAAATTTATTCTGCTTACGTCGTAACTGCAAGCATATAATATAGAGACAAAATTTCAAGGTTAATTTTAAATCAGGGAAATAAATAGACAACCAATTATTATCAAAATGTAATTATTATTTGCTGGTTTTACTCTGGTCTTTTGTACATGAGCTTATTTATTATTTAACTTGTTTTTGATTAAAATATTGCTATTTTGGGTATTGTAGACATTTTATTTTATTTTATTCTTATTGGAAAACTTACAGGTAACATTAACAGTAAATAAATGAATAACAACTAGAAGGCCATTTAAAAGTTTTCACCTATAGACAATATGAACTTAAAAACAATAATTCCAGTCGGTAAAAGATAAACATCGATTAAGACAAATACAGTAAATTAACTAAATTACACAGAAAAACATTCAACAAAAGAATTTTTTCGCTAAAATATTTTTGATTCGAGAAACACTGGTACTAAACAGATTCAAGTCAACGCTATTGGAAATGTCATTAAAAGTTCTGCATGCACGTATTATAAAAGAATTTTGCCTGTATTTATTCCGGGTATGCGGCACGTGGAGTAAGCGAGGCTTTCTTAATACGGTAGCTCATGTTGTAGAGCCTAATTTACTCAGTAGCTCCGGACAGTCAATATGACCATTTGCCAATTTAAAAAGATAAATCATATCTGCTATGCGCCTACGTTCGTGCAGAGGCAAAATATGAAATTATTTACATCGCGAAATGTAGTTATTAGTGTAAAATTGCGTCTTAAATTGCAGAAAACGTGGAAAACGCTTTTGTACTTGCTCAATCCTATCCATATAAATGTTATAATTTGGATTCCACACTTGAGAGGCGTACTCTAAATGGCTGCGAACAAGAGCGCAATAAAGTATCTTATATGTTTTAATATTATGAAAATCAGTGGAAAATCTCAAAACGAATCCAAGTGCTCTATTGGCTTTTTTAATGATATTGTCAATATGTGCATCAAAAAGTAATCTAGAATCGAAAAATACACCAAGATCCTTTACTGACTGTAATCTCTCTATGGTAGTGTCTTGTAATTTGTAGTGAAAGACAGTGGGATTGGGTTTACGGGTAAAAGTAATGATAAAACACTTGGACACATTCGAGTTTATTGCGTGAACAATATCGTTCAAGTTCATTGAGATCACGCTGCAGACCAAGGCAGTCAGAAGTATTTGTAATGGGACATAAAATTTTCATGTCATCAGCATAAAGGATTATTTTGGAGTAAGTGAAGCAGGAACCTATATCATTTATAAAAATCGCAAAAAGCAAAGGACCTAATAGAGATCCCTGCGGTATACCTGAAGGGATTTGCACAGTTGCTGACGTATAACCATTGAGTACTACTGTCTGACAACGATTCTCAATATAAGATTTAAACCACCTAAACAGGTTGCCGCTGATACCTACCTCGAGTAGTTTTCTGAGAAGTATAACGTGATTTAAACGGTCAAACGCTTTACTGTAATCAGTACATGCTAGGGTTTTTAATTGTGCATGTTATTATCAATACATTCATAAATGTAAATCATCTATATTATTTTATCTTTTTTTACATAGGTAATTGAAATATTGTAATCAGTATTGATTTTTATTTTCTTTTTTTAACTCATCTAATGACTTAATAGACAGAACTAATTTTGCTAAAGAAATTTTGTCTCCCTTCAGTAGTGTTCTAGTATTATGCAAGTTTGAGAAATGTGATTCTGTACCTTAGAATCACCTGCTATTAAGCGGCCAGTATACATATACTAGTCGCCGCGGCGATGTCGGATGCATGGCTGTCACATTCTGTCTGGACTGTGATACTAAGCCTGCAAGACCCAACATTGTAGGCTTAGTAAGTATAACAATCTTTATAGTATAACCCTTTGGGTCCAGACTAATAAAATGATAAATATTGTTGCCATTATATACATATTATATTATATTTTTCAGAGTAATCAAATTCGAAACTTAAGCTTGAATACATAAATAGTGATATAATGTTATTGCAGTTTTTGAAAATATCAGTAAATAAAGCTTCTTCTTTTATTTGCAACAATCCCAAATTAAATCCGATTTATGGGCAACAATGTTTTTGCCTAATGATCGACTAACATGTTTCAAATATAAGCAAGCTCTAAGTTTTAATGTCTTTATCTTACGAGGAAACTGAAAAATTATTAAATATAGATAGTTAAAAATGCAAACTGTTTAGCAAAATAACAACACACACTCACTCCTTCTTTCACACACTCACACTCATATACTACACACTGGCATCTACGTATTAATTTTACACTTACTTCTAAACCTGTAATATTGGTTTATGATTAACAAATCTCCAATAGTAAATGAACATTTTGCATATTATATTTTATTGTTTTAAGAAAATGAAATATTAACAGTCACTACTCACTAAGTTTCAATTATTTTTATGTGAAATATAGAAATATCTTGTAAACGTTTACTATAACATTTGAATTATTAATATAAGTGTGTGACACATTTATAGAGTATCTCTCCTGCTTTACTCTTGTACCATACAACTAAACATTTAGCTATAATAGTATTGAGCCATTTGTCGGATTAGAACTTTTATTCATTTCTTGATTGCGGTAAAATTGTTTTTATGTTTTTGTTTTTCTATTTGGTATGTATTTAATGGGGAGGGCTTAGCATCTGTAACATAGGTCTGTGACCTAGCACGGTTGCTAAAGATACCTACTGAGTTAGATTTACATCTTATCAACGTAATTTTATAAGTTTATGTTTTTATGTAAAGTATGTTTGTATTCAATAAATATTATTATTATTATGTGGGGTATCTATATAGTTTTCTCATCTGGTTGGGTTCTATAAATATATAATCTTAAATGAAAATGAAAAGATAAATATACATAAATATCAGTAAAATAAAATAAATACAATAATACATAAGTAAATAAAAGCCCAACCAGATGGAAGCCCTCAGCAGGGGAGACCAAATGGCCGAGGCCTAGGGGGAAAGGGAAAGAAACCGGCGGGTGGTATCGAGAAGCACCGCCTTCTGCATTTGAGTCCGGAGCGGTCCGTCATGGAGTCCCAGTCACCTCAGATGACCCGAGAGGCTAATTGGAATTAGCCCATTCGCAGCGACGACTACGGGAATAATTTCGGTCGGAAGACCACCCCACATGTCGGTCACCTCGTGAGCCTTTCACTAGGTTCTCGTCATATGGAATGGTAATGTCGACCAAAAATATCCTTGACTGTGCCCGGTCCATCAGCACAATATCAGGTTTATTTGCAAGCTGTTCCGCCTGCTGGCGAGCCTGTTCCTCCTGTCGGCGAGCCTGCTCCTCCTGTCGGCGAGCCTGCTCCTGCAGCATCACCATCAGAGCACCTAAGTCAGGTGCTGCTGATGTAGGGGCTACTGACGGGCCTGCAGCCGGTGGCTGGCCCTCCGACGTCTGCGGCGTTGCACCTCCAAATCTTCTTTGGTCCGTCTCCTGCTGGCGTTGACTTAGGGTACGGACACCCTCCGTTTCCTCCTTGGGTAAAATCGGCATGATTTTATCCCACTTCTGACACCAATTGTTACGAGCTTAGGGTTCGTGACAATAAAAATTGCCGATAGAATTACCTAAATTAACACTTTAATTCACTTTACACTAATTAAACTTGAATCACTAATAATTAAGCACACTAATTCACTTTATTCCGCTCCGAAGCTTCGCTTGTCTCGCCGAATTCAATACTTCCCCAATCGCGTATTGCAGCGCCTTTATATAGGGCTCTTCCACGAAAACATCCAGAATATTCAAGTAAATACGCGCGCCAACCGATCAAGCGCAGAAAATTCGAGTGTGCGGCTTCCAGAAAGCTTAATTCTTCTGATCGATACTTGAAGGCGCTAGTGCCGTCGACTTCGGCGCGTAACACTATTTAATACAAATATTAATTATAAAAAATCAAACTCAATATTTTAATCACCGATGAAAAGGAAAAGTTTTGTTCTTGACTTTGGCGGTTTAGCGGCAGACTGCAATTAGCTCAAATAGAAATGGAACGAAAGCATCCTATTATTATCCTCCCCGCGCTTTTCATTTGGCTACAATAATAGTTGCATGCAGTTCATGAGAAAACCTTACATGGGGGCCCACAATTAATGATTAACTTCAATCACTCAAGATACCAGATTATAAATTTATAAAATTTAGTAAAATCTTATATACACAAATTTATTTCTTGTTTGTGCTATATCTAGAGCTAACAATCCATTCAGGGGCCAATTAAAGTTTCAAGAGAGTGATAGGTAACTCTTTGATGACTTTAAGAATTTTGTACAGCGTTGTCTCAAATAGAGACTTGTCTGAACTCGAGGCCAATATAACGAATAAATAATAACGTCGATGAACCGTTCCCTTTGACACTGGGACATTTCTTGGTTGGAGAACCATTGGTTCTTGTTCCTGATGAAAATTATATGGCTTCCAATATAAACGATGACAAATTACCCAACGTATGGTACAAATTTTTGGAAGCGATGGTCTTGTGAACAAAGATATTTTATAGGTCCAGAAACCGTGTTGCTAACACATCGCACGGTTCACAGTGACGCCAGTCTTTGATTCATGTTTGCGTGAGTACCACGTGACGCGCATATCTTACGTACTATGCCTGCATTAATGTGCGTGACTTCTTTAATAACAGTGCGAACCGATTACCCAAAAATTTGGGAGATTTTACATTTCATTCATATTGACATACTTGAGTGTAAAATGTGTTTGCGAGGCGTGTGGATTTGTGTGTGTGTGTGTTTATGGGGATATACACACACAAGGGATATGGTTGGTAATGTGTGTTTTATGTAGGTACGAAAATCGCACCAAAATAGTGAAGATAAGTAATAAAACCTATAATTAATGTAACAGTTAAAAATAAATAAAAAATCACAGTAGATATTTATGTACCTAACAAATATTTAAGTAATCTATTATTATCGAATATATGTATATAGAGTACTACACTTTCGTACTGTAGAACCCAAAATATTGTCGCTTTTTACGAAGACCTTAATCATTTTTCAATCTTGAGCAAAATGACGTACAAAAGTAAGTTTGGTCAAGTCTAAACTTCGACCAAGATAGCAAACGTTTATTTTTTTTAAATTCATATATCGATCTAGTTTCATGACTACATCAAATCATTGCATGAAATCAATTAAATCCTGCCACTGGACTGTACTTTACTTTTTTGTAAAACTTAGTGTGTTTAAATGCTACATTTTATACTGTAAAAACTGTAAGTAAATAAATAAGTAATAAAAACATATAAAATCAACGTTGTTTATTTATGTAAATTACAATTTTATTTAAAAACCCAGAAATTGTAGTTGTTTTCGGTACGGTTGCCTTTTTGATGGTATATTTTTGGAAATATTTTCTGTCTTCGCTACATGAAACAGCCTGATATTTATATATATATATATATATATATATATATATATATATATATATATATATATATATATATATATATATATGTTATTATTTTAATTATCGTTGATGTTTTACGTAAAATTGCCTCTGACAGCCAGCATACAGTAAAAATATTTTGTGACGAATAAATCAGTCCTCCCTTGTCACATAGTCCAACTAGCTTATGAAAATCTAATTTTTCTTTATTATAAAACTGTCGATGCAGGGCATGCATTTAATTTTCCGACTCAATTGCCTCACAATGCATCCGGTTATATACCTAACAATTTGTCGATAATATTCCTGAGAGCATAAATGGTCAGGCAAGTTGCATAATATGCTTTCATAATTTTTTTCGGTATGATCTAAAGTACTAATCTCTTCGTCTTCCTCGTCGAATCTTCGTGATTTAGTAGTTGAATTGATTGCAGAGTGCCGAACAGTTTAAAATTACAATCTCTTCTAATAGTACGCAGTTTCCGGTTTCTGTCAATTTCAGTTCCAAGTGACAAAAGTTTTCGGTAAATACCTCTGAACTGGCGGGCATTAGGGTTATCATTATGTCCTCCGTGCATACGGATTGCTCCAAAAAAGAGTTCTAAATGATCTTGGCTGATTCTGTAGGTGGTTATATATTTTAATTCCTGAGTTTCTTCGACCAACGTTTCAAGAAGGTATTTTAAACTCTCTATGCACACTAACATGCCTAAGAAACCAGTATTTGCTTCGGTTTTCAGCACCGGAAAGTAAGTTCTCAGAATCAATTTTTTTTGTGCATTTCTTCGTAAGTACACTTTCTTGAATGTGCATTTCTTCGTAAGTACACTTTCTTGAAGATTTTATATTTAATTTCTATATATACTCTTTAGCATAGTTTAGAAATATAAATATTTTAGTTTTATTTCCCGGAAATAGCGGATGACAAAAATCATACTGTTTTAAGCTTCGAGAGTTAATCACATCGAAAAGATTATTAAAAATTAGCACAAACTTTTCAGTTGCCTCACTTTCTTCGAAATCTTTTAAAGTAAAGTAAAGTAAAGTTACAGCCTATATACGTCCCACTGCAGAGCACAGGCCTCCCCTCATTTCTGAGAGGGTTTTTTAGGGCGGGGAAGTGTCCGCCGCGCTGCCCCAAAGCGTGTTGGCAAACTTCACATGTCTTAGAAATATTTTTTATCTTATCCCTCAGACATGCAGGTTTCCTCACGATGTTTTTCTTCACTGCCGAGCACGTGGTAAATCAGCACTTAAAATTGCAATTGACAATTTCATTGGTGCCGGCGGGGATCGAACCCGGGTTACTCGCGTTCTGTTAAATTACAGCAAGCGTTAACCATCTGAGCTACCATGGCTCTATCGAAATCTTTTAATTTTAAGTAATTTCTACAACACTGTAGAGCAACTGCAACGCTTCTACTAAGAAGCTGAGTTGCAAGCTTCACTTTCATTATGGATTTTCGAAATTCTATATGTTTTCTGGTTAATTTATTAGATAGGTGTATTCCAGATTTTTCTTGTAACTCGGTCAGTTTTTGTATGAATGACCATTTTATTTCGTCTTCATTTTCGTCTAAGAACGTTGCTTTATCTTCAAAATGGTTCCTAATAAGCTTTACCATGTTGCAAGCGTCTAAAAATACAGCGACTCTATGATTCGCCGATGGATGTTCAAAAGTTGTTATTAATTTGTCTGTGTTATTTATTTGACAACCCAATAATTCCGTTGATAAAATATTTGATGGGTGACCATAAAACGTTAATGAAACCGTTTTACACTTGCTTAATGACATTCCGACAAACACATTCTGATCAAATTGGCCTTCTGCATTGCTGTTAGTCCATTAACTAGAAAATATCCTAATGGAATTTTCCAGCTTTCGTTAAGACATACTAACATAAATACATATGCTTCAGAAGCTTTAACCGAATTATCTGACGTGCCAGTGCCTATGTCCACATATCCTTGATTTTGCTTTCCGTCCCATAAGCTCTGCTGACGTATAGCAATTTCATCAGCTACTAAGGCACAAATATTCCGTCGATTGATCTCTCGGTCGAAGTTGGACTTACCTAGTCGGACTATTTGTCCCAGGTAAACGTACTCGTCAACAACTTCGAGCATAGTGCTCCCAACAACTACCGGCATAGGTGTGACATGGACATTAAACATGATCTTTGTTTTGTCCATGTTCATCTTAAGACCTATCCGTTGGGAGACACCATTGAGATCATTGAGCATAGTGCTAAGGTCCTCCAGCGATTCTGCCATAAGGACTATATCGTCGGCAAATCGAAGGTGAGTGATGTACTCGCCATCGATGTTAATACCGTATCCTTTCCAGTCCAGTAGCTTGAAAACGTCTTCCAACGCAGCGGTGAAGAGTTTCGGGGATATAACGTCACCCTGTTTTACACCTCTCTGCAGTTGGATAGGTTTCGAACTCTGGTTCTGTACTCGGATAGCCATCGTAGCCCTACTATACAAACAATTCAGCACTTCGATATACCGACAGTCAACTTGGCACCGCTGAAGGGACTGTAGCACCGCCCAAATTTCGACGGAATCAAAGGCTTTCTCATAGTCCACATACGCCAGGCAAAGTGGCAGATTGTACTCTTCGGTCTTCTGTACAATCTGCCTCAGGGTATGTATGTGGTCTATGGTACTGAAGCCTTTTCGGAAACCGGCTTGTTCGGGAGGCTGGAAGTCGTCGAGTCTGCGTGCGAGACGATTCGTAATGACTCTCGAAAACAGCACATAGACGCGACTCAGAAGGGAAATCGGTCTGTAGTTCTTCAAGAGAGCGTTGTCGCCTTTCTTAAACAACAAGACCAGCGCACTTCTGCTCCACGCCTCCGGAGTAGTGCCACCATGGAGGACAGAATTGAGAAGCTTCTGAAGGACTTCAAGTACCGGTGTTCCACCCGCTTTCAGAAGCTCCGCTGTAATTCCATCCTCGCCTGGGGCCCTGCCGTTTTTAAGGTGCTGGAGAGCCATTCTAATCTCGCTCAGACTGACGTCCGGGATATCATCGGAATAGTGTCGGGTAAGACTTGCTCTTGGATCGTTACTCACACTTGCGTGTGGCTCCAACGATGATGTATACAGCTGCCCATAGAACCTCTCAATCTCACTCAAAATCTCAGGTGTCCTGGAAACGATGCTGCCACACTCAGTCTTAAGCTTTGACAGTTGGCTCTTTCTGGCAGACAGATCTCTGGCAAAGACTTTGGCAGTATTAAAGTTGCGTAAGTCTCGCCGTATGCATTTGGAGTTCTGTCTGTTCAGTTGCCTGTACGCTGTCAAATCTGTTGACGATTGCAGCCTCATCTCCCGTCTAACAGCCATGAGATCAAGAGTGTGATTGGAGAGTTTTTGTGTTCTTCTGCGGCGGGTCTTGCAGAATTTAGCTCCGACTGCATGAACAGTTTCCACGAGCTTGTCATTCATATCGGCCACTGCATTGCAGTCTTCTAGGCACTGAAAGCGGTTACGTAACTCAAGCTGAAAGGTTTCGGGATTCTGGATTAGAGCACGAGGGGGACGGAGCGTTGACTTCATTAGACGAGACCTCTCCAACTTAACGTTTAGGTTCAGTGTGCCCCTAACCATTCAGTGATCGCTGCCGGTTTTCACCCTTGCGATCACTGAGACATCACTGAACAGTTGGCGTCTCGTCGTCATAGTGAAGTCAATCTCATTTTTTGTCGAACCGTCGGGGCTCGACCAGGTCCACTTCCTGTGGGGCTGCTTCTGGAAGAAAGAGTCTCTCATCATAAAGAGTCCCTTTTTCTCCATAAAGTCAACCAGATGCTGACCCCAACGGTTCCGTTGCCCTACTCCAAATTTCCCTAACTTCAGCTCACCGCCTTCTCTTGGGCCTAGTTTTGGGTTGAAGTCTCCCACCAACACATTGTAGTGGGTTTTGGAGGAATGCATGGCTCTAGAAATATCCTCGTACATTTCCTCCACCTCCTCATCGGGATTTGCCGAGGTTGGTGCGTAGACAAGTTCATTCAGGTTCTTTTCTACAAGTTCTTCCGAATTAACCTCTAAATTTGAAAATATATCATCAACATCTTCGTTCGGATCCTCTGTTTCGTCATCATCAGAGATTATTGAAGATATGTATAAAGCCTATAAATACAGTTAAAATAATTTAAAAAAATGATATTTACGTTCGCAATGTATGTATATTTAACTAATGTGTTTATAGAGTTTTTTTAGCCATTAAATATTAAAACTTCGTAGCAAATACCTTTGCATACACAGCCTCTGAGCAAATTCTACGACGCTCACTCTTTGTTGTGTAAGTGTCCTTGACTTGAAAGTGAATTGAACCTAAACACGTCCTTTCTTTAGGCTTCCACCAGGATTCATTTCTAACTCGCCTTATGATTTCAGTCCAATGACTTAAAATTATCGGATCAGTTGGAAATCTACGGAGGGAATAAAAGCAATTTGACATTTATAATATCAGTATGGATTGTCAAGAATGACAGATAAATTTTTCAAACCGGTTCACAATCGGCTTTTGAGAGTTAAATTTCACACTCCCGCTCGTTCTCGCTCTAGTAAATGACGGTTCTGAGTGACCAAAAAGGATAGATTCACAGGAAAGTGCGATTCTGTGCTGCCAGATCTATTTCGACCCTAAGCCTTAAAACGGTTTAACTCCTGTAAAATTAGATGGTTTAAAACCACTATACAGATAACCTTTCCGGTTGATCATGACTAAGGATGTGAAGGCGGTTATCAAGGCGGTTATCTAGCGGGTAACAACGGTAGTTTTCGTTTTTAACGGTTGACAACCGCTTTTGATGGCTTGAAATGGATAAAAACATAATTTTTTTGGGCAATAAGTTTTTTCTCTTTCAAATCAAATCAAATCAAATAATTTATTCAGTATCAGAGTTTTTACATAGCAGTGTTGTGAATGAGGACTTCTTTTGAGTAAATAAATACTTGTGTTAGAAATCCCCCCTCTCCCTAACTTCAATACTTAATCTAAAAACATATTTTTAATTTAGATTTTTGAAGTTGCTCTAAAACACAGATTAAGAGTAAATAAAATATAACATTTCTCAGCAAATTTTACATGGTACACAAGGACTTACAATATTTCAAAGTATTTGTGTGTGTGTGTGTGTGTGTGTGTGTGTGTGTGCGTGTGCGTGTGCGTGTGCGTGTGCGTGTGCATGTGCGTGTGCGTGTGCGTGTGCGTGTGCGTGTGCGTGTGCGTGTGCGTGTGCGTGTGCGTGTGCGTGTGCGTGTGCGCGTGTGTGTGTGTGTGTGTGTGTGTGTGTGTGTGCGTGTGTGTTTATGTGAGTTTGAGCTTTATGGGTTATTAAGATTAAGTTTAGGTGAGTTTTATCATTCCTACTTTATTAAATAAAATATTATTTTTAAATCAAACTTCTATTGTGTGTAAAATACAATCCAAGAATGTCTTAGTTTGAGTTCTGCAAGAAAGTCTCAGTTTTATCATAATTCCAAGTTTTTAATAGTGCTGTCAAACTCATTTTGCACTTGTATTTAGTCATTTGGTAAATGTTTAAAACTTTATTAACCTTATTATATAAATAAGCAGATCGAACCGTAAACTGCCTCCTAGCATAACCTGACTTGACTGTAGCAATGGGAGCTACATTATGCTTTCGTCTTCCAGATATTTTGGAAGGATCATATGGAAGCGTTTTGTTACATTTTAGAATCATATTTAATATATACAATTGCCTAACTGTAAGAACATCACTTATTTTGTATAGTTTTTCAGTAGGATACTCTTTCTAAATCAAGAAACTGCGTCTTACTAGCACCACCCCAGACTGGGATACAGTAGGTCAATAGTGACTGAGCCAATGAAACATAAATTAGTTTTAATAGTTTCTTGTCAGTAACATGTCTCAGCTTTTTAAAAACCCATATAAGTTTTCTGACTCTTCCCATCATTAGTTCTAGACGGGCGTGCCAGGATAGCCTCTGGTCAACTACAACTCCCAAATACTTTGTATTGTTAACTTTGGAAATAGTTTTGCAAGAGCAATTTATTCGAAGGTTGTTACACTCATGAATTTGAATTTTGAAATTATGTTCAGGTTGTGTTGAATTATATTTTGTGAATGCTATGTAGGTTGTTTTGTCTGTATTCAATGTTAAGAGGTTGGATTTTAACCAGTTGGCTACCCTGACTAGCCCCTCCTCCGTGAATTGACGTACGGAATCCCATGTATTGCCGGTGAAAACAATGGCAGTGGCGTCTGCATAAGAAAGAACTTGTCCCGCGTTAATACTCATATTGCAGAGGCTATTGATGTAATTCGAGAATAGAGTCGGCCCAAGGACACTTCCCTGTGGGACACCATACGTCACATCACATTGGCTACTAATGTATTGGCCTATTTTCACGTATTGTTTGCTCTCATTGAGGTAGTCTGATAATAGCGTAAGTGCTACTCCTCTTATGCCAATACTCTCCAGCCTTTTGTATAAGAATGGGGACAGAGACAGTATCAAATGCTTTTTTAAATCCAGAAACACTGCAATACATTTCTTTCCCCTGTCGATACTGTCAACGATATGTGTCGTTAATACTGTGACTGCATCTTCAGTTGAAAGATTTTGCTGAAAGCCGTATTGCGATTTTGAAAGAAAACCAATTTTATTTAAATAATATATAAGTCTCTTGTTGATTAATTTCTCTAGAATTTTTGAAATGGTGGTTAAAACTGAAATTGGCCTATAGTTGGATACATCTTCTCTGTCACCATTCTTATACACCGGCATTATTATTGCCTTTTTGAGCCCCGCTGGGAAGATCCCATGTTTAAAACAGAGGTTAGCAAGGTGCGAAATTATGGGCTCTTCTTGATCGTTCGCTTGTTTTAAGAATTGAGTAGATACATTATCCCAGCCTGGGGCGCTCTCAGATTTTAGGCTCATCAAAATTTTGTGAACCTCTTCGGGATCGGTTTCATGTAAAAACATAGACGCTACAGGTGAGTTAAAACAAACATTTCTAGCACCAACTTGTTGTGTTTAAGTGTTTGTGAGAATATCCTCAGCTAAGGTTTTGCCAACATTAGCGAAGAAATCGCATACATAATCAACAGACGACTGTGGGGAAGCGTGTACTATGTCTAACAACTCCAGACTTTTTTTTTTGTTACGGCTTGTTATATTATTTATTGTATGCCATAAAGTCCGTGGGGTTTTCCTATGTTTAATCAAGAGTTCTTTATCATATTGAATCTTAGATTTTGTGATTACAAAAATTGCGGTATCTTTTGTAAGTTATTTTTAAGATATCATTATATGGATCAGCACGTAATTTTCGTTGCATGTCATTCCTATTTCGGATACACCTTAAAATACCTGGTGTAATCCATGGTTTAATTAATCGATCCTTGGAGGGAATGCGTTTTGAAAAAGTGTTGTCCATTAAACATTGCTGCAATTTGTTAATAAGTGTGTTAGTTAATTCTGTAGGATTCTCATATAGTATTAAATTAGCTAGATTACTTTCTTTTAGACTTAAGAGTGCATTTTCATAATTTGTAATTGTCTTATATTTATTATTATTATTTTTAGTGTTATCTTTATTTTGGTTTCCATTTTGTGTATCGGTATTGGTCAATTTTAGGAATATCATATGATGATCGGTTATAGTGGTGTCAAAGACTATAATGGAGGCCAAGTGTATATTAATATCAATTTTCAGCATAAAATGGCTCAAGCAGTTGTGTTTCCTTGTAGGCAATATATGAAGGCGATCGATAAATGCAAAGAATTGTATAGCTGAGTAATACAACTTGCAAGCATGACGCATGTATTAATTTAATTTCTTTTATATTACATTTAAGTGCGTTTTTTACATAAACTACTACCCCATCACCCTGATTAATATGATTTGTAGTCGAAAAATAGGTATAATTATTTAACTGCGGTATTGCTTCGTTACAGTCAAGTCTACATTCACTTAATACCAACAAGTCAACTTCAAAGTTAAAGTTCGATAGGGAAATGTAAAAGTGGTCAAAATTTTTAAATATACTTCGGATGTTTTGAGCAATTATAGTGAAGTCAGTGTTTTTTACGTAATGCAATATTTTCGAGAAGTTATGAATTGATTCTACCTTTGACTGTGCAACTTGGATTTTGTCTATTACTCCTAGATTAATGAGAGACCTATCCATTTTTATGTTCGTATATAAAGATGATTTTACGTACTATAAGGAATTGGATTAATTTTGTTTATATTACGATTTCTTTTGATTTACTTTTGATATATTTAGTTAGGTGGGGAAAATACATAAATATTGTAAGTATGTAAATTGTGTGTGTGTGTTTGTTTGTGTTGTGTGTTATGTATTTGTGTATACTTTTACATAGTGGGCATTTCCCTGATATATAGCAAATTAAATTAGTTAAAACAAATAATACAATGTAACGAGTATTCAATAACAAAGATAAATGTTTAATGCCTACCGCAAAAGGCTCAACGTATAGTCATGTTTTCTGCATCAGGCTGTTTATTTGGGCTTCACTTTTAATCGTTATAACGGGGGACGTGTCATACTCTCGCAGTTACACTCGGCCATACGCAGTCCAACAATACTTGAAGGTTATTGTTTTGGCGAGTTCCCGTGCTAAAAAGTACAGACGAGCCCTTTTGGCTGTTAGCTGCTCCGACACAAAAATAGGCGTATCTTCATTCCTTTTAAAGCCAAGATGTTTGGCACAGAGCTTTTGTTTATTTTTCCTGTTGAAGGCCTTGCACATAGCCAACAGTTCTGTCTTCACGATTGAGGACGAGATCTCGACTATGATTGGTGACTCACTCATCGCTCCCTTTTTTCCTTTTACTCGAAAAATGTCCATGATATGTGATTCATTAAGCTTGCTTCCGACTGTTTTTGACAATGTCATTACCATTCCTATCAAGTTTCCACGGGTTTCTTCGGTTGTTTTGGGTACGTTCTTAATCTCAAAGTTGGCCTTACGGCCTTCGCGCTGCATATCTTTCAATTTTTGCTCCAGAATAGCTATTTGTTGTTTATCTTTTTTGTTTTGGCTTTTGAGATGTTCCAGTTTTTTTTGAGTTCTTCATTTTGCGTTGCTAAGAACGATATTGTTTTTTCTATGCTAGAATTCGTGTCCTTAATTTCTAAAAGCGCCGGGGTAATTTTATTAATTTCACGTTCTTGCACCTTAAACATAGAATTTATCATGGCCCTCATTTCCTCTCTAAACGCATCAAACCTATCAGGTTCAATATCGTCCTCCGGGCACTTTGTTTTGCAGCGCTGTGCAATAAAGCTATTATCGAAATGATGTCCTGACTGCTCTAGGTGTGATTCGGAGTGCGATTTATTCAATAAATTAGATTCCATTTGTGTGTGCGCTGAGCTTTAAATCGAACGCTACTACTATATGAGGCGGGGCCACGTAGGCCGGGGATGGCCAAACGCAGGTAAAGATGTTCTTATCTGCGCGCGCGTCGATAAGTCAGTAGGCGGGACTACTATTGCAAGGACAAGATGGTGTCGACCTCGCAAGCGCTGATTAGTTTATATTAAACAAAAGGTCTCACGGTACATTGCTAGCGTTACAAGGTCCAGGTACCAGGGTCCCAGATTTTACTCGGCGCTGCGCAGGTAATGTTGAAGCTTCTTAGTCCTTATGCACTCCTAATATTTCGTTTATATTTAATTGAGTTAATTTTGAGTAAATATTTTTGAATAAGAGTTATAAAGTTTCTGTCTGTATACGTCTACTCCTAGCGGAGGTCCGGAGGGAGAGGAATATATATGATTCTTTGGTAATGAATATAACACAGAAAGTCCTATAATATTTTTTATTTATTTATTTAATTCCAAAACTCTTGTGGCTTACAGAAAATCCAACACGCACACAAGGTTTAATTTTACATGCAAAAAATATTACAAAAAAATCATCCAATTATAACAAACGAATTAATAGGTATCACTTATGAATTAATAATTAAAAATAATAATCATAAATTAAACAAATATGCAATATTAGTGTTATAAAATCTCTAAGCCTTTATCAGCGCGTGTTGAGAAATTAAAATATGAAAATAAAATATTAAAATATGAGTATAAGAAGAAAAAGGTCACAATCGTACAATGTCAGGCTATGAAATATTTTGTCATATTAATTTATAATGCAACGTCAATAAAAGCTAATTACAATATATGTCCATAATTAAAATTATATCTTAAATATAAAATAATAGTACATAGTCAAGCAAATTAAATTGTCGAATTAATTATTGTCTTATTATCGAAAATTTTATTAAAAAGATTCAGCAGACGTGTCATACTGTCTGCAAATACGTCAATTTCATCGTGTTGAGTGAGTATGTCCTCTATTAGTATCAATGCTCGATTTGTTGATGCATAGGCAGCACGTTTGGTACGTGTAACCGGTCTGTCTAGGAGACGCGGCCTACGGCACGGAGCCACCGTTCCTCCATTATCTCTCTGCAGGTCAGTAGCTTGCTACATATTTATTTATCTATCCTGCAGGTACCTGGGCACCAACAAACTGATTCTCTCAACAACCGACTGGCAATCCAACTTGTGGTGAAATATAAAAAGATAATACCCAATAGTTGACATCACCCTCTAAACATTAGGGTTTCTAAATCAACTATACCCAAAACGAATAGGGAAGGATACAAATAAGGGTAGTAACCGTGACTCTTCTTATAAAGCCAACGAGTAAATTTACGTTGTATTCTCTGTAACATGATGGTATACTTATTCTCATAAGGATTCCAGGCCGTAGCTGCATACTCCAGTTTACTCCGAACATACGCATTATACAAAGTTTTAGCCACCCTTATATAATCAAAGTCAGCAGCAGCATATAGCAGTTCTCATCACAAAACCCAAAGTCTTACTAGCCGACTTGTAAATGGATGTCATATGATTGTAAAAATTTAATTTAGTATCTAATAATAAGCCCAAGTCAATTACGTCATATACTCTTACCATAGGCGCGTCAAATAAGTTATAATTAATAATGATAGGATTTGGTTTTAATGCAAAAGTAATAACCTTGCATTTAGTCTGATTAAGAGGAAGATGGTTCACCTTACTCCATTCCAATACCCTATCTATGTCCTGTTGAAGAGCCTGTGCATCAGCAGCACTGCCAATTCCCAAGCTTAATTTCAGATCATCTGCGAATAATAGGCACTTCGCGGATTTAACTTTGGTAGGCAAGTCTCACACCAGATCTAGTAAAATAATAAGCGGATTCGTAAACACTGACTCTAACGAATTGACGACGATTCAAATAGCTAGCAAAAAATTGAAGAAGCTTCGGAGTAAAACCCAACTTAGCTAGCTTCTGTAACAGTATGTCATTACTCACCAGATCAAAAGCTTTTCTAAAGTCGAAATATGCGGCATCTACCTGTCTTCTAAAATCCATCTCTGTACATACATAGTCAACGTGTGCTATCAGGTTAGTATTCGTTGAGCGATTTTTCCGGAACCCATGTTGACTGTCATGCAAAATATTATCTAACTGTTTGCTAATGCGGAAGTTCAAAATGGTTTCAAGTACCTTCGCCAGAACCGAAAGCACCGCTATAGGTCTAAAAGCAGAAACATCCTTTCCCGGTTCTCCCTTTGGAACAGGAGTCACCCTGGATATTTTCCATTGATCTGGATATTTAGCCTGTCTAAGAGACAGATTAAAAATGAATAAGAGCGGTGATCTAAGAACTGGCGCACAATCTTTGACAAGAAAAGCAGGAATGCGGTCAGGGCCACCAGCGGATCGTGGATTTAGGTGTTTTATTGCCAATCTAAAATCACTCTCGTCTACATGCCTGACTGAGATGGACACTGTATTAACCTGTAAATTAGCCGCACTTTCGGCATCAGCATAATTTAATAGGGGCCTTTCATCATGAAATACAGAGCAAAAATATTCAGCAAAGGCATTAGCCGCATCTTGACCTGATACTTCTTTACCCTTATAACTATATGTCTCCGTATGTCGTCTTTTTTTTTATCACTTACATATTTCCAAAATAATACCGGATCGTCAATTATACTTTTCTGTATCAACTTAAGATGCTTCTGATATGCGTTGTCAATCAAAACTTTAACCCTCCATCGATAAAAGTTAAACAATTCTTTGTTAAATAATTTTCCTTCTTGCTTAAATCCCTTCAGATGGAAATATTTTTTTTTAATATTTTCCATGATCTCAGGCGTGAACCATTTGGGATACATATACTTACTATGATTTAGAAAAAGTTGTTTATTTGGTACATATAAATTAATAATTTCTTGCAATTTGTTGTTAAAAAAATCTAATAAAAAATATATTATATAATAGCCCATTTTACTGAGATATAATTAGTACATTTTCAAAAATAATAATTCGTGGGTGTCATCTTAGGTAGGTATTTAATTTTTTAAATATTAATTACACAAATAATTGTTAAAATAATATAATTTAATCACACAACTATAGCCCCCATTAGTAATGTAATGGTGAAAAATTTTCAGAATCAGTCAAGTAATTTTCGAGATTAGCCAAAAAAACATATTCATAGAAAGTAGCGTCATCTATAATAAAATACATCCTACATTAGACATTTTTAATTACAAAAAGCGATTCAACTTAGCCAACCGCACACACAGTAAAAACATAACCATCCTTTTTCGTCTGTAGTCGGATAAACAACCGGTTGACAACGGTTGCGTATACAAAACATTATAGTGGTGAAAGAATTTTCAAAATCAGTCAAGTACTTTACGAGTTAAGCTAAAAACATATTCGTTGATAGAAGTGACCTCTATATTAAAATGCATCCTACGTTTCACAGTCATAATAGCATTCTTTAAATAAGTATTTAAAAAGAATTTTTTAAACAGGTCAAGTAATTTTTGGAGCACTATTACAAAAAGAGATTCAGCTTAGCCAACCGCACACACAGTAAAAACATAACCATCCTTTTTCGTCTGTAGTCGGATAAACAACTGGTTGACAACGGTTACGTATCGGCTACTTTGGACAAATATCCGTGGTCAACAGTTGCTTTACATCTATTCATGACTTTAAAATAGGGAAAAACATTTCATACGGTAGGCAACACTCGAATATTATTGCGTAGTATTATTACATGTATTGACATCATTGAAGTAATATGTAGGTACTTACGTACTAGAACAGCTATCTCAAAGAAAAAATGTGCGCTACTCTGTGTTCGCGCGATTGGTTTTTTGTATCATAGAATAGGTAGAATGATCAGTAGGTAATATTAGATTACATTGTTAAATAGGTAAATTATATAGAGAACAATTTTCAAATTTTGTCATTTATTCGTATATTATAGTTGCTTATTTAATATCATATTACATAATATTATATCATAATTACATTTTAATGATATTTTCATCTGAATATTTTAAAAGGTATCTATGTCAAATATAAGAAACATACTAAATGTATGTTTAGCAAAACTTATTAATATAACATTTAAATTACAAATATATTTATTTAAATTAGAATAAGGGTCGTTCATAAATGCTGGGCACGCGAGAGTTAAAAATGAACGAATTTATTCCACTTTGACTTTGATGTGGAAACCTAAAAATAAAATAAAAGAATAGTAAGTAGATTTAATCATGAAAAATTTTGCAAAATTATAATAATTTATATGTTTCTACAAAAAAAATGTATAATAATATATTCGTCCTATACTTAAGTACCCACAGAAATGTCGCATCTGAACAAATTAATTTCATGATCTATATTACATGACGCGAGATGGCGTCTTAGGTATAATTTGTTTTATATCTATAATACTTTTTTATTGATTAAGTATCTTATTAGCCGATGAAAAGTAATTCCTTGGTTGTTACTGACATTTCTTGAACTATTTGTGCAATATCTAAGTACACACGATGGCATATTTTTATTAAGAGATTTTTTTTAAATCAACACAACACGTGACAACTCTACAAGCGCCTAGCGAGTGACTGATTAAAGTGCGGTGTATGCACCGCAGTTGAGTGGAACAGAGTAGCTGAATGCAGTGTCACCATTGAGCTATTATGTACGTACTACATAATAGCTCAATGATTGACATTCAGATTCAGCTTTCTTATTATTTTATAATGAAGTACACCAGAAAATTGTATACTTACTTATGAAAAGTGATGTTCTTATCCTTATCTTTTTCCAAGAGTAATTTTTACATGATTTCACAGCACAAACAGTCATTTTGCGAAATTAAAATACTGGTACTTACGTAGGTAATGTATGTTCGCAGTGAACATCGCTGGCGTAATGGCGGAATGATCGAATACGCCAACATTAGCGCCTTTTAAATGGAAGCGTTTTAGGCGCGGGTACACGGTATACTACACCTATAAAACATCTTTGCTTGTGAATATCTCACACAATTTTTATAACGCCGTTAATGGAAAGACCATACTCCCTAAAAATCGAAACTGTATTGGTGAAGTAGGACGATCTTCCACACGCTAGATGGCTCTATGGAATAATTATAGCAAAGCAAGCACCCAGGTTTAAATGGATTTAGCTGTGTTGTGACTTTAGAATGCAAAGGTGTTACTATTAAAAGGCCAATACCAAAAATTTGTGTTTTGCCGATTAACTAATGAATATAATTTATTCTTATGATGTTTATTTGCTATTATTTGCTGAATGAAATGCATTACTCTGTTTTTTTTTTTTGTATTTAATTTGAATAAAATACTAAAGGATTGTAAATTTTAGTATGTTTTCAATGTTTTATTGTTATGAAACACTTTTTCTTATTATTAAAAGCTTTATGTTAAATCTTTGATTTCTTTATTCATTGTATCTGTCATGTGTTTAATGTATAGTTTATGGACAATCCGTCCATAATATAAGTACTTAAAAATTTGTTACCTACTAATCTTAATATCATACGTGTTGGTATATATGGTATTGTTTGGCTGTATATTACTGAGTTTTAACAAACAATAAAATTAAATAGGGTTGTCGAGTTCCTCGTTTATAATATTTATTGATGTTCTTTCCAACAATTGATTTATATATTACACTAGATCAGTAATAACCGCGCCAAAGCGTTCCCACTGCACATATGGCCACAGCCATATGCCTAGCTCACGTCAGTTCAGTGTTCAATGTGACGCCGACAGAGTTGAGCCGCACAAAAAATGCGTAAATGCGTAGTGAAAGTATGCTATTCAAGTTCACAAAAACGTAATAAATCAAGCGGAATCACTTTCAACACATAATTTTTAGTTCTTGTTTCCACATAAACGTAAAAAACCTCAAATAATTAAATAAAATTATCGAATATTGCCATTTAAGTTTAATGTTGTCCATAATTAATGGAGTAAGTTAATTTGTTACCTCTGATTTTAAATATTTTGGAAATTATAATAAAAACTACGTTTTAACTTTCATACAAAATAATTATTCTTATTTTAGTTTATTCATGAATTATCTATGAAATATATTTTATTACCTATTTTATATTAATAATTTTATATTAATTATAATTTCATATAAATTTTATATTAATTATATTTTACTACCCATTTTCTATTGTTTGATTTATTAGTACAATAAAATACCTATAAAAGTATGTTTTATTTCATCATTACATTTACTTCTATTCATCTGATAAGCTTTGTAAGTTCTGATAACCTTTTTTTCTAAGGGGATGCAATAAAGATATTAAAATAAAATATACTTTTTTAATATAAAAACAATTAACTGCTGCTTAAAAAAATCTTTTTTATTGCGTATTTTAGTTAAAATTTTATATAGTAAGCCACACCAACCCGCCATTGCATGTTTTTGTGCCCATCTTTATCTAATCTTATAATAGTGGTTACACTTTTTTCGACGCGCGGTAGTTTGCGACGGATGTAGAACACCATAGGGTTTTAGTAAGTGCAAGTCTAGAGATTTAATTGTCTCTAGAGTCTCAAGATTTAATTTGTGCTTTAACTTCGTGTGCCTACTTTAGTTTATTTCTTATTTACAAATTCTGACCATCGTTTACATTCACGATTTTTGGCAGCTTCTTCGTGCGCAACATCCACCGACAAAGGCAATTAAGTGTTCGATCAAGAACCCAAAGATTGCGATATGTCAAGTCCCCTAGAATACGTGGCACTGCCGAAGCTGGAAAGCTTAGGAGGATAAACTTATGAATGAGGATATCGGCAGTAGAACCAGAGTGACCGACATCGCCTAGTGGATTAGTAAGCTGAAGTGGCAATTGACCGGCCATGTAGCTCAAAGAACCGATAACCGATGAGGGAAAAAGATTCTCGAGTAGCAGCCTCGTACTGGCAGGTGAAGTGTCGGAACTCGGAAGTTCCCTCACTAGATGGAGTGAAAACCTGGTAAGACATACAGGAAGTTGATGGATGCAGGTGACTCAGGACCGTGCTTGGCGGCATTCCGTAGGGAGGCCAATGTTCAGCAGTGGACTTGTGAAGGGCTTTAGTGATGATAAATAATAGTGGAATTATATTAATGATACATAAATAGAATGGACGTTACGGATAGAGTCCATCTATCCGTAGAGTCCATTCTATTTATTTAGGTATAAGTTGGGTTAAGAATTTTTATAGATACATTTTGTCACGCAGTCTTATCCCTATCATTAGTTCCATGGACGTGCACTTCTGCTGTCAGCGCCAAAATGGCGCAAATCAAATTGCCTTATCATATCACGGTGTATAATAGCCAGTCCAGCGTACTTGTATATATAGAGGTCAGCGCTCTCAATCAATTATGTTACAAAAATATAAAATGTACAGACATCTGCAATTTAAATTTTTATTATATGCATAGATTTTTATTGAGATTGCAATACACTCACTACTACTAATTTTTAGCCAAATAAAAATTATTTGATTTGAAATGACCAGCTGCAGAACGGCAATTTCATAGGTAAATACCTATTATTTATTTTACTGAGTATTACCGAATCTATTGGAGTAGTAGTTTTTCTATTTTCATGGTTAGCAGCCTTTGTGATTTAAATACAATTGAATATATCTCGTACTCCACTGAGCGTATTGTTGTAAGGATATGTTCATCAGTAATCAAGACACTAACGTAATAGGTAGGCTTTGATCAATAATAGTACTATAATTGATCGAAATAGGTAGGTATTATAATTAAAAAATGAACAAAATTTTTGCGACTTGCTTTTATTTCCCAGAGTAACTTAATGATATTTAACAATGAGACCATTTCTTTATATAATACATTCCTTTAAATATGCAAACCATAAAAGTTAGGAAACATTATTTTACACAAAACAGATAGGACACATATTCTATAATAAAATGCACAGAATGGATATTATAAGCCATTGTGACTATAGTTCAGATACTACAAACGCAAAGTTAGGGCCATTAAATTATTTTCACCCGACTTTTATCCATTACGCTCTTACGAGAATTTTTATTAAGATTTTAAGCCAATTTTTTTTAAATTCATTGCAGCATCCGATTAAAAGCTTTACAACATAAAATATATATGTTAACAATTTTTTTACAATACGTTGATGAATTTTTTCGATTTCAAAGTTCCTGGAAGGGTTTGACAATAACTTGAACGAATTGACGACAATAGTATCTTTAAGCCCAAAATTCGACAATATTTAATATTTTTATTACCATCGGTGCTTCTTTCATCTTTTTTTTTTCATTATTCATTAGTAGCCATTAAAACAGGTAAAAACCTAGACATCTATTCAAGGAGTGTCAATAGTAGGCTTTTATTTCGCTAAGCCAGTGCGATTTAACATCTTCGGCTACATTATCACATTCTATGTGTGGTCAAGCAATGGTAAAGTTAAAAAGAAAAAAACTTTAGTGAAATTAAAAATTCTAAGTAAAAAGCTCTAGTTAGTTGTAATTATAGCTTAAAAATGGCTTTTGTTAACCCCATGTATGTGTAATTAGAATTGATGATTGATTTTTACCATTCCGAAACTTTTCTCAGAAAAAAACGAGCTCATGTTGCAACCCATTCACTAACAACTTTGTTTTTGTAATATCTGGAACTGTGTGTTGCATATATTTTGATTTTTTCTCCGAAAAAATAAAATTATTTCGTATAAAAAGAACAAGCTATTAGAGATTCTGCTTACACAGATGTGTTTGAATACATTTACACAGTTAAAATATTTAAAAAAAAATCCGTGTCGACGACAGTCTAATATCAACCAAAACTAGTAAAAAAAAACAATAAAGAATGTCATAGGTACAGTGAAACTTTTGTTTTTGTTCTTTTAATCTGATATAAGAATAATCATTTCTATTGTGATTTATGCTCTTTACTAAGCATTTTTCATTTATTTATAGTAAGCTAGCTAATTTATACTCTAAGAACTTTCATTTTTTATAATTCTAGGACATAACTTTAAATTTAGAAAGATATTTTAAGAATTTAGACAATCCTTTAATGACACGGGTTTATCTTACTAAAAAAAACTATACCAAATTACAAAGACACGATAGTTGATAATTAAATGTTAAAAAAACATGGCATATACTTATATACATGGACAGTAATACAAAATAGGTTTACATTACGTAGACTTTTTCGACACGTTTCATGCAAAAAACCTCCTTTGTCTTCGGGCATATGATTGATCCGTGTTCTTTCATCATTTCTTTTAAAGCCTGCCATTAAAATTAAATTTGCATTAGTTAAGGACTGTAAGAGTATTAAATAAAATCTGGTTTAATTTTAAGAACTTCAGCCAGCTTCCGCTCACTGAAAACTAATAATATTTTATGTTTCTCGTATGTGCGTATGGAACCCACAATATAATTATTTTTTGTATCTCGTATCGGAAGTATACAGAGAAAATTTTTGAGTTATGTCGACTTTTTAAAGCTCAAAAAATTTCACCCAATTATATTGAAAGATGTAAGAGATATCATTTTTTGCCGTTGGAATACAGACGTAAAGTCAGTGATGTTTGCTTCTTGGTTAATATAATAAATGGGACTTATGAATTGACTCGGACCGATTTAACGAGATTAAGATAGTGACTTTTGCTATATTGGATGACCTCTTTCACTGTCTGGAAAAAATTAGGGGGTAACAGGTGAATGGAGTAGAAGCCTATGGCACTGATATTTTACAAAAAATAAAAACAAAAGTTTTGAATAAATAAATAAATCAATTAAATCTATCGAAACTCAAATCATACGCATCCTAGTTTTACGAGCGGCAATAAAACAATAAATTCTTTGTCAATGTCCTTTCGCAGGGTCACAGACTCAAGGGCAAAGCCCCCACGCCCTCAAAATTCTTGCAATGTGTTGGTGTGCGTCAGTGCAATGTGTTAGTGTGCGCCAGTGCAATGTGTTAGTGTGCGTCAGAGCAATGTGTTAGTGTGCGTCAGTGCAATGTGTTAGTGTGCGTTAGTGCAATGTGTTAGTGTGCGCCAGTGCAATGTGTTAGTGTGCGTCAGTGCAATATGTTAGTGTGCGTCAGTGCAATGTGTTAGTGTGCGTCAGTGCAATGTGTTAGTGTGCGTCAGTGCAATGTGTTAGTGTGCGTCAGAGCAATGTGTTAGTGTGCGTCAGTGCAATGTGTTAGTGTGCGTCAGTGCAATATGTTAGTGTGCGTCAGTGCAATGTGTTAGTGTGCGTCAGTGCAATATGTTAGTGTGCGTCAGTGCAATATGTTAGTGTGCGTCAGTGCAATGTGTTAGTGTGCGTCATTGCAATGTGTTAGTGTGCGTCAGTGCAATGTGTTAGTATGCGTTAGTGCAATGTGTTAGTGTGCGCCAGTGCAATGTGTTAGTGTGCGTCAGTGCAATATGTTAGTGTGCGTCAGTGCAATGTGTTAGTGTGCGTCAGTGCAATGTGTTAGTGTGCGTCAGTGCAATGTGTTAGTGTGCGTCAGTGCAATGTGTTAGTGTGGGCATCGTGTTTGATACAGTGTTATGAGGCGTGTTTGTTAGAATGCATCAATGCGTGTGTTGTAGAACGTTAGTGCAACGTATCAGACTTATTTAGTGCGTAAGTGTTACAGTGTTTCGAGTGTGCGTATTTTTACGAGCTGGAGGTTGTGACAGTAAAAACTGCCGATTGAATTACCAAAATTTACACTTTTATTACCGAATACCATTTAAAAGTTAAAAAACTAATAATTAATCACACTGATTCACTTTATTTCGCTCCGAAGCTTTGCTTGTCTCGCCAAATTCAATACTGCCCCGATCGCGCCTATCAACGGCTTTATATAGGGCTCTTCCACGAAAACATCCAGAATGTTCCAGTAAATAAGGGACCCCGACCGACCAAGCGCAGAAAGTTCGAGTGTGGGACTTCTAGAAAGCTTAGTTCCTCAATCGGTACTAGATGGCGCTGTTGGTTGAAAGATTAGTCATGGCATTTTCTGGAAAGCTCTCTTCGCTCCCCGACATTAGATGGCGCTCGTGCCAGGTACCAGCCGTCAACTTAGGCACGCAAAAGTATTAGTGTGTTTGTTAGAGAACATCTGTGCGTGTGTTGGTAGAATACATCAGTGGGTGTGTCAGAGTACACGAGTTCGTGTGTTAGAGTACTTGAGTGCGTGTGTTAGAGTACTTGAGTGTGTGTGTCAGAGTACATGAGTGCGTGTGTTAGAGAACACGACTGTGTGTGTGTGTGTGTGTGTGTGTGTGTGTGTGTGTGTGTTGAATGTGTGCGTGTACGTGCGCGTGTACCTTCTCGCCGTAGACCTGTCCATTGGGCAGCGCCATGGGCTGGTTGTGCTCGTTGAGCGGCTCGTGCGAGATGCGGCACACCAGGCGCGAATGCGAGCAGTGCGCGTGCGGCAGCGTGCGCGCCAGCGCGCTGAGCGGCGGCGCGCAAGCCGGGCAGCCCGCTGCCGCAGCGCCAGCACGCGCGCACTGCGGTGTGTTGAGTGCCGCCAGCCCGAGCTGTAACGCAGCGGGCAGCGCGGGTAGACGCGCCGGGTGTAGCAGCCGCGCATGTTCGACGCGGAACTGCTCCACCAGCGCGCGCCAGCGCCCGCCCGCCAGCAGCCCGCGGTACGGCTCCACCTCTGCGCCACCACACCACACGCTACACATCTACACTTATGCTCCGTGCGGAACTGCGCTGCCAGCGCCCGTCCGCCAGCAGCGAGCGGTACGGTTCCCCTCTGCACTCACCACATGCTACGACACCACGTGCTCTTTATACGATAAGGGTGACAAACGACTACACAATCCACCTAATGCTAAATGGATACTGTGCACATAAATAACTACATCTGTCGTCAATCAACAATCAAAATACAAATACATCATCAACCCTAACAACTAAGACGGAATACCCCATATCCATTAAAAGAATCTCCAGTTCTCTACACTCACCATATCAAACACAGCAACATCGAACTGTCATTTAATAACTCAGCTCCACTGGAGAAGGAACACTCACTCACAACACTCACATAATACCGGCATAAAATAGAAGTTTAATGCTACTGTGTTCCACATGGTGAGTGTAAAGAACCAGAGATCCGTTTTACTGAATAAAAGGCGATTCATCTTCATCCTCAGGGGTCACAACATTTTGATTCTTAATCGAGGATAAATGTACATGTCTATATGGCACAGTACCCACTTACCATCAAATTAACTGTATGCTCGTTTGTCAGCCTTATTCTATAAAAAAAACGCCACCATAAACTACAACACCCGCCTGCCCGCTGTACTTCACTCGCATTCCATCTAGCGCATCTGCAGCCTTCTTTAAGACTGCAGTGGCCACTTAATAATAGCACTTAAATTGAAACTGACACGAGATACCACTCCATTATTTTCTGTACTTCCCCCCACTTGCAGGGACACAGAGCCATTCCATCTTAATCCTCAGAAGCGACAACACGGAACGGCTACAGATGCCGTTTCGTTAGCTGTGGACTGCAATAAATAATTCAAATAGAATGGACTATAATTACAATGTTATAGCAGTAAGACTACGTTTTCAACATCCATTAAAAAAAAACTGCATACTTAATGTGTTAAGTGACATCACCCAACCACCCCGTAAAACTAAACACTTAAATTATCACACTACCCGCAGTGTAATGCTAAGAACACTGACTGCGTTTACTAGCTGAATGGCTATCTTGGTGTTTGAGCGAAAAAAATCCAGCATCTCAAGTCGCTGATACATTTTTTTTACTTTAGACCTTTTATGTTCCAACAGTCGGTAGTAAATTATTTGCTTGCATTATAAAACTGAAGATGCTTGTTTCTACCTATCTCTTATTTTAGTTTCCTTGTTGTTTCTCAAAATATAAATCTTTGAAATAAAAATTATCTTTATCTACAAAAATCAATTGATGTCCGTTTGTCTCGCTAAAATTGGTAAACAGCTCGAACGATTTTGATGATTTTTTTTGTGTGTATTTGAGTGGATGGTTTAGAAACTCAATTGGACCCGGTAGGTGGCGCTGTTGTCTAAATCCAAAAATCACACGTGCGAAGCCGTGGCAGATCGCTAGTAGATGTTAATTTTGAATAGTAGCCTCTCGTAAAATGGTGATCGTTATCAAGCCCTTTCCAAAATATTTCAAATTTATAATTGCACATATTTCTTTTATAGGATAGGGTGACAAACGAGCACACAGTCCACTTGATGGTAAGTGCTTGCTGTGGCCCATAGACATCTACATCTATCCTCGATTACGAATCAAAACGCAGACGCGTTATCACCCGTGAGGACTAAGATGGAATACCTCGTTTCCAGTAAAAAGGGTCTCCGGTTCTCTACACCCAGTGGCGAAGCTAGGGCTCCAAACTAGGGCAAGCCCAAGATATGGTTTTGTTGTTTTTAGTTTCCACTCTTTAGTTTCACATTCAGTGCTGACAAGGACGTGTTTAACAAAGCACACAGAAAGCATACTACCGCTAGATAGATTGTATGACATAATATGCAATTGCACACCTTCGGTGGTTTTGAAAAGAGCCGTTTGGGTTTGCTTGAGATATTTACAAACAATACAATACATGAACAAAAGAAAAGCTATGTACAAAGTTAAAAAAGGGACGTCTGGTAGATGTGAAACCTCGAAATTATATTTTGTTTAAGTTATATGCATAAAAGAACAGATTACGACAGGAATTAGATAGTTATAATGAGAAGATAAAGCTTTGCTAATTTTTTACCATAAAATAATGACTATTTATTATAATGATTCATTTTCAATTCATAATAAACCATACAAAATGATATTTTTAAACTCATATATCACTATAAATTAGCCGATAGCGTATTTGTGCCATCTAGCGTAATCTTTAGGTACCATCGTGAGAATCAACCAATTTTCGTTCGATAAATTGACTTTACCTATAGAATTAAGTAGATGGCGCCATTAAAATTTTATATACTGGAAAGTAGACAGAGAAACCTAACTGGAAATAACTAAAGGGAGTACTATTCTTTAAAAACCTCAATACATTCTTCTGTATTCTTTTGATTTATTTAATTAAAATTTGGGCTTCACGTTAAAAAAGATCATATTTAATTTAAAAAAGGTCTCATACTTTATGCTGCTGTACAAATTGATATTTTTAATTCGTATGGTAATATAAATATTGAGTTATTAAACCTTTAAGTACTCCTAACTTAATTAAACTTTAATACTAGAGAGTCCTGTACCTATATAAAGTATGAAGAAATGTTTATTGAACATTAAATTTCATTTTTAAAGATTTTTACCCTTTCTTCGCCGATTAGCACTTCAACACACTTATATTCATCACAATGAACACTATTATCCTCCCATTTTCACTGAAAATCTTCGAAAAAGCATAAATTTTTAACAAACACAACAAAAACAAACATAAACATTGAAATGTGGAGTTAACTTGCATACGAGGGGCCCGCAACCACTTCGCTAGTCGCTAACGCACTCCTAAACAACTTCAAAGCCAGGCTTGTGGCTCAATAGTAATTGCTATATAAACATTTCGTAGTTATATTTCATTATAGAATATTTTGCCATAGGTTAGAAAGAGAGCGTTCTTCTCGAAAGCCCCGTAAAAAGCCCACGCGAGCGAGGAAGACAACTAATCGCTCTATTAAAACTCACTTTTTATGACAGCAGCAGTATCACCACAGAGTACCTTTGTATAAACGTATCGCTAAGGCAATACGAGGTCATCGGTCGACATGTGTCGAACAGTGGAGTGCGTGGGAAAATTGAAATAATTTGAAACAGCTTATGAGTTATTTTATTAGTTGATATTATTGATTGATTCAGTTTTAATAAGGCAAGCCCGGCTTTTCGGCTTTTATGGAAGCTTCGTCACTACTACTGTGTTTCGTATGGTGGGTGTAGACTACACCCACCATACGAAACACAGCAGCATTAAGCTACTATTTGACGCTGGTATTCTGTGACAGGTGACAGCGTGGTCCTTACCCGGTCGAGCCGACCCGTTCGTGCTACAACTATACTGCAAATATAACTGCAGCATAGTCCTACCACGTAAAACATATTGCACATATTGTAAACCTTGATACTTATTTAAAAAAAATAATTCCGATAGATTTCACCTACTAGAAAAATAGTCTCGCGTAAACAAACAAAAACAAGAATATCAATATATTAAATTTAAAAAATTAATAAGTGTTTTAGTCTATATGAAATAGCTTCCACTAACTTGAAACTGGCAAAAGTACAAATCGTACGAGTCCATGGCCATAGACGATTTCGGCAAAAAAAAAAAGAGTGAAAGGTCCCAGCAATTGTTATTAACCTGTGTCTTTAGGAAAAGCCAGCATCCCCATGCAGTGCTGTATGTCTTCAAGCTGTTCCTTCTCGTAAGTAGAGAAGTGTTTCTTCGCGTAACGCACTGCCTCCAAGCGTTTGTCTTCACGGACCAGCTCTATGAACTCCTGGAAGATAGAAGCCATCGTTAATGATGGTAAACAGGCTTGAAAATCTCCTCTTTTACACTTTTTTTATGTACGGCGGTGTATTAAAATCAGTACTTTATACTATCACGTGGATACCATAAGAAGCGTCAGAATAAAACTAAAAAGGGATGGGCTGTGCATCTTCCTGATAACAACTCCGAAAATAACCACAGTTTTTTTTCCCGACACAATTTGAAAAGCAACTATGGCAAATCTATGGTGGCTTGATCATGTTGTCGTTGTCACTCATGAGGACTAAGACGGAATGCCTCCTTTTCAGTAAAAAAGGGTCTCCGGATCTCTACACTCACCATACGAAACACAGTAATAAGCTGCTATTTTACGCTGGTATTCTGTGAGAGCGTGGTCCTTCTCCGGCCGTGCCGACCCATTCGTGCTACAACCATAATTTAGCTGCAGCGTGGCTCTACCTATCTCCAAAATTATTTGAGTTTATTTTAAATAAAAACAAACGACATGAATCCATTGGTCATTCGCTCACTCGTTATCGCGCTATGGCCCTTTTACTATCAAATAAGAAGCGAGTGATAAGAGTTGGTGCAACATTCCCAAATAACTTTACTTTTTTTTTACTGTAAAATTTGATGCAAGAATGAATGAGGAAAAAGTGCCAAAGCAAATTTATGTTGCAGAAGTGAACTACAGAGTGGAAAAGGGACGTACTAGGCGAAATTTATCGACCAAATTGGCGATATATGAAAATGGGCCAAATTAAAAGTACTCTTAACCGACAAGCATGTATGCGTAAGTATGTGAATGTGGAGGAAGCGCAAGAGGTGTGTCAGGATCGTACCAAAAAGTCTCTAGTCTCTGCCTACCTCTCAGCGTGACGGTTTATGTAGGTATTCTATAGCAAAAATATCTATAAGTCTATGAGAAAGGCATATGTGTTCAATGGTGGACATTTAATTTAATAATAATAATGACGAAAATGATGAACCTCTTTTAACGTCAAATATAGAATAAGTTGTAAATGATGTGAAATCGCTTAGCATTAAGTAAGCACGTAACGTTACGCACCTGTATGCGTATGTTGAACTCCATGGCGGAGCCGAGCTTGCGTAGCTTGGACTTGTTGTCGGCGCACCGCTGCGGGTAGATGTGTGCGGGACACGTTGCACGATGCGTTACGTTACGTTACGCACCTGAATGCGTATGTTAAACTCCATGGTGGAGCCGAGCTTGCGTAGCTTGGACTTGTTGTCGGCGCACCGCTGCGGGTAGATGTGTGCGGAACACGTTGCACGTTGCGTTACGTTACGTTACGCACCTGAATGCGTATGTTGAACTCCATGGTGGAGCCGAGCTTGCGTAGCTTGGACTTGTCGGCGTACCGCTGCGAGTAGATGTGTGCGGGACACGTTGCACGTTGCGTTACGTTACGCACCTGAATGCGTATGTTGAACTCCATGGTGGAGCCGAGTTTGCGTAGCTTGGACTTGTTGTCGGCGCACCACTGCAGGCAGCGGGCCGTGCGCCGCGCTAACAGCTCGCGCTCCACCTCTGCCGCCGCCTGGTAGATGTCTGGGGACCACGCACCACACTATACACTTTATGTACTCTCAGCGCCGTTTGCTAACGGCTCAAAATAATCTATCACCTATTTCGTACCGTGGGTAACGTCGGCGGGGGCTATGCGTAATATACGTGTATACTTTATACCTTACGTACCTTTGACCATTTACCGTGGGTATCGTCAGCGCCGATTATAAGTAATAATTATATTAGTTATATATAGCTATAATATCGTAGTAGCACAAATGGCACGAGTTTTTTCAAGTGAGCCACGCGGCAGCTTACAAACTGGAACACTGGAGTTTGCGTATACGTCAGGGAGCACATCTGTTCTCGACGCCTCGGCAGTCTTGAAGGCTCGGACCTGTCCATCCTTTGGCTACGCGTCGGCAGCGACGACCATCCGTGCGTCTACAGGTGCCTCTATAGGTCCCATAGCGGTAATGCCGAAACAGACAGACTCTTCGACCACGTCCAAATGGCTACAGATTCGTTGCTACAACAGATCCCCTCCGCAGAGATCGTGATCCTTGGCGATTTTAACGCCCACCACGCCAAATGGCTTGGTTTACGTTCAATCGATCATGCGGGGAGATCTGTTCATGATATTGCCTTGGCATGTGGTCTGATACAACTGGTTACTTCGCCTACGCGGATTCCAGATGTGGAGGATCATGCACCTTCCCTGTTGAACCTTCTGGTGATCCCTCATCCGGACGGATATCAGATTTCCGTCGACGCCCCTTTAGGCTCCTCGGACCATTGTCTCACGCTGAAATCGCGTTTGCATTCTGCAGGCTGCCATCTTTGAGGACCTTTCTTCGCCATCGATTTCCGGATCTTTGAACTACAAGACCAGTGTTACTAATTCCTCAGGCTACGTCGTAAATGCGCTGTATACATGTCAAGTAACGCAACCTGTATGCCAACATTTGCACGCGGGTATTTTGGTAGCTAATGGAGCTCTGCGACCAATGAAGGTATCGGTTCAGCGCCTATGAGTTAGTAAATAATGCAAATTATATTAGTATAACTGTGCTGTGTTTCGTACGATGACGAGAATCGGAGACCCTTTTTACTGGTATCAAGACATTACATCTTAGTCCTCAGGAGTGAAAACGCATCTCCATTTTGATTATTATTTTAGGACACAAGTTTATGGGTCACAGCATCCACATACCATCAGCTGGACTGTTCTTTTATGAAATAGGAAAGGACATAAAAAAATTATACCTGGTATGTTCAGCGAGTTAATAAAAAAGCAGGGGCCTTATACTCAATAAAAATTGCGACACGCTAATTATTTGGCCGCCGAGTCGCCTCGCCCGCACGACTCACGCTTGACAACAGCTGCAATCCTTGTACCATAAAACTGTGCTTTTAATGCACATATGCGACGCCAGTCAAACAGAATGTGACACTTAGGCGATAAGTGCTATTGCAAGATGTTTTCGTAATATTTAGGACTCTTGCAGAACATACTGTTACGAGCTTAGGGTTCGTGACAATAAAAACTGCGGATTGAATTACCAAATTTTTTACAAACAATTTACAAACAATTTACACTTTTATTACCGAACACCAATTAACACCAGAAACATCCAGAATATTCCAGTAAATACGGGCACCGAACGACCAGACGCAGAAAGTTCGAGTGTGGGGCTTCTAGAAAGCTTAATTCTTCTGTTCGATACTAGATGGCGCTGTTGGTCGAAAGATCAAGATTGACATTTTCTAGGAAGCCCTCCTCGCTCTGGTCCCCGACACTATATGACGATAGTGCCAGGTACCTGACGTCAACTTAGGCGCGCAACAATACTATATAAAAGTAAAAGTAAAGTTACAGCCTATGTACGTCCCACTGCTGGGCTCAGGCCTCTCCTCATTTCTGAGAGGGTTCAAGGCAAGGAAGTGTCCGCCACGCTGCCCAAAACCACGTGCTCGGCGGTGAAGGAAAACATCGTGAGGAAACCTGCATGGCTGAGGAATAAGAAAAAAAAATGTTTCGAAGACATGTGAAGTTCGTCAACACGCATTTGGGCAACAATACTATATACTAAAACCTAAATTGTAATAAATATTTAATACACACAAGGTCGGCTTACCAACATTGGTCAATTCCCTCAGATCCTTGACATCGGCAAGCTTGTTGGCTGAGTCGTAATACCCATTCCTCAGGAAATAATCCACGAGCATACGATCAAGGCGCACCTTGCGCCAGTGATTCAAAGATGTCTAAAATGTTCAAGAATTTTATTTAATCGTTTTACTGCGAAATTAGAAAACTTGATAACTTTACTAACACTTAATTTATTGTTATAAAGAACACACTGAGGGCTAAATGTTTAATATAATACATCTAGAAGGATCGGTTACACTACCCTCATTCGCACATTCTACTAAAATGTGACAGTTGGTTTATGGCTGCACTAGGTGGAGGGATCACTCTTCTTACTGGGTGTCTGTACGAGGGGCACACTGAAATGATAGGAAATAAGAAAAACAACATGCACGGTATAGCTAAATTGTATTTTATTGTTTTTCGAAGTATTCTCCGTTCAACTTAATGCACTTTTCCATTCTTGCAAACCAATCATTAAAACATTAATTCCAGTCTGAAGTTGATGTTGACAAAATGGCTGATTTGTACGCTTCCACAGCTGCTTCGGGGTCTTCAAACCGTTGACCGTGTTATGTGTTGACTGGGAGAGAATGCCTAATGGCATTAAGTCCGCCCTTTGTAATCTTTATGGTGCAATAAAGTGTAAATAAATAAATAAAATCTTTCATTCTAGGGAATGTAAAGAAATCGTTTGGGCGCAAGTCAGGACTGTACGGATGATGGTTCATCAGCTCAACGTATTCCTGCTTCAAAAAATCATTTGTCTTCTGAGCCGTATGGGAGCTCGCATTATGTCGTAAGATGATGCGACGTTTCGGGTTATTTTTTCGGAGTTCGGCTATCATTTCTGGCAAACAAACCGTGATATACCACTCAGCGGTAACCGTTCTGCGTTCTAAAAGCTAGATCGAATTATTTCCCCCGAAACTCCCTGCACACAAAATTTTATGAAAATCGTTGGAGCCGTTTCCGAGATTCCGATTATATATATATATATATATATATATATATATATATATATATATATATATATATATATATATATATATATATATATAGAATTGCTCGTTTAAAGGCATAGGATAAATCGAAACAAATTCGCTGAATCATTTAACTAACTGATAACTAAATGTGTCAATTTTAAACCAACATAGTTTTTGTTTTTAAACATTTTTTAATTGTTTGAATGTCATTAAGATTCTAAGAGGCTAGTATTCAAATTCTAAAAAAGGTTTTATTGTAACTCAATCCGAAATATTCTATTCCCGATCATTTCAGTGTGCCCGTGCTCTGTACACAACACCCACTACTATTTCAGTTTGAACGGTAGGAATAAAAGGGCTACAATATAATTAAAGGATATGAGGTGTTCTGACTTGGTCCTTAAAGGTGGTAATGCACTTGTACTTCTTATTTTATAAAATACTAATTCTTATTTTATAAAATAACCGAAGTGAACGAACGAATTTACAGCAACCTCACACAAAGAATACTACAGATACGTTGGTAACTCCGAGGACTTAATTGGGATTCTTCACAGCCTATAATTATATTGCCTCTGTACCCTTCAGACCAGAACACATCAGTGCAAGCACAGCTATTTGTAAGGAAAAATAGGTATAATCATTCTATTTCACAATGAAGGTTTTGCCTTGATTGTAGTAGTGTCGTGTACCGACAGGCGCGTTTGTGTGTGTAACTGCGATTCGTTCGATTCGCGCTCGTGAGTGAGTGCCCGCGAGGCCTACGCACACTAACACAATGTGTATGTGCACGGCTTACAACAAACAAAGTCAAACCTTCATCCTGAAATGGAATAACTATAAGAGGGTGGTGTCCACATAGACTTATAGGTACAGAAGGTGCCCTACCACTTAGGAAAGTCTTTTTATAGAGTTGACTGCAGACAGCTGCAGTTCCACATGCTGCAGAACAAATGGGATACTAGCTTACATCTCCATAATGACATATATTTCTTAATCTCTCATTTATCAAAACAGCAATTACTCATATACTTTTTAATACAATTTGAAAACGATTGCAAATTGCATACTTGCGACCGTAGGTAATTTGCAATCATTTTCAATATTTAATTTAACTAAAACACTCGAATAACTACAGATGTATGTAGCGAAGACGCAGCAATCTTGATATCGTTAATAATGTTAACACCTGAATTCTGATAGCTTGGGTGTCTGTGGCACACATTTTAAACCTTAAAGCACCCCAGTTAAGTACTGATTTACCATGTCATTAGATAGAGCAAACATCGTGAAACCTGAATGTCTGAGAATTAAACTATCTTTTGATATGAGGAGACCACCTACCCGAACTGGAACTGCGTAGCGAACTCTCATCGGCTCCGTTTCCCTCTGTAAATTGAGAAGGTTTTTCCTACAATGGTACGTGATTTGTCAAGAAGCGCACCTCTTGAAATATGTCCTGGCGAGGCCTTGCGCAAATTGTCAAAAACGATCGAGGACAGTATAGATCCTTAATAGATCAAAAATTAGACGAAATTAAAATGAAATTCTTAAATACATACTAAAGGAAATTTATGTGGTTTTTTACCACTTTCATAAGACAATCTAAAGAAAGGAGACCAAACATTAGTTACGAATAAAATTAGAATGCTAAAGGGATCCGTCACTAAATAAATGACAGGTTAGTTTTTATAGATTATTTTGTTCTATTACCAACTTCTTAAGAAAATCTGGTCTAATGTACCTGAATTAATTATACATAATATATGAATTATAAATAATGGGATGGAATTTTATAAATGGGACATTCAGCAAACAATACATTTAACCTATAGGACTTTTTTCTGGAGTAGGACATAACCGAATGAATCCGTGTTACGTTCATCAACTGTGATATACCTTTACAATAAATCAATTTGATCATAGATATTATACAATATTGTTACGAGCTTGAGGTTCGTGACAATAAAAATTGCCGATAGAATTACCTATATTAACACTTTAATTCACTTTAAACTAATTAAAACTTAAAACACCAATAATTAAGCACACTAATTCACTTTATTCCGCTCCGAAGCTTCGCTTGTCTCGCCAACTTTAATACTTCCGCGATCGCATCTTGCAGCGCCTATTTATATAAATTAGCAGCGAAATATCCAGAATATTCAAGTAAACACGCGCAAGGTACCGAGGTTCTTCGGTTCGAGACTAGAGGGCGCTAGTGCCGTCGACTTGAGCGCGTAACGCTGCCCCCTCCTAAGACATGCTTGTCCCGAGCATTATCAGTCCCATAATAACGCGCCAGGCGATCCACATGGACGATCTTAGGAGTCCCTCTTGCGCTTTTCTGTATCCGGTAGGTTACATCGTTGATCTTGGTCACAATCCGGTACGGGCCGTCCCATTTAGCTTGAAGCTTAGGAGATTTCCCTTTGCTGCGGACTGGATTGTGCAACCACACAAGTGAACCTTCGTGGAACCCTTTGTTGTTCATTTTGCGGTCGTACCGGGTTTTCATCTTTTCAGACATTTGCTGGCCCGATTGTCTGACGTGCTCATAAACGTCATTCATTTTGTTCAGCAAGTTATTTGCATAATCGGTTATACTGCGTGGAGCATCAGGTGGTATCCCGGTGATCAGGTCTGCAGGCAGCCGTAATTCTCTTCCAAAGTTTGCGAAAGCTGGTGTCACTTGCTGTACTTTCGTGAACAGCGCTTCGATATGACAACAAAAACGGTTGTATGTGCTTGTCCCAATCTTGTTGCCGATTGTCTACAACTTTTGCTAGGTACCTCTCCAATGTCTGATTAAATCGTTCTACCATTCCATAAGATTGCGGGTGATAAGAAGTCCTTCTTGTTTTATGAGTACCCATAACTCGGCAAGTTTCCTGGAATATTTGAGACTCAAAATTCCTTCCTTGATCGCTGTGAATCTCTAAAGGTACTCCAAAACGACAGAAGACTTCATGAACTAGTTTATCTGCAACTGTTGAAGCTTCTTGATTTGGAATGGCAAAGACTTCTGGCTACTTAATGAAGTAATCCATCACAACCATGAAATACTTGTTACCGCTTTCACTCTCCGGAAACGGCCCTGCCACGTCAATGGCTATTCTCTCCCATGGTGCACCAACATTGTACAACTTCAATGCACCTCTATTACGAGTCTGAGGTCCCTTTACAGCCGCACAACTTGTACATTTGCGACACCAGTCCTCGATATCGTTTCGACAGTGGACCCAGTAAAACCGTTCTCGGATCTTCAGTAGTATTCGTCTAACTCCCAGATGGCCTCCTGAATAATCATTATGGTACAGCTGTAGAACATCCGGTACATTAGCTTTAGGGACAACCATTTGTAAATGACAGCTGCCTCCCCGAACATTTTCCCATTTACGGCACAGAACTCTATCCTGAAGCAGCAAGCTGTCCCACTGGGCCCAATAGCTCTTAGTGGTCGAACTTATCGCTGAGACGTCGCTCCACTTGGGCTTGGGAGCACTGGCCTTCATCCATTCCAGGATCGGCTTGATGTCCGGATCTTCCTGCTGTGCACGTTGAAAGCTGTCCTTCCACTCGATGCTGAGGTGGTCTACCCTGAGCATCCTCACGGATACCACTTCCTTTCTCTCTTGCCTAGTACAATGTTTGCAATCTTCAGGACAAGGTCTTCTTGACAATGCATCTGCGTTGCCATGAGATTTCCCGCTGCGATGTTTGATCTCAAAGTCGTATTCCTGCAGTAGTTCAATCCACCTCGCAACTTGTCCTTCTGGAGTTTTAAACTGCAATAGCCATTTTAGTGCAGCATGGTCAGTTGTTAAGTGAAATTTTCGCCCCAGAAGATATTTGCTAAAATGCTGCAACGACTTTACCACAGCTAGCAATTCGCGTCTTGTGACACAATAGTTCCTTTCCGGTTTTGACAACGATTTGCTGAAGTACGCTATCACGACCTCTTGGTCACCATTACGTTGAGACAACACACCGCCAAGTCCTATATCACTTGCGTCAGTGTCAACTATAAATTCTTTGCTTGCATCAGGGTATCCTAAAATAGGTGTTTTGCACAGACGGTCCTTGAGCTCCTGGAATGCGATATTACAACTTTCATCCCAGCAGAAATGTCGCTTCTCCTCGGTTAGCTTATGCAGAGGCTTGGCTATATCTGCAAAGTTCTTCACAAATCGCCGGTAATAGGAGCACAAACCCAAAAATGCTCTAACTTTACTTTTTTTGTCTTGTCTTTTGGAACCGGCCAATCCTTTACAGCTGCGATTTTCTCTGGATCCGTGCGGATAACTTCTTCCGACACTACATACCCCAAAAAGTTGACTTGCCGTTTGAATAGTGAACATTTCTTCGGACTCAACTTGAGGTTAGCACTCTTAATATTCATGAGCACGCGTTCCAGGTTTTGAAGGTGTTCCTCAAACGTACGGCCCACGATGATGATGTCATCCAAGTAGACCAGACAGGCATTGCCAATTAGCCCAGTAAGTACAAGCTCCATCAGCCATTCAAACGTTGCTGGAGCATTGCACAACCCAAACGGCATTACTTTGAATTGCCACAGACGCTTTCCCGCCGAGAACGCAGTTTTCTCCTTGTCCTTAGGGTCAATTTCAACTTGCCAGTAGCCACTTTTTAGATCCAGCGTGCTAAACCATTTTACTCCTGTAAGCATGTCCAGCGTGTCATCAATTCTTGGCAAGGGATAGCTGTCCTTCTGTATAACGTCGTTCAGACGGCGGTAATCAACACAGAACCGCATGCTGCCATCCTTCTTCTTTACCAACACCACGGGTGAACACCATGGACTAGATGAAGGTTCAATAACACCATCCTTCACCATTCCCTCAATCATGGTTTCCACTTCCTTTTCACGTGCTAGCGGCAATCTTCTTGGCCGCTGACGGATAGGCAATTCCTCTCCTGTGTTTATTTTGTGTTGAACTAAGCCAGTCTTTCCCATGTCGGCATCGTTTGACGAGAATACGTCGGCGTACTTGAGTAACAACTTCTTCGCCTTGACCAATTCGTTAGGGGAGAGAACACTGCGACAGTCTTCCAAAAGTGTGGTCACTCTCGTTTCTGAATCCTTGCTGGGGTCCCACTCGATATATATTGGCACCGACGTAACCAATCCACTTCCTCACAAGTACCAACCAGTGTGCCTTTTTCTATAATCTGTTTCCGGTCACAAAGGTTCAGCACCCGTACTCTTGAGATGTCAGTGGTTCTGACCAAGGTTCGAGCTACTTTCCATGGAAGGTCATTGTTTACCCTTTCCACAAGTACACAACGGTGAGCTTGCCCAGCGTTTTGGGGAAGACTAACCGGAACAATCGTTTCCGATCTCGGCGGAAGAACAATCTTCTTAATGCTGTACACGTTCCCTGGTAACGCACCTTCCATAAAAAGTTCCTCCTGTCCACATTTCAAAACACCTTGCTTAACGTCGATCTCACAACAATTATTCCTCATAAAGTCTAGGCCTAGCATGCAGTCGTCCATTATATCAGCCACGATGACATTATGCAGGTAGATCACGTTGCCAAGCTTCAACTCCATCTCCTTCTCTCCACGGACGGGTATTCGCTGACCGGTGGCTGTTACCAAATTAATGCGTTCTCGGTTGTATGCGGAGTCCCCACGGAACTGACTTATAAGTTGGGAACTAACAACCGTACGAGAGGCTCCAGTGTCTATGGTCAGTTTACACGGCATTCCGTTGACCTCGCCCTTGATGATTAGACTGTTCCCATCATGGGTTTGTGAGATCGAGATCCTTGGGGCTCTTTTAACATCAGCCAACACCCGTCCCGCAGTTCTGGCTTTTACTCGTTTCCCTGCTGCTGCTGGGCGGTGCTGTTGGCCGCACTACCCTCCTGATATCGTTCACCTTCCCTTTCTAGGGTTCGCTTAGGGCAGCTGGATCGAAGATGGCCCTTTTCCCCACAGCCATAGCACCTAGGGCTGTATCCTTTGTTGCGGTCGCGAACTGTAGCTGCTGCAACCTCCCTGACGCGATGGGAACGATGATCCTGCCGCACGGCTTCTACCTCCAGTGCATGGGCCAAGGCGTCTTTAAGCGTCTCGTGGTGCCCGAGCCTCACAGCAGCTCTGACTTCCAGGTCACGGATGCCGTCGATGAATGTCTGCACCAGGTTCCCTTCAATGAGCGCAGGTACAGACTGGTATGCTTTTCTAACCATCTTCTCCACCTCAAGGGCCCACTGCTGCAGGTTTTCGTTGCTGCGTTACACGCGATCTTTAAGCTGCGCGCGAAAGACGTGTTCCAGGTGAGCGTCACCATATCTCGCCTCCAATGCCTCAAGGAGCTGCTCGTAGGTCACTTTCTTACCGAGAGCTTCCAACACGGTTAAGGCTTGGTCGCGCAGGCCTAAGGTGAGTGCAGTCATGGCCTGGCTTTTATTCCAGCCGTTTGCCTCCATGACGGCCTCGAACAGGATTTTGTAGGCCGACCAGGAAGAAGTCCCGTCGAACGGCGGCACTTTGAATCCACGTAGCGAAGGTGCTGTAGCTACTACGGGAGCTGTAGTTCCATCCCCAAGTTTGAGTTCGCCTAGTGATTTCTTCATGTCGTTGTCAACCCGATTGTTTACTTGGTCGATTCGGGTTTCAGCTTTCTCGATTCGGTTTTCAGCTTTCGCGATTTGCGTTTCAGCTTCCGACAGGCGGTTGTCATGCTGAGCAACCCTATCCTTCACCTCCTTTATCTCCTTCCCGAAGGTAGCGTGAAGGTCCTTCATGAGGAGCATCTGCTCTTCCAACCGACGGGCCTGTTCCTCCTGTCCGCCCCGCAGCTGCTCTTCCAATCGGCGTGCCTGTTCCGCCTGCTGGCGAGCCTGTTCCTCCCGTCGGCGAGCCTATTCCTCCTGCTGCTCTTTCAACCAACGGGCCTGTTCCTCCTGTCAGCAAGCCTGCTCCTGCAGCATCACCATCAGAGCACCTAAGTCAGGTGCTGCAGATGTAAGGGCTACTAACGGGCCTGCAGCTGGTGGCTGGCCCTCCGATGTCTGCGGCGTTGCACCACCAAATCTTCTTTGGTCCGTCTCCTGCTGGCGTTGACTTCGGGTACGAACACCCTCCGTTTCTTCCTTAGGTAAAATCGGCATGATTTTATCCCACTTCTGACACCAATTGTTACGAGCTTGAGGTTCGTGACAATAAAAATTGCCGATAGAATTACCTAAATTAACACTTTAATTCACTTTACACTAATTAAAGTTAAAAACACTAATAATTAATCACACTGATTCACTTTATTCCGCTCCGAAGCTTCGCTTGTCTCGCCGAATTCAATACTTCCTCGATCGCATCTTGCAGCACCTATTTATATAAATTAGCAGCGAAATATCCAGAATATTCAAGTAAACACGCGCAAGGTACCGAGAGTTCGTGTTTCAACTTCAAGAAGTTTAGTTCTTCGGTTCGAGACTAGATGGCGCTAGTGCCGTCGACTTGAGCGCGTAACAATATTCAAGTAAACACGCGCAAGGTACCGAGAGTTCGTGTTTCAACTTCAAGAAGTTTAGTTCTTCGGTTCGAGACTAGATGGCGATAGTGCCGTCGACTTGAGCGCGTAACAATATTATAGAAGTCCTATATGCCTACTCGATATATCTTCTTATCAATTCTGCTACTTTGTTTTTAACCATCAAAAGAAATTCATTATTATTTTAAAACTAACCTTGGAGACCTCAAACATCATTACAGAAAAATTTCGTTCAATTTTGGTTAATATCAAACTAAGTAAGAGTGAATTTGATATTAACAAAAATTGAAATCAAATTTAAATATAGAACTCCTAGTCCAAAAATGATAACAAATTAGTATTAAAAGCACCAGGTTCATTACAACGATTGGATGAGTAAAGCATTTTTAAATATCTAAAAAATAAATCGTTATCCTCATTACAGCCCACCCACAGTCCACGACTGAACATATGGTTCTCATAAATAATACCACAAAGTACAGTCATGAGCTACCTACATCCATCGACTTTCTGCATCTCTTACCAGGTCGTCACTCCATCTTTAGGGGGACCCCGCCCAGTATTTCACTTAGTGGTATACGGCTACCACTTGAGAATCTTTCTTCCTTAATGCAAAATATTTCAACTTACTTGTGTAGAACTGGGGTCCTGCAAAGCCTCAGCCTGCTCTTTAAGGTGCTCGAGCCGTTTCTTGCAGACATAGGCCGCTTGCACTTCTTCATTGATAGCTTCAGATGCCTTGCGTTTCATTGTATTCAACTTCTCCACCTACAACAAAATGACAACATAGCATAAAATAGTAGTTATAAAATCAGTAATGACGACCGAAGCTTTGTTTTCGGCCTCCGACCGTCGAGATTCATTCCCGGTAGAGAAGAGCTCCAGTAAACATCAAGAACACAAGAAAGAAGACCCCTCTGGCTTCCTATTGGGAATTAGGATAGTGTAGATTAATTAATTGAAATTCTGCCACATAAGTTTTGTAATTAGAAAACAAATTCTTAGTTTAGTCCCGTACCTTCTTTCAATTAAACATCCCTAGCATAGTTTACACAGTAATAAGTAAAGTCAGTTTCAGTCAGTCACATGTAAAATATAAATACAGTCCACTTTGCGCTCTATCCTCTTCACAAGCTCTAGTAAACGCCAACATTGAACGGACTGGTATGAAAGAGTGAAAACTGTAAAACTGGTACACCGTTATAGAAACCAACGGGACTTTCATAATTTTGATTGCTAAATCAATAAAGATATTATTCAGCATTTTTTCTTCGTAGAGTATAACTATGAAAAGATGGACCTAGCAGAAACGCCGACTTAGGCGATACCGGGGCACACAGGAATTTGGGGCCCTGTTGGAAAGTTTTACTAGATAACCTCCTTTTTCCCGTAGTCGGTTAACTACGGGAAAAATCTTATTTGACTACGGACTAATCCGTTCTAACCACCTACGCCTAGAATAGGCTTCAAAGACTGGCCCATAGTTATGGGCCATGATGAATATCCGGGCAATGGGGTATACTCTGTGGCCCGATACCTGCTTAGCACATTGGTGCATGTAGACGACAAACTGTTGGAAAGTAAAAAAAGTGAATGACAACATTTTTCTGGTGAGGTCTGGTCTGTTCTCATCAATCAAATAATATGTCATTAATGAGGGCATCCACGGCTTTTTCTGCCACCAAGGCGGCGCTACTTTACAATGAGGTAAAATATTTGACAGATTTCATAACGGGGACGATAATTTCTTAGGAAAATGTAAACTTTAATATGACTTTCCTAAACTTTCTCTCAAAAAAAGAAAATATTCTATAAAAACACCAATACTTGTATTATTTTTATTTATTATATTAAAATTAAGGCTTCAATTGTATAAAAGTAAGGATCGTAATTATTTAAATTATTTGCTATAAAATCTAATATTTGTGGTTGTAAATTTTATCATATTAAATAAATCATTTGCCGTTAAATATTTTGAAGTGTTATTTTTATCAAGCAGTCCGAAATCATATATTCATCTCATAGATTATAAATACATAAATTGCCGAAAAAAAATCCAGGCTTTAATAAGGCGACTGTACAACTCGACAAAAACGTTTAGATGGCGGCGAAACGCGGAATTTTCTACCTAGGAAATCTGTCAATGCCACTTTTTCTGGCTAACTCGCTAATATGTAGCTTGTCACTGCTCAGATTTGCCAGAAAGTCACTAACAACGCCCTCATTTACTCTTTTTTTTTCGGGTTATATTTTCCTAAAATAGAAAAAAGATTGTATAGCGTAAGCGGATACGGGGCCACCCGTGACGATAGACGATAGGATAGGTGCTCCCGGGCACGGGCCCTGTGTGCCCTTATGATAAAGAGTAAAGACGGTACTGCTTAGCAGCTAACGATTCACGCTGACGATATGTCACTGTATGCATCAGTTGAGATGAACAGAATATTCAAAATGTTTAATAGTGCTTTTGCACTATTAAACAAACTCTGCGTTGTGGACTTGCGCCGATCGGCCAAGTGTAATAATGTAATATTATATTATTAATTTTTGCCTAATCTTAAACTAAATTTCTTAGTGTTTTGAAGCCTTCGGCTTCGGCTTTGGTTAACTTCGGGCAGAAATAGACCTTTGGTCGGACACAAAAAAAAAAGATTTCAACTGCAATGCCATTTATCGACGGCTACCAGAAGTCCACTTTATTTGTTTACTCTATAAATTACATATCTCTATAGGATAAAGGCGGGATAGATGCCCCACTTTTTGAAATATCCTCCTAATTTAAAAAGAAACAATTTTATATAAATAATGTCTATGAATTTAGTTAGTTTAATCCTTTATGTATAATTGTGATTTGTATCCCATCAAAAACATAAATGTGAAATGAGAGCAAAGTTCAATATTATAATATATATAGGTGCCTTGGTTGTTGACTTCAAAGACAAAAGAAGTGAGATCTAAATGGGTGCCAAGTTCAATGGCCAGTCCCGAAATTTATTTATACCAACATAAAATATCATTTCTTCTTATAACTTAGGATAATATATTGTAGCCTAAGGTCTGACTTCGCTAGTTCTCATATACGAATTATCATGTTCGATGGCTAGTTTCTACCAGCAAGCCAAATTTTCGGAATAATAAAATAAGAACCGACAAGTAACGGGTTTAGAACTTGCAAAGGCTAAAATACAATTCGTATATGAAAATTAGCCAAGTTAGACCTTAGGCTACAATATATTATCCTAAGTTATAAGAAGAAATGATATTTTATGTTGGTATAAATAAATTTCAGGACTGGCCATTGAACTTGGCACCCATTTAGATCTCACTTCTTTTGTCTTTGAAGTCAACAACCAAGGCATATATCATAATATTGAACTTGGCTCTCTTTTCACATTTATGTTTTTGATGGGATATCATTACTTTTTGTACATAAATTATTAGTAGGTACTTATTTATAAACAAAATTAATACCAAACGGTTTTTGTTAAACTACTGTATTTTGTACGTTTACGGGGTATAATTGTCTTTTTTGTGTAATTTTCTATATTGTTTTGTACCTTTGAAATGTTCGAGTGAATCGCCCATTCAGTATCCGGAATTTTTTTCACGCATTTTCTGTTTATACTTAATTTGGCCAAGTCGAGGCAGTATAGCGTGCGCAGACGATTGTACTCTATAATAGAGCTCTCTTGTGACTCGATTTGACTTGGATCTAAATTGATAAGATGTACTCCATCTAAGGTTTTAACTCTGGAGAGTCCAACGTAAGCCTGCCCTCTACTAAATACAGAGTCGAGAAGAGCACTGTCAAGGCTAAGGCCTTGTGATTTGTGGATAGTAATAACATAGGCTAAGCAAATAGGGAATTGTTCCCTATAAACATATACATTACTTAATATCTGAAACTTGGCAATCGAATGGAATTGACAGTTTCCATCGGGAGGCATTGAAATAATGCGGAGTAAGGTAAGTGTGTCACCCACCCGTAATTCTATTATACGACTCATTGTAAAATATACGTAATAAAAAGATAATTACGTATTACGTAACAAATTGCCTGTTATCTATGAATTCTCAAGAAAAACAATTTGTTATCATACCAATAAGTTCTCATTCTCAAACTCATTCAGAGTTAAATATACATACCTACTTATAACTATTATAACTATACTAAAATGAACTAAAGTGAACTTGTATTTACACTTATGGTATGTCTATTTATATATTTACATTTACGTATAAATTATCCACATATTTTATGGCACCTGCTAAAGTTCTCTGCTTAGCTCATGGTTGACTGGTAGAGAATGCCTAAAGGCATTAAGTCCGCCAATTGTAGGGTCAACTCATCTAATTCTGTGACAAAACAGAATGTGGAAAAAAACAGGTTGAACTTTATAAATTTTATTTTTATTTTTAATAGGAACATTAATCAGTCTTCCATTTATCATATGAGCATGTGTAATCTTAACACATATGAATTAACTCAGCGTAAAATGAGCTTAATTAAACCGCAATGACTTGTCTAATTTTGCGACAAACACCATAATTCGGTGATAGTACTTCTCTAATTCTGTTATAACCGAATTAAGTGAGTATTTATTATTTTTTAACACAAAAGTAACATTTATGTAAGTAATAATTATGTATTTATAAATCAACGAGAAACTATCAAAAGTAGGGAAAAATAAAAAAAATATTGGACTTTATAATTGTTTTTTATTCTTCACCACTGGACTCGCCCCAATACTACAAGCATCACACATAAAAATTTCGACACGTGGAACGCCGAAAGTTCCGTAGACAGAGAAACCTATAGACAAATTGACGCCTTCTTTCGCATTCGCACACGAAAAAGATAGATTTATGCATACGTCTTGCATAGAAATGAGATAGAGCGGTGTGATTGTTTGCCCCTTTCTCCGTGCCGGTTTTTTTGTTTAGCAAACTCTACAGTTTGCTAAACAACGTTAACAGCGTAGCGATTTAAGGAGTTTACAAGTTGGTTTAAGTGGGAAAAAAGTAATTTGTGAGCTTAAGATTGGTGAATCTTGTTCAGTTCAGTTCTTAGAACAATTAAAATTTTTATCTAAATGTGTTTAAAAGTCATAAAGATTATTGTATAACCTAAAAATTCGTTATCGTCCTTTCTCACTCGAGGCCACGCCGATCATAAGTCTATAGGTTTCTCTGTCTACGGAAAGTTCAGACTTCAGAGTGATTTCTTTTTTTTTTAAGAAACGTTGCCAGGTTATGGTTTAAAATAAAAGAGCATATCTTTATCTTTGACTCTATTATTCATTGCATATTGTCTTTGGTTTTGTTTAAAACAAAAAAATATTTTTTCATAGGGCAATATTTCGTCAACTAATTAGTTACCGTCCCGAGCCAGCGGTAGGTAATTTTTTGGTCAACTAATTTCGCTCCCGCCCGACGGTACAGCTTTGTGTTATGCCCTGCTTGCGTTCTTCTTTTACCCTTTCAACATTGACCTTTAAAGTACTCCACGGCACTTTATATTCTTTTGATGCCCTGTACAGACTCATTTTCGACTGCAGAACACTTTTTGTCAGGGTTGTTTCATTATATTTTCTATTTTTATTTTTGCCTTCCTCCATGCTGTCTAAAATAAAAAAAATAACTCAATTATGTGATAAAAAATATCGGACTTTTTAAAAATGCTTGAAAGCGATCCTACTTTATTACCTGAGTAAAAATATATATTTTCTGACTTAAACTACTAACGTACACGTACTGAAAACAATTATTAATACACAAATTGGAAATAATAAAAGTTTGCTTGGTTAATTCGGTGACACTGTTTTGAGTTGCAATCTTTAGAATCGTTAACTTTTTGAACCCAGGAAATAAGGTATTATGCAAAAACAAATGAAAAATTACTAAAACTTTTATCGGTATCAACAAGTATATGTTTTTAACAACTAATTGTCAAAGTATCATGAACATACACTCACCTTTTCTATTTAAAATGAATTAAATAATGACAGCACAATCGCACGCTACCGGTGAAACGTCAAACAAGGCGGGTGCAATGACAAATCACGTGATTGTTACTATCTCACTCGCAAGATTTTAACAAAAATTTGTACACGAAAAGAAGCTTTTTTACCATACCATAGGGTTCATTTTAATGTATTGGATTTTACTCCTAACACGCTGTAAAAGAGTCCAAACGTTTTATCTCCGAATTAAGTGAGTCACACAATTAGGTGAATTTACCCTACATTTTAAGTGCAATAAAGTTTTTTAAATAAAAAAAATAAAATAAACTAAAATTATTACTAATTTTGATTTAAGCTATTGCCTACTTACTAAAAGAATTGTAATAATAATATAACCACAAATATATGAGTATTTTTTAAGAAAACCTACGAATTTCGTAGCATAAATCGCAATCTCATAGGTCAAATATCGAATGACAACCGGACCGTAAGACGGCGCTCGCGCTTATGAGATGAAATGAACGCGCTGCCACTCGCTCCAGTGTTGCCAAATTTTTTTTCACCTTCCCCCCTAGATTTTTCCAAAAAACCCCTAGTTTCCCTATGTAGGGGGATAAAAAAACCTCTGAATTTTTATTCGGTCAAGTTTCGTGTGAATCAGATTTATCAAAAATAAGTTTCTACTACATACAAGCTACGTACTTAGACCATTAATCCCAATGGACGAGTAATGCGCCTAACGCTATGAATAAGAAAGTCTGTCACTTATTGTGCGGGGGAAGAAACACTACATAGACAGTACTGCACACCTACTCAATAAAATTTTGTGTCACTAGGCACACACAAAATTAAATATCCAACACTATTACATTTTATGCACACATGTAGGTTAAATACACCAATATAGAAAAAGTTATGAGTATAAAACGGACAAATTAATAGCGATACTACGATATTGATATTTTATATCGATAATGAATTGTCGGCACTGTCTGTTTTGAAAAAGAATTCAGAAGTTGGTAAGACTAGTGAAAACCTTCAGTACAACCCCTAGATTAATTTCATGATATTAAAACCTCTAAAAAACCTCAACGTCCTCCAAAAACCCCTACATTGAGGAAAAACCTCTAGATATGGCAACACTGACTCGCTCGGACACGTTCGGGTCGAGGTTTTATCGCACCGCTCCACCGCTCCCACCCCGCTGTTCCGGCGTCGCCTCGAAATTCCTATTATTTCATTATTTATAAGTAGGGAATGATCTTACATTATTGATGTGCGCTAAATATTGGAAAAATAAATAATACTAAGCCCCAGTTAATAACGTAATAAATACGAAAGTCGACTATACTCTTAGTTTAGTTATAAGTACTAAAACGGAAATATTTTGATTAAAAAAATTAAGTAAAATATAATAATTAATAAAGTTTAGTGTTCCTAATAAAATTAAGTGAAAAATTATAATAAAATGATAAAAGTTTACCAGTTTCTGATTTATTTCTTTGTATTCGTCTCCTACCCAAATTTGAACTTTCAAGGTCATCTGGAACTGGGTTAGTTTTGATCTATAGGTCAGTCAGTGATAAAAATGACGATTTTTGGACGTTAATATCTAAATAACCGTTTGAGATGTGTTTACGAAATTTGAAGCACATATGTATCTCGCAAGTATCAATATATGAGCCAAATTCGACATGTTTATGTGAAATAGTCTTTGAGTTATGAGGGGGTCAAAGTAGCACTAAATGGTTCGTGTAATATTACACACGGTGCTGCTCGCCGTTTTGCTTAAACTTGGCTTGACGCGCTACCGCGTGTCTAGATTTTTGGCCCTACAAATTACAGATTTTGCAAATTTTTGGTTTTTGTGGAACTTCTTTTTTGGGGATAGATGCCTGCGGCGCGGGATCGATGCCCTTCATACTGTATAAACAAGAAACTCGACCAAGCTTTTATGAGCTTTTGAGGAAATTGTTTCATTGTCAGATAGCGCTTTCAGTTTTCCACATCTTGAGCAATAATTTTTGAAAGTGTACATGTAGCCAGTTCTGACACTTTACACATTGAATCCAGTGGGATTTAGATTTCGTTTGTTTATAGTTTTCAAAACATTCTATGCAGTTATCTTTATTTGTATCTTTAGGCTTATCCTGTTCATCTCTCTTAATGCTCTTTACCAGCAAACCTTTAGTTTTCTTTCCCTTAATTTTATAGTAAGGTGAATTGTTGCTGTTTGAACTGTAAACAATTCGCCGTTTCAGTTTTTTGCGGCCCTGGTTAACTTTTAAATAATTATCATTTTCTTTATCACATAAATCAGCTAGGTTATCATCATTGTTGTCACTAAAACAATGCTTTTGTTTTTTTGTTGTCCTTCTTTGTTGCTGGTTCATTTCTTTGTTTTCTTCAGTTTTTTCTCTTTTTTCTTTGGTAGTTTCAGTCTTGTTTTTCTTGTCTAACTTAGTTTTATTTGCTTTTTTCCTTTCTTTCAGCCATATCTTTTTTTTGGTTCTATAGTCTCTTTTGAATTCAAAATATCTGTTGACTGTTTCGCCCTTTTAGACATGGTTAAAGGAATTTTTGGTGTTAGTGATGTTTCTATTAGAATTTTCGAAGGTGTTTCTGATTCTATATTGCTGCTTAAAATCTCTGCAACTGTAGAATCATCAATGTCAACCATACTAATATCTTCTAAAATCTTGGAATCTATAAAGAGAGTAAGAGTTTCTCTGTCAATTCCAATCTGCATTAGATTTGTTGGTGTCTTATTTTTTTCATATTTAGTGTTTCCTTTTTGATTGTCCAGATTTATTTGACAAACTACAGAAGTAGAAGTGTTAGGTAGAGAGGTTTCTGTTCTTTGTTCAATAGGTTCACGAGATACAATACTTTCCGAGACATTGACAAGCTTTGGTTGGCAATCTAACAAATAAGATGTTTGAGCCTGGGTTGTTGACGTTCGATCAAATTGATGATACGCGACTGGTCTATGCTTACTCAGTCGTTTAACTAGGTACCTCCAAGGATTAACTTTTATTCCGAGAGTAGATTCGGATTAGTTTACTTTCTCCTTACTCTATGTTTATTAATACTGAAATTAGATATTTTAAGCTTTAAAATAGGAGTAAAGTTAATCTTGCTCAAGTCTATGTTTATTAATAGGGCTGTATAGGTCCGGAACCAATAATATCAATCCTCTTTGGTTATGTTCATTCAGTAGTATGTAGTAACTTCACTAAACTATGCGCTCAGGTTTGAAAAAATCTTGCAGACTATAAACAAGCTAGGGAGGCCCTGCCTGAAATAAACAGTCGTCTAACTAAAAATCTAACAAGAGGGAACAAGCCACAGATCAAGATAGTAACAAGTGCTATCACAGGACATGGCTGCTTTAACAAAAATTTATTTACCAGGGCTAAACATCTTAGCATGCTGGGATCGCTGCCCGAAGTTGCTCGCAACATCAAAGGACTATTGAACTTCTTCGGGGAGATTTCATAGCTCGAATAATCACTACACATTATTATCATCATTACACATTATTCCTGCCCACACGCAAAATATGCGCTTAGACGTGGAGTTGCGGAAAACAACCCGTTGTAAACTAAACTAAAACTAAGCATTATAGAAACCAGTCTGATGGATTGGGGAGAATTCCTTGTTAAGGCGAATCAGCAATAACAGTAGAGTCACCACAATTTTACAAACTGTTTCCATTACTGAGACAAATGAAATTTCTTAGTGTGCCTACCCCTCAGGGTAACAGGTGTGCATGAGGTAAACCCTGACCTCATTGGAGACTTCTACTGACACATTCATGTGGTCACTCTTACCTCACGATCCTTGTTATAAATATTTTTATATATTAACATCACATAATTTCATACTCACACATCCATGAGGGTTGACCTCATTGGGTTTTTGGACTATTAAAAAAACCCAAAATCATGATTTTATATACGGACAGAGAATGCGTTAAGTTATCTATGTTCCCATCCCTGACATGGATCTTAAATCTACAAAATAACTCTTTAGGAGGTCAGATCCTAACATTTTCTTTTTATTTTTCTATCCAGAACTTGATAAAAATATTTTTCTCATATAATAAAGCAACTTGCTCCTAATTCCCTAATACTGTATCAAAGATATGTTTACTATTGCATATAGGTTGCGCTTACAACTCAATCCCCTATCTTTATTCAATACCATAGACCTCATATACTGCATTTCATACATACAATATCATCAGAAACTGAATGTTTATCTATTAAAGGAAGCACTGGTGTAAATAGGGTTAGATTTGTTAATAAACGATCCACTACACAATTTTCTTACATATCAAAGTGATTATTATTTTATGACAAACCATTCCTCCAAGTAAAGAGTCGATTTCCCCAGTAGTGACACCACTTTTCCTTGCAGTCATGTCCAAGTCTCCAGCCGCACTGCCCACCTGCCTTGCCTCAACATCCAGAATACGCTGAGCATTACGGTATTTCTTATTGAAGACTTCATATGGCACCTGAAGTGGTATATTATACATTATGCAATAGGCTAGTAGTTAACACTGGAGCGATTATAGCTATAGTGTAAATGTAATGTCGAGACTATTTGTATTCAAATGTTATGTTGAATCTTTTAAAACTTTTTATTAAATTTCGACATGTATTAGGTTCCCATGATTGTTAAAACCGAGAAGACATCTTTGAGTTTTTAGAACGTAGCTCTTCTCAATTAGAATTAAAATGCAGATCAATTCCTACCACTGAGGGCTAAAACATATTGATGTCTTGATACCAGTAAAAAGAGTCAGCAGTTCTTGTTATTCACATAACAGGATTACGCTATTTATCTAATAAGAAGAAAAATGAAGTAATTAAAAAAGTGGGTAATTAGTTACCAAAGGTTTTACCAAAACAACCTAGAAACATAAAAATATATTATAACGTTCCAAGCACAAGTAATTAAAAATTAAATTTTATGTAGTTTATTTAACAACTACTGCAGTATAAGTTTAACTCTTAAAAATGATGCACATTATTCTTAATATCTATTAAATGGAGAAACACAAAGCCAAAATTGCAACATGAGGGTATAAGCAATTTTCAGCCAAATTAATGACAAAAAATCCATCCATATAGTAATTTATTAACCCATCTTATAAACAAACCCATATGTTTGCATGCGTAATCTAATTATAAACGTTATAAAGATGTCCCTGTACAAAAAATAATATTGTTACACAACAGACGTTACAAATATTTATATCTTCCTTAACTTACCTTCAGAGTAGCGTGTTCAAGTGACTTAATTTCATTCATTTTTTTAGTCCCTTGTCCCTTCTAATGCGTAGGATCCAAATCGCCTTATACACTGACAAGCAGAAGCAATGGTGTCTAGAAACAATGACAACAAACAAAACTCAGCTGATCGAATAGTATAAAATAGAGTTTCAATATTGAATTTCAATTAATTTTAAAAATACTAACGAAGCCTTAGTGTTTATTAATGTACAATATCGCTATAAATACAATGACACTGCAACGAACTTCTGATATTACTTTTGGTAGGAATGGAAACCAAGAAAATGGATGAAATCGTAGAATACCTACGTATATACGTAGCTACGTAGTAGCACAGAACATTATTACAATTACCACAGAGTACATACCTGCGTATAATACTACTATACTAGATTATACTAGAGACCAGTATAGTCCGATAGGCGTAGACAGAGAAACCTATAGACAAATTGACGCCTTCTTTCGCATTTGCACACGAAAAAGATAGATTCACGCATACGTCTTGCATAGAAATGAGACAGAGCGGTGTGATTGTTTGTCCCTTTCTCCATGCCGGTTTTTTGTTTAGCAAACTGCACTTTGCTTAACAACTTTGACAGTTCGTAGCGATCTAAGGAGTTTTCAAATTGGTTTAAGTGAGAAAAAAGAGTTTTGTGAGCTTAAGATTGGTGAATCTTGTTCAGTTCAGTTCTTAGAACAATAAATTTTTTTTTCTAATTGTGTTTAAAAGTCAAGATTATTGTATAACCTAAAATTACGTTATCGTCCTTTCTCACTCGAGGCCACGCTAATCATATAGGTTTCTCTGTATACACTGGTCTGATGGAGTCTGATAGTGTTCTGTGGTTCTGTGAGTATAGTAGAGCACAGTAATCTATTAAAACATTTTTATAAGTATTTTAAATTGTATTAAAAATCAAACAATATAAAATATAATTAATATAAAATTTATATGAAATTATAATTAATGTAAAATAGGTAATAAAATATATTTAATAGATAATTCATGAATAAACTAAAATTAGAATAATTAATTATTTTGCATGAAAGTTAAAACGTAGTTTTTATTATTATTATTATTATTATTTCCAAAATATTCAAAATCAGAGGTAACAAATTAACTTACTTCATTAACTATATAGTCTCCCATTATTGTAGGATATTTTTATTTTTATTTAAAAAACTTTATTGCACTTAAAATATTGTTGTTTAACAGTGGTAGAGCCACGCGGCAGCTTTGCTGTTGCACGTATGGGCCGGCTCAAACCGGGGTGGTACCACGACCTCACAGAATACCGGCGTGAAGTGGAAGCTCTGCTTCCGCGTTTCGTCTGGTGAGTGCAGGTGGCCGGAGGCCCAAATCCCCCCCCCCCCCATCAACATGGTAGCGGAATTAAATAATGATAGACTACCCCAGGAGGCTACCAGCACCCCTGGAGAATCCCTCGCTGAGCATCCACGACCATGTTTCTTCACTTCTGAGCGTGGGTGCTCAGGCTGCCCCGCGTATTCTGGGGGGGGGGGGGCGAAATTCCGCTCAAGAATACAACTGCTCGGGGCAAAACGGAGCAACAAGACCAAGGCGACCCCTGCCACGCTGTCCGTGAATTTCTGCAATATCAGGGGACTTCACTCTAACCTAAACGCCGTCCACTACCATCTCGAGACGGCGAGGCCGGCTCTGCTCTTTCTGACCGAGACGCAGGTGTCCTCTCCGGCTGATGTCTCGTATCTCTCCTGCCCGGGGTACAAACCGGAACACTCCTTTGTGCCTCGGGCTGGAGTTTGCGTTTACGTCAGAGAGGACATCTGTTCTCGACGCCTCGGCAGACTTGAAGGTTCGGACCTGTCCATCCTTTGGCTACGCGTAGACAGCGATGACCATCCGCGCGTCTACGGGTGCCTCTATAGGTCCCATTGCGGTAATGCCGAAACAGACCGACTCTTCGACCACGTCCAAATGGCTGCAGATTCGTTGCTACAGCAGATCCCCTCCGCAGAGATCGTGATCCTCGGCGACTTTAACGCCCATCACGCCGAATGGCTTGGATCACGTTTAACCGATCATGCGGGGAGATCTGTTCATGATTTTGCCTTGGCATATGGTCTGACACAACTGGTTACTTCGCCTACGCGGATTCCAGATGTGGAGGATCATGCACCTTCCCTGTTGGACCTTCTGCTGACCTCTCACCCGGACGGATATCAGATTTCCGTCGACGCCCCTTTAGGCTCCTCGGACCATTGTCTGGTCCGGAGTGTTGTGCCACTCACGCTGAAATCGCGGTTGCATTCTGCAGGCTGCCGCCGTGTTTGGCACTATAGGTCAGCCGATTGGGATGGGATGCGGTCTTTCTTTGCATCCTACCCTTGGGGGCGGGTTTGCTTCTCGCCGGATGATCCCAACGTTGTTGCGGATTCTGTTACTGATGTGGTACTTCAGGGTATGGAACTTTTTATTCCATCCTCTGTGGTGCCCATTGGAGGCAAGTCTCAGCCATGGTTTGGTCGCTCCTGTAAAATAGCATCATGCTATAAGCAGGAGTGCTACCAAGCCTGGGTTGATGCATCAGCGTCCCAGGATGTAAACACCAGCGCTTTAAAAAAGAAGTATAATTCCGCCTCTAGGTCCTTCAAAAGAGTCATTGCCAAGGCAAAGTCAGAGCACATAGGCAGAATTGGCGAGAGATTAGTTCGCTTTCCTTCTGGAACCCGTGCATTCTGGTCTCTCGCCAAGGCTGTCCAGGGGAATTTCTGTCAGCCATCTCTTCCATCTCTGCACAGGGAGGACGACTCACTGGCCCATACTGCAAAGGAGAAAGCCGATCTTCTAGGCTCTTTCTTTGCGTCTAACTCGACTCTCGATGACGGGGGGAGTACGCCGCCGACCATCCCGCGGTGTGAGTGCTCCATGCCGGAAGTGCAGTTCACACAGCGCTCGGTTCGCAAAGCACTCCTCTCCCTGGACATCCACAAGTCGAGTGGGCCTGACGGAATCCCCCCAATTGTGCTGAGGACGTGTGCTCCAGAGTTGGCACCGGTTTTAACGCGTCTTTTCCGGTACTCCTACTCCCTAGGCGTAGTCCCAAAATCATGGAAGACGGCTTTGGTCCACCCGATCCCTAAAAAAGGCAACCGCTCAGACCCGTCCAACTACCGGCCAATCGCCATCACCTCCTTGTTCTCCAAAACAATGGAGTACATTGTAAACTGCCAGCTCATGAGGTACCTTGAGAATCACCAGCTGATTAGTGACCGCCAATACGGTTTTCGCCGTGGTCGGTCAGCTGGTGATCTTCTGGTCTACCTCACTCACAGATGGGCGGAGGCAGTAGAGTTCAAGGGGGAGGCATTGGCCGTTAGTTTGGACATTGCGAAGGCCTTCGATCGGGTTTGGCACAAAGCGCTTCTTTCGAAGCTCCCTTCCTATGGGCTTCCCGAGAAATTGTGCGATTGGATCACCAGCTTTCTTGCAGATCGGAGCATCAAGGTCGTTGTAGACGGTGCAAGCTCCGATTGCAAGCCTATTAATGCTGGTGTTCCACAGGGCTGCGTGCTATCGCCAACGCTGTTTCTTCTGCATATCAATGATATGTTGCATACCCGTAACATTCATTGCTATGCAGATGACAGCACTGGTGATGCTCTTTACACCGGCCGGGCCAATATTTCTCGGGAAAACGTCTCCGAGTGCCGGGACAAACTTGTGTCAGAAGTCGAGTCTTTGCTGAACAGAGTCTCGGATTGGGGACGACTAAATCTAGTCCAGTTTAACCCCCAGAAGACACAAGTTTGCGCGTTAACCGCTAAAAAGAACCCCTTTGTCGTATCCCCTCAGTTTCAAGGCACTCCCCTTGTTGCCTCAGCCAGTATCGGAATCCTCGGCGTCGACATATCGAGTGACGTGCAGTTTCGTGGTCACTTAGAAGGGAAGGCCAAATTGGCCTCTAAAAAGCTTGGCGTGCTCAGCAGAGCGGGACAGTATTTCATGCCGGCACACCGCCCGCAACTTTACAAGGCGCAGGTTCGGCCGCACATGGAATACTGTTCCCATCTCTGGGCTGGGGCTCCCCAGTACCAGCTCCTTCCACTTGACCGCATCCAGCGCAGAGCGGCTCGAATCGTCGACGACCGAGTGCTTTCCGATCGGCTCGACTCACTGGCGCTGCGAAGAGATGTTGCATCTCTTTGCGTATTTTATCGCATCTATCACGGGGAGTGCTCTGAGGAATTGTTCGGATTAATCCCAGCCGCCAAATTTCGTGAACGCACTACACGGCAAACGTCCCGATACCATCCACACCATCTGGATGCTTGGCGTTCCACCACTGTACGTTTCACAAGGAGTTTTCTTCCACGTACAACCTCTCTGTGGAATAGTTTACCACCGGCGATTTTTCCGGACCGATACGACCTGGGGACCTTCAAGAAAAGAGCTTACTCCTTTCTAAAGGGCCGGCAACGCACCCGCAATTCTCCTGGTGATGCGGTTGATCATGGGCGGCGGTAGTCACTTAACATCAGGTGAGCCGCATGCTCGTTTGCCCCCTCTTCTATAAAAAAAAAAAAAAAAAAAAAACTTGAAGGTTCGGACCTGTCTATCCTTTGGCTACGCGTAGACAGCGACGACCATCCGCGCGTCTACGGGTGCCTCTATAGGTCCCATAGCGGTAATGCCGAAACAGACCGACTCTTCGACCACGTCCAAATGGCTGCAGATTCGTTGCTACAGCAGATCCCCTCCGCAGAGATCGTGATCCTCGGCGACTTTAACGCCCATCACGCCGAATGGCTTGGTTCACGTTTAACCGATCATGCGGGGAGATCTGTTCATGATTTTGCCTTGGCATATGGTCTGACACAACTGGTTACTTCGCCTACGCGGATTCCAGATGTGGAGGATCATGCACCTTCCCTGTTGGACCTTCTGCTGACCTCTCACCCGGACGGATATCAGATTTCCGTCGACGCCCCTTTAGGCTCCTCGGACCATTGTCTGGTCCGGAGTGTTGTGCCACTCACGCTGAAATCGCGGTTGCATTCTGCAGGCTGCCGCCGTGTTTGGCATTATAGGTCAGCCGATTGGGATGGGATGCGGTCTTTCTTTGCATCCTACCCTTGGGGGCGGGTTTGCTTCTCGCCGGATGATCCCAACGTTGTTGCGGATTCTGTTACTGATGTGGTACTTCAGGGTATGGAACTTTTTATTCCTTCCTCTGTGGTGCCCATTGGAGGCAAATCTCAGCCATGGTTTGGTCGCTCCTGTAAAATAGCATCATGCTATAAGCAGGAGTGCTACCAAGCTTGGGTTGATGCATCAGCGTCCCGGGATGTAAACACCAGCGCTTTAAAAAAGAAGTATAATTCCGCCTCTAGGTCCTTCAAAAGAGTCATTGCCAAGGCAAAGTCAGAGCACATAGGCAGAATTGGCGAGAAACTAGTTCGCCTTCCTTCTGGAACTCGTGCATTCTGGTCTCTCGCTAAGGCTGTCCAGGGGAATTTCTGTCAGCCATCTCTTCCATCTCTGCACAGGGAGGACGACTCACTGGCCCATACTGCAAAGGAGAAAGCCGATCTTCTAGGCTCTTTCTTTGCGTCTAACTCGACTCTCGATGACGGGGGGAGTACGCCGCCGACCATCCCGCGGTGTGAGTGCTCCATGCTGGAATTGCAGTTCACACAGCGCTCGGTTCGCAAAGCACTCCTCTCCCTGGACATCCACAAGTCGAGTGGGCCTGACGGAATCCCCCCAATTGTGCTGAGGACGTGTGCTCCAGAGTTGGCACCGGTTTTAACGCGTCTTTTCCGGTACTCCTACTCCCTAGGCGTAGTCCCAAAATCATGGAAGACGGCTTTCGTCCACCCGATCCCTAAAAAAGGCGACCGCTCAGACCCGTCCAACTACCGGCCAATCGCCATCACCTCCTTGTTCTCCAAAACAATGGAGTCCATTGTAAACTGCCAGCTCATGAGGTACCTTGAGGATCACCAGCTGATTAGTGACCGCCAATACGGTTTTCGCCGTGGTCGGTCAGCTGGTGATCTTCTGGTCTACCTCACTCACGGATGGGCGGAGGCAGTAGAGTTCAAGGCTTTCGAAGCTCCCTTCCTATGGGCTTCCCGAGAAATTGTGCGATTGGATCACCAGCTTTCTTGCAGATCGGAGCATCAAGGTCGTTGTAGACAGTGCAAGCTCCGATTGCAAGCCTATTAATGCTGGTGTTCCACAGGGCTGCGTGCTATCGCCAACGCTGTTTCTTCTGCATATCAATGATATGTTGCATACCCGTAACATTCATTGCTATGCAGATGACAGCACTGGTTATGCTCTTTACACCGGCCGAGCCAATATTTCTCGGGAAAACGTCGCCGAGTGCCGGGACAAACTTGTGTCTGAAGTCGAGTCTTTGCTGAACAGAGTCTCGGATTGGGGACGACTAAATCTAGTCCAGTTAAACCCCCAGAAGACACAAGTTTGCACGTTAACCGCTAAAAAGAACCCCTTTGTCGTATCCCCTCAGTTTCAAGGCACTCCCCTTGTTGCCTCAGCCAGTATCGGAATCCTCAGCGTCGACATATCGAGTGACGTGCAGTTTCGTGGTCACTTGGAAGGGAAGGCCAAATTGGCCTCTAAAAAGCTTGGCGTGCTCAGCAGAGCGGGACAGTATTTCATGCCGGCACACCGCCTGCAACTTTACAAGGCGCAGGTTCGGCCGCACATGGAATACTGTTCCCATCTCTGGGCTGGGGCTCCCCAGTACCAGCTCCTTCCACTTGACCGCATCCAGCGCAGAGCGGCTCGAATCGTCGACGACCGAGTGCTTTCCGATCGGCTCGATTCACTGGCGCTGCGAAGAGATGTTGCATCTCTTTGCGTATTTTATCGCATCTATCACGGGGAGTGTTCTGAGGAATTGTTCGGATTAATCCCAGCCGCCAAATTTGGTGAACGCACTACACGGCAAACGTCCCGATACCATCCACACCATCTGGATGCTTGGCGGTCCACCACTGTACGTTTCACAAGGAGTTTTCTTCCACGTACAACCTCTCTGTGGAATAGTTTACCACCGGCGATTTTTCCGGACCGATACGACCTGGGGACCTTCAAGAAAAGAGCTTACTCCTTTCTAAAGGGCCGGCAACGCACCCGCAATTCTCCTGGTGTTGCGGTTGATCATGGGCGGCGGTAGTCACCTAACATCAGGTGAGCCGCAAGCACGTTTGCCCCCTTTTCCATTAAAAAAAAAAAACTTAAAATGTACAATTGGCGGACTTAATGCCTTTAGGCATTCTCTACCAGTCAACCATGAGCTAAGCAGAGAACTTTAGCAGGTGCCATAAAATATGTGGATAATTTATACGTAAATGTAAATATATAAATAGACATACCATAAGTGTAAATACAAAAATAAATATACACAACTACAATAAACCTAAGTGATATATGATACATTTCATACATAATGTTTAAATAGTACATAATACATACAATTTAAGTATACTTACATACGAACATAACTAAAACAAATTAAATAATTTAAAATGTCAAGTCACATATAAGCAGAAACAATTAAATATGAAAGTTACTTGCTGGAAGAAGAAAGGTAGTGATCAGTCACCAACCTCTTAAATGTAGCAACAGAAGTCGGTTTTCTGATATGAGGGGGTAATTTATTCCATAGCCTTATGGCCTCGGCCGTATGAACCCAAATACTGAATCTTGCATTTCAGGTATTGGGGAGTGAGATCATATAGGATTGAAAACAGCGAGCGAAGAATTTTGATACATCTACGCTGATGGATAGGGAGCCATTTAAGCTTAGAACGATATATGGATACATGATCGTATTTACGTAGGCCAAAAATAAAACGGATGCAATTATTTAATAAACTATCCAATTTGCACGGAAGTAGTTGACTCACATCAGAGTAAGACACATCAGCACAATCAATGAGTGGTAAAACAAGCACTCGCACCAACATAGCCTTAGTCTCGGTTGGAAGGAAATTCTTGAAACGATAAAGGCCACGCAGGCTGATTGTCACTCTCCGGCTTATTTCAGCCACCTGAGATTGCCAACTTAAATTAGCATCAATCATTAACCCAAGGTCTTTAACTACTTGACTAAGAGGAATAATTGTGCTATTGTAAACGATAGGCTCCAGTGAATTAAAATCTAATTTAGCTATACGGCGAGGACTACCGAGAATTATCGCTTGACATTTAACAGGATTGAAAGCAATTCCATAATTTCTGCAACAGTCACAGATGGCCTCAAGATCTATATTTAAAATTTCGATCGCGGAGTTAACCTCTGCTGGATCAATCTTAGCGTACAGCTGTAAATCGTCAGCATACAGATGGTAGGAGCATTTGAAATTTACAGTTATGAGATTTATAAAAATAGAAAATAATAAAGGAGAAAGAATTCCGCCTTGTAGAACACCAGTAGTAAGATCACACACACTTATAATTGGACCCGGTATGTGGCATTGTTGTCAAGATAGAAAACAGTCGTGAAAAGCCTGGGCGGGTCATTAGTCAGCATATAAAATTACGATTACAAATGGGATCCAACTCGCTTATGTGGAACTAATATTTAAAATGAAATATAATAATCATTATCACTTGATTTAGAAAACAATTTACTTAATCGTTCGAATAATAATAAGTTTGGTCCTATTTTTTTTAAATATTATTAGGATATAAAGTAATAACAGTAAATAACTAAGTAAACATAAACGAGTATATCGATGTCGATTGTTGCTAACATTGTGAACGAAATCATTATATATTCTGTAAAGTCATAGATATTACTGCTACATTAGGGATGTAGTTTTTCTAGTAAATCCATGCGTAGTATCCTCTTAGTAGTCTGTGAGTAAATCAGAACATACGGCATACGGGTATACTTACTATCATATTTGGCATAGTGTAAATAGACCAAAGATGACGACTTGAAATTTATATTTCCACGCATGAATTACACGCAACATCTTTCAATAGATTTGTCTCTATTTGCCTTATTTATAAAATAAGTAAGAAAAAGCGAGACAAGTATACTGACTTAATTTATCTTTATGTAGAATTGTAAGTTCTCTCTATGCATACGTACATGCATAAACACGAATGATTCAATATTGATCGGTGAGCTATGGAATCGTATAGCTACGGAAAAGTTGATTGTTATGAATGAACAGTAAATGATAATTTTATTCAATTTGGTTAATTTTATTTACTTAATAAATTTGTTAATTTTTTAACTGTTAATTTTAATACTTCAAATGTATACAACGTGCAGCTTCAATGGTGACTTTAATTTTACACATGGGTAGGACTAGTGCCTATGAATCATATTAAATTAGGTAGATTAATATTACTCGTAAATTGAAAAAAATTTTTTCAAACAAACTAAATAACAAAAATGTAACTTAAATTAGGATCAACCTTGCCAAAATTCATTAATAGAATTACCTAGTTAAGTCGGAGCGGCAACGCAATGTTTCTGGTGAACGTGCTTTCGTCAGTCCAACAAGTTTGGGAAAGAAAGTCACAGTCCTCTTCAATTTTACTCAGTAGCCACTGACAATAATTCACTCTTATTAACTTATCACGCGTATGTATTTTTCTAACCTTGAATGGGTACCACTTTTTGCGCTTTAAATGTCCGCATATCCAGCTGCTGTGTAGTTCGGATGTGTATTTGCCATTACGATCACAAGTTTACACAGGCACTAATAACACAACTAAAAGCGTTCGTATCACAAGAGATGTAAACGTACCTACAAGATTAGTAAACGAAAAAAAAAAACAAAGCGTCTTTATCGCAGTAACATAACCTAATTACACAAAAATTAATACAATATAAATAAAACAATAGGTAAGCATCTTTGTCGCGGAAACATTCATAAAAATATTAGTCGACGTAATTATGGGCACTACTGTGAAGATGTGTGTCAAGGACACAGGTTTGGCGACCACCGACCACTAGAAATGCAAAAAAATAATTCGATTTCGGTGCGGCGGGGTGAGGGGCATACGTCGCTTGCGCCGCCCGCTTGCTGACAAAGTTTCTTTCCTTCAATAATATTGCTTATTCGTTTTAATTTCAATGATGCAATACTATGATCATGGTCGCCACCGTAGCCAGGAATAGCGGGGCCGCCGAGGAATGGGGGCCGTTTATTTGCGTCGTTACTCATTTGCCATAGTTGCCACGCTTGGCGAGCGGGTTGGCAACCGCAGTTTTTTATTATGTTATTGTTGTTATTAGGAAGATGCTGCAAGACAAAGTATTGGATTGGGGCGACTGAATCTAGTCGAGTTCAATCCCAAGAAAACATAAGTTTGCACGTTTACCGCTAAAAAGGAACCCTTTGTCGTATCTCCTTAGTTTCAATGCACTCCACTTCTTGCTGCCTCAGCTAACATTAGATACCTGATGTTAGCTAAGAATGTTGTGCAGTTCCGTAGTGACTAAGAAGGGAAGGCCTGATTGGCTTCTAAAAAGCTTTGCATACTCAGCACTCGAATCTCACTCGAACTCAGGCTCGAATCATCGATGATCGAGCTCTTTCTGACCGTATCGATTCACTGGCGCTGCGAAAGGATGTTGCATCCCTTTGCGTTATTTCTACCACGACAAATGTTCCGAGGAATTGTTCGGATTAATGCCTGCTGCCAAATTTTACAAACGCACATCGCGTCATAACTCTCTCTGAAAGCTTGACGGTCCACCACTGTGAGTTTTACTAGGAGTTTTATTCTTGGTACAACCCCTCTATGGAATTGTTTACTACCGGCGATTTTTCCGAACCGATGTGACTTAGAGACCCTTATGAAAAGAGTTAACTCCTTTCTAAAAGTCTGGCAACGCTCCGGCAAATCGCTTGGCATGTAATTGTTCATGTGCGGCGGTAGTCACTAACTATCAGGTAAGCCGCATGCTCGTTTGCCCCCTCTTCTATATAAAAAAACAAGACTTAATAAACTGCCATAGTCTGAATATCCAATAAACAGCATTTAATGCAGGTACCGCAACCCGGTATGACCGCAAAATGAACAACACAATCCAGTTCGCAGCAAAGGGAAATCTCCTAGGCTTCAACGGGGACGAATTATACCGGATTCTGACTAGAATCAACAACGTAAACTACCAGGTACAGAAAGGTGCAAGAGATACTCCCGAGATCGTCTATGTGGATCAACTGGCCCGTTATTATGGGGTCGATAATGTTCGGGACGAGCATGTCTTAGAAGGGAGCAGTGTTGAGAGCCACAATTAATGACTGGTACATGGCAACCCTAGTTATTACTAGCGCCTTCTAGTATCGAGTAGCAGAACAAAAAAAAAGATTAAAGATCCTTCTAGAAATTTCCATGGAAGAACTGTCGACACCTATTCAGTCAGTCGGAACCGGTATGTACTCGAACATTATAGATTTTCCTACAGTAGAAGGTTCTGGAACTATATAAGGCTGGTATAGACCGCGAACTGGGAGAGTATTGAATTGGCGATTCAAGCGAATATTTCTAAGCGAGACAACTGCGAACTAAAGTGATCCGTACCTAGTACAATTGTGTTTTGTTATTAGTGTAGTTTTAAGTTGTAATTAGTGTTCTGTAATTAAAGTGTCAATTTTGGTAATTCAATCAGCACACCAAGCTCGTAATTATCTTTCTTGAAGTGATTTTCTTGACACTACATTATTGAAACTTTTAAGGCTTCTCGTAATTCCTCGCTTGTAAGATAAGCTGGGTATTTCCGCCGAGGAGAACTTCTCAATATAAGAAAATATCTTGCTCGTGCTGCCGTTTTTACTAAGCTTGAATACGATGAGAATATATCCCAAATAGGTTCTTCTATATATTTACCATGAACCTTGACTTCTTCCAACTCAGTGGCAAGACTTTTTGGTTTCATATACGAGATTATCCACTTTTATGTTTGAGTTCACTTCGTCTCAGTCCCCTAGCTGCGATATCTACGGGTTTCTGAGCCAATGACAAATAAAAGCATTGGCTTGTGTCTATCGCCGTTTAAATTTTAGACACCCTAATCGAAACGAACACTTTCCAATTACTAGGGTGGTTAGAAAGCCATGAGAGAATCATAGTCGAACCGGTACAACCATGGCAATAAATTTATCTAATTTCAAGATTTTTCCCACTTCTGATATCAGTCTACTACGAAGCATGGCTGCACACAATACAACCTCGATGTGGACACTTGTTTAATAGGTGCTACCGTAGTATGTGCTTTAACGAAAGATACATAAACGTAGCCTAAAGAGTCGTTTACTCGAATATATATGACTGCTGCATATGCTATTGGAGAAGCATCACAAAAGCCATATAATTCACGTTTAGTGTCGCTTGAATTCGTACTTAGACATTTGAAGATCTGACAGACATCATTTTTTCTATAATTAAGCCATTCAAGGCTAAATGTTTCGGAACTTCCCGATCCCAATCTATGCATACAAGCGAAAGTTTTTAAATCATAACTTTAGCCAATTTAACACAAAACGCGACCCAACTCAACTGCTCAAATAAACGTGAAATATTTGAAATAATGAGTCTCTTTATAATTGGTTTCCTAAGCTCCGATAAGGATACGGTCGACGGATATTTGTTCAACGGATCCAGGTAAGTCCTAATATTTTCATTACTGCACCAATATTTATTTGTAGCTCTATCTCCCTCTTTTCTTATTTCCTTTCCTCCTCTTTAAGATATTTCTTTTAATATATTATTATCATTACTTGTCCTCCACGATTTTATATCGTACTGATTTATGCACCACTTTGAGAATCAATCAATTTTTGTTCCATAAAGTGACTTCACCTATAGGATGAAGTAGACATCGCTATTACAAAGCAATTCTAGTCGAAAGAAAATATTCTTTTGATGTAATGAAGACACCAAAATTTAGGTTCAACATGTCCAAAAATAAGAATCGTAACATTTATTTGCTATAAAACTAAGCATACATAGCGAGCTCATCCCTTAGCATCCGTGAAGACAAAGCCGGGCTACTGGTTGAATGACCTACTCTCATCGATTATCTTAGCATTCCTGGACAGAACTTCTTTCTTGATATTAACCTGAGATTAGGTGTAAAACCAAATGGGCTTCATCGCTGCTGCTTTGGTAAGCAGAGCGTTGGCCGCAGTGCTCCCATATCATATCGTATATTAATGCCGTCACTAAACTCAATTAAATATTAAAATATATCTTTTACCGATATTATACGATCTTGACAAAAAACTCATTGAATTGTGAATTCCTCCCCTACTGTCGCGGAGGCGAGAAGGTATAAATGTCTGTAAAAAAGAATTTGCATATCACAAAATATTATAAATAAATAAACAAAAAGTATTTATTTGTCACACAAAACTACACAATTAAATTTAAATAGAGATCTTAATAATTAGTTGTGACAAAACGGTCTGTGACTCAGTTGTAACGGGAAACCCATTACTCCTGCTATTCTGCCACAGCCTTTGCGCATAATTCATACAGGGTCTTAGGCAATTGATGAAACACTCGTATCAACAATGAAAAGTAAAGATAAAAATAAAAATATAAATAAAACAATAAATTATAGTTGCTAAATACAAAAAAAAGGCGTCTAATTTGAGGGGGTATCAAAGCCGCATAGAGACTTGCGGCATCTTTGTCGGAAGGTAGACGGAAATAGGGTAGACCGGACTGGTGGTGGCAAATCGTTCCAAATTTTAGCAGCGGCAAATTTAAAACACTCCCTGGCTCCAGCGAGTCTAATCCTGGGTAGTGGAAGTCGATGACTATTTTACTGAAAGCAAACTTTTTTTTAAACGGCTATCTTGTCATACAGATATCTTGGAGACTTTGCGTTATGCAGAGTGTGCAGAAAGCAGGCATATTTTAACTTATTACTATTGCACATGTTTAAAATGCCATTACTGACTAAATAGGGTGAAATCTTATCCCTTTTCGGTATATTAAAACAAAAACGCATGTATACATGCGTTCTGCACTCTCGGCACTCACAGTTTTTTAAATAAGCATGGACCATAAACAATATCACAATAATGAAGGTGGTATAGTACTGTTGCGCGCCTAAGTTGACGTCTAGCACTAGCGCCATCTAGTGTCGGGTAACAGAGCGAGGAGAGCTTTCCAGAAAATGACATGACTAATCTTTTAACCAACAACGCCATCTAGTATCGAATTGAAGAACTAAGCTTTCTAGAAGCCTTACACTTGAACTTTCGGCGCCTGGTCGGTTGGCGCGCATACTTACTTGAATATTCTGGATGTTTCGGTGAAAAAGGTGTATTTAAGGGCTCTGCAATATGCGATCGGGGCAGTATTGAATTTGGCGAGACAAGCGAAGCTTCGGAGCGAAATAAAGTGAATCAGTGTGATTAATTATTAGTGTCTTTTAAGTTTTAATTAGTGTAAAGTGAATTAAAGTGTTAATTTTTGTAATTCTATCGGCAATTTTTATTGTCACGACCCTAAGCTCGTAACAATTGGTGTAAGAAGTGGGATCAAATCATGCCGATTTTACCTAAGGAGGAAACGGAGGGTGTCCGTACCCGAAGTCAACGCCAGCAGGAGACGGATCAAAGAAGGCCGAAGACGTCGGAGGGCCAACCGCCGGCTACAGGCCTGTCAGTAGCTCCTACATCTGCAGCACCTGATTTAGGTGCTCTGATGGTGATACTGCAGGAGCAGGCTCGCCAACAGGAGGAATAGGCTCGCCGGCGGGAGGAACAGGTCTGTCAGTTGAAAGAGCAGCTGCGGGGTGGACAAGAGGAACATGTCCGTCGTTTGGAAGAGCAGGTGTGGGGCGGACAGGATGAACAGGCCCGATGGTTGAAAGAGCAGCAGGAGGAACAGGCCCGCCGACAGGAGGAACAGGCCCGTTAGTTGGAAGAGCAGCTCAAACGCGATATGGAAGAGCAGATGCTCTTCATGAAGGACATTCACGCTACCTTCGGGAAAGACATAAGGGAGGTGAAGGATAAGGTTGCTCAACATGACAACCGCCTGTCGGAAGCTGAAACCCAAATTAAGGAAGCTAAAACCCAAATCGCCCAAGTGAACAATTGGGTAGACAACGTGGTGGCTGATGTGAAGAAAACGCTGGACGACCTCAAACTGGGGGATGGAACTACAGCTCCCATAGTAGCTACAACACCTTCAGTACGTGGATTCAAAGTGCCGCCGTTCGACGGGACTTCTTTCTGGGTGGCCTACAAAATCCAGTTCGAGGTTGTTATGAAGGCAAACGGCTGGAATAAAAGTCAGGCCATGACTGCTCTCACACTAGGCCTGTGCGACCAGGCCTTAATAGTTCTAGAGGCTCTCGGTACACGTCTTTCGAGCGCATCTTAGAGATCGCGTGCAACGCGGCAATGAAAACCTGCAGCAGTGGGCTCTAGAGGTGGAGAAGCTGGTGCGAAAAGCATACCAGTTTGTACCTGCGCTCATTGAAGGGAACCAGGTGCAGACATTCATCGATGGCATCCGCGACCTTGAAGTCAAAGCTGCTGTGAGGCTCGGACACCACGAGACGCTTAAGGATGCCTTGGCCCATGCACTGTTCGTCTGATCGTCGTTCCCATCGCTTCAGGGAGGTTGCAGTAGCTACAGTTCGCAACCGCAATAACGGATACAGCCCTAGATACTATGGCTGTGGTGAAAGGGGCCATCTTCGATCCAGCTACCTTAAGCGAACCGTAGAAAGGGAAGTTGATCGATCTCGAGAGGGTAGTGCAGCTAACGGCATTACCTGGCGGCGGCAGGATCATCGTTCCCCTCACGCTAGAGCTAGAGCACGATACAGCCCTAGGTGTTATGGCTGTGGGGAAAGGGGCCATCTTCGATCCAGCTGACCTAAGCGAACCCTAGAAAGGGAAGGTGAATGATCTCAGAAGGGAAGTGCGGCTAACATCACCGCCCAGCAGCAGCGGGAATACGACTTTACTACCAGACATCGCGGCGGGAAATCTCATGGCAACGCAGATGCATTGTCAAGAAGACCTTATCCTGGAGATTGCAAACATTGTGGTAGGCAAGAGAGTAAGGAAGTGGTATCCGTGAGTATGCTCAGAACAGACCACCTCAGCAACGAGTGGAAGGACAGCCTACGACATGCACAGCAAGAAGATCCGGACATCAAGCCGATTCCGGAATGGATGAAGGCCCGTGCTACCAAGCCTAAGTGGAGCGACGTCTCAGCGATGGGTTCGACCACAAGAAGCTATGGGGTCCAATGGGACAGCTTGCTGATTCAGGGTGGAGTCCTGTGCCGTAAATGGGAGAATGGTCGAGGAGACAGCTGTCGTTTGCAAATGGTTGTCCCTAAAGCTAAAGTGCCGAATATTCTACAGCTGTACCGTAATGGTTGTTCAGGAGTCCATCTGGGAGTTAACGAACTCTATTGAAGATCCGAGAACAGTTTTCCTGGGTCCATTATCGTGACGGTGTCGAGGCTTAGTGTCGCACATGTACAAGTTGTGGGGCTGTGAAGAGACCTCAGACTCGTAGTAGAGGAGAATCGAAATTGTACAATGTTGGTGCACCATGGGAGAGGACAGCCCTTGATGTTGCGCAGCCGTTTCGAAAAGGTGCAAGAGGTACTCCTAAGATCATCCATGTAGATCGCCTGGCGCGTTATTATGGGGCCGATAATGGTCGGGACGAGCATGTCTTACGAGGGGGCAGTGTTGTGCGACTAAGTGGACGTCTGGCACTAGCGCTATCTAGTGTCGGATCACAGAGCGAGGAGAGCTTTCGAGAAAATGACATGAGTACCTGTCAATGTCATACTTTACGGGCATGCACTAATTAGGTCGGCATGCCCATAAAATATGACATTGACAGGTACAGTCTGTGCTACTAAGAAATTCAGGACTTCATAGGCGTGATTTTTACTGACAGCTGTCGCAGAGATCAAGCTATCTTTTATGAACTATAATCTTTTAACCAACAGCGCCATCTAGTATCGAATTGAAGAACTAAGCTTATTAGAAGCCTCACACTCGAACTTTCCGTATCCGGTAGGTTACATCGTTGATCCTGGTCACAATCCGGTACGGGCCGTCCCATTTAGCTTGAAGATTAGGAGATTCCCTTTGCTGCGGAGTACTAAACTGTTACAAAGCAGCAGTCTTATGTCACGTTTTAGAAATTACCGAATTTTATACAAAGTTTTTAACGAACCAATAGCATTTGCCGATTTTAGTCTGAACATGTTGCTCAAATTTTAAATTCTCATCAATGAGGAGACCTAAATTGCGAACACAACCCTCATAAGGTATGACGTTGTCAAAGATATTAACAAGAGACTTCCGTTCATTAATTGTTTTTACCTGGTGCTTTGTTCCAAGTGTAATTGTGACACTCTTTAAGGGATTAAGTACCAGGCCATGTTTCAAAGACACTCCGCAATAGAACCTAGATCTTTGTTTAACTTGGAAATAGCGACAGCAACCTCCTCATCAATTGGCGCTGTGTGAACATATACTTGGCTAGCCGTGTAAATAACGAATAATGTGGGACCAAGTATTGAACCCTGGATAATACCTTTATTAAGTCGGAGCGTGTTGAAGACATTTAGAAGTCCATGACTATTCAAACATTGCACTTTTGGCAGCGATTACGGAATTAAGATTGAAACCAGGTGCGGGCTGATTCTGTGAAACCATAGTATTTTAATTTTGCCAATAGGACAGATATATCGAAGAGAATCAGAAAGCGCGGCTGAAGTCTAGCAAAACCATAATTGTTCCCTTACCCTCATTGGACGCAGCAAGAATATCATCAGTAATATTTAAAAGAGCTGATACGGAACTGTGATTATTTCTAAAACCAGATTGAATCACAGGTAGTACTTGATTACGTTCTAGATAAGGTGTAATTTGGTAAAGAACGCATCTTTCATCTATTTTAGATAGTGCAGGAAGAATGCTTATTGGTCTTATATCAGAAAGATTGTCCACCATTGATTTTTTAGGAATGGGAGTGACTATGGCATATTTCCAAGATTCAGAGTTTAAGTGATTCGATTTCTTGAATAACACTTTTGTCGGGAGGTGCATATGATATGGTGTTTGTAAACCGATTTTTAAGTGAATCAGGGTCAAGAAGATGGTCGTGTATGGAACGGTTTTTTACGGTAAGTGAAATTATTCGTTTTATGTGACACCACATCTGAGAAGGATTTGACCTATTATTGTTGACAAACCTAGTAAAATATGCCTGCTTTTCTAGAGTAACTGCTCGGTTATAGTAGTTGCGCACATTACGGTAAAATTGCATACTACCTTGCGATTTTGTAGTTTTGGCCCGGTGACAAGTCTTGTCACGAATTGACTTCATTTTTCTAAGAGTATCAGTCATCCATGGGGCAGGGGGTAGTTTAAAAGTGCTTTTACGAACAGGGGCAAATGAGTCCATCAAGTCAATGACGAGATTGTTAAAGGTATTTACCATATTATCAATATTATCTTGTACTTGTACCAGCTCCCACGGCGTGTATTTAGCAGCATTGTTTATAGCAATTGTGTTCTCAGCTAAAGGTCATTCATTATCAGGATTTATTGTAAAATATTTCAAAACTATTGATTATAAGAAAACAGCAGACCTATGGGAAATTTTTGTTGAAGTTATTGCACTTAAAATAGTTGCAATCGCAGCTGAACTTGCTATTATTTTTAATACAAATATCGAATCTCTTGTAATTCCTGATTAAATGAAACGTAGTATATATTTAAATTTGTAAGTACATTGAAGAACACTAATTTTAGACCTATTTCGGTATTGCCCACGCTAACTAAAATTTTTGAAAAAAAATTTCTAGATCAAAACTTATTTTTTTTTAATGTAAATACGTTGCTCCATAAAATCAGTTTTGTATTACAATGGGTCGCTAGACAACTGATGCCAGCGTTTGGCTGATTGAAAAGTATTTTATGTGCGTGTGGGAATTCAAAGGATGCTTTGAGTATCTATTTTTTTTATTCTTTATTGCATCCTTGAACAAAAGAATACAGAGGGCGGACTTAAGTTATCTTTCTAAATCTGTCTACCGCGTTCACCATGAAACATTAATCAGGAAGCTACATCATTATGATGTAAAAAAACATAACACTTAAACTTACATCATATTTAAATAAAAGAACACAAACAGTTGTGATTAATGCGAGTAGTTCTTATGGATCGATAGTATCTACGGGTGTTCCGCAGGGCTCAATTCTTGGCCTCTCCCTGTTCTTAGTTTATATTAATAAGTTACCTGGCTTGTGAGGGAATAACCATGATATAGTTTTATTTGCTATAGATAATTCGTGTCTGTTCCTACTTAAATGATAATTACTAAAAATAACGAAGTGAATAATGCTGTAAATGTGTATCAAATGTAGTACACTGTCTTAACTTCAATATTTTGCTTTAAAACTAAAAGGAAAAGGTACTACTAAAAGGTAAAGGGAAAGGAAGGTACTAAAAGGAAAAGTATAAATTCGTTTCACTTAATGTTAAACCGGTGAAAACCAATGTGCTTTTAAATGTCAGCTCATTTACTCATCAAACACAGCTGAGCCTTGTCAAATCCACTGTTTTTCTCAAAAAAAATAATACAGTTGACGCGAAGTTTCAAAGGCACCCTCATAATACAACTAGCTAGCAAACTTAGTTCTGCAGCATATGATGTAAAAAATATTAGAGGCCTTTTATGGTTTAAACAGCTAGATTAGTTTATTTTCATTTTTTCCATAGCATAATGTTATATGAAAGCTTTTGAATATTAATTTATGATGTGCGTAGAATGAACTTATAATATCTTAAAGTCTTGCAGTGGTATGCTTGGGTTTAAAATTAAATTTATCAATTATAGGATTAATAAAATTGAATCCGAACCCAAATCCAACCAATACTCCAGAAATTTGAATCGTCTTTGCTAGGAATATGTGTTTTTTTTGCAAGGTGTTCTATTAAATAATGCATTCTGATGTAATGGCGACAACGTGTTCACAGACTGCAAACTTCCCGGTGCGTCGGTGTCTTATGTCATTTTACGCGGGTTTTTATCGAGTTTTTTGTTTGCCCTATGAAAGAGATACTACATTCACAATCATGTTTGTACACTCCTGCATCTTGCCGTAGCTAACTGAGATGGGCGATAGTGAGATTCACCATTTAAATGTCGGTCGTTGTGAACAAGATGTCAGATGACTAAAACATCTAGGGAAACTAATGAATCATCTGCCTCAAACTGCATTGTTAATTATATTTTAGAGTTTAACCCCTCAGCCCCCGAGCGGTCGCATGAGACCGCACCCACGCACAGCACTTTAAACCTTAAAACTTATATTTAGAGACTACTTTTCTTTACCGCCCGCTCAGGCCTCGATGGCTGATCTTGGATTTACAGAAGCAGGAGCTTTCTTGAGTCCTTCATGAATATATCAGTGACTATGAAAGATACAAGCAAACCCACCGCCACATTATCTATTTACTAGTTGAATTCTTTCTTCATATAACAGATTAAAAAAATGTGAGGCAGTGATTGATTATTACTACATATTTTGCCAATAGGTTGCTTCCTTCTAGCTTTCTAGTTGCAACTGGGATGCAGTCCTCTCTAGGTAAGCATTTAGTAGTTTATGAGACTTTTACTGATCCATAGGTTCTTGACTCGCTGTAATGAACCATGCGTGCGTTTTCCCCTAGTAAGTTGTGAAAACGTGAATGTTGAGCAAGCTTGTACGTGATAACGTGGACGGCTGTTATGTTGTTTTTATACAATTTAAAAGTCCTTTACTCTATGTATGATTTACATAGACTATAAATTGCTTTTTAATCTATGACCGTTGTCGGCGCGTCAGCGCGTCACTTTCATTACGCCAATCCGCCATTTTGTACGTAGCTGGCGGTGATTCTGGGTTTGCTTTCCCGGTGTAGTGTTTATTGCGAGAAAAGCCTACAAACTTTATTTAAATTGACTTTGGTTATTGACTGTGGACAAAACAAATCTTATTGTGACGAAATTTTACTTCTTACCGTTGTGGTTTCGTGATTTGTGAGTGCCCTGTAACTGGAGCGCGTGGCTGGTGATTCTTTGTTGTTGGATTCAGCGTTTAAAACGGTAAGCTAATTTGTATTTGTGTTAAAAGAAATGATTTAAATTATGTGTTAGCCTTTGCACTTACTTTAACTTTTCGAAGCTCACTTATATCTGTACAATTTGTGCAAATGTGATAGCGTCATCGTAATGGTGGCGGAGCGGTTGTGTGCCGTGGTCTAGTTGACGGGCGACGACATATTCGCCGACGCCACCGACGCGTCACAAATTCACGGTCGGAGAACCGTACGGGTCATGACTTTCTGGAATGTACCAATATTTTGGTAAAGCTCTAAAGATCTCGAGCACGCGGTTCTAATCGGCGCGATGTTGAGATGCTAATGACCTACTTACTACTTTAGAAAGTTGGCTAATCCACGGATGATGAGATCTTTTTCCTATATGCTTACTTGTACAGACTGATAAAATCGCCGATATCTATTTACTAATAAGATATATTTCGTGATACACATGATTTTTAAATGAATATATGACCTAATGAATTATACGAATAATTTAAATCATATATTATTGATTGGAATATAATAATCGGATAAAAGTTTTTTTTTCTAGTCTCCTTAGGAAATCTATATTTTATTTAAAAAGAATAAATGAAATCTGAAAAACATTCAGTATTTTTGATTTTTGTTGTATCATAATTCATAACATCTTTTATTCAAAATACATCCATCAAGTACTTAAAATAAGTTATTGTTGACATAAAATAATGAAAACTAATATTTTACGTAAAATAATAAACTAGTTACATAATTTCTATTTTTACAATTTCTTTTAACTCATTTAGAATTGTACATATTTAACTCAAGGTAAAACAAAAGAAATATAGGTTTTGTTTTTTATCCATATAAATCTAAAATTTATGAAAAACTTAGACGCATAGAATTAAGCTGGCATATTTTAATGGACTGAAATTTGGCTAAATCAATAACCACATAATAGTCATCACATGGTAACAATTGCCTAATGTACTCTGACCGGATTAAGCTAGTAACTATTGTTATATTGATGCTAATTTGGTTCCTCTATTGACAATAATTATAAAAACATAGCACATTTTACACTAATATATCGGCTTTTGATTGGCCCTCTTATTAGTATGCTGATATTGGCCGAAGAGAAATGTTCTTGGAGGCAGGTACAGCATCATGTGACAAGGCTGTGTCATCATGGGAAGCAGTTACAGGATCCACAATAGAAATCAGTGGTTGTTTGGAAATAAAACAAAATCATCCAGGAAAAATCACCAGGCTTAGTTGAAGAGTATAGCAACAAATATGACTTTAATGTTATTCATTATTAACATGTTGAGTAACAAGTTTGCTTTTATGATGAAAAAGAAACAATCTCCAAATTTCGAAATGTGCAAGACAATAGAAGGTATACAACACTTACTTGCGGAATGTTCCAAAAACCACCATGAAAGGAAATTACTAGTCACCAAAACTGACATTAAAATATGTAACTGAGGTGAATATCAGGCATTCTCTCTGAACCACTGTCAAATGCTGCTCAATTGGTGTATCATTTAGTTAGTATTTTGTTTAATTAATTTAAAGAAACTGTATTGTGTTATTTAGTTATAAGGTACAATGGGACTGACACATTAAAATTAATATAAGTCCCAAACTTAAAAAATAATTAAATTGAAAAAAAAAACATTTGACAATAACTGGCTAAAGGTAAACAATTGATTTATCAAAAAATCAATATTTTCAATAAACTGGAAACACTGTTAAAAAAGTTATTTACAAGCTTATACACATTGCATTGCTGGGCATAGGCCTCCTCTCATTTCTGAGAGGGTTTAAGTGCAAAGAATACTTACAACGTTTTCCTTCACCATCACCACCACATGGTAAATAAACACTTAAAATTGCAATTGCTTGTGTACTGTGAAATTTGCAGTAAGCACTTAGCCCTTGAGCTACCATGGCTGTGTGTGTGGGAAACACTGATATGTATAATAATATGATAATTATTAATGAATGACATATTGTCAGTAGTTTACATCCATAAATCCAAAAAAAGATTGCAAAGAATAGACAACAAAAGGTTGAACACCAAATTAAATTTAAAGAATTTTAAAAGGTTGTATATCTAATTTTTTTGTAATAATTGCAATTCCTTTTTGGAAAAGGTGGACATAACAGAAAAAATCTTTTTCGGATGCAATTGATTGTTGTTTTATATTGAGTTATAAATTATAATTCAGTAGTGTTATGAACAAATAAGCTAACACAATAATTTAGTTACTAAATAATTTTTTTTTGGTATTTATCTCAAGAATGGGACCAAAAAAACCGAGTTAGGCATTTCCCCATTCTTGTACTTAGTTTTAAACATGGAATTGATAAAACTAAACTACCTATATACAATGAATTCTACTTAAGGGATAATATTTATATAATAGCATTTTGTAAATTTTTCCAGGTTCTTCCACTTATATTGCCAAAGTTCAATTGTTATACTTATACAATATGTAACATAATTAATGCACACCCTTAGATACCCCAATTACTATATTATGTTATAATCATAATACATACACTCAATTTTAGTTAAACATTTTTATGCACTGATTATTTGTCAAATTAGTTATACTAATTCCGGAAGAATGATGTGGTCACAGTACAAATCCACGAATGCAAAGACTTTAACATGTTTGAAATAAAGTTCATTTTTCTTTATTTTTATTGAATGACAGAATTAGTAATATTACAAATAAAACTGCACTCTTAAAAGTCTTATTGCCTTAAGTTACGGTTCATTTCAGTTTGTTTTGACTGTACAGATTTAGTGTGACTGTGATTTACGTAGTTTTAATTATTTTTGGGATAAAAAATTACCTATATTAAAAATGATAGGAATTGGTTCAGTAAACAATTCTGAACAAACTACTTTCTGAAAGTGCGTTAATTATGTTACATGTGTATATAAAATAGACACATTTACTATTCCAGAAAAGTTGAAATAGTACTGACTTCTCATTCAACTAACTTTGAATTGGGTAAAAACTGAATGGATTTCATTGGAAAGTTTTTGCCTTTTGTTATTTACCTATTTAGCTTTCATGTTTGTTTTCACTTGTTAACTTGAGTCTTGTTAGAATTCTTTTTGGAGTTTCATTAATTTCTCCATCAAAGTTTGTTCTCAAAGCTCTTTATCCTATACTATTAAACGAGCAATTCTTGTGTGTATATATATATATAGTACCCGGTTGACCGAGCTTTGCTCGGTATTTTTCGCTCGATTTTTTTAATTCGTGTGTTTTGGAAATTATATTTAGATACAAATTACATACTGATGAATTATAAATAATATTTTTTGATCTTAGCGACATAACAGAAAAAACTGAACTGGTTATTTGAATAAAAAATCATGAGTGCAATTATTTTTATTTAAATTTTCGTGTTTTTAAAAAATACTAAAAAAAGGGCTCGAAAAAAATATATTTTCTCAAAAAAGAAAGAAACTTGAAAAAAAAAATAAAAAAGTCGGTCGGTCGGTCTGGGCTCGAACCGGGGTTTTACGATTTTGTGACCGCCCATTATACCAATAAGCTATTTATAATCATTATCAAACTGTCAAAATTTACCTTCTTATTCTAACTATATTGTAGCAGTTTTTAATTGCCTAAAAACACGGACAAAAAGACATTTTCTAAAAATAAATCTTAGCTAGATCGATTTATTATCCCCGAAACTCCCTGGACACTAAATTTTATGAAAATCGTTGGAGCCGTTTCCGAGATCCCGATTATATATATATATACATATATACAAGAATTGCTCGTTTAATAGTATAGGATATATATATATGTAAATGCTCGTATAAGGGAGCGTTGATAAATAGAGCGGGTTTGCTGGCGGGATGTTAACTGGAGAGCATACAGTAGCAGTTAGATGAGCAATAAATAACACTTCTTGAGAATTTCTTCTTGTTTTATTTCTTGATTCCTTATTATTACATTGCCGGATTTGGAATAATTTACCACGAAAAACGCCCCTTTTTTATAAGCGGCTGTAACCAATCATATTTAAGAAAAAATCGCATACGGCATTAGTGAATCTATTGACCAATCAGAGCGCCGAGTAACCTTTTCTAAGAGAGATTCACAATTTCCTTAATAAACGTGGTAAAACATTCCTTACAATATTTATATTTATTCCTAACGATAGATACAACTTATTTCTATTATTCTAAACATAAATCATTCAATAAACCTTTATTTTACATTTATAAAAAATAAAAATAGTTTCGCGGTCGCCTCACGGTTTAGCTCCGGAGTAGGACTATATTTTTTGCCGAACATACAAGTGGCGCCGCCAAGAGGTAGGAATGTACAACACTTTTTCAGGAATTATGCTTAAAATCTATACAATATTTTTTCATGAAATTTAAATCTTTCTCATAATGAAATAACATTATACAGCGATTAGTTGACATATTAATGTTTCTTTTGAAGTACTTTAAAGGAAAAAGAATTATATTAATCACTTATATGTTAAATAGCTCTTAAAGTTATGATAAAAGAAATCTTACTAGAAAATAAGCTTATACTTGCGTCTAATGTTCTAATCAGACCTAAATAATATTAAATAGATTCATATAAGTCACTTTAAGATAAAAATAGAAGTGTTTAATTTACTTTCCTCTTTTTTCAGCACTAATCAGTCTTTACACTTAGCTTTATTTTATAAATAGGAAACAGTTAAGATTAATACCATCACCTAATTTTAAATCACTGATAAGAAATAATTATGATTAAATGCTAACACTTAGTTTTTAATTCACTGATAATAAATAATTAATATTAAATGTTCGAATTCACTTTGTCGTCGCTAACATTCTCCCCCACGGTGCGTAGCACTGCATCCTCTGGAGGCGACGACTCCGCTGGCACCAGCACGATGACACGTCGAGTTGGACGGCGAAGTATTCCGCCTGATGTCCGCACGTCCAGCACCCTGGTTCTTCCGTCTGGTCCGGGATAGGTTTTGACGATTTCACCGCGAGGCCATGAGTTTCGCGGTAATGTGGCGTCCACTATTAGCACGATGTCTCCTTCCCTTGGGTCTCTGGTTTCTTTCCCCTCGAGTTTCCTTGGCATCAGGAGAGGTAAGTATTCTTTAATCCACCTTTTCCAGAAGTGGTCTGCGAGTCTCTGGGTGGTTCTCCAGCTTGCCTTTCCGATGAGCTCCGTGTCGCTGAACTCTCCCGGCGCCATAGCTCCGCATGATCTTCCCAGCAGAAAGTGGTTCGGTGTTAGGCTCTCCTCGTCTCCTGGGTCCATGCTGATCGGGGTGAGAGGTCTCGAGTTGACGATGTGTTCAACCTCAGTCATTAGCGTATGGAGTACTTCCTCGGGCGGGCTCTTCTCGTTGAGGACTACTGCTAGCGCCGTCTTGACTGTTCGTACGAGCCGCTCCCAGGCGCCTCCCATGTTCGGAGCTCCCGGGGGGATGAACTTCCACTGGATGCCCTTTTCCTGTGCGGCCTCCTCTAATTCCCTTTTTGCTCCGACGAAATTAGTTCCGTTGTCGCTATATACGGTTTTCGGAGTTCCTCTTCTGGCTGCCATTCGACGGAGTGCCATGATCATTGAGCTGGCGCTGAGAGAAGGTACCAGTTCTAAATGTACTGCTCTAGTCGTGAGGCAGGTAAATAAGGCTCCCCAGCGCTTCTCGTTTCTTCTTCCGATGGTGACTTGCATCGGCCCGAAGTAGTCTACGGCTGTGCAGGAGAACGGAAATTGATGATGCTGCAATCTTTCACTCGGCAGATCTCCCGTTGGTGGTATCTCTGGTGAACTCTTCTTTGTCTTGCACCATTGACAGCTGTGTGCGACCGCTTTTAGAGTTGCCCTTAAACCCAAGATCCAGAACCTTTGACGAATTTCGTTCATTACTGTAGCGGTGTTTCCGTGAAAGAATTTCCTGTGATAGTGTTGTATTATTAGACGAGTTATTTTTTGTTTTCCGTCTAAAATGATAGGATTCATTATTCTTCCGTTTCGGTCGTGAAATTTCATTGTTCTGCTCCTTAATTTAATTATTCCGTCGTCTCCAATGTAAACGTCGATTTTCTTAAGTCGACTCGAATTTTCTAATGGCTTTTCTGACTTCAGTTTTCTTATGTCTGATGCAAAACTATCGCTCTGGCTTATTTTTATTAATATCTCTTCGGCCTTTTTTAGGTGTTCTGTTTCTATGGGTGAGTATAGGCGCTTATTTTTACTTCCGCTGGTCGACGGGATTGAGGTTTGTGCTTCTTTCTTCTGGATTTTTTGTGGTTTCCAAGACTCATCCTTCTGGCGTGCGGCGGTGGTGGTCGCTTTACGGCTCTTCTTTAGTAGGTGTGTAAAGGCGATCACTCTGGCTGTAGTGCGCAGCAGTCGCTCCCAGCTCGAGAACCTTTCTAGGTTTAATAGGGTGTCTTCTGCTGCCATCGTTGCCAATACCTTTTGCCTGCTTTTTTCTTCTGGCATAACAATTTCTGGCTTGAAGTCGTGAAATGGCCATTCTTCTTCTGGTCGACGGAGAAATGACGGGCCTTTGAACCATCTGGCGTTGTGGTCGAATTCGGTTGGGGTTCCCCTCGTGGCGTCGTCCGCTGGATTCTCCTTGGTTGGCACCCATCTCCAGTCTTCTGGCTTGGACCTTTCTTCGATCTCGGCGAGTCGGTTGGCCACAAACGTTTTGAACTTCCTTGGTTCTGACTTTATCCATTGCAGCACTGTGCTGGAGTCGGTCCAGTAAACCTTTCTCGTTATGTCGAGCTCTGATTCCTCTTCGATTGTGGCGGCTAGTCTGCTTCCGAGTAAAGCCGCTTGTAGCTCCAGCCTCGGAATTGACACAGGTTTCGTTGGCGTTACCCTTGCTTTGCCGGCGATCATGGAGACATGGACCTTTCCTCCGGGCTCGACTATTCTCCAGTAGACTACTGCTGCATAGGCTTCTTCACTCGCATCGGAGAATGTGTGTAGCTGTCCTTTTCTGCCTTTGGGTGAGACGCACCTCGGGATCTTCAGCCTCGTTAATGTTGACACTTCTTCCAGGTATTTCATCCAGACTTCCTTTTGATGTTCGTTGATTGGTTCATCCCAGTCTATTTTCTTTCGCCAGATGTCCTGGATTAGTTTCTTTCCTTGTATTAGAACTGGTGTAGCAAAACCCATTGGATCGAAGGTGGACATTACTGCGCTTGTGACTTCTCTTTTTGTTGGAGTCCTTCTGCCGTCTTGCAGGTCCTCCGGCGTGTTGCGTAGCCCGACGTTGAAGGCTAATGTATCTTCTTTCACCAGCCATCTTAGTCCCAGAGTCTTCTCTTCCTTGGTCAGTTGTAAGGAGTTTTCTTTGTTTGCGTCTTCTACCTCTGATATTACCCCCGAGTTGTTGCTGGCCCATCCCTTCAGATGAAAGTTTGCTCTTGCGTGAATGTCTTTCACTTCTTTGGATATTTTCTTTGCTTCGGTTGTAGATGCGAAGCTCTGCAGGTAGTCGTCCATGTAGTGGTTTCTCTTAATTGCTTTCACTGCTTCAGGATGAGTGTTCTTAAATTCCTCTGCATTCTTGTTCATTACGTATATGGCTGTTGCAGGTGATGACGCTGCCCCGAAGATGATTGAGGACATTCTATACTCTTCAGGCTTGCCGGTTCTTCGGTTTCCGCGCCACAGGAACCTGAGACTGTCTCGGTCGTGTTCTCTGACTTTTACTCGAAGAAACATGTCTTGTATGTCTGCCATGACGGCTACTGGTCCCTCTCTGAAACGCAGCAGTACTCCGAATAATGATTGTAGCAAGTCCGGGCCCGAGAGCAAGGCGTCGTTGAGGCTCTTTCCTTCATACTTGGCAGCTGCGTCGAACACTATTCTTAGCTTCTTCTTGACTGGGTGTACAACAGCGAAGTGGGGTAGGTAGAATGTCCTTCCTTCGTTAGAGTTTTCTGGAGCCTTCTCTGCGTATCCTTTTTCGATTAGACTCAGAATCTGCTCCTCGTAGTGCTTTCTTGCTTCTTGATCACGATCCAATTTTTTCTCGATGCTAACCAGGCGTCGAACAGCTTGATTGTAGTTGTTGGGCAGGTGTTCATCTTCTTTTTTCCACAGGAGTCCCGTTTCATATTGACCGCTTGGCAGTTTCTTGGTAGTTTTCTCGAGGGTTTCTAGTGCTCTTCTGTCGCTGTCGTTAGATGGTGAACGATTTTGGATCCCTAGAGACTCTAATTGGAAGTGTTCTCGGACGAGGTCTTCTATGTCTTCCTTGCCAGTGGTCGCTCTGCCATAATGAGTGAAGTGTACTGTGGCAGTTGTTCCTGTTTCACATCCGTGTAACACCCACCCTAAGTTCGTGAGGGAAGCTACAGGATCTGATGGTTTGCCCTTCTTCAGCTTTCTTGTCACTATCAGTCCCCAATTGTCTTGGCCTATCAGTAGCTTGGGCCTCTCGGAGACGTAGAGGAGTTGATTTTCAATTGCCTTCAGGTGCTCACAGTTTCTCACGGTGTCCTTGTTTATGCATTGTTCAGACAGCTTCAGGTCGTCGATGGTTCTTGCTACGATAGTTCTCTTTTCTTTTCTATGAGCCCCTTTTATTTTGAACTCGATCTTCTGTGAACTATCTTTTCTTAACACCTTTCCGCCAACGGTTTCGATCGTGAGTTTTTCTTTCTTTCCTTCGACTCCGATTTTTTCAGCAATTGATGCGTCTAAGAGTGTGACCGTTGACCCTTCGTCTAGTAGTGCTAATACGCGAACTTGTCCTTTTGGGCCATAGAGGTTCACGGGGATCATCTTTAGGTAGGCCTTTTCTTCTCCTTTGGCGTTATGGATTGAGGCGACCTTTTCTTCTGAGATGCTATTGGTGTCTTTTGCTTCTTTTTCTATCGACGCCGGTGGTTTGTCAGAATGTAAGATGGTATGATGCCATCTTTTACACAGCTTGCAGACTGGTGCTTTACAGTTGATTCTTGAGTGTCTGAATCGAAGGCACTTGAAGCATATCTTTGCCTTCTTGGTCATATCCCATTTTTCATTCAGGTTGGCTTCTTTGAACCTTTTACATTCTAATGCGAAGTGTTCTTCCCCACAGAACGGACACGACTTCTTATATTTCTCTTTTGACGCTTCTTGAACCAAATGAACGGGTTTTCTTACTCCTCTTCTTTGTTCTGAGGGCGCTTCGGGCGGGGCGAAGTCTCCGCACATGTCGGCTTCTGTTTCTAGGAACGCTTCGATAAGTAATAGCTCCTGAATTTCCTCGTCTCTTCTGCTTCTGTGGTAGGCGAACCAACGGAACTTCATTGACGTCGGCATCTTGTCTACTATAACTCTTAGCGTTTCAGGTGAACTGAGATACTGTGGTTTCTTCAGGGCTTTGATTGTTTCGACTGCGTTCTTTACTTTGCTTGCAAATATGCATATGTCGCTCGGGTTTTCGCCGACTCTTGGGAGGTTCTTCATTTTTTCTAGTTCTGCTAATGCTAGTGCTCCAGGTCTTCCGAATCTTGCTTCTAGTCCCTTGATCACCTCGCGTGGGTCTTCGGCGGTGAATAGCAGGCTTTGGACGGCTTCTCTAGCTTTTCCTTGGATCGCTATTCTGAGGCGTGCTAGGTTTTGATTGCTACTGAAAGAAGCAGCCGTATCCTCGTATGATCTTTTGAAGGCTAACCATTCTTCGCAGGCCCCGTTGAAGTGAGGTAGTTCTAGGTGCTTCGGTGAAACGGTGTCACGTGATTTTTCTGATAGCTTTAGTATGACTGAAGCTAGTTCTTGGATGTCACTTTTCTTTTCTTCTGCCTCTATTGGTTTGTGGTTCTTATTAGGCATGTCTCCGGTCTGGATGAACCAGCGTTCGACTTCTCGAGTTCGCTCGAACAGCTCTTCTCCGGCACCATCTTCATCTTCTGATTCCGCGGTGAGAAGTTCTAATTCCGCTTGAGCAACTTTTGACCGCGCTTCTGCCAATTCTAGTTCCCTTAATGCCATTGTCATCTTTGCTTGCGCTTCTGCTCTCTTCCTATGCGACGAGCGAACGGAAAGCGTGTCTGGATCGCGGGTCGTCTTCTTAGGGTGAGGCTGCTGCAGAGTCTTCATTGCGACACTTCTTTCTTGAATCTGCGGCGTTGGATGACTTCCTTCTTGGTGAGGAACTGACGCTTCGACGGTGCGTGTCGGGGGGGTGGTATGGGTTACGTCCCCTGGTGTTGATTCTTTTCCGGCAATGTTTTTGTTAAGAAGTACGGGTTGTCTGTGTACGCTGCTGGGCGATGCTCTTGTAAGCGTCGATCGATCTGAAGTTGACGTGTTGGTAGCCGTCGTGTTTGTAGAATCACTCGGCGTATTCATGCTCCAATCCGTCGTACTGGTACCCGTAGTGGCGTTGCTTTCACTCGTAGTCTTCGACTGCACTGATTTTGATCTTGTATTTGAAGGCATCTTCCTAGTTTTCCTTAAACCCGATCCGGCTCGAAGGACCAATGTAAATGCTCGTATAAGGGAGCGTTGATAAATAGAGCGGGTTTGCTGGCGGGATGTTAACTGGAGAGCATACAGTAGCAGTTAGATGAGCAATAAATAACACTTCTTGAGAATTTCTTCTTGTTTTATTTCTTGATTCCTTATTATTACATTGCCGGATTTGGAATAATTTACCACGAAAAACGCCCCTTTTTTATAAGCGGCTGTAACCAATCATATTTAAGAAAAAATCGCATACGGCATTAGTGAATCTATTGACCAATCAGAGCGCCGAGTAACCTTTTCTAAGAGAGATTCACAATTTCCTTAATAAACGTGGTAAAACATTCCTTACAATATTTATATTTATTCCTAACGATAGATACAACTTATTTCTATTATTCTAAACATAAATCATTCAATAAACCTTTATTTTACATTTATAAAAAATAAAAATAGTTTCGCGGTCGCCTCACGGTTTAGCTCCGGAGTAGGACTATATTTTTTGCCGAACATACAAGTGGCGCCGCCAAGAGGTAGGAATGTACAACACTTTTTCAGGAATTATGCTTAAAATCTATACAATATTTTTTCATGAAATTTAAATCTTTCTCATAATGAAATAACATTATACAGCGATTAGTTGACATATTAATGTTTCTTTTGAAGTACTTTAAAGGAAAAAGAATTATATTAATCACTTATATGTTAAATAGCTCTTAAAGTTATGATAAAAGAAATCTTACTAGAAAATAAGCTTATACTTGCGTCTAATGTTCTAATCAGACCTAAATAATATTAAATAGATTCATATAAGTCACTTTAAGATAAAAATAGAAGTGTTTAATTTACTTTCCTGTTTTTTCAGCACTAATCAGTCTTTACACTTAGCTTTATTTTATAAATAGGAAACAGTTAAGATTAATACCATCACCTAATTTTAAATCACTGATAAGAAATAATTATGATTAAATGCTAACACTTAGTTTTTAATTCACTGATAATAAATAATTAATATTAAATGTTCGAATTCACTTTGTCGTCGCTAACAATATATATATATATATATAATCGGGATCTCGGAAACGGCTCCAACGATTTTCATAAAATTTAGTGTCCAGGGAGTTTTGGGGATAATAAATCGATCTAGCTATTATTTATTTTTAGAAAATGTCTTTTTGGCCGTGATTTTAGGCAATGAAAAACTGCTACAATATCGTTAGAATAAGAAGGTAAATTTTGACAGATTGTTAATGATTATAAATAGCTTAATAGGTATAATGGGCGGTCACAGAATCGTAAAACCCCATACGAGCCCAGACCGACCGACCGACCGACCGACTTTTTTAATTTTTTTTCAAGTTCCTTTCTTTTTTGAGAAAATCTATTTTTTCTAGCCCTTTTTTTAGTATTTTTTAAAAACACGAAAATGAAATTAAAATAATTGCACTCATGATTTTTTATTCAAATAGCCAGTTCCGTTTTTTCTGTTATGTCGCTAAGATCAAAAAATATTATTTATATTTCATCAGTATGTAATTTGTATCTAAATATAATTTCCAAAACACACGAATTAAAAAAAATCGAGAGAAAAATACCGAGCAAAGCTCGGTCAACCGGGTACTACTTGTTTAATTAACAAAGTGAATTTTATGATAAAAGCAGATTTGAAATAAATTTTGAGGTTGTTTTCAATTGATCTTCTTAAATTACTACACAACGCAAATTACTAAATTACATAATGGAATGGAGTTAACATAAGAAGATCATTATCTTCTTAAATTCTTTCATTACATTGATTATGTATGTATATTATATATTGGGACAAGCTCCTGACATACAGATTCCTAGTTCAGGAGCTAGGGTTTAATCGGAAATTGTAACTCGTCACCTTATTCTATTAAAAAAAAATTATAATGTGCCGTGTAGTAGCATCGTAAGAAATTCACTATCCCACATCTTTCCGTGGGTGTTGTAAAAGGCGACAGAGTGAAATGAAACAGGATATGGCAACAGCATCTTCCTGATAAAAATCATAATAATAAAAAACTGCTGTTGGCAACCCGCCTCCCAAGGAGGCAATCTATGGGGGAGGTCTATATTCAACAGTGAACTGTTGGCAGGTAGTAATAAATTAAAGGATATAAATATGTTGACTACTAAAAATATTGCGAAACTAGAAAAAGTTCATGGCAAAAGATTTTACTTTTTTTTAAGTTTCATTCGTTTGCCAATTTCCGAAACACTTCAGTCCTCCTACACTGTTTCAAGTTGTCCATTGTTTTGAAAGCTGAGTGTGCCGTGCGCGTTGTAATCGTGAAGCAGCAGTCCGCGGAACCACGTGTTCGGTCGCTTTTAGCTTATTGCAGTGAATACTTCTGTGAATACAGCTGTTTAAGCGACATTTGATATCGTAGGATGAGACATCATAGGTTGAATACGAAATAACCCATTTGAAATCGTAAAAAATCATCTCGCGTTTTATCAAATCGCGAGTATGTATTGCAAAATATATTCTCAAACAACACATGTTGATTTATCCACCTTGATCAACAGTATTTTTAACCTCCAAAAATTATAAGGTTCGGTCAGAGAGATACACTCGATAGAGATCTCTCTCCAGTTCAAAATGGAAATGTGTTACAATATATTTTAATTTTACGAGTGGGTGCTGCGTTAAAGAACCCATCTCTTACTTTTTTTTATTTGTATTAAGTAACATGTCAAGATTACTGCACTGTACATATTAAATATATATGTGTAATAATAATATTAAATGACTCTTTGTATTATCTGAATCTAGAGCATTTAGGGTTGTCGCATAGCTCTGTTTTGTTTTACAGATTACAGAGTAAGAAGACCAGTTCAATATTTTTTCAGACGGTGTCCTAGCAGACCTTCATCCACGCGAATACTTTGTGTAATTCGAAATTCTGTATCAACTGCGCATAATTATTTACAGTTTCAGTAGATTTCGATGAGAATTGGCTTTATTAGTACTGTAAAAAACAGTTTATTTTATAAAATTACATTATTTATTAAAGATAAAGGTTGATGATATTAATTATATTTATAGGTATTTGATACTAGAATATATTGTCATCTTAAAACACGACTTGGTCAATATTATCCATGGCTTAAGTAATAGATAATAGTAGTTATTAATGTAAATATATATGTGAATATTACATTATTTTAAAATGGGAATTGATATTTGAAACAATGCATAACAAAACCATCGCGACAATATAGAAAAACTGGAGATTTAATTTTTGAGAAATCGAAAAATTGATAAAATAAACTGTATTGGATTATTACTTTAAAACTAAATAACGCCACATTAATTAATCCTACCCAGGCAAAATCGGGAGGGGTCGCTTGTATTAAAATAAATCTGTATTCAAATAATATAGTACTTATTTGTTATTTAAAACTTCTATTTCATGGCTGCGTTTTTACCAAGTCAGGTAATTTACTTTGAATCTACATTGTACATCCATAGAACTCCTCACGATACTTCTCAGTAAATAGACGTCCGATGTATACACAGACCGCATCCGTTCACACACGTACACGGGCAGGCTGAAATATCCTCGCACATACTCGGTATATTATACGATTGTGGCGATCGTACGTATAGATGTGTGCATTCCCACGCACACACGCGGCTTTTCGAACCGGCTCGACCTCTTGTCGATCGGGTATCGATTGTGGCCGTTTTAAATACATGCCTACACTGCTCTTTTATTTTATCCTCTACAGACTTAATATCTACCTAACTAATACCTAAATAAAGATGTCAGATAAATGTATACAAAATTATGAACCCGCTAGGCGTTCAAACGGCACGAAAAAAGTGGTAAGTATTGAGTAATTTTACGTAAACGTATACTATTTAGGGCGGCTGCTTGCAGTACCTTTTTAAGTACAATGACTCGTTGTTGTTGTTGTTGTTATTGTCCATCGCTGCTTTCCTGTCCTGTTTCTAAGGAAAGGAATTAGTTTTAAAAGTTCTAAATTTGGTACACGATAAGAGATTAATATTAAGTATGTAAATAACTTATATTTTTGTAGTTGAATAATGTAAATACATTTAAACATTTGCAATTTATGTAATACCATAAGATAAATAATAGGTAAAACGGGTCTAAAAGTAATTTGCATCCATCTATCATATCAAAAATTTTTCATATTTTTTATTGCACAATATACTTAAAAATAGCGCAGTATGGATCGTAGTACTGTATCATTTCATCATCATCATTACAGCCCTTCACAAGTCCACTGTTGAACATAGGCCTCCCCCAAGTAATGCCACAAAGCACGGTCATGAGCCACCTGCATCCATCGACTTCCTGCATATCTTACCAGGTCGTCACTCCATCTAGTGGGGGGTCGCCCTACACTACGCCTACCGGTACGAGGCTGCCACTCGAGAACCTTTCTTTCCCATCGGTAATCGGTTCTTCGAGCTATATGGCCGGCCCATTGCCACTTCAACTTACTAATCCGTTGGGCTATGTTGGTCACTCTGGTTTTACTGCGGGTATCCTCATTTCTGAGTCTATCACGCAGAGAAACTCCGAGCATAGCCCTCTCCATAGCTCGCTGAGCAACCTTGAGCGTCCTCACACGGCCAGCAGTGAAGGACCACGTCTCAGATCCATAAGTCATCACTGGCCACACGCACTGGTTGTACAATCTAGTTTTTAGAGATTGAGGTATACCTGACGAGAAGATATGTCGTAATTTCCCGAACGCTGCCCAGCCGAGTCGAATCCGTCGATTGACCTCTCGGTCGAAGTTGGACTTACCTAGTCGGACTATTTGTCCCAGGTAAACGTACTCTACTCGTCAACAACTTCGAGCATAGTGCTCCCAACAACTACCGGTATAGGTGTGACATGGGCATTATTAAACATGATCTTTGTTTTGTCCATGTTCATCTTAAGACCTATCCGTTGAGAGGCACTATTGAGGTCATTGAGCATAGTGCTTAAGTCCTCCAGCGATTCTGCCATAAGGACTATATCGTCGGCAAATCGAAGGTGAGTGATGTACTCGCCATTGATGTTAATACCGTATCTTTTCCAGTCCAGTAGCTTGAAAACGTCTTCCAATAGAGCGGTGAAGAGTTTCGGGGATATAACGTCACCCTGTCCTACACCTCTCTGCAGTTGGATAGGTTTCGAGCTCTGGTTCTGTACTCGGATAGCCATCGTAGCCCTACTGTACAAACACTTTAGCACTTCGATATACCGACAGTCAACTTGGCACCGCTAAAGGGACTGTAGCACCGCCCAAATTTCGACGGAATCAAAGGCTTTCTCATAGTCCACATACGCCTGGCAATGTGGCAGATTGTACTCTTCAGTCTTCTGTACAATCTGCCGCAGAGTATGTATGTGGTCTATGGTACTGAAGCCTTTTCGGAAACCGGCTTGTTCGGGAGGCTGGAAGTCGTCGAGTCTGCGTGCGAGACGATTCGTAATGGCTGTCGAAAACAGCATGTAGACGCGGCTCAGAAGGGAAATCGGTCTGTAGTTCTTCAAGAGAGCGTTGTCGCCTTTCTTAAAGAACAAGACCACCGCACTTTTGCTCCACGCCTCTGGAGTAGTGCCACCATGGAGGACGGAATTGAAGAGCCTTCTGAAGGACTTTAAGTACCGGTGTTCCACCCGCTTTCAGAAGCTCCGCTGTAATTCCATCCTCGCCTGGGGCCCTGCCGTTTTTAAGGTGCTGGAGAGCCATTCTAATCTCGCTTAGACTGACGTCCGGGATATCATCGGAATAGTGTCGGATAAGACTTGCTCTTAGATCGTTACTCACACTTGCGTGTGGCTCCAACGATGATGTGTACAGCTGCCCATAGAACCTCTCAATCTCACTCATAATCTCAGGTGTCCCGGAAACGATGCTGCCACACTCAGTCTTCAGCTTTGAGAGTTGGCTCTTACTGGCAGACAGATCTCTGGCAAAGAATTTTGAGCCCTGGTTCCGCTCGATCGCTTCTTTAATACGAGCGGTATTAAAGTTGCGTAAGTCTCGCCGCATGCATTTGGAGATCTGTTCAGTTGCCTTTATGCTGTCAAATCTGTTGACGATTGCAGCCTCATCTCCCGTCTAACAGCCATGAGATTAAGAGTGTGATCGGAGAGTTTTTGTGTTCTTCTGCGGAGGGTCTTGCAGAACTTAGCTCCGACCGTACTTATTAAGAGGGCATATGCGTTTCGCGTCGAAAACTACATGTTTTATGGTTTTTCCAAAGGCGATATCGTAACGACGTGAGGAGATTGTTTGCTGAAAATTAGGGCTTTAGAAAGATGAAGTCTTTATTTAGTACATAGCAATGCAAAATCATAGTTTTTAATGACGGTTTTTTAGGGCGAAGACAATCCCTTCACAGTGTTTTACGAAAATATGCAACAGAGTTATCTTTCAGGTTGAATTCAACTATTATTATAAGCTAAAATACTTTATTTTAAGCGTTATTATAATTGAATATATAGTCTTTTAGTGTATAGCAAAACCTAAATTACGAAAATATTTCGATTTAATATTGTAAAATAATATTTTAAAATCACCAAAACTGTCTACTTCAATGTAATTTTTTCCATGCATTTGCTTATAAACATATCTATTTTAATTATTTTATCAAAATACATGTAATGTTAAATATCCAAAAAAAAAAATTAGCACGTTTTATTTTGTCAATTATTTTATATAATTATTTTAAAAATACTATAAAACATCATGCGCAGACGCCTTTTGATTCAGTACGCTCCGGGCAATCCCAACGATAGGATGTATTACTTTTTCTCACCGACACCGCGCGATCGCGTTGATACACCGATAGGGCTATACTACACCATACTATAACTAGATACCTATAGCACACTCGAGCATTTTAAACGATTCAGACTCTTATAAGCGATATTTTTGGTAGTAAGTAATTTTGAAATATGTTTATGATTGTAATATTTAAATATTAAATTATGTAATGGTGGAAAATTTTCATTTCATACATATTTTTTAGATATGAGTAATGAACGTAAGCAATTCGGATCAAGTAAAAATACAAAACCTTTGGCTCTGTGGCGGAGTGACTTGGTAATGAGTTGTAGCGCTGGGCGCCGCAGGTTCGAATCCCACATGGAACAAAAATTTGTATTACCTACAAATAGTTGTTCCAGGTCTGGATGTTTGTCCTTGTGAAATTAATGTATTTAAACCGCCTCAACGATGTACTTAGGAAAAATTCCTAGTGTGGAGATAAAGTTATGATTAAACAAAGACATGCCATCAAAAACATAACTTGTAAAATAACCAAGTCTCGCAATAATGATACGGCTGTGCCGCTGTTTTGGTCGACATGGCGGGGGCACTACCGTGCCCCCAGATTTAAAACATATGAGCCGTGCTTGAGTTGAATAGCTCAAGGGAGTAGTGCTCGCCGTAAACCCGAACAATCCGGGCTCGATCCCCGCTAGTGTTGCCAGGTGTCCCGATTTGCGCGGGACGTCCCGATTTTCAAGGGTCTAGTGACACGTCCTGATTCACCCTTGATCGGGACGCCAAATGTCCCGATTTTCACTAAACTACTTATTCTATACTTTAATCCATAATTTTGACATCAAAAATGATTACATCTGTTAGCTACTACCACATTAAAATATTTTTACTCCAACATTGTCTCACCAGTCGAAAAAAAAAACCACAAAGTTTTAAAAAATGAGTGATTCGAAAAATTCAAGGACTGCAAAAAAAAAAACAAATAGTTCAAAAATGTTTTAATTTGCCTGAAATGAAAAAAATTCGGTTTTTACGATCTTTGGATGAAAAGTTATTCGTTCATGAGATCAGACCCGAATAATAACTATAAAGCACAAAATAAAGTAAAGTTACAGTCACAATTTCTCGCATTACTCGCATACTGTGATATTTACAGTTAGCGTTGACCATCTGAGCTACCACGGCTCTCAATAAAGCACAAAAGGCTACAAAGAAACCTATATTTTGTAGTCATTCTAGTTGTCCGGATATGAAAACCAAATCCCCGATTATTATTACCTTCCGTCCCGAAATTTTACTTGCTAGACCTGGCAACACTAATCCCCGCCGACACTAATGAAATTGTTAGATTGATGAATTATGTTTAGGTACATTATGAAACAGAATAAAAGTTTATCATATGATATATATTTTATACAATACATATTTTTCAATTAGAACATAATATACTCAATAGGGCGAAAATGTAAAGCCGACTTCAATTTACTAAAAGAATAAAACAATTTCCACATATTAGCCTCCGATTTCTATACACTATATAAGCCATTATATCGAAATTATTTTTTTATTATTTTAGTTCCAATAGTATCAAAGACAGGTATATAATCAAAGATCAAAGTGATTCGTAGTCGTCGTTAGGCAACTATTATAGCCTCACGCTCGCCCTGACACGCACACAGAGATAACATTGTAGTGTGTGTCAATATTACGCCGTTCCAAAGCGATCGCGTAGATTTCGACTTGGACATATTTGAATATGCGCTCTTAATACTATTATTATTTCTTACATACATACTCTTACTATTTCCTACTTTAAGCGCTTATTACATTATACAATTTTTAGGAAATCTAATGAGGAAGTAGGAAGGTGTAATCGTAGTTAGAACAGTTAGGATCCGATTTAGTCAAATTGGAGGTCCATTGTTTACAATTTAGGACAGTGTAATCGCAACGTTACGATTTAGAACAACCAGTCGGCGCCCGCGCTTTGATACAAGCGGATGTCTTGAAGTTTTGATAGAAGCGGTTCTGATATCAGAGAGCAGTACATTAAATCTTAATATTAATTTCCGGTGGCTATAAAACGTAATGTCACCATCAAACATTCCTCGGCACTCACACACACTGTATCGAAATATCGTGACTTCTTTTTAATATGATTGGATACCAAACTTAACAAATAACACTGGTCGGCAAAAAAAAAATCCGGGAGCAAAAAGTTTACTATGTGATTTCTATTGGCTTTGATTTGTTGAGTCCAAATCTGTTTAAAGATTTCAACTATCACCTCTAGCTTTTCAGATATTTACACTTAAATAAAATATCGGTATTGATATATATATATATATATATATATATATATATATATATATATATATATATATATTAAATATGTATATATTTTAGAACGAAAAAATTTACACTGATTGATGACTTTTGCAACACAAATTAAAATGAAATATGAATTAAAAAATATAAAAAAACATAAAAATGATAACTATTTGGTAGATCGCTTTCTTTTAAACATTTTAACTGCTGTTTCTCGATTTATTTCCCAGCAAAAATCAGCTAGCATTGCTGGGGTCCACTTGCCGCTGTATCTTTTTTCCATGTGTGCAATGTCTTGGTGGAATCTTTCACCATGCTCATCAGACACGGCACCAAGATTTTCTGGGAAAAAATCTAAATGTGAATGCAAGAAGTGATTTTTTAAAGACATATTGCATCCAAGTTGATGATACGACGAAAGCAGTTCTTCTATCAGCTCTGTGTAATTTTCAGCCTTTTTATTGCCAAGAAAATTGTGACATACATTTTCAAAAGCTACCCATGCTCTTCTTTCTTTATCTACCAACTTTGATTTGAACAGTAGAACAGACTCAGAACACAACTAAATACATGTACATACCAACGTTCACAAATACCGCTGCCTGCAACTATAAGCAAACAATTCTAGTGCAAACAAAAAATGCTATTGCGTCGAAACCAGACGTGCTAGGTGAATTCTAACTACATAATTGGATTTAACGTAACTAACGTAATAACTTCCATATATACATTTTTTTGCTCTTATTTTGATGCCGACCAGTGTAATCAAGCTGTTTTATAGGTGGTAGAGCAATGCTGCAGTTATATTAGTAGTATAGTTGTAGCACGAATGGGTCGGCTCGACCGAGGAAGGACCACGCTCTCACAGAATACCTGCGTAAAATAGTAGCTTAATGTTGCTGTGTTTCGTATAGCGAGTGTAGACAACCGGAGACTCTTTTTACTGGAAACGAGGCATTCCATCTTAGCCGTCACAGGTGACAACGTGACAACCACTTACCATCAGGTGGACTGTGTGCTAGTTTGTCACCCTATCCTATAAAAAAAAACTGCTTAGAATCTAAAAATATATAATTATATTCATATTAGACAGTTTTTTTCTCAATGACAAGTACTCTTTTCTCTTTTTTTTAATATCCATTGTTCCCACCACGGCTAAGGCAAGTCCTATTTTCTGCTGTTTTGATAAATACGGCGCCATCGATCCAACGTTAACGCAACCCCGTCGATACTTCTTTACGAATGCGCTTCGTCGCGATTTAGAATTCAATTTAGTGTAATGTGATCTCTAGCTTCCAATTTAGGTTCCTAATTAGATTTTCTAAAAATTGTATAATGTAATAAGCGCTTTAAGGGCAAAAGGACTCGTTAGGTTAAACGCTTAAAAATTGTTTTCTATGTGTTATAATAGTTTTTTTTTTACATAGCACCTACTATGTTTAATTTTCTTGGAGATAACTGATAAGTCGTTACGGAAATTTCAAATTGTGCGCACGCACGTATCTGGGTAATTGTATGCGTTCGCGATTTGTTAAGGTAATTTATGCGCATAATTTACTCGACGCTACACTAGCGTGCTCATTTTTCTGTCGGCGGTTTGCTTAAATTGCAAATGGGCCTCGTCTCACGGTGCCATTTTGATTAGGTATTTTAATTTATTAGTTGCATATTTTTCGTAGAAAATTTTCTCTTGTCTTGTTTGTGTACTTGTTATAGTGTGGTGGCTGAATTATTATTTTGATACCTTCGCCCTAAACATTTACTGCAATATTCATTAAAAGTTTTTTAATAAAATGTTAAGAGCCATATTCAACATTTTGAGAACAGTTACTGATGCCAAATTTTGGCTAATTGTAAACATAACAACTTGTTAATTAAGTTAGTTAATTTAATCGTAAGCGCTCTCGGAATACTTAATTCCTCGATTGATTTACATCATGGCTACCTTATTAACTTATGCCGCGCCGTAGTGAGCGTCCTAAACGTCTCATTGCATTGGAAACTTTGAAATCGAAGTAAGATTATAACAAAATTATGTTTCTTAGAATTTACTTGATTTACATGTACGAAACAGAACAGAAACAGAAACTTTTTATCCAATATAGATTATTGATCACTTTTTTAATTTACCACTGCACTGGTTCGGAAGAAACCTCCGTCCTGGGAAGAACCAGCAAGAAACCCAGCGGGACTTTAAAAAAAATTACAGCCAACAATAATGTATGTTACATTAACCAACACAAAAAAGTTATAAATAGCTAGGTAGTGATCACCTTTCAGGGTTTATTATCATCCATAAATTCCTTGATATTATAATAACCCTTTTTACGCAAACTTAGTATAATAAAGTTTTGATCTTTGTGCAGGTCAAATTTTGCCTTACATCGCCTCAAGAATGAATTACTCACTCGGTAGTCGAGTAACTGGTACTACTAGCTTGTGTCTGTTCCTAGTATTTAACGGAATAAATATCACTTATTTTTGTAAAACTACTTTTATTTTTTGTGTAGGTCTTACGTTTTCATAAATGTATAATAAGCCAAAGTTAATATATTAATCTCCTTAATTTTTTTTCTGAGCAACCCCTTAGGTTTTAAATCTAGATCGCTCTAATAGCCCTCTTCTGTAAAACAAATATAATTTCAGTGTCAGTCGCATGTTCCCATAGCAAAATACCATACGACGACATTATGTTGTGGAAATGCTAAAGTAAACTAGTCTAGCTATTTAAACACTGTGATAAGACTTCTAATCTTTTTTACAGAATATACTGCAGAACTAAGTCTGCTTGCTAGTTTGGATATATGGGGGCCCTATTGAAGCTTCGCGTCTAGTATAATTCCCAGAAAAATGGTTGTATCGACAAGATTTGGCTCCTCCCCATTTAAAATTATATTAGTATTAACATGTTTGACTTTCGGAGTTACGAATTTTATATATTTGGTTTTAGTGCCATTTAAATGCAAATTATTAACATTAAAACAATTTACATTATTCAATTCGGCACAATTTAGTAACTACTTTACTATGCTTAATTAAATCAGGAAACACACTAGATTCGATACTAGTATTAAAAAAAAACTTATGTTAAATCCAAATAAGTGCATGCCTTAAGCGCACATTTTATACGTCAATTTTTTTTAAAGTATTTTAAATACACCCAAGTTTTTACAAATAGTCTTAAAATTGTAAAAACCTATTTAAAATGTTACGTTAAATGTCAATAAAAAAAGTTTGGAAAATCCAAGTGCACGATCCATAATGCTCATAATATGATCCTGAAAATATGTAAAATAAAGTTCTCAATCAACAATACAAAATAGTTTGATTTTATTGTTATTATTATTGATATTAATTTTTATTTATTTATTGTTAATCGATAAAACTTAACAGAATTATCTTATAACGATCAGCTAACAATTATCAACTAAAGAGGCCAAACACCTAAAAATATTACTTTTTAATTTTTTAAGTGTTTGGACTCGGGCATTATCGTAAAAACTAGGCTTTTTTTCCTGCCTTGTTCATATTATTTTCTCATCAACTTTATTTCGTTTTCAAAAAGTTTTACATCTAGTCATAACCAGTATTTTAATTTAGCATTCACGAAAGTACACCTTCAGGTCACTCCATAAAGTCCAAGACGTATAAGTATATTATTTATAAATAAATTCTACGTACTTTTTAAGAAACAATATATTGTAATAAAAAGCCGTGATTATAAAAATAATAATAATAATATCTTTGGTCAAGTATGTATCATCAAACTTGGTTTTTGGAATTTATCGTAAACAAAGGAGCCGGGAGTGAGTCGAAGTTTAACTAAGCAATTAAACAGCCATTTACATTCGATGGCTTCCCACATGATGGATGAAGAGATTAAAAAATTGATTGAGTTGAACAATTAATATTTTCAAAAGTTATCGTGGTTACCCCTCCATACGGATTTAAAGTAAAAATAAAGTAAAAATAGTAATTATTATATTAATAAAAATAATAAGGTCAACAATCATTTATCTTTCTGACAATGTGCTTTTCATATCATTTATATGTTCATTGTATCTATTATAGACGCAAAACTTTAACGGAAATCCCCCACAGATCTGCGGTTTTCTTAATATCAATAGTGTTAAAATATTTTACAATATCTTTTGATGATACTTTATAAAGTGTAAAATTCTTTGTACACGTATTTACATTTTGTTTAAGTAATACCTACATTAATAAATACATTTAGATAGATTATAAACAAAACCTACAGTAATAAATAAATTTAGAATGAAAATATTTTGACTGACTTAGCGGGAATCACGTCTCCGTCGAGTCGTTCAATAACATTATCAGAGGCTATATAATTTAGCTCCATTGTGTTATTGTTATGTCCTCCCTCTACTCCACATCTCTCGCGGATTGCGGTGGGAGGAAACACCCCCCCAATGACTGACCCATTAAAATTGTAATTAACGAACAGCTTTGCGTATTATTATGGATGAAATTATTTCGTATTGATTTTACTTATAACGCTGCTCATTGGGTGTCAGAATAATGTTTTAATTACATTGCGGCATTGATTGCATACATTAAAATTTGATTTAAAGCGCAAATGCAAATTCGTAACATTAATGATGCTGGTTTTAACGAAATAGGCAAGATCAGATCTACAAGCAAAATGTACTAACAAACCATAAATGATGTCACTACATTTTTTACACTATAACTGTCACTTTCTGAATACAAATGTAATTCTATGTATCGACAGTGGATTGAAGAATTTGTGAAAATGTATACTAAAACTTCCTGTTTTATAATTTATCTTTATTTAATTAAAATTCAGACAGCTTTACTACTGTTTACATCAGAAATATTTTAAAATGTTGTTTTATTATATATTGTGTTTTTAATATAATAGCTATTATACTACGTTATTATCATTAGTATATTGATGTTAGTATTTAACGTCTATCGCTAAGATAATATGTAAATAAGTTGTGACATAAGCTAAACCTACTCGTTGTACATTCATCATCACATTTAATTTATTCCATAAGTACAGTACGTTCTTGAAATAATTGGCGGCATTACGGCGAAGTAATTGCCGTTTGCGTTGCGTATTAGATGTTGAGTAATTAAAGTGATTTTCTCATTGGCTTGCTCTACTAGCTGCTTATTAGGTTCCGAAGGAAGCGAGAACGTATCGCCGGCTCGACCAGTCGCTTCAGCAAACGATAACAGGCAGTTGCTGACGCGAGCGCCGGCGATAAAATACTCAGCTATTATTGCACGGAGACGTTAGAAACATAAAATTCGGATTCGGGATAAAGTTCCGCGGAATAGACGTAGATAAAGAAATTTTATGTTCGCTCTGAATCTTCATAGAAAATAAAACGAAAATGTTTTGAGAGTTGCTGAAGTCCGTCCATATATGTTACACAACACTACTCGGCATTTTATTTTTTCATTTGGATATTTGGTTCTTGGTTTAAATTGGTCCCTTTTGCTGTTACATAAAAATTATAATTTTGATAAATTGTAAAATCTGTCTTCAAACAACTTATAAGAATATTTTATTAAAATATATGATTTTAGGCTTATACTTTATGTAATACTAACACAAGTCCAGATGTGTCGTCTTAAAAGTAACAAAGCAATCTCTAACATTTTTATAAAATGATAGAATATGGTGACCTCTTGACACTGAAGTCATGACTAGACTATTACATAGGAAAGGTATATTTTTCAATAAAAAAAGAATCATTAAGATCGGTTTACAGTTGCGAAGATATCGCGTCATACAAAAATACAGTCTAATTATTGAATATCTCCTTTTTTATACTATAAGGGTATCAGACGTGTATACAGTCCACCTGATGGTAAATGGTGGCTGTGACACATAGACATCTACATCTCACTCGAGAGAACTAAGACGGAATTCCTCATTTCCAGTAAAACGGGGACTCCAGTTCTCTACACTTACCATACGAAACACAGAAGCGGTATACTACTGTTTTACGCTGGTATTCTCTGAGAGCGTGGTCTTTCCCCGGTCGAGCCTATCCTTTTGTGCTACAATTATTCTAACTATATAGCTGCAGCATGGCTCTACCGCATAAAAAAAATTGAAGTCGTTTTATATGGGAAAGAAATGTATTGGTATTTTTATATAATAGACGAATAATAAGTGCTTCTGAGTTTAAGTTGGTAGGTACTTACGGCATTATTTATAATGCGTTGATGACTACCATCATCAAAAATTGCCCTAACCTAAGCTCGATGACGAAGCTGTTATCGTTATCGTGAATAATATACGTCGATATCTCAAATGTTTTTATGACTTACTAGCGAATCGCCCCGGCTTCGCACGGGTGATTTCTTCAGCGTCACCTACCGGATCCAAATGTGAATCTAAAACATCTTGGGGCCCATTCAAACACATTAAAAAATCGTCAAAATCGGTCGTTTTGAGTTTTAGCTAGACTAACGGACAGTAATTGATTTTTATGTCTAGATATTGTTTAGTCTTTGAAAGTATTGGCGTTTGAAAAAGTTAAGTTTTAATAAAAAGTTAAAACTCACTAAAGAACAAAGAGGATAAAATTATTTCATTCTGAGTTCGGCGCTAAGACAATGAGTATAGAATAATTAAAAACCTGATTTCAGAATTTGAATGTTTCTTTTAGTTGTTTAACCTTTAACTGGTGACGTGCGGTCTCACAGGCCGAGCGGTGCTAGCGAAACATCATATCACCCCCTTCCCCGCACTTCCCGTGTTTGAGCGCCTGAGTAGCTTAGAGTTTAGTATCGCCAGTGCACTAGAGGGGGATAGTTGCGTCGGCCAGGCTCAAATCGGTAAGTTAGATCGATTTAAAATTCTCGAGCGGCCTCTCAGACCTTATGTCACCACTTACGCAACTTTTTTGGAATCACACCATATTGATTTATTGCGGTTATTTTCAGATATTACTTACAATGAATAACCCTGAACCTCCTAGAAAAAAGCGTAGAGAGGTTGTTGATAAACATGCGGTGCCAAGTACAAGTAGAAAAGTCTTATCAGTCGTAAATTCTAATGTCGATTGCCAAATTGTAGAATGGTTAGCCCAAGAAGATTCAAGTGGATCGGAAGCTGAAGACGTTCCCGAAAATTATGCCCCGGATCATAGCGACCACAACACGGAAACGGAAGCAAGTGCTTCTGAAGATGAACAACCGGTAATACATCAGGAAAACCAGCTTTCAGAAAGTGACAGTGACGAACCTTTGTCAAGATTATCTAGATGTTTCTATGGGAAAAATCGGTTTAAATGGGCAAAAGATCCACCAAACAGAGCTGTCAGGACAGGTCAACATAACATTATAGCTCGTGTGCCTGAGCTAAGGTTGAATGAACACTATGAAAAAGACCCTTTTTCTTTGTGGAAGAAAATTTTAAGTTTAAATATCTTAGAAGAAATTTTGAAATGGACAAATGTGAAAATTGGTGAACTGAGATTAAAGTACATTAGAGATAATCGACCTGAGCTACAAGACATGGATATGGTCGAATTGCATGCATTTCTTGGTCTTCTTATGTATACAGCTGTGTTCAAGTCCAACCACGAAAATTGTGAGTACCTATTTGCCACTGATGGGACGGGAAGGGACATTTTCAGATGTGTAATGTCGCAGAAAAGGTTTCTGAATCTGTTACTGTGCTTACGGTTTGATAATGGGGCTGACCGAGATGAAAGAAGACAAAATGATAAGCTGGCTGCAATTTCAAACATATTCAGAATATTTGTAAATAACTGTCAAACCCTGTACAATATTGGAGAGTGTGCAACGATCGATGAAATGTTGATAGCATTTAGAGGTCGTTCTTTTTTTGTCATATATATTCCAAACAAACCAGCTAAATATGGTTTGAAAATGATGTGTATGTGCGATTCTAAGACTAACTATTTTTATAATGGCTATATTTATTGTGGAAAAGGATCTGATGGTGAAACTTTGACAAACGAAGAAAAGAAGTTTCTAGTTCCGTCACAAGCAGTGATTCGCTTGACGAAACCCATTCACAACAGTAATCGCAATGTAACGTTTGACAATTACTTTACATCGATTGAATTGGTAGATGCGCTAAAGAAACGAGGCCTGACGTGTGTAGGTACTTTAAAAAAGAATAAAAGAGAACTTCCCAAGGATTTCCAGCCATCTAAAACAAGAGATGTGGGATCTACACTTTATGGATTTACTAATAATATGACTCTTATATCTCACGTTCCAAAGAAAGGAAAAGCTGTGTGTTTAATTTCTTCAATGCATCATTGTGAAGCAATTGACGAGAAGACAGGAAAACCTGAAATTATAGCTTATTACAACTCCACAAAAGGAGGAGTTGACGAAATAGACAAGAAATGCTCCATTTACACCTGCAGTCGACGATCGCGAAGGTGGCCCATGGTACTTTTTTATCGAATGTTAGACATAAGTACAGTGAATGCCCATGTTCTTTATCAAGCTGATGGTGCCAATACCATTGATCGGGGACAGTTCATCAAGATTTTGGCGAGAAACACGGTTTTACAACACATGAAGCGCAGAGTTTATAATACTCATATTCCACGTGATATAAAAATCAACTTAGTGCGTATTCTGGGTTCTGATTTACCACCTGAACCACAAAATCCTGAAAACAGACTGAAAACACGGAAAACCTGTGCTAGTTGTCCTCCTAAATTGAACCGTAAATCGAATTACCAATGTATGTCATGCGAAAAATATGTGTGTTTACAGTGTGCGAAGCAATTATGCCCTAACTGTCAATAAAAATACTAAAGTTTGACAGTTGTCATTTTTGATACATCGACATTTGTGATAAGAGTTTAATTTTTTTTAAGTTGATTAGTGTTTGAACTTTGATAATATATACATATATGTTATGATTATGTTGATTTTTATTATTTTATAAGCAATTGTTGATCTTGAGCCTAGTTTTTCGATTATAGAGACCAAAAACTTTGTAACTACCAGTACATAATTAAAAATTTTATTTAGACTACATGAAGTTGTTTTAATTTTTACTTTAGTATATAATTTAATACAAAATATACATTAGAATAACCTACCATATTTAATATATGTATTATAGACCAGATATAGCAGCGGCCTGTCAGGCCGCTCGTCACCAGTTATGTTACAAAAAAATCAAGTCACCAGTTAAAGGAAGTAGGTAGAATTACTTTTTATTAAAAGATATTTTTTAACCTTTTGAATGGTCTAAGTAATATAACAATCTCATTGTTCATCATCATCATCATCACAATCCTTCGCACGTCCACTGCTGAACAAAAGCCTCCCCCAAGGAATGTCACAAAGCGCCAGGTCGTCAGTAGTGGAGGGTCGCCCTACACTTCACCTACCGGGAAGGCTGCCATTCGAGAATTTTTTTTCACAATGTCTATGTCATCTGAATATGTACGCAACTTGTATTAAGTTTTTTGTGTTGTTGATACCAACCAGCCTTTGTTTGAATGCCGTATAAGAATGTTTAGTATAAATTTATTATGTATATCGTGTAATGAAATACAAACAAAGTATACTAGAACTATGTTTAATATGAATTTAACACAATGGAGAAAATATCTGAGCGTCTAGGAGGTATGGGGGGAGGTTCGTAGTCCCTTGAGGGCTCTCAGACGTATGACTAGAACGCCATCCCTAGATACAAGATATGGCCTCGTTTCGTCCCCTCCGATTGACGTAATTCTACTTATCAAGGTCTCATTTGAGGGAATCGTAAAGGAATAGCTTAACGTACATTATTTTGATTTTTTTTAATTCTTTTTTTAAATTTAGGGACTTAGGTTATTTTAAACATGTCAGTCCCATTGTACCTAATAACTAAATAACAAACTACAATTTCTTAAATTATTTAAACAAAAAATTAACTAAGTTATATACAATTTGAGCAGCATCAGATAATGGTTCAGACAAAATGCTTTGATATTCCCCTAGGTTACAAATTTTAATACCAGTATTGGCAACTAATAGTTTCCTTTCATGATGATTTTTGGAACATTCCGCGAGCAAGTGTTGTACATCTTCTATTGATTTGCATGTATCGCAATTTGGAGATTGTTTCATTTTCATCATGAAATCAAACTTGTTACACGGAATGTGTCCGGAACGAAGTCGCATTGCTAATACAATATATTTTCTATTCAACAGACATTGATTAAACCAAGGCACTTTCGGAGGCTGACTCTGGATGGTTTTGTACCAAATCCCTTTTTCTTGCGATCTTTTATCAAAATATTCTTTCCAAATTGTATAAAATTTCTCTTTATATTTAATTAAAATTTCTGAATAATCAGGATAAATATTATATTCTCTTCCTTGGGTGATTACCAATTTCGCCAGCTTATCAGCCTCCTCATTGCCCTGTAAACCGATGTGAGACGGTACCCACTGCAATACTAACTCACGGTTTTTACATTGAAGTTTTGAAGTTTCAATATTTCATTTAATATCGAATATGCTATCGATACACCTCTGAGACCAGAGACGCATCGAGCAATATGTTCAAGAGCACTCTTGCTATCAGTTAGAATGACTGTTTTTTGAAAATTTGTTGTACCAGCATGTAATAGGGCATCATTAATAGCAATTAATTCAGCTGACATTATCGTAAAATTATTAGGAATTTTAATTTTACTTTTATTACCCAGCAATGAGTCAAAATAAGCGGCACCTACACCATATTTGTCTTTGGATCCATCACAGAAAATTTTGTGCCATCCGAAATAATTAACATTTAATTCATTTATTACATTCGACTTTAAAGTATTTATCTCCTGACATCTTTTAGCACCCTTGATACAATTTAAGTCCTGTTTAATTACGTTTTTAACATTTATACTTGATACCCAAGTATTTAAAGAGAACATATCTAGTAGATCCGAAGAATACACATTATTATTATTAACTTGTTTTAATGTAATTGCTAGAAGTCGTTTCTTTTTATTTTGCCAGTACCTGTCTTGACAGAATAAGCTGAGTTCTGTTAATAGTTTAATAGTAGTATTATTAGTTCTAGATTTACCTTTCAAACAATATTTATATGCTAAAATTTTTTTTCTAATATATAGAGGCCTTATTTTGATTTATAGACGCAATCTTTACATTGGTTTTATAGTGTAAATACTCGTACGTTTCGCTTTAAATATAATCTGTTTGTTTTAGAATTAGGACCCTCTTTACTGGTATCGAGTCATTGCATCTTAGTCCTTAGAAGTAAGTAATAAAGCCACCTTCATTTTGACTCCCAATCAAAAATAGGTATATACGGAGCGCGACATGCTTTTACACTCATTATTTTTATGTTTATACTTATATTTTATGTAATTTTTTCATTTGTTACCTAGCTACAGAACTTTTTTTGACTTGACAAAGGTCACGTTTATCTTAAAATTATAACTTGTTATATAGATATTTTTAATGTAGGAGGTAGGTTGAATATTATAAATCGTACTTGAAAATAATATTATATATTAAAAATACACTAATTGAATAAAACTATATACATTATTTTTATTTTAAATTCCCTACGTTTCGGGTGCTTTACGGCATCTATGGTCCCCTCTGTGACCATGGGTGCTGTAAAGCACCCGAAACGTCGGGAATTAAAATAAAAATAAATTAAACGCGATAGAATCCGTATATATTATAATTTTATTCAATGTGTAGTGTTCGCGTAAATTTAAGAAAAAAAATACACGTCCCCATTCTTAATGATGCATAAATATATCATTGCATATAAATTTGCATAGTTAAGTAACTAAAGCTACATACTATTACTTGTTTTTGTAACTTTAAATTTAAACCTTTTGATGTATTAATTACTTGATATTATGATGTAGAATTTTTAATAGAATATTAACAAATATTTTAAGATGAAAATAGCTCAGTCATCAAGAGTAAATAATTTTTAGGGTAAATAGCATCTAATCATATTATATGAAATAATTATCGTTATTAACATTGTTTTATAGTGAAGGTGGTTGTGTCAGTTGTAAAGAGAATGCGTTGTCGGTTTATTGGTTTGAGGAGTTTTAGCAGAATTGAAAACAGGTGAAATCATAGAGTTATTATTTCAGAATTTCTCGAACTATCTATTCAATTCAATTCAATTTATGTGCTATTCTTGTTGTATACACATGGTTCTATAATACTCTTATGTGTAAAATTGGAATTTCAGTATAACAGTCTCACGGGACAGATATTCCACAGTTGAAAACTAGCTTCAAGTTCAGCAAGTAAATTGCCAAAGTTGTTTAAATTCGTAATAGATGGAATTGCTCAATGACGTATTATATATAGACACGTCATGAACGAACATCGCGGCGCTTAAAAACGGTGAAAATACTAGAACTACTTATACGCGTGAAGAAAGAGAAAGAAAATATGACACCGTACGGCGGGATGCCTGTTGCTTGACTACTAGCTGCAGGCGTCGGCCGCCATTAGACGGCGTCGTCGAATAAAATGAAATGAACATAGGTAGTCTTGTGAACTTACGCATGAAATGACACATTTTTGTCTTTAACTTTTGGGGTATAATTTGTACATCGTCTGAAAATACACGACGGCATGTTTTCTTTATGTTTTGCACATGTTTACACACACGAATCACGATATAATAAATTAACACTCCATTAGTCGCGCGTTCTACTATTGTAGAACAGGCATGCATTTCGTGGGATTTTAACATTAATTGTGGGTGTCTAACGCACACACTCATAGTATTCCTCTATTACTAGCTAGTGATCACAATTAGTACCCTTTCGGAAAACTGCGCGATCGCACTTAGAAATTTCGCACCAAAACTAAAATTCTACAATAGTAGAGCGCGCGAGCACTCGCGTGTTATTTTTGTCGGAAGTTTACCTAACGTTTTTATTTTATGTAAGTGTTTATATTATGTATAAATATTGTTATTATGATTTTTTTTGAGCCGTGGTAGCTCAGTGGTTAACGCTCGCTGTAAATATAACAGAACGCGAGTAACCCGGGTTCGATCCCCGCCGGCACCAATGAAATTGTTAATTGCAATTTTAAGTGCTGATTTACCACGTGCTCGGCGGTGAAGGAAAACATCGTGAGGAAACCTGCATGTCTGAGGAATAAGAAAAAAAATATTTCAAAGACATATGAAGTACGTCAACACGCATTTGGGCAGCGCGGCGGACACTTCCTTGCCCTAAACCCTCTCAGAAATGAGGGGAGGCCTGAGCCCAGCAGTGGGACGTATATAGGCTGTAACTTTACTTTTTTTACTTTTTGATTTTTTTGTTTGATAATATCATTTTTAACCGAATTAACTATATTTCGCACAATAATGGCATATATTTTGAAATGGTTGGAAGAAGTTATTACTGATGAAGCAACCAGCAAAGTATGGGATAAACATATTTTTACTAACGGATACAAAGGTACCTTATGCCTACCATATGGAAATATACGCAGGTGCTCAGCCAGATGGTCGTTATGCACAACCAAATAAAGTTGTGGACATTGTGCAACAAATGCTTACCCCATTGGATGGTTTAGGTTGTAACGTCACAATACACAATTGATTCACGAATATACCTCAATGCTTAGAAATCTTAGATAGCAAAATTACTGTCGTAGGCACTGTGGAGAAAAATAAGCCACAAATTCCCAAAGACTTCAAAATCACAAGAAACGGAAGCGAAACGAGATCAATTTTTGGCTTTCAAAAACAAGGTACTTCAGTATTTTACATGCCAAAATCAAAGAAAGTGGTGCTTATATACTCAACTATGCACTATGATGATCATATCGATTTACAAACAGCAGAGAAACGTAAGCCGGAAATAATAACTTTTTACAACAATACCAAATGTCCTAAACATCAAGTTCTTCAATGCCTTGACTGTTGTAAAACTGATAAAGACTGTGTGGAAGATATGAGCGAGTAAAAAAAGGAGACTGAGAAGATTTGATGCCAAAAAATCTTTGATTTTTCTCAAAATTCACAAGAATTTGTTTCGTCGAAGTTGTTTCGTCTATTTTAGTTTCTTATTTAAGTTTGTTTTCATATGATATTGAAGTATTTTTATATTTGTTTATTGTTCCTGTAAAATCTTTACACAAAATAGTTCTACATATATGGAGCGCGCGAGCACTCGCGTCCCAAACAGGGGCGCGAGTAATGGAGTGTTAAAAACAAACGTAGCATCGCGCGACAGGTTGGTGCGTGACTAAGCGCGATGTGGCCAATTGGCTCCATTTCATGTTGTCATTTTAGAGTGCGGACAACGTATCTATAAGGCCCGCCGCTGATTGCAATTTTTTGTCACCGTGACTTTTTGTCACTTAGTCAATTGTCAATGATATCAATGAAAACTACGTTGAGTGCGCTCATTATGGTGACTTGATAATACGGTGACAAATAGTTGCAGCGGCAGGCAACACCGGAGTGACGTGACTGTTACTCGCCCTGTGCATTACTATGGGAGTCCGCTCACTGGTGACTTTTTGTCACTTGGCCGGCGCCGCGCGTTCGGAGTAGACGTATGATATTTGTAGCTGTGTTTTGTTTTTAAAGATGTCGTCTTCCTTGCAAGAGGAAGACATTGACAATGAATTATTAATAGAGGAGGTAGAGAAGAGGCCTGCATTATATGCAAAAAATTTGAATATATAGTGTAGAATTTTCCTTTAAATAATCTTTCCGTGTATATAGGATGCACCCAGTAGCGTTTTTTCCGTTTCATTTTTCTTCTACGTATTTCAAGAGCACAAATCTCGGCAACCTCGTTGAAGTCCATTACAAAAATGAACGCGATCTGTTACCCAAGAACAGATTCAGTGAGCGCATCGTGGGTGACAGCAGGTGACAGTAACAATAAGTCACGGTGACAAAAAATTGCAATCAGCGGCGGGCCTAAGTTTATACATCATTGGAATTGCTTATTAAAAGTAACAAGTATAGTCAAACTGATAATTTATAACAGTGCAGATATAATGTTTAATCATACAAATTAATATCAGCTAACTTAAACTGACTTTTTCTTTTTAATTGTTTTTAAATCGAATTGTGATTAACATTTTTAACACCTATTTATAAAAACATTAAATTTTAATTTAAAAAATAACTTAATGTATTCTTTATGTATAAAACTCTGTCAGTAGTGCTATGCGAGCGTTTAATCATTTGGTTGTATATTGCTCCGATCGCGAGCCGCGACTACAATTTATGAGTCAATTTCATGCGCCCGTTCGCGGACCTATATAGTATTGGTATGTCGTTCACCCTGTGAAATATCGACTATTGTGATGCATGTGTGACAACTATCTATCGTAGAATATGGATTACAATATTCAGTAATTCATTTCCCTTTGTCTCCACCACTCTATACGGTGTTTATGATTTTAAGTAGTTGAAAGGTTTTATATAATTCTCTTAAAATATGATGTACTTTTTGTACATAGTATATAAATTTGTCGTTATCTGTATAATAAATTCGTTTTTGGAGCACTTCCAATTATAATATATAAGTGCTATTTTCTAATTATGCTTTCAAGTGTTGCCATCCGTACTATAAAATATAATATCGTACTATATATTAGTCAATTGCACTATAGAAAAATAATATATTATGAAAATTACTATATTTTTATCCGAAATTCAACTGTCGCAATTTTTTTATATTAACTGTGATTAGAAAGTCTGCAACAAGTAAGTTGTACGGAAATAATTTTTTGTGTTTAATTGTTCTATGTGAACGAAGTCGCGGGCACAGCTAGTATTAGAATATGTATAGTGACGATTGATTACAGTTTACGATATTCTTCTTTTTAACAAGTCCTAAAAAAGTATAATGCTGAAAACTCACCTACTGTAGGATGGATTTGCCAAAATCGACGCCACTGGCCACGCTTGCCTGCAGATTGGTGGTACGCAGTACCCGATTATCTTGCATTTTAGATATTATGTTACTGGATATTTAACCCTTCAATCCACATAACAATCCCATGCAGTCGCATGAGTCCGGCAAATCCCGAGCGGTCGCATGCGACCGCACCCATCCACAGCACTTTAAACCATTAAAACTTATATTTAGAGACTACTCTTCTGTGAAGAAGTTTGGCATTATAAAATCTATACAAAATTCTCTATCCTGTGTTCTAAACAAAAGTCGAGTTTTACTGAAATTTGGGCAAACCCTTTAAAGAGCCATAGTTAGGTTTAGAGAGTAGGTAATTTGGTAAAGCCCTAACACGAAAGGACGACGTAAATAAACTTCCGAATTCAAAATACTCATTAAAGTTTCTTTTAAAATAATTATTTCTTACCGTGACTATGGGTGCTGAAAAGCACCCGAAACGTCGGGTATTAAAATAACATAAATAAACGCGATAAAATACTTAAAAGTAGTTTTAATCAATAAATATAATTGATTTATATTTCAAGTAAAAAATAAATAATATAAACTTCACGCAAACATAACTGCTACCTAATTAATTTGCAAATCTATATTATAACATAGGAAAACATTTCATAAATAAATAGGTATGTAATTCCTTGACTGACCATTTGTTTTTTAGTTTGCGATGAAAGTTTTACAGTTTCAACTAACTTCTCAAACTCTTCGGCGTTTAACATAGCTCTTTAACCTTTTGAGCGCCAAAGTCGTCTATACGTGACCAGCACCCGCGGGCCCTGAGCGCCAACGACGTCTATAGTTGACAAAAAACTCGGCCCACAAAAATATGAAATATAGACATTGGAAAATTACTACTGGTATTTTAATTCTACACCCCTCAAAAAAGAATAACCCAGCAACATGTGAGTATAAAAAAACAAGTCTCCTAGAGCCACAAGTACTAAGAAACATAGAACTAGCACCGCTTGACCGCTAGTGTTGTAATGCGTTAGGCATAAATTTATTGAAAACTATTCAAAATTAAGCTCAAACGTGTTATTTTTTTTTTCTATTATTATTAAAATTTAAATAAAACAAAAGGTTAGAAATATAAAACTATAATTAGCTACATGAATTAAAAAAAATTATCAAATTATCTTCGCATAATAAATCTAATATCTCAACTCTGGCGCATCCTTAGCGCGACATCGAAAATCAGTTCACTGGGCGCCGTGGTCAAGTATAGACTACACGCTGATGACGTCATAAGCGATTAGCGGGAGAATTAGTGCAGTGCAACATGAACGATTCCTCAGAACTCATTCGGATTTTGTAAAGCGTCGACGATGATGAATTTTCGGAAATTTAAAATTATCGTGAAACCAAAGTTTTTCATTTTCGATTAACTCTACCCCAATGAGGTAGGAATACACTTCATAGTCTTTTTACGGTTAATTTCTTTTTAATAGCATAGGGTAATAAACGAGCACACAGTCCACTTGATGGTAAGTGGTTGCTGTGGACCATAGACATTTACATCTATCCTCGATTACGAATCAAAATGCAGATGCGCTCTCACCCGTGAGGACACTTAGATGGAATGCCTCGTTTCATGTAAAGAGGGTCTCCAGTTCTCTACACTTACCATACGAAACACAGCAGCATTAAGCTACTATTTAACGCCGGTATTCCGTGAGAGCGTGGTTCTTCCCCGGTTGAGCCGACCTATTCGTGCTACAACTACTCTCCCGTAATATAACTGCAGCATGGCTCTACCACGTTAGAAAATTTGCTTTGGACAGCTAAACATTTATGTTTTATTATTCCATAAGATTTTTATTATTTTAAGACTAATATTACCTATAATTTATTAATTATTTTTAATTGTTGTTTTCTATATTAAGTACTGATTGAGTTAAAGACCAAGATTTTAATATTTTAAGACTAGATCTAGTGCAAATAATTATTTACAATTGTTGATAGTGAATAATTATGTACCATTTGTTGATTTCTGTAATAAGTACTGATTTTTTTATTCCATGACCAAGATTTTAATATTATAAGACTGATTTTCCTAGTGCGAATAATTACCTATATTATACAATTGTGGATTAGTGAATAATTATGTACCTTTTTTATTTTAATAATATAAAGTTACAAATAATAAATGTGTTTTCTTTATTTAAGGTATGAAGAGCAATTTTTCATTTTGTGTTGTGCGATTTTCTTTCTCAATCTCAAAATCATTTAGCAACATCAGCATCGTATGAAACCCCCTCTGTCATAAGAGCGTAAGACTTTTCTTCTGTGATTCACTTGGCCTACGCCTCGCCATAAAATATTTTGAATCGATGTCTGTATATTTTGGTTAGATCGATTTTGAAATCGACACACAACGTGCGACACGGCTACATCGCTAAGAAAGTTTCAAAAAGAAAGGTCAGCTACGCCGTTGTCGTCCAGTCGTGACAGTGACGTCATCACGATGTTGTGGTTTACTACTATTTTACTGTTATTGTTTGTTTTTTATTTATGTACAAAGTACATATATAAAAAGAGTGGAAGACAGCACAAGATTAAATAAAACATACCCGATTATAAAGAGTCATTTATTGCATAAAAAACCAACAAAAACAAGTTATTTTGTGTTATCGATATATCAACTCTTGGCAGCACTGTTTTTTTCGTAGGTATTTTTGTTTGCTTTTCGCTTTGGCGTACAGGACACGGTAGTGAGTTTTTGGCGTGGCGCTCAAAAGGTTAAAGCGGTAGTTGTGCAGCCTTTTCGCGAGTATATTTTGTCACATAATTTACATCTGGCTGTTTAATCATCAATCTCAAAAATAATAGTTCCAAACAGGATTTGTTTTTGGCTAAATTACGCACACGACTTAAAATTCTAATATTAACTAAAAATAAAATAAATCTATTTATGTGGATGCGTCGCTGAGTTCCGTTCAAAATTCCGTTATAAAACTTGCGGAAACAGAAACAGAAACAGAGTTCTGTTGCATCACTACTAAAACACTAATAAAACACTAGAAAAATCCAAAAATCAACACACAAACATTCATACGAAAATGGCGTACGAAATGAACGTAGATTATAAATAAATATCCATAGACTAACTGACTTTTTATTCCTCCATTCCTTTAGAAGATTAAAAAAATCATATTGATTCTATAACGCCAAACTTCTTCATAGAAAAGTAGTCTCTAAACATAACTATTTATGGGTTAAAGTGCTGTGGGTGGGTGCGGTCACATTTAAACTCTTGAATTTTGACGGAATATCGAAGTGGTCAAATTTGGACGTTTCCGTTTGAGAGGTTAAAAATCCATTCTGACTTGTAACTTAATACATTATACAACATAATATGTCATTTGAAATTAAAAGTTTTTGGTTCTATTTTAGTTATTTTTTGTCAAAATGACTTTTATGGTAGTAAAATAAACCAGTTAACTAACTACAAATGACCTTAACAAAATTATGTTGATAGTAATTAAAGTTAGTTTTATGTATAGTTTCGGATAAGGCGTATCACGTATAGCCTTATCCGAAACTATTCCGGTTATATTCCAGACGTCAGTCTGTGCGAGATTACACTGGCTCTCCAGCACCTTAAAAAGGGCAAGTAAGTACCCGGGTGAGAATGGAATTACAGCGGAGGTTCTGAAAGCGGGCAGAAAACCGGTACTTGAAGTCTTTCAGAAACTCTTCATTTCCGTCCTTCATTGTGGCATTACTCCGGAGGCGTGGAGCAGAAGTGCGGTGGTTTTGTTCATCAAGAAGGGTGACAACGCTCTTTTGAAAAACTACTGACCGATTTCCCTTCTGAGTCGAGTCTACGTGCTGTTTTCGGAAGTCATTACGAATCATCTCGCACGTAAACTCGACGACTTCCAGCCTACCGAACAAGCCGGTTTTCGAAAAGGCTTCAGTACCGTAGACCACATGCATATCCTTCGGCAAATTATATAGAAGACCGAGGAGTACAATCTGCCATTCTCTTGCGTATGTGGACCTTTGATTCCATCGAAATTTGGGCGGTGCTGCAGTCCCTTCAGCGGAGCCAAGGTATTTGTTGGTATATCAAAGTACTGAAGTGTTTGTACAGTAGAGCTACGATGGCTATCTGAGTAGAGAAGCAGAGTACGAAACCTATCCAACTACAGAAAGGTGTAAGCAAGACAGGGTACAGTTACATCCCCAAAACTCTTCACCACTGCATTGGAAGACCTTTTCAAGGTACTGGACAGAAAAGAATACGCTATTAACGTCAATGGCGAGTACATCAATCGCCTTCGATTTGCCGATAGTCCTTCTGGTAGAATCGCTGGAGGACCTAAGCACTATGTGCGATGTCATTTAACCTCAGTAGATTCAACTCTTTTGGGCAGCGTTCAGGAAATTACGACACATCGTCTCGCCAGGTATACCTCAAAACTTGAAAATGATACTGTACGACCATTACGTGTTGCCAGTGACGACTTCCGGATTTGATACGTAGTAGTCCTTCACTGCTGGCCGTGTGAGAAAGCTCAAGGTCGCTTAGCGAGCTATGTTCGGAGTTTTTCTGTATGATAAACTTTGAAATGAGGATATCCATAGTAAGCTGAAGTAGCAATTGGCCGGCCGCAGCAATTGAGGGCGATCCCCCACTAGACGAAGTGACTACCTGGTTGAGACGTGTAGGATGAAGTCGATGGGTGGAGGTGGCTTTGTGGGGCATTCCTTAGGGGAGGTAGGGGATGATGATTTACGTGGAATATGTAAAAAGCTATATTAATTTAGTAACGAATAACGTTAATAGAAACAATTTTGCAAATTTCCAGGAGTTTCGTTTTTTTAACGCAGTGTAAATAAACCTTTAGTATAAAATATTGTCAACAGAATTAACCAGTTACAATCGCTTCATGATTTTTATTTAACAATGTAAAAATAAACTTGCTTACAGCTTTTATGTAAATTTAGCAGTTACGATGTGGATAGGCGCATTTCGTAAGTCGTTTTCGCTGTGCCGGTCGTTTCGGATTAGGTTTTTTACGGTTTCCGCCCGTCCGGGTCGGTTAATGAAAGCCGAAGCGATTGCTACGGCTAATTGGATATCGTTTTGTGTTGGAAACGAGGCAGCCACGTTTGTCACAGTGTTATTCACCTTTCGCGGGCTTTGTGGTCTGGCTTTAAATATGTCTTGAATAGATGCTGTGTATAGATAGAATATTGTGTATTCAGTGTTTGATGCCGTCTGTCTACCGATTGACGATACATTGACCTCGTGACGAATGCAGTGGTTATGTATACGTTAATTGTTCACGCAATGAAATGAGAAATGTACGAACAGTTATTACAGGGGCATAAATAAAGATATGAGTACTTTTAGGGCCAATTTTTGAATCCTCAGATAAAGTTCAATCATAGGATAAAATTCAACATAAACAAATTACGCACCACTGTTGTATGAGTTACATAGTAAAATTATGTAACATTCATATTCATTGATGTTATAATTTATTAAATGGATAACTTTTATTTCACGATTAAGATATCAATCAGCTCTAGGTCGTATCGTTTCATGTGTAAAATTTAAAAATACATTAAAAGTATATTTAACTAATCCTCAGCATCTTCAATAGATTCGGGTACTATGGATATAGCTCATATTCATATATGAATAGAAAAAAGGCTAAAGTTAAAGGAATTTCCTAAAACATTTTTCTTATAATAAAAAATATTTTTACATTGATTGGCACATGGGTGGATATTTGCCATATGTATTGCCAGTTATCGGGAAGGTCATGTCAGGGCAAAAAATTTTTTCACTTTCTCTCTGTCATCTCTTACGACCCCTACGCGGGATGATATGGGGTAGTGGAATTCTCTTACGCCGCCCACTACAAGGTGCACTATATATTAGTATAGCACTAGTATATATGTAATATATTATGTTAAGATAAAGATATAGTCAATGCCTAGCCATATCTAGATCTACATGTCCAAATATTTGCTTTGAAAGATATCATTATAGCTTATCAAATAAAAAAGCCTTAAAATATTCACAAGTACTTTGAATTTGTCTGTACGGCGTATATTTCCAGCTAACTTGAATCGAAATTGTTACGAGACAAGTTTTATTACAAATCCAAAGCTACGCAACTTTGAACAGCACTCTTTTGATTCAGTTTTGCCTTCGGAAACGTTCGAAAGTAACTTTTGCCTTGCGGCAATTCTCAAATAGGTCCCGGAACCTCGAGAAACTTTTCCCGTCCACGGCACTTCGTCTACTCTTCCCTCTAAACTTTTAATAAAAGAATAAAACGAATTTGTCTTTGTAATTTATTCGCAGTTGGTGTACACGTTTATCATTGCCAATAGCGCCATTACCGGATGTTTTATTGAGTTCAAAAAACTACGTTACAAATGAAAAACAAGCCATTGAAGTCGCGCGACGTCGAATTTGATATAACGCCCGCTGCTGAGTCACGTAAGTGGCCATGGGGAGGAGGGGTGGGGGGCGACGCGGGGAGCTCGGAGGAAACCGCTCAGCTCAGCCACCTATTGTAGTACTGTGGGGGTGGGGGCACGTTGTTTTTGCGAAGACTGGTGTGTCAGCGACAGGACGTGAGCCGCTTGGCCGAGGCGAATTGGGTTTTGCGCGTAGGGTTGTCAGCGAAATCGAAATACCACGTGTAATCGGCGGGTGGGGGATCGGATGTTGAGTTGTTTTAAAACTTGTGGAAGAATAATTTTATAGGCTTCGTACGTTCTATTTAGTTGTTTATTGTAAAATTTTATTACAAAGATTTTTACTGAATATGAAATAATAAGAAAGTTTGTACCATTGAATTAAATTTGTTGGTTATAATAATAAATCGCCTTGCTGGCAATGATGACAATGCATATTTCACGTTATCGATAAATTATTACATTACATAATTTGGTGAAAGTTATCTTCCTCTCTCCTAGACACATACTGTGTCCAAATGTTCGGGCAGTTGTAGGTTACAAATGTATATCACTAAAATATTCTGTATTGGTGATATACATGTGTTTCTCTTGTATTCGATACAGTTGTATAAATATTTGAAGTCACAAAATATGCCATTAATTTCAACACTACATAGTTGTTATTATCAGCTCGTAATATTTGATTCATTTTTCAAGGAAAAAAAAACAAGGAAATCTACACCAATTGTTTATCGCTTTTCATATGTTATATACAGTTCAATGTAGTAAGGGTATTCAAGGCAAGAGTAAATAGTATTTTTGAGCTAAGTCAGTGTACTCTACCATACTACCAACCTTAGCTGCATCCCTGCACCATTAGATTGGGAAGCAGTCAAGCACTGGATTGCAATAGTAAAAAATAGACTTACGCGAATGGCCGGCAACCCTATGTATGAATTATATGCGAGGTTTGCAAACATCTCAATGTTTATATTTTTATTATGCTGTGCAACGTACATCTCGTGTTTTATCACACAATGCCGTATAAGGCGATAGATTCTATGCTACCCTTTTAGTATTATATTGGCTTCGTGGGATCGGATTCTAACATGCTTAATACATAATGTAAAAGTGTAAATTATGACGTCGTATAATAAATGCTACGTACCTATATTTAACGATGACGTTACACGTATACGATGTTACATTAATAATAATCGTTTGAGTTATTGTTGACATAGAAAAGTTTACTCGAAGTCATTTCTTTTTTTTCATTTCAAAGTTTACTTTTAAGATCATTAAAATTATTATTACATAAAAATATTATTAATAAAATAATAAATGTGGCTACGTTTCGGTCAGTCCTCAACTTCCAATTAGGTGACTAATCGTTATTAAATGTTCTGTTTTTTATTTAAAATAAAATTGACTTGAATAAAACCCTAATCAGAGGTCTCCATTATGCAATTTAGCGTCGAATGTAACGGTTTAGATTTTTGGAACGGTGTCTCATCATTTATTCTCAAGATTTGCGAGTTCACGTGTGATCGAATGAATGTGCATACATATAAATGTTACTAAAAACAGTTTGATATGTACTGGAGCCACGCAGCCACATTTTGGTTGTAGCACGAATGGGTCGGCTCGACCGAGGAAGGACCACGCTTTCATAGAAAACTAACGTAAAATAGCAGCTCAATGCTGCTGTGTTTTTCGTATGGTGAGTGGGTACGAGTTCGATACGAGGCATTCCATCCTTTAGTCCTTAGGGATGACGACGCATCTGCAATTTAATGCTTTAGCTAGAATAGATGTATGGCATGGAATTCAATTTCTCCACTTACCTTTAGGTGAACTGTGTGCTCGTTTTCCAATTCCTGTTCTATAAACAAACTTAATCTGATTTCAAACTGAAAACGTGAGGACATGTCGAAAATTTGAGTTTTCTAAATGGAAAATTAATAAATTACTACACATACTTCTTTTTTCGCGGTTGTAGTTTCAAGAGTTGTTGCATTGGAGACCGCTGGAAGTAAGACAATGATGGATTTGTAAATGGCAAAGGGATCTGCTCGAGTTGTAGTCTGCAGTGGTATTAAACGTAGAATCTCCGCTTTTCACAACTTGATCAACATGTGGCATTAAAAAATGCTCTCGCATTTCGACTGAATTTAACAAATTCTACGTTGCGTTATGAATTCTTTTTATTTTAATTTTTAATTTAATCTTGAACTATCAAATATTTAAAAATGTAAGTAATTGATTAGCCAAAAAGTTCGATACTTAGTACCCGTTAACGTAGTCAGTAACGCGTATAAAGTAAATGATGAAGTGACAAACCACTACGATATAGATCCAAATTTCTTATCTAATCCGTTTTTTTTTTCTTTTTTACATTGCATTACGGGTATATAAGCCGTATACAATATTGGGCACGAGCTCGAAATAACTTATTTGGGTTTTCTCTCCTTTCACACCATTTCTGTTTTTATTTTCCTTTCTGAAGACAGGATGAATCAGCTCGGAAGTTCGTTTGCGACAAAACTGTAAAAGGCAATTACTTTGTCGACACAAAGTTGGCCACCACCCGCCGGGGAACCGTCTACTGTTAGAATTTTTATTTCCGCCGCGCACGGCAACCGACTCACTCATACAGTGTACTACTTATTTTATTTTGCCCGCAACACGAATGCTTGTAGCGCTATTTGCGCAACTCTATATGCACACTGTATTTTAGCTTTTATAAGTTTTCTTTTACGTACGTACGTACGTAAAAGAAACGTACGTACCACCCCATTTTACGCTGTTTTGAAAACGTTTTATTTATTGTTTAGCTAATAACTTGCGCGGAATTTTTTTAGGCACTTCAACTCTATTGATAAAGTAACTTGTGGACTTTACAGTTCATTCATTTAGTACGTCGAAAGTTGGAGATTGTTGACCTTTTGGCAGTTTGACTTTGATCTGCACTACGGTGATTAGTGTAGATACAAATATAATTTATTATCCAACATAGATTGATGCAATTTTGTCTGTCTATTCTGTTATTATTTAACTTTTTTGACAGGATAGGGTAACAAATTAGCACAGAGTCCACCTGATGGTAAGTGGCCCATAGACATCTACATCTATCGTCGATTACAAATAAAACTTAGATGCGTTGTTACCCGTGAGGATTAAGATTGAATGCCTCGTTTCCAGTAAAAAGGTTATCCGGTTCTCTACACTCACCATACGAAACACAGCAGCATTAGGCTACTATTTGACGCTGGTATACTGTGAGAGCGTGGTCCTTCCCCGGTCGAGCCGAACCATTCGTGCTACAACTATACTACTAATATAACTGCAGTATGGCTCTATCACGTATAAAGTCTTATGGATAGTATATAAAATACATATATATTAAGTTTAATAATTTAGATTATAGTAATTTTTTTCATGCATACTACTATTTATATGAGATAATGTGTTCGAAACACAAACTGGTTTGGGTGGGATTATTAAAATTCAAATTATAAATAAATAAACTGGTGCGAGTCCGAATACGAGATGAACCGATGTTATAAAACCTACATTTACAATCGGTCATTTAAATATTCCGTTCGCAAGAATAAAAACCTAAATATCACCTATTAAAAATTATTCTCTAAAACTAAAATTATTGTTCACTTTCTCAAGTCTCAAAACCGGCTCAAACTTGATAACCCGGTGAAATTTACTACCAGCAAAATCTAGTTTTACTATCTTATCATAAATTCTAACACCGATGTTACATTTATTGAGGTTTTTGCTGATAAAGGACACGTTAAACAACTCAATATCGCTTGCCCAAAACTCAAAATTGTAAATACCTAAAATCCTTACTAAAATTACGAATTTAAAAATAATAATATTATAATCTTATTCATGTATGAATGGTATGGATAATTTGAAATATATAGCCTCACCTGGACGTTGGTATTTTAGACAAAGTTAATAGAAGTCACAGACAGTCATTTTGATTGTTATTTATTTAAACTTTGTTAGAGCCCAAAGCAACTGCCCACACCTAATTTTAGCTATGAATAAATTGTTTGTTAAATAAATGATTCGTTACAACCTATTAAAAGTTCACTGTCAACCTATTAAAAGTTGTCACAAGTTTAGATTTATCAGTAAGATTCTGCTGCAATCTCTTCAATTTTCTTTATTGCCTCTACACGACAACATGAATAAATCGACCAAAGTTAAAAATAACCGTGACCCGCTGCACATAGTTGTAGCCGGCAAAACCAAGGTTTGACTTTTAGCCGTGACAGATATAATAAATTGATAACGACGTTTGGTCTTGAATAATTATTTTAAACAATTTCGTGGTTAGTAACAAATACCACGTCATCGTTTTACGTTTAACGCCACTCGCACAGTTACAATATCTCGACGAAGTTTACTCAGTGAGATATACTCGTTGAACACAACGTTATACCTATAGCGTTACGTAAATGAGAGATGTTGTTCGTGTTTTCGCTTATGTCTATAATAGCAGTGCGTCGCGCAACTTGACTAAGAGCTTTACTATACTATAGAAAATCTTTTGTATCACAAGGGCGTATAATTGATACTGACAATGTTCATATTGTTCATATTGCAGGTCACCACTAGACTTTTTTATAGAACTAGTGCGACAACGGGGACACTCCACCCGATGGTAAGATGCTGTGACCCGTAGTCCCTAAATCTATTCTCGACAATGAATACAAATTTTGGTGCGTTTTTATCACTGAGGATTAAGATGAATGCTTCGTTTCCATTAAAAAGGGTCTCCGGTTTCTTACGATCACCCTGCAAAACGTAGCAATATTAGGATTTTATTATTTTACAATGGTATTCTGTGAAAGTGTCTTCCTTCCCTAGTCGAGCCAACCCAAAGCCACCGTACTACAACCATGTTAAAAAAGACTGCAACGGAATACCTCGCTACTAGTAAAAGAGGGTTTCTCTCGTTCCCTGCACTTACCATAAGTAATACTGCAGCGTTGTACTTGCTCTTTGAGCGATTTTTATTTTTGATTGGATAAAGTTGACATGTGATACTCTGGCAATCGATTAATATCGGAAAATTTATCTAAAGTGGTGAATCTTAATTTAACAGATTGGTGGAAAAAAGCAACATTATTAGTTCAAGAGTAATCCAGTGACGCTTTGCGCTCAATAACCTACGTGATGAATATGTATCTGATACCCATCGTGAACTTAAGCAAATTTTCCAAAAGAATGTTTTCAATTGACTCTACAGAAAAATTCCACCAGTTGTCTCTTAAAACTATACTCATAAATTAAAAATTGGAATTTTTAGCGTACCTTCAATAATGCGGATACCTTGATGAATATAAAGAAGTCTTAAAAAATTGTAAATTACATTACAAAAATCAGTACAAAACACGAATCCTGTTTATATTTCACTATACGTACGTAACCATTGTACACGCACATAGTTCTCTTATGTACTGTATGTACAATGTACCGGTTCAGTAGACCCAGTAAGCTGACCCCATTAATTTGGAGGTTCGATGCGCTCCCCATTGTTTTGTGCTTCACTTTGATGTCGTTACGTATGCTGGCTGGAGATTGATTTAGTTTTAGGTATAATGTGAAGGGAGAGATATTAAATACAGTTTCTTATGTTTACGTGAATTAATTAAAATAGTAAGAAAGTAAATGTCATCAAAATATTCGTAGTTTTCGGCAGATTTCCTTTATAAAACGTGAAACTGATTTACAATGGTGTCATCGGGGATCGGAACCGGGTAACTTTTGAAATGCGAAAGGCCGGTACCTGATTCGTGTTAGATAATAAACCGAGTTACTCCTTACTTGAAATAAAGTAACTTTTTTGACAAAACATGCGGTTGACAGATTTGCAAAGTATCTTACATTGGCACTTGGAACGAGACATGGGACGTGTTTTAATACGAAATTCCTGCAACGATACATCATTCTCGATTGTTATCGATAAGTGCTGAAATGACTTGCGCGTTTCACCCTCATATATGTACACATACACGTATAGACTCTTTGAAACGCCACTACGTGACAGAGATGAAGATATCGCCACTTTCTATAATTAATGAAACGTGCCGGCTTCGCTTCGTTACATATTTATTGTGTAATATATGAAATAAACACATGCACATATACGCAAAGCATATATGTATAACAACTTAACCATTATTGATGTTGAGCGTTGTCTTAAAGAAATGGGCTAGAGTAATTGAAGCGGTTATTTAATACTCGTAGCTAGTGTGTTCAATGTTTATCTTTTAATTAATGAAATCAATAATTGACATGACTATGCAATAATTGATGTCAGAATTCAAGTAGCAATTAGGAATAATGCCGGCAATGGTCAGCTATGCTAACACAAGCTGTGTTCCTTTTAACTGTTAAATTTGCATTTGAAGCATGGGTTGACAGACAACCCTAGGTTCCCAACCATTACAACTCGCGTTCCCGATTATCATACATAATCTTATATGTCGTATTACTTATTTTTAAGAAGTCTCATAAGCTACATTATACTTACCAAGAGATGGCCTTATAATCACCAGAACGATTTCTTGCAAAAGTGCTAATTTTTGGAATATTAATATGCACATGTGAGAATTACACTGAGAGGTCGTCGGTTTTTTTCTCTCTAATTGACGTGGGTTCGACGTTATTCGCAGCCCACCTGCCTACATTGAAACCGGTTTAAAAGCCGGTCGCAATGCCCGTTCCTTTAATATTACACTTGTTTTTGTACTGAGCTTACCAACAAGGAGTTGCTGAATAATGTTGATTGGCGAGGGGTAGGAATAAAATCGCTATGATAGCCCCATAATAAGACATAATGAATGAGATTTCATAGAAAAGCAAACGTAAATAATTCAGTGAATGATCTCCCATTAGTTTGTACAAGACTCGTGCGATAATGTAGCCTTTTTTGCTTTATGTTTAGATTCCGTATAGACCACTACTACTAGTCGTTTATATTTTCTTTATTAAGCTGAAGTAACAAACGAACAATGAAACGAACTTACAGTGAGAGGTGGTGGTACGTACCCAGACGGACTCGAGAGAAGTAGTCCTGCCACCGAGAAAATTATTGCTTTGATTACATAAACTTAAACTTAAAAGTTTGTGCAATTAATAACAGTGAAACCTGGTTAACTGGGATCTCAAGGGACCTAAATTTTTTCTTCACTTATTTAGGCTTTTGATTAACCCAGTTTCCCGAATACGGGTTAATATGACAGTTGTCGTATTTATAGAGGGTCTCACTATGAGAGCTCGAAATGTATCATCATTTATCATATATAGAGGTGGAAATGTTTATAAAAGATATGCATATTTTATGTTGCACGATTTTTACATAAAAAAATCAGTTATATTAGTTTGTATTAGATTTTTAGTTGCTTTAAGGTGTTTCTCTATAGTAAAAATTTGATCAAATATGTCAAGATTATTAATATTTGACACTAAAAAATTTTTATGTAAGGTTTCTAAGGATTTTTAGCATATATATTACATTATTTATAGCATATATATTACAAATAGTTTGCTATCACTCGACGCTATATAATGGCGTTTTACAGATGCGCATATTATTTGAGACGCCAGAATATGGCGTTTGGACAGACGAGGGTATAAAGACGTTGAAGAGCACGAAGAAATCATGTTGTCAGTGAGCTCTTCCGATAGTAGTACGTCATCGTCCATACGTACTAAATCCTCAATCCTGGGCTGCTGGTCATTGTCGTTGCTACTACAAGCGGCAACAATCTGGTTCCATTCTGCCAGGGTTTTACAGATCTCTTTGTCCTCTTGTAAGCCTTCAGGTTCCGGTTCTTCTGTCACCTTGAATGCAGCTTTTTTGAGGCAGTTAATAATGTACCTTCATTACAAACACAAAACCAAGCTTTCCTCGCAAATCTCATAGCTTGGAGGATGTTAATTTCAGGTATTTTATTCTCTTCTACAAATTTATGAACGTATTGTAGGACTTCTTTTCTATACTAAACTTTAAAGTTGTTGATAACACGTTGATTCACTGGCTGTAATTTACTTGTAGTTATTGGCAAGTAAATATAATATTTTAACGTAGTCTAATTCGGGCATATTATTATGAGCTGTGTCTACAAACAAAACAGTTTTTATTTTTTGGGGCCTTCATATTGGCATTCACTATTTTAACTAAACCGCGAATAAATCAGATACCATCCAGGCATTTTGAATTGTTTTGATTACCTACTAACAGACAAAGTATATAAAAAGTGTTGGCTTGACCTAAGCATCATGGATTTTTTGATTTCTCAATTAAGAGAAGTGGCAGTATAATTCAATAAAAGTCATATTGTCTTGTAACCATTAGCTGGTAGAGAATGCCATATAGCATTAAGCTCGCCTTTTGTACAAAATCTTTGGTGCAATAAAGAATAAAATAAATAAATAACCATAAAAACTCGACCGAATGTTGTGACTTACTTGGGAGAAGATTTTAAATACTAGCCACAGTGTACGGAGATCGGGAATCGATAATTTTAAACGAGTTTTCTCTACATCGTACCAGTGAACAGATTCCGCTGAAAGCGATATCTCCCCAACCGCAGCGAAAGGTTTTAAGTCACTATGTGGTTGCGACTAGTTATTTTCGTCCTTCAATCACTAAGTCAATAGGTAGGTGCAATAAATGTGTGCATTAATTATTAGTACGTTTCTCACGACGGTCGATATAAGGTATTTGTTATTTAATCCGCTGTACATTTTCATAGCTAATAATAAGCATGATGCAATAACTCAGCGGTGGCCGTGTGACTCACTTACCGTATTTGCATAACAAGTGCACACTTGATCTAAATAGGTAATAAAAGTAGTAACGTTGCTTCTACGGCGTTTTATGATACCTGATCTACGGAGAAACATTTACATAAAAAGGATTGTCCGGTATAGTTTTTTGTCGGAACTGATTTAATTTTTCGGGACCTGTCATAATTCATAATTAACAAATTAATAACGCAATGACAATAATTCTAAGTCCTTAAATTCAGGCAACCTACAAATTAGTCTGCTTCATTTTTTTACATCGGTAATACAAGTAAAAGTAGAGACGTGTATTATGTACGTGTAACTTGTGTACAATTCGGGACGATGTTCGAGTAATTAAAAGCACATTTAGTTCCGAAGTTTTAATTATCTTGCGGATTTAAGTGGTCTTGAGAATCGAGGCTGTAAAATAATTTTATTAAGTCATAAGTTTTTAATCTTTGGTACTTACTAATCTAATTAATCGGTAAGCAAAGCAAAAGTTCAAATAATTTTCAAACGATACAATAATATATTATGCACAAAGAATTCGTGTCGTCGTTAACGATTAGATTTTTGGACTAAATCTTGTATAATATTTGAATCATCAAAGTTTTAACGTAAAATTTTATTCTTACTAAAAAAAAATTAATGTTCCGAGCGACCGTTTCGTTTAGGGATCTTTCAAGGCGTCGTCTTGCGAATCATTCAATATTAATCGTCGAGAATTTGCGGCCCGGCGTCGTAGCTAGGTCGCTGGTAGGTTACGTAGACAAGGGCGGTGACCTTGGAGCCGCCCCCGCGTCTTTATCCCCCAAGGCCCGAGGCACTATGCCACCCCAATCACCCCACCCCATACTAGGGGGTGAGATGTGAGCTGACTTTTGAGAATGTATTCCTTTGACGGTTGTCGGTAGGTACGTAGTTTATTCATGTCGAACTCTGGAAGCGAAGCTGACGAGAATTTTTATTGTTCAGACTTGGACATCCTTTTGTTTTTTCTTTGCGTTACGAATGTGTATTTTCAAATTTGCTGCCAGCCTTACTTTGCGAATTATTTTTTATCTAACTCTGAGTTATATACCAGTTTTATTTGAAATGTAATATCTTATTTATATATTTCGGTTTCTTATTAATCATATTGACCTTCTTTTACATAATGCTTACTAAGTCAGACTTTCGTGAAAAAATGATGACTTAATTACTTTTAATTCATTATTGTTTTTTTTAAGTAATTGACGTAACCAGTAATTATTTTAAATAATGCAGTGACTAATTTAGAAACGAATTTTATTTTTTTTTGTGCACTTCATTGTAACTCAAAACATTCACGTATTGCGCTGTTGAGACATTACTTGCCCTTGTATTAGTCAAACTTATGCAGATACTTACTTGTATTTGAAGACTGAAAACATTTATAAAATTTTAATCTGTGAAAAGAGTAACTTTTTTCAATACTTATATTTAAATTCATATAAATATTATTGAGTATTTAATAAAATAAAAGTAAGGTTAAAATAAATTATTTAACTCTTACCAGTGACTTCTAGCCTAACCTTATCAATAGTGCTTGATGTAAACACTAGCTTGTTTGATTAAGTAGTATATAGCTTTTATCTGTTAAACCGAGTTTAACCTCCAATGGCACCACTTTTTTTAATAAAATTTAAGTGATAAACCGTACGCCCCTGAGAAAGTAAGTTCTGCAGCCCATTGACACCTGAAGCGAATTATAAATAAAGAAGACCACAAATGCGTTGTCACCAAGGTGTAAGGAGTAAGATTAAATTCCTAACAACCTGTATCTATACTGGCTCTACATCATTCAGGCAGAAAGAAATTTCTACGACCTGGATTATTCCTACCACCTACAGTTAATTGTTGTTAATATTAATTTTACGTGTCGATTTGCGATTTTCTTGGCTTCGTGGACAGTCGTTAAGTCAGTGCGGTAGAAGTTTCTCCACTCTTAAAATCTGAGAAAATATCAATGCTGTGCATTGAGACCTATGTTTCTTTGTGCTTATATTTGACCTTTCAAATAGCGTTAGCCATAAAAAAATTTAATAATGATAAATCCACCATAAAATTCGATAGCTCTAACAGGAACGCAGTTCACATTATTGATGTTATACTTTTGAAATAAGTATGAAATTTTAAACAATTGTTTTTAGTACAGTATTGAAACAAATCCGGTCCATAAAATTATTGACATAAAAGTTAATCAGCGAACTTCTCGAAAAGTTGTTCGTAACAAATATAAAATGTTTTGACGTAGGAATATAATTTGCTAGTTTATGCCATATCTACATCATTTTAATTGTGTTTCCAGGTAAGGCCGTATCCAATTTGTTCCGTAGCAACTCTGTCACCAAGCCGTCAAAGGTAGAAACAGGTGAGTCATTTTCGGCTTTTACAATAATGAAACCCATCGCGCGCCTTTCGCCATTTTTTGATGTCGATTAGTTTACGATTTTACCACGTACTTTTAACATAAATTAAATTAATTATAATGTGCGTGAACTTGGTCATATTTAATACTGAGGTACCATTATAATTATAGAATATTATGATACACTAAGTCGATATTGTCTCAAAAATTTATTTTGTTGATTCCTTACATGTTTTCGAAAATATTTGTCATATCTATTTAAGATATACGAAAACTACACCGACACTGTGCACGTAACCGTTTGGAAACTAACTTTAGATATCACGTCATTCGACTCTATTGTTTCGTAAATCCAATAGCTGAAGTGTATCAAATTATGGCCTAACACAGGCTGAACCACTACTGACTGGCTAATGGGATTATTGATGTGCTCACAAAGGGCTTGCAAGCTTGAAACCCTTTGTCTTTAGAGGGACACATACCTATGTGTTATGTATATGTGTGTTAGATAGGAATTACTTCAGCAAGATGATGTTGTGATTAATTTGTGGCGTGTATATATGATTTATTCTATAGGTTTTTTGTTTAATAATGTAGAATTTTTATTCAGCATGAAGTTTATTTCCAAATTATCTCTATGGTTGGCGGTCCCCACTACCTTTCGTTTTATAAAATTTTCTGGCAAGCATTGTGTATAACATGTATAAGACAAAGAAGTGACGATTAAGAAATTTCTGCCGTTAATACTTTTATCAAAAATGAAGAAAATCGTTATGTATATGTATGTATGACCATACAATACTTTATCACAGTCTTTATTACGATGAAATTACTGGTGGGATGACAAATCGTAATGGAAGAGGCCCTTGCCAAAGTCGGACCGAACGGTAAATCTATTATCAGTACTCTTATTATATGATATCGATATTGTAATCAATTTATTTTATTGCTTTATAATGTATTTGTTCGTATATATCATGTGTATGTCCGTTTATTTACGGGTATTACTTTTCTGTTATGACAGCTTCTTGAAGTTTTGAAGATGACATTGCTAGTATTTATATTTCTTACACCTAAACATTTAATTCTCCTGCTAAAGTAATATGTAAATAACCGTTTCCTTGGTCAAATTGCGATTCGCGGTGACGTGTGTTCGTAAAAACACGTCAAAATTTAACATTTTAATGAGTTCTACCTTTATTCATGAACTAATGTTTTGCATAATGTTCACCCGTTTACAGTTTAAGAATTTATAATTACTATATAATTTGAAGTTTTCTCAGACTTATGTTGGGGTCTTCGTGGCAAGAGCTGCGAACAGCGTTCGCTAATGGTACCGTGGTTAACTCAGAACACAGTGTTACAATTATTTTAATTTAATTTTACATGGTACATTTCCGAATTTTTTAAACTGATCAAATATTCCTTCCTATTTTTCTTGTATCGTTTTTATTAATCAAAGTTTACCTTGCAACGCGGGAGTCTGAATCTAAGGCCAGCAATACATGTTGGCCAAGTATCAACCAACACGAGCGTATGCAAATTGATACTAGGCGGGTGCTACAGTCTACATGTCGGCCAAGTTTGAAAGAAAGAGTAAACATACTGTCTTGGTCGATTAACATGTGGACACGACTTGCCGAATTCAGACTTGCCGAGCGTCTTACATTTGTACAGAAAAACCGACACTATACCGAATTGAGACGAGTCGTGGCGAGCGATCCCAAGTGGTGGCAGTGGCATCCCAAACGAACCGTATACACGTTGGCGCTCGCCTGCACTCGGCCAGCTAGGCGAGCGACGACGAGCAATGGCGATGCTAGACTAATGGTCTGTCTATACGTTGGTAATCGCCTTCGCTCTTGTCTTCCTTTGCAAATAGAAAATTATCTGAGCTCGCGATCGCGCCTGTTTACGTCGGGCTCGTGTTGCTGAACAATCGATGTCTGCATTGTACATGCACACACAGTCCGGTCTCCATTATTATTAGTTACGTAGATATTTGTTATAAAGAGGAAAATGTACATCAAAATAGCCCAGTTGCGCGGGGACACGTCAGAGCTGTCTGTTGTGTTAGGGTTGTCGATTGTTAGTTTTTGGGTAGGTATATGTACCTAAACTTGGTTGTCGGTTAAAGTAAACTTAATTGTTTTTGTTTCGTATTCCTACAATCTTTTGATCTATAAGAAAGATAATTATAGTACACCTACAGCCCTGTTGTCTAACGCATTGTTATTTATGTTAATTTAAACTCAAATAAAAACTGTTTTGTTTTGATTGAATTTGAATTGATTCGTTTGTTACAACCACGTGGCCAGTATGAGAAGTAGGATTTTTTTTCACGCCCGGTTGGATACGGGTAGGGGCTTTGTCATTTTCTGCCGAGCGCTCCAATTTCCGGACCCGTGCCAAGCGAATTGTCAAAATAGGCATTGTTCCCTGCAGGCGTACGTTATGATTCATTAGCGCTTGTTGTGGTTGCACTAACAATTAATATTTCTTTGTTTTATGAGTTATATAGGTATATCATTTTTTTTCGAAATGTGTATATTTATATACATTTATATATTACCCTATATTTTCCACTATTTTTTCCGGTGTCATTTTCAAAAATACAAACAATATTTATGTAAAAGATACAGAAATACACTACTATTCCGATTTCAATAACATGAATAGAAGACCAAATACTTATAATAACGTACTGTACTTCATTCAAATTTAAGTTGATCATAGCTTCTAATAGTTTGCAGAATCGCCTTTGTTGTCACTAGTTATTCTGAAAAATAAAAAATGAACATTCTGAGTCAATTTCGATCATATCACATTTCAATAAAAGTTATATTTAGAACATTATTTTTTTCTATAATTGGTAATATCACATTTTCAAATATTACCTTCAATAAATAAATGAATGGATAAAACATTAAATATTCTTTTACGAGAGTAATTTACCGTGGTCGTTACGTCGTATTCTTTTCAAATCATCTCGTTCGCTCGCGGCGACTAGATTGCTTATACATATTATACGCCTATTCACCGCCGCTGACAGTCGCACTCGGCGACCGCAGATGGACCAATTTAGAAGATTCGTTTTGTACACGATTCAATAGGCGTCTAGTGAGAATTTCCGCCCGTATATTTCTAAAGCCCGTTTATTTGTGATTCATTCGACTAAAAACGAACTGTGTTCTGTTTAAGAAAAATACTGGTTATTCATATGAACTGTTGCATATCTTTTACTGAGCAAATTGCCGGCGCATGCTTATGTTTTGACAATTTTTGTGAGAAAAAATTATAACGTTGTATTATTCTTAGTGAAAATAGATAATTATATGACAAAAATGACTGGCAGTAAAGTATAGTGAAATGTATTAATGTAATGTAATGTTTCTTTGTTGATTCCAAAAACATTTTATCAAGCTTTCTATTTGCTACAATTGGAGATAAATCTACAGTGCCTCAAAAACATAACGCTATACGAGTAGATTTAAACCATAAATAAAATAACATTCAATAGTAAAATTATGAAAGACAGCATTATTCAATTCGTACATTTCAATACAGTGGACACCTTGAGTACCACTTTAACGAATATTCGGTAAAGCTGCCGATTACCGAATATGAAACGAAAGTTCGGCCCATTTCTACTTACACGGTCAGGTCGACGTTAACTTTTTTAACATATAATATAATGTTCATTCTTTTGTGTTGGAGACACGGTACAAGAATACAATTCGTATGCTCCATCGTACCTTCGCTTTGGCACTTGTGATTTGTGTAGGTGACGCGCAGTGCAAACTTTGTTATCGGGTATATTGTTGCGCAATTCTCAGCGTTAATAAATTCACGTGTTATCTCGACGTTCGAGAAGGTTCCTCGCGGTCGCGTGCCGACGCTACGCGAATTGTGACGTTGACGACGCTCAGGGCTGTCGGATGTAGGGTATATTTGCTGAAATTATTTTGTAGGGCTGTCGGTTGGGGATGTTTTGTATTGGATAATAACAAAAATGAAGCTCCGGTAAAAGTAAAACCCAAATCTTGCGAATGATGGGAGGTTTCTGGGGCGAGTTGATACCAATTCTGCTCGCAATATCACTCCTGCCTAACTTCGTGACATTGGCCTGTCCATTGGCCAACCAGTTGGTGTATTAATAAAAAGTACTTCTCACTACATATCTAGCAGTTAAAGAGAAGTCGATGTTATCTTTGGGTTTTGAGAGCACTTGTTAATAAATTTATTCTGCTTCTATATGGATAGTAGATTTCTTTATTCATTTACTCGATTTTACTTAAAGACATTTAAATTTTTACAGTCCCCATTCGATGAGAACAACCATGACAAAAATTAAATTTGAACATAACACATTTTCTTCCGAATTATTTTGTATCAACACATACATAAATAGCATTTTGTTTTTAAAAGTTAAAGTTATAGCTTATATACGTCCCACTGCTAGGCAGAGGCATCTCTGCGAGGGCTTATAATCAGTAGTATTCGTTTTTATCTCAAATAAATAATCATAGTCCTAGTATAAATTTGATTGCATTACACACAAATTTTTAATATATGTGTAATGCAATCAAATTACAGTACACAAATAATTACAGTATAAATTTTATTGCATTACAATGTCTCCGAATTATTAAAAAAACGAACTTATTATACGCACAATATTATACATGATTAAAAACTACTATCACAAAAACACACACTTAATTTTTGTGATAGTCGTTTTTTTTTTCATGTATAATATTGTATATAACAGTGCAACGCAAATCGTTTTTTGTGTATAAAAACCGCCTCAACTCAGTCGCTTGTAGCTATTTGGCGTAACTAATTGCATTTGTTAAGTTTTTTGCTGCAGTTCTGACTTTAAGGTCGTTGAGTAATATTATTACTATATTGTTTATTTAAAAAAAAACTTTATAATATACTCCGAAATCGTGCAGCTAGCAAATATTCGAAAATTTTTGGTATTCGAATATTCGACTTTTTTTTTCAAGTTTTATTTGAATTATTCGAATAATTAAAGAAACAACAAAAGCTGTTATAATAATCATATTTTTATTGCCAATGTCTTACTTAGTCTAATTTCTCTAATCATAACAAAATCATAGTTAAAAATTAAAGAACTGTTTCGAATTTCACTGCTATGGCACTAATGCAGTCCTATAAAAAACTATACAAAGTTGGTGCTTAACAAGACAACCACAGCACAGTTACTTTACAGTCTTATAAATCGAGATTTGAGTATTGTCATAATATTTATATAATAATAAAATCAAAAAATCAATTACAAATACGACAACATGCTTAAACTCTTTAATGTAACTAGAAATAAAAATATTGAATTCGAAACAATATTTTTGGTTCTTCGTAACGTCACACACGATGCACATTACAAACGTACATATTACTTACAAAACTTAAAAGATTTAAAAGAAAAATTTAAAGTGTGATAGAATACAAATAACTAATCAGTATTAGAATTTATGAGATCAGAATCAGATCAATGCTACATTGTACAAAAGTAAAATACGTTTTAATCTTATCATTTAACTTTGGCTTATTCTTACACTTACACATACAAACGTACCGTCAAGGCAAAAGTCACTCTCACTCCTCCTCATCACTGCTTTCTTCCAAGCATGATTGTCATCAAGTGCATGCCTATCCTACGATAAAAAAATATCTTCAACGTTCTTCTTGTAAGTGGGACCTAAAGACACTTAGCGCGTCCAGGGAATCATCTTTTAAAGAACATCTTAAATGGTTGCAAATGTATTTTGCTGATGAAAACACCCTTTCACACTCTACACTCGTAGGTGATATACACATGAGGAAGTCCTCCTCAAGACCTCCTCTGTCAAATATCGCCATCTGCATTCGCAACCACGTTTCTAACTCTTCTCTATCTGATACTGTAGACATCGAAGGAGTAGAGAATTAGTGTCATTTATCACTTTTGTAACTTTTCTTTAATGCTGTTGTTATCTGGTGTGACTCATTTTGTTGCTGATGCTGGCGTTGCCACTACTGAAGTTAAACTATGGATATGTCATCTTCGTCATTATCAGAGTTCTGCCTTTTAGAAAAATATCTCTCGCTAAGGGGAAATATAACCTCAAATGGCTTAGCAAGATCCTCCGTTATGCCGAAAATATTGCAGCATTAATTTTGAAATAAATATATGGTAAAGTTGAGGATTAATGTTAAGGACTATGTTAGACGAGAACACGATTCCGTAAAATTTTCTCGATAGAAAAAATATCCAAAGTTGCCTCCAAAATAAACAATAAACCGCTGTTATTCATAAAATACTTTAAATAAGATCATGAAACTTTGCATACTAACTGAACTAACTATAAAGCAGTGCTTCTGTTATTTACTTTTTTTTAAAATACCATTATTTTACTGTAAAAAGAAATTACCTAAACTATCGGCTTCTTGAAGCTTGATTCCTGCCGCCCCGTCAGTTTCAGACAGTTTCGCTTCGGCCTTTGAAGGGGTAGGTTGTGTCGCTTACGATCAGAATACACATTACGCAACAGGACGATGTAAAATTAAAATAGGAAATAACCGTAATAAAAATAAGAAGCGACTGCGTTGGCGTTAAGAAACAGGCATAAATATGATAAACCTAATTAAATAAGTATCTAAAGAAGTGGACAATTCCTGCGGTAAAGCCGGCTCACCTACAAAACGTTTGTATCTTTAAAATAGGGTCTTTTAATGCCAAAAATCTTGTGATCATATCTGCTAAACTGCTCCACCTGGTTTTACAGTCTACGATCAAACTCATTCTGTTTTTCTTGATGATAAATATCGAGAATCTCTTTTCTGGTGGGTGACTTCCTAAAAAATTTAACTATTTTTCGTACTTTCACTATTATATTTTTAAATTCACATCTCTGTATAAATGTAGGTCTCAGCCTCTGCTCAGATGTTGCTCAACTACAAATTCCCCTCCCTCACTATCACTGTTAGAGTCAGTATCCTCATTTGTTTCCTCTATGTTACCTACATATTCTTCCCCTTCTTCTTCTTGATCATCTTGATTCTTTTTGTATATAGCATCCAGCAATGCACATTGGATACCATGTGCGAAACATAATTGATGATACGGAGGCACTTGTCGACCCATAGCACACATCACTCTTGCAGTCACTATTAATGCTATGTCCTTTTCCAAAGATAGATCATAGAATGCTAACTTGGCCATCAAAATATTAAATAATTCCTTTCTTGGATAGTGGATGAGTAGACAACTCACTCAAAAAAACAAAAACCTCGATGAAAAACAACAAAAAATTATAACCACGCTCCACCGTCCGCACTGCACACGCACAAAATACGATAGCAGACAAATGCACAAGCAAAGGCGCCAAACTACCAACACTGATTCTCGAGTTTCCAACCGCTTCCAAGCTTTGACGAACCCTGTTGAGCGGAACACTGGCACGGCGCGGCCTATCATTGGAATATCGCGCGCGAACTTTAAAAGTTATATTTTGCGCACATCCATATTCCGAGTTTAGCTTTCGGAAAATGGGTTCAATATTCGAATATAGCAGATTTAATATTCGAATATTTGGAGAAGCTATATTATTCGAATATTCGAATGCAAGGCCTAGTGCAGGCAGTTTGTGAACATAAATTGCACAAGGACAAACTTCCAAGCCCGAAATATTTTTTGTAAACGATACAAATACTGGTTTCTTGCGGAATTCGAACCCGGTTCCGATACTTTTGTTATTGTTTGAAAACTTACCATCACAACTAAAATTATTAATTGTCGATATAAAAATTGCGCATATATAAATGTTAGACGACATTAATTTCGATATTTATACATTTTGTAAAGGAGACTTGATTTGAAGGTAAATAAACGACACGTTTTCCAGACGCGGTATCGAATTATCGCCACGTGATGTGTTCCGTTCTTACATCATATTTCATTACACACGTGTTGCGTAGGAAAAGCCTTGCCATATAATTATTTCTTATATTATCGTGTATAATTTAAACTGTTTTAATTACCAACGTTTTGGGCGCTTTACCGAACCCATGGTCAAGAGGAGGTTGGAGGGGACATAGTTGTTTGATATCCTGATGTCATAGGCTATCTTCAACTTTGAAATATTTTAGAGACGATTTATTTATGATTAGAATCATCGTTCTGAAATATTAGTAATATCTATAATGAAATTCGTGTGAAATATGTAAATAATAAAATAAATTTAATAAAAATTAAAAGGCACCTTCAAATAACTAAAAATAATAAAATATATTACACTTAGTGCTGACATCGTGCATTAAATCCCCGACTTCAGAAGCTATTATGTAGAAATTATTTCACTCTTCTTTGAAATCGGTTTTTACTTTAAAAGTTTAGAATGTCGTCGAAATAGTTTCATTAAAAATCATCCCACATTTTCCACAATTAGGGTGACCACCTTCGGGTACCACCCCAAAAGTATATAACCTATTTAATTTAAAAAAAATAATCGTGTAAGATTTTGCGTAACTTAAACTTGCAAAAAAGGGACATACTGTTGAATTGCGAACCTCCTCCTTTTTGAGTCTACTAATTAATACCATCATTTAAATGTAACTACTACTTCAGTAAATAAAACTACTTTTGTCAGATATAAGCAGCACTTGTAAAAAGGTTAAAAAGTAAAAACGACCCAACAAATAACACACTTAAAACAACTAGTGACCATGGAACTATATTACTAGCGTATAGAGCAGACACCCCGAACCAAAATTTTGCTTCATTTTGGTAAGAGTTAGAACTAAAGTTCGCTGCAGCGCTAAAATTATAGTTATGTACGTCGTCTAACCAAACTATTAAAACATGTAGCGCTAGATTGCATTAGGGGTTAGTTTTCTCACGATCAAAACGTCATAAGCGCCAAGAGTTTCATGGCGCTTACGCGTGTCGTTCAACTTAGTGTACAAAGTCGCTCTCATATATTTTACATTTTGCCTAATTCTCATGAGCATTGTAACAACGCGAAACATTTAAATCATAGAGTTTTAAACGTTTTAATGTCTACTTACAGATGAAATGTTAAACCATCACTTTTTTGATGTTCTGGAGTGTTTACTGCAGTCTTTAAGAACACAACCAGACATTTTGAAGTTGTTATTTATGCGAAGCGAACACGACTCGTCTGTGCGGGCGTTGGATACTCACTAAACAGTTGCGGTACAGTGTACCGCAAAGCGTGGCGCAAAATCTTACAAGGCGTTGTCTTCTCTATACGTAGTAGTAATACCTCAATGCTAGTGACCTCATAAAGAAACACTCAGAAAAAATAAATCGGGGCGTAAAATCGATAATACCTACATGTGCCAAACCACCGAAGTTGGGTTGGGTTACCAAAAATACACAAGCACAATGCTCCACTACGTCACATAGCGAGCCGAATCGATTCACCAACTTACAGATTGGCTCAACACTTAGTGAAATTATTCTCACATCAGGAGGACAAACAAAAGCACACACAAAGGATTCCTATAATTTTGTCAGCGAGATTGAAGACCTACATCGGGCAGACAATGAAAGTGGTCAGGTTTGAGCAGTCATTGAACTTTGAGTTTCACATGCTTACTTGTTGAAGAATGCATCTCAATTGTAACAAGAAGGCAGGAGGAAAACAACATGCCTGCGTAGAATATGCAGTATAACTCACACATTGCCTTACATCTGGCTACCTATTGTGGAAGAAGTTCTACAAGCAAGAAGATGCATCTATAATTGTCGGCGACTTATTGATGTAAGACTGAGAGAAAGCTCTGCTTACTTCTCCCATAAATCCAGGATTCTACAAGGAGTACGTAGACGACACTTTCACATATCTACCTATAGATAAAGTAACTGCATTTTTAGACCATCTTAGTTCCATAAATTCTAAAATTCTATTCACAATGGAGTTAGAGGCAAACAATTCTTTAGGTTTCATAGATGTGTTAGTAATTCGGAATCGTGATAACTCCTTGAGCACAGAATTAACAATAGTCCTACGTATTGTACAGTAGTTGCACTCCTTTGATGTTGACTGCTTGCCGACGTTTAATAGCCATAATTATTATTAACTAAATAAGCTAAATATAAATAAAGCTAAGCTAAATAAGACATTATAGCTGCGCGTAAGTGTCCATATTACTTTGTATCTTTTCCCCTTCTTACGTCAAGGCAGACAGCGTGGTTACTGAGGGAAGTCAATAAAGAGTAAAAAATACATTGCGAAATGTTAATTAAGTTACTTAGGTGAAGCTACTTATTCTGACTATGACCGACTGATCATTTTCGCACCTATGCCAATTCTGAGATGCCCAACGCATGCAACTTGCAAGGCCATTCGTCGGGAATCGCGATGCTTGGATCCGAAGAAACAACATAATATTAACCTAAAATACCTACGATTCCTAACAGAAATATGAGCATATTCTACGAAGTTAAAAATCGTGTGAGTGAAGAAAGTTTTAATTTCAGTATTTTGTGTAACTATAACTTAAAATATTTTAATTACAAAAGACAAGTATAGGTAGTTATGTAAGTAGATACTTGGATGGTGAAGTAAATTATTACTTAATTCTTTTTAGCTATAAGTACCTAAAAATGAAATAAATTCACCTTTCACAACATATATAATTTTTAAATACATTAAAACTTTTTCAACTATTTTATCCTACAATTATTATATCCTAAACACTAAACAAAAACTATTTCAACAAGTGTTTACAAAAACTATTTACGTAAACAGCGTTAAAAACCTTTAAAATTCAATCCCCTACAAGACGCTAGCCCCGATGTTACACTGGGTGCCTCGCGATTTTAGGTAATTATTTTACGCAGGTAGCAAGAGTGGCGGAGGGCTGCTTTGAGCCACACTATTTACACAAAAAAGGCCCATACATATAGATATTTAAACGCTGATTCACACCACTATGCTTTACAAATAGCTACCGTGGGTCAATCGTTGTTTCAGAGAGCGCGAGAGATCTGTGACAGTAAAGACCTGGCCACTGAGCTTCAACACGTCAAGCATGTTTCGCATGACGACAAGCTTTGGGTCCCGTGCCTACGTCACAGTGAACGAGTGAAGTCGGCCACATTCCAGCGTGTGCCTGCTGTACTACTGCCATATGTCAGAGGTGTCACTGACAAGATTGGCTACATCTTTAAACGTGCTTCCATTAAAACATACTTCAAACCATCGATGAAGATTAGTTTTTACGTATTAGTAGCATTACGTGTAGCTTAAGTGAAAAATCGACGCTCCGGGAAGTCTGCAGTCTGAGAACACGTACAAGATAGCTCCTGTCACTACATCAGATAGAGCACAAATCCTCGTTTAAAGAACACCGATTACTTCCGAGGATGATTCGCGAGGCTATTGAAATCAAAAAACATCCTAATTTTAATAGAGAAGATGGCTGGGTGCTACCATCTGCTTGGGATCCTATAATAAATAAAATTAAATCCCAACCCAACCACACAACTGCAAGACTTCAAGATACTATAAGTTCATAATGAGAATAAGAACAAAAATTAATTATTTTAATCTGGAGGTAGCCGTGGTTAACTATAACATTGAGACGTCCAACACCTCAGACCCCCGTGACAGTAGGAGCTGTAAAGTGCTCGAAAAGTCAGGAATATAAAATAATATATGCGATGTAGTCCGTAAAAACTAGTTTTATTTAATGTTGTAGTGTTCGCTTAAACATAAATCATTACGTAGTACCATCTTTATTTAGAATTCTTTTTCATTAAATTCATGTTATTTTCCCAATTGTGCCAAAGTGTGCATGCAGTCAGTGCAAATATTTTGTTTGTAGAAGTTTAGAACAATTTCGCATTCAGATATCAATCACGTGACAAAAGTGTAATTGCTACTACTTGACCATTGTTGTATGTAATATTTCGTCATTATCGATTTATTATATAGATATCGGCTTTATTTCCGATGTGCGTCGGTGTTCAGGGGACAGAGCACACACGCGGCGTGATTGGCTCGCTCCGTTTCCTACCCAAAGGACTTTGGTACGTTCACTGTGCAAACTCCGCTTGCTTAGTAAACAATGACGGCTCCCACTTCCCACTCGGTTTGTTTACTGTTGACGGTCGGAGGAGTTGGCTTGGACGGAACCGTTCAGTGACCTTGCGGTGCGACAAAGTGCGATATTTTGTATCATATGTGTTCTCAATTTTGTAAAAAAAAATACAAATTTGCAATGCCTCGTCTAATACCGATCAGTGAAAGCAGGGACAGATTTTAAAATAGTAATAATGCATTATATGGCACACAACTCGGGTTTCAACGATTTTTCAGTTTGTTAGAAGTGAAACTTAAAACCGTGTATGTATAATAAAGAAATATAAGTAAATAATAATTTGTTAACAAAATTTACGATAACGAACTTACGCAAGAGGTAGACGAAAATTCGATAATATTAAACCAGGTTCTGTTCTTTCGGCTTAGTCGCTCTTTTAGCACCACCCGGGGGAAACGCGTAGGGTGGGCCTAGGATTAGGTGGTCGAAGCCTACGGACGCGAGCGACTTATCCCCCGCGGGTGAGAAACTGTGTGATAAAAGAAGAGTGTGGTTTGCAAGATGATGCGGTGACCAGGATTAAGAAAGGAATGCTTCGGTGGTTTGGTCATGTAGAAAGAATGAATGCGGAAAGACTGACAAAGCAAATATATGTTGCAGACGTGAATGGAAGAGTCGGAAAGGGACGTCCTAGGCGGAAGTTTAGCGACCAAATTGGCGATATACTAAAACTGGGCCAAATTAAGAGTACCCTTAACCGACGAGCATGTATGCGTAGGTGTATGGACGTGAAGGAGGCGAGAGGTGTGTCAGGATCGTGCTAAATGGAAGTCTGTAGTCTCTGCCTACCCCTCTGGTTGACAGGCGTTAGTGTTTATGTTATGTTAAACCAGGTAAATCTCCGGATTGATTTCAGTGATAGATACTACAAGCAAAAAAATAACCTACATTTCTTAATCGTGGAATGGGTGGAGTTTCTATATGTTAACTCCGTTGTGTTTGTTTTTTTATGTGCATTCAAGAGTATATAATGGGCGACGATCGAGCCTGAACACGCAATGTTAACTGGTATATTACAGTTTCACTGCAGTTTTAGCTTTTAAATGTCTTGCACAAGCTACATAACGCGGCGCTACAATGTTATGATGACTTACTAGTTTTGTGTTCATTGCACCGAGTGTTCAAACTTCGTACAAAGTTGATAATGTTTCCAACAACAAACTTTTTAGCTCGCAAGAGTTTGTAGTTGCATTATTGTTCATGTTTTAACGCATGATGTATTTTTTATTTGTGTTAGTGTTTGTGGACTTTGTAATAAATTGTGTGTTTTGAAGTAATGATTTCGTTTAATATGTTTGAGTAAAACGATAATGATCATACTAACAATGCATATATATTATTCTATTCGAAATGCTATGGCTCTGACCCAAGGAACTACAATTGTATATTAAAATCGCAAAGCCGACAAACACAAATATCATGCAAAGGTTATGGATTTATGGATAAATGCTTAGTTCACTCGGCTTATACGGACGACTGGATAAATATATTCTTCTTTGCATATGGTATTGTATCATTTATTTTGGGATTGATTTATCATTCGTCTACTAAAAGTTATTTTTGTAGTATTCTATGTATTTGAACATTGGGGGAGACCTGTGTAGCAGTGGACTTGTGATGATGATGAAATAAAATTGATTAAAAGTTACAGTTCTCTAAATAGTACTTACAACTATTTATATTTTTTAGGCTGACTATAATTAATTTGATGTTTTACTTATCTGAAGGTTCTATAAAACGACATTTTGGACTTATTTAAATTCATGGTTAAAATCCCCAAAAGGGCTCAATATCGATCCTTTTTTTATAGGATAGGATGACAAACGAGCACACTTATAGGTTGCTGTGGCCTAATAGAATGCCTCGTTTCCAGTAAAAAGGGTCTCCGGTTCTTTACACTCACCAATACGAAACACAGCAGCATCAAGCTACTATTTTACGCTGGTATTCTGTGAGAGCGTGGTCCTTCCCCGGTCGATCCGACCCATTTGTGCTACAACTATACTTCTAATAAAACTGTAGCCGTGGCTCTACCACTAAAAAAGTCCTTGACAGTGAAGTTGCAATAAATCCGCAAGCAATCGAATTTTGTGGTTAGTCGGAATGGATCTAAATTTATATAGCCATTCTGAAGTATATTGCAAGTAATATTTTATAGCTCGTGTGGGCTGTGCTCGGAACATAGTTTCTAATTGACTGAAATATATTATATTTCATGTATTTTCTTTTTTGCAATTAATTTTTCCACAATTCGCTAACCTATTTCACTATCTTCCTTCAAATACCAAGAAATAATTTTAGGTAACGCTACATCGATGAACACTGCTTTATAAAATTTAGAGAAAGGGCAAAAGTTACTATCACCTAGTAACCATTTTTAATTTTATAATAGATAAATCTGGTTATAAAATTTATAGATAGTAATTAATTAAAACTACTTTTACGGATTTTTTCGCGTTTTATTTATTTTATTATAAAGTAAATTCTAATATAAGAATAAGTAAATTCCCTTTACTGTGATGAATTGTTTTCTTAGTCTTTTTACATTTAAAAGAAAAAATATTCTTCTATTTTAAAAGCTTATTTAAATTCACGTGTCCTGGAATTTTGCAATCATTATTTTTTAACATTAAATTCTATCTCAGCCTCACGGATGACAGCATATCTGCATATGGATTCTGAATTGAGGATATATAGTGTCTATGGGCCAAAGCATCCACTTGCCATCAGGTGAACTGTGTGTTCGTTTATCACCCTTATTCCATTGATGAAACCAATAGAACATTTTGATGGAATAAACTTAATATTAGTTCTTATTTGGTACTAGTAATTTGGTCTACTGAAAATTGAATAATCTAGTAGTAGTAAAAAAAATCTTTTTATGCCCATTAATTAAATTAATGGTTAGGTATGCAAACGAATTTATATATTTTTAATAACTAAAAAAAATATAGAGTGTATTTAGGTGTAGGTCTAGTCTATTTATGTTTTAAACAAACTAATATTTGCATAATATGTAAAGATTACAGTTACTGGAGCTAAAGTTTTGACTTTTACTAGGCTCGTACAGGGCTTAGAGTTGGTCTGTGTAAATACCTCTCATACTCTTTTGGCTAGGCAGCAGTCTACTATGGTAAATCAGTTTTGAATTGTACAAGCGCTAGTGTAATCACATGATGTGAGGCACTCTATCTAAGTCCTTTTAGGTTAACTTTTCTAATTCCTACCTTCTAAGACCTTTTCAGAAGTTGGCAACGGGTGTCCCTGGGATGAAGAAACTTCTCACCATTAAGTTGAATGTTTTTCACTATCATGATATTTTAAAAAGCATATTTAATTATTGACCTCCATAAAATGATCATATCCGTTATTATAAAATAATCCAGCAGTTTTGGCAATATTACCGTTTACCGGAAGATGTCGCAAATGCATTTTTTTCCACTAACGACAAATTTTTGTAACCTGAGCATAATATGAGTACATACGTTATTTGTTAGAAGGAAAAGCGCACGCAGCAAAAAGTCAATGTCGAAGATGCGGCAGTTACGAAACGTGAGTGTCGTTACAATCAACGCGCCGCGGACGTGTTGCTAATGTAATCAATTATGAAATATTTCTTTTGTGATGTCATCGTGTTGGCTCTTTCAATTTAATTTTTATAATATGGTAACGTATCTCAATATAGACCTGCAACTTATTCTGTGAAGTTAGTTTAATTGTGCTACAGCATTTTGAACAACCTTCATTGTAGTTATATATTTCTACTCACTGTCCCAGGACACATCATTGCTGCTTTTAGATGTTTTAGCGCCCGGATGACCAAGCTTTGCTCGGTTTTTTTAAGTTACATTTATATACAAATTACATGAATAATAGTTTTTGATCTTATTGACATAATAGAAAAAAACTGAACTGGTTATTTGAATAAAAAATCATGAGTGCAATTAGATTAATTAAAATTTTCGTATTTTTAAAAAAATACTGAAAAAAAGGCTCGAAATAATAGATTTCTCACAAAAGAAGGGAACTTGAAAAAAAAAAGGAAAAAAGTCGGACTCAAGACGGGACGCGAACCACGGAACACCGATATCACGCCCGAACAACATCCCATCTGATCGTTAGTAACCTATCAAAATTTACCTTCTTATATTCTAGCAGTTTTTTATTGCCTGAAAACACGGACAAAGGGACATTTTCTAAAAATCCTAGCTAGATCGATTTATTGCCCCCGAAACTCTCTGGACACTAAATTTTATGAAAATCGTTGAAGCCGTTTCCGAGATTCCGGTTATATATATACAAGAATTGCTCGTTTAAAGGTATAGGATAAATAATTATTTCAGAAATTTAAGACAAATAATAATTACACAGATTAGTAAATTGTTCACTTTAATTCACACTTAGAAGATAAGTAATATCTTGATAAAATGAGAATTGACCAGCTGTGACGTAATCAGGGTTGACGTGGGAATTCGTCCGTGTTAGATTTATATACGAAATAGAGGGTTTATAATATGGAACCCATATCTTACTGGCAATATATTATATGATATGAGTTCTCCTTGTTTGGATACGTAGAAAGTAGGTACCACAAGTTATTGCTTTTAGTTTGCCTTCACTTTGCTGGTTACACAATAACTTTTAATGGTATAAGAGATTGTTACATATCTACTGGATACCTTTAGCTATAATATATATATATATATATATATATATATATATATATATATATATATTCCTTTAGTTTTTTTAATGCATTTTTTGTTTGATGGGTCAGTTCGTATTGTAAGCCAGTGTTGAAACTGTGTACCTATGCTTGTACAGAGTAACAGTGCTGCGCCAATTTTGTTATAAGCATATTAGCTTAGTCGGTGACCACTTCGTTGCTGCCGCTCAATTTAAAATTTTCTTTCTTTGCTTTATTTGATGGTAGACAGTAACGAACTAAAATATTGTACAGTTAACCTCAAACATTTTGTAGTAACAGATTTCAAATGATTTATCGAAATTTTATTTATATTCTGCACACACGCAAAATCATCATTAGATAACATTTATGTCTCACGATTACCATAGATATAGTATAGTATAGATTGGCGATGGAGTGATTAGGTAGGGCGAGACCATTTACCATTACAGCCTATTAAAGTCCACGCATTACGTTTTTTTAAATTTCTTTGCTCATAGATGTGTTAGCGAAGAATCGGGCGTTTTTTGACATGCATTTCAAAAACGTTACAATTGGAAGTTTGTCTTTAGCTTTATTTTAAATTATTTCATTCCAGAAATTGCAATTAATCTGTAATCGTGTGAGGTACTCCTTTTATTTAAACGTTGACCTTTCAAACAAAAAGTTTGTTTAAAGGTAATGTCTCCTAAGTATCTTGAGCAATGTTTTTATCATGTTTCTATAAATAACTATACACAGCCGAGGGGGAAAGTCGAAAGAAATAATATAATATATGAAAATCGATTATCAACCCCGTCCTGGGTAAAGTTGGGCGTTATAACAGCTTATTTTACTAACACTAAATTATAATAGTAAACAAAAATATATTATTTCCTTCATTGCTAGCTGTTGCTTGTTGTGCCTGTTATTTAATTTTTTGGCTATGTAATATATTAGTGTTCAGTTAGCTGTCTAGCTGAGATGACAATAACACTGTTATCTGTTAAATTATATACGTAATGTTTTGATAGCAGGTCCCCATATTACGTGAAAAACCTATTGTTGTTAATGTTTATTTTTCGTTAAGTTTTGTTCCTAAAGTCATTTTAAACATTTTGTGTAATATGGATAGGATTTAGCGTGTTGTAAGGCAGCCTCGTACCGGTAGGCGTAGTGTAGGGCGACCCCCCACTAGATGGAGTGACGACCTGGTAAGACATGCAGGAAGTCGATGGATGCAGGTGGCTCAGGACCGTGCTTTGTGGCATTACTTGGGGGAGGCCTATGTTCAGCAGTGGACTTGTGAAAGGCTGTAATGATGATGATAATGATGATGATGATAGCGTGTTGTATGTAAAAGTGTATAATAATGTGACGTCAGCCTAGCGCAGCTATTTGGAACTATTTTATAGTCCAAAGTGTGGACGAAAAAAAGCAGTGTGCAATTAAAAAAACTTTATCTTTCAATAGTACAATTACAAATTTAAAGCTTCACCTTAAGCAAAGACACGTAGGAGTGTATGAAGAGTTTTGCCGTTCGGATTTAATATCGGATAGACGCACAAGGCTTACGTCGTAAAAAGTAAACCAAATAATGTTTTTGAATGGTAACTGAAAAAATGTAAATAATTGTAGATAACTAAAACTTTGACCACAGTGTAAATAATGTGAAAATCCAATCAAAGTGTACATAACATCAATGAGCTTCTAACTACGCCTGAATGAGTTATTTTTCTTAAAATGTTTGAAAATATGAGTAAATAATTATAACAGATACAATAATTACACAGCTTAACATACATTCAGACAGTCCTAAGCTTGTAAAAAGTAGGAAGGGAAGTTCATTGAACTTAACATAAATGTTTTAAATGATTCTCTTTTAAAACATGAAACACTCAAATGATGCTAATACAACTTATAAATATTTTTTTTGTCTTCATATAATACTTATAATCCTTTAATATTTATAATATTTATAATCGTTATAACAACATACAACAAAACGCTAACACAGCCTGAACTGATAGCGCGTGTACAATGTAATATTTGAAACTGTTATAATATATTATAACAGTTTAAACAGTTAGAAAAATATATTACAACATAACGAATTAGAAAAATATAACAGTTTCGCCCACCTTTAGTCCTGGGTAGGTGGATAGAGGGACACGCGTTTCCGCGTATATCCACTCTAGGGTGGATACACGGGATAACCCGGAATTCACAACTCATTCTGTCAATCTGTCAGTAATTAATTGTTGTCTAAGTAGGTATCTATTGTGTGTTTGACATTGGCGGTATGAACGTAAACAATTTATGTTTTATTTTATTTAATATATTTACAACACTTTTAAATTTTACCATCCCGTTTTCCTTCTCCATATAAACTTTTACTTTGCCTAATCTCACACTCCTTACGCGTAAAAAGTTAAATTTAAAACTATCCATGTTTTTGAACTAAATAAACCAAAGCGGTAACTTTTGTTCGACAAGGCAACAATTAAGATAGCAAAACTATATTAACATTTGCAGAGTTAAGAGCAATAAAAGAATCATTTTCATCCCAACTTCTCTAGAATTTTAATTAAAGTGTGTTTACAGACCAGTAACAATTGCTCGCAAACCGAGAAAGGTAGTATAAGCGTTCGCAAACAAAGAAGCATTGTAAAATTCAGAGGTAGATAGATAGATGACAACGCTTCAACGCAAACGACTGTGATTTAAATATATTGGTGGTAAAGATGTAAGACACGCAATATAATAAATCAACTATTACTTATAATAATTAATTAATAAGAAGACTTAGAATAAATAACTTAGAATAAATAATTTGAATTCAGTTATATTTTGTCGTATATATTCCTTATAGCGTTCAGATTTGTATACTTTTTCGTTTTCGTATCGCTTAAGCCGCATTTCAAAATAATGAGAAATCCACCAGTCTTTGAATAACATTAGAAAAGGTAAGTCTGCCATTTCTTCGTATTTTTAATAATTTATATATACTTCTGACTTATAATCTTACCATTTTTTAAGTCTAGGAACTTAACTAAGTATCTATATTAAGACGAGCTCTTAGCACGATTTCAAATTCGTTTTTCACCCGCGCGTCCCGCAGTGGGCGGAGCGCAAACGGCAGTCGGAGAGCGCAGTGTAAACACAGTATGCGCCATAGATATACCTAAGCTGTTTTGAACAATTGTGTGTTTGACGACTCCGTGGCGTAGTGGCTTAGCAATGAGTGGCTGCGCTGGGAGTTGCGGGTTCGAATCCCGCACGGAACAAGTATTTTGTATAGCCTACAAATAATTGTTCCGGGTCTGGATGTTTGTCCTTCTGCAATTTATGTTTGTAAACCGCCCCCGCGAAACAGGAGAAAATCCTAGTGAAAGGGTAACGTTTTTTTAAATAAAAAAAAAACTTTTTAATATTCCTATGGTATGCACAAAGCAAGCGGATAATTCACCTCCAAACAAAAACTTTTCCGTGAGGTCTCCCGTTCGCAACACTACTAGGTATTATAGTAATAATATTTTGAGTACCTACTCACTAATATCAAAACTGTTTACGAGGTCTGGAGTCTGGACATCACACTATATTTTAATTATCAATATTTTTTTAAAGTCAGTTTTATGATATGAGCAGGTACTTAGTCCACTATTTACATACATTTAACACCCTCAACGCCAGTGTATCATTTTTGCACACGCTTGTTAAAACATAGTGTATCAAAAATGATACACACGACCTATTGCGTTCAAAGCGTTGTGTACCAATAATGAACACGCTTTTCATAGATTTTGTACTAGAAATAATATCCTTTGGCCTGGACGATTGGTTTGCTATATTTGGGATTGGGTTATGAGACATATGCCAATAAATATTGTTACTGGAAAATTAAAGGTGGAAAAAAAGTCATGAATTAGTTTCTACATAATTATATTAAGAAAACAACTACAGAGAAAGACACAAAATAAGATTAATTGCTAATGAGTTTTATTGAAACATTGACGACATAAAAAAAAATTACACACTGAACATTTTGTGTATATTTGGGGTGCTTTTTTATTTTTTCCTGCAATTTGTATTCCTGTCCTCCCATAAATTTTATAGCACTCCAAACAACGACCTCGAACTTTCTTATCGTTTACAATGTTTTGGACCAAATAATGCTTGTCGTCTGGTCTCGATTGTGAAGGTCTGTCAATATTAGTTGAAGAAATTCTCTCCAGCAATGCATCGATCACTTTTTCACGAAATTCCGTTATTGTGAGTTTCTTTTGAAGTGCATATTCGTTGTACAGGAAATGGGCATTTACTACACTTGTTCCCCAAATTATTATTTCAAATGCTAATTTGCGGTACCATTTGGTGCAGCGTCGTAAGGCTGTACCATACGTGGCCATTTGGTCGCTAATATCTATAGAAGATTTACCTTTATTGTAGTCAGCTATACATTTGGGCTTAGTGTGCATTGCGTTCGTATTTCTGCTATTATTTGGCACCATTTCAAGAGCAGACGTTTTCGTGGTAAGCATCCGTACGTCGCGTTTATCACGCCAGTTCAAAACAACTATGCCTTCATTGCTCTGCTTTGCAGCCATTTCTCCTCTCTTCAATTTGGTCTGTACCACTTCCTTTGGTAAATATTTTCTATTAGCCCTTAGAGTTCCTACTAGATGGGTTTTTCTATTACGCAAACTTAAGGCGAGAGGAACACTGGTATAATAATTGTCTGTGTACAATGTTCTTCCTTCATCGAAGAGCTCTTCTGCCAAAGACATAACTGTTTTTTCTGAGACTTCAGTTTGCGGGTCTCTAGATTTGCCACAGTAAACAGACAAGTTCCAAGTATATCCTTTTTCGGTACATAGCTTGAATACTTTGATACCGTATTTTGCACTCTTATTGGGTATATATTGCCTAAACAAAAGTCGTCCGCGCCAAGGTATCAGCGATTCGTCGACACATATTTTTTCTCCCGGTGTGTATGTTTTCTTGTAGTTATTTATAAACTTGTCAAGTATATCTCTCAACTTGTAAAGTCGGTCACTTGGGTCAGCTAATGTATTATCTGAGAAGTGAATAAATTTGAGAATCAACTCGAATCTGTTCCTAGGCATTACAGTTCGTGCTAATGGAATATTGTAGAGCTTATGAACGCGCCAGTAGTCTTTTATCGATGGCAGCTTCACCAATCCCATCCAACCAATGAGTGCGAGAAATTTTTTACGTGGTAGAGCCATGCTGCAGTTATATTAGTAGTATAGTTGTAGCACGAATGGGTCGGCTCGACCGGGGAAGGACCACGCTCTCACAGAATACCAGCGTGAAATAGTAGCTTAATGCTGCTGTATTTCGTATGGTGAGTGTAGAGAACCGGAGACCCTTTTTACTGGAAATGAGGCATTCCATCTCAGTCCTCATGGGTGACAACGCATCTGCATTTTGATTTGCAATGGAAGATAGATGTAGATGTCTATGGGCCGCAGCAACCACTTACCATCAGGTGGACTGTGTGCTCGTTTGTCACGCTATTCTATAAAAAAAAAATCCAAGGTAACAGGAACCCAGGCATGTTGCCTAGAACCTGAAGGAATATCATTTGACAGTAGTTGCTGCGTGGCGTATAAATTCGTTTGGGCTACAATATGCTGAATAATTTCGTTAGTCATAAACAAATCGAAATAGTCTATTGGCGAAGCATTAGCAAGAATGCCTGAGTATATTTCTTTGAAGCTTGAAATAGGCCCGGTATATTCCATGGGCGTTGGACCTTCTTGAGTAGGCATGTGCCACTCTATTGAGTCGAGTTTTTGTTTTAGCCACTCGGATGTTGTACCAGAGAGACTTGGCTCATTATTACCAGTAGTAAGAGTAGTTGCAGATGTACTTGACATATTAATTGTAGCAGATGATGTACTTGGCATATTACAAGCGTCCAAATCTGTATTACCTACTCTTCTTGCAGAAATCCTCCTCTGAACTTCAGGTAAAGGGGGCAGCTCACTCTCAGTGAAGGTCGATGCTCGCCTAAAAGATAAAGGTGGATTCCAACTTTCGTTAGCACTGTCACTCTCCGAACTAGCCGTCGCATTACCGTCACTTGGATAATAATCCGGATCATACAAAGAGTCGTCACTTTCGTAGTCCATTTTGATTCACTTTTCTCACTCACGTTATTTACGTTTTATAGAATATCCTATAACAAAACAAAAAAGGAGTTATAGAAAAACACAACAGTCGTTGTTTTTCTAAAGCTCCTTCTTTGTGATTTCTTCGTGTTTGATCTGAAACAAATATAAAATAATCAAATAAACTAAAACATACCGTGTATCCAAAATGATACACATGGCCCACGAGATTGGTTAATAGAGAAATGTCTTTCATAGGCCAGTGTATCATTTTTGATACACATTCCTGAAATCCTGAAAAATGAAAGGGGTGACAGCTGGATAAAATATAACAGTAAAAAAATATAAAAAATGAATATTTAAGCAAAAAAAAAAAAATTAAAAAAATGAAATTTTAAGAGATTGGGCTTGGCGGTGAAGGTGTTAAAACGCCAAGTCACAAATTTTAAAAAAAACCCAAGTTTCGTTGGCAAAATAGCTAAAATAACAGAAAAAGAATAGTTTCAAATAAAACCACTTGAAAATTCGAATTTATTTTACTGTTTTGTATTACCTTACCTCCGGACTTGATGGAGTGACCTGAAGGTGTACTTTAGGAATGGCTATTGCAACTGGTCACCTAGTACTACTAGGTGTTCCGAGTTTGGGCTCGTTTTGTTAGGTATGATGAGTCCTTACCTCCGGACTTGACGGAGTGACCTGAAGGTGTACTTTAGGAATGGCTATTACAACTGGTCGCCGAGTACTACTAGATGTGCCGAGTTTGGGCTCGTTTTGTTAGGTATGATGAGTCCTTACCTCCGGACATGACGGAGTGACCTGAAGGTGTACTTTGGTAGTCGGTATTGGAACTGGTCCCCGAGTACTACCAGGTGTGCCGAGTTTGGGCTCGTTTTGTTAGGTATGATGAGTTCTTACCTCCGGACTTGACGGAGTGACCTGAAGGTGTACTTTAGTAATCGCTAATGGAACTGGTCGCCGAGTACTACTAGATGTGCCGTGTTTGGGCTTGTTTTGTTAGGTATGATGAGTCCTTACCTCCGGACTTGACGGAGTGACCTGAAGGTGTACTTTGGTAATCAGGTACACCGCGTACGTGGCACCAGGTACGCGATCAGGTCCAATACCGATTACCAAAGTACACCTTCAGGTCACTCCGTCAAGTCCGGAGGTAAAGACTCATCATACCTAACAAAACGAGCCCAAACTCGGCACACCTAGTAGTACACGGCGACCGGTTCCATTAGCGATTAATAAAGTACACCTTCAGGTCACTCCGTCAAGTCCGGAGGTAAGGACTCATCATACCTAAAAAAAGAGCCCAAAAACGGCACATCTGGTAGTACTTGGCCACCAGTTCCATTAGCGATTACTAAAGTACAACTTCAGGTCACTCCGTCAAGTCCGGAGGTAAGGGACTCATCATACCTAACAAAACGAGCCTAAACTAGGCACACCTAGTAGTACTCGGTGACCAGTTCCATTAGCGATTACTGAAGTACACCTTCAGGTCACTCCGTCAAGTCCGGAGGTAAGGACTCATCATACCTAAAAAAACGAGCCCAAACACGGCACATCTGGTAGTATTTGGCGACCAGTTCCATTAGCGATTACTAAAGTACAACTTCAGGTCACTCCGTCAAGTCCGGAGGTAAGGGACTCATCATACCTAACAAAACGAGCCTAAACTAGGCACACCTAGTAGTACCCAGCGACCAGTTCCAATAGCGATTACCAAAGTACACCTTCAGGTCACTCCGTCAAGTCCGGAGGTAGGGACTCATCATACCTAACAAAACGAGACTAAACTCGGCACAGCTATTAGTACTCGGCGACAAGTTCCAATAGCGATTACCAAAGTACACCTTCAGGTCACTCCGTCAAGTCCGAAGGTAAAGACTCATCATACCCAACAAAACGAGCCCAAACACGTCACATCTAGTAGTACTCGGCGACCAGTTCCATTAGCGATTACCAAAGTACACCTTCAGGTCACTCCGTCAAGTCCGGGGGTAAGGACTCATCATACCTAACATAACGAGCCCAAACTCGGCACACCTGGTAGTACTTGGGGACCAGTTCCAATACCAATTACTAAAGTACACCTTCAGGTCACTCCGTTAAGTCCAGAGGTAAATACTCATCATACCTAACAAAACGAGTCCAAACTTAGCTCTACTAGTTCAGGTGTTCCAGTATTAGTTACTGAAGTTCACCTACTGGTCACTCCATCAAGTCCGGAGGTAAGGTCTTATCATAACTGACTAAACCAGCCTGAAGTCCACAGCTAACATCTCACTGCTAGTAGAGCGCTCCCAGTGCCAAGCAGTCTCTAGAGTAGGTATTCGTAATTCGTATCTAAATCTAATTACTCTATGTATCTAAGTAGATTTTTGAGGTGTAAGAAATCAAAAGCAAATTCGATCTTCCAAATTATCAAAATAATTTTATTTGACTACGATTCCCGCCATTGATTTATTGTATAACTCAATGATTCCCGCAGCCAGCCGTACGTACACTTGTGTGCGTGTTACCGTGTCAATGTAATAGTTCGATTCTATACCTATATCAATTTTGTAAACGCGTCTTTAAAAAATCTTAACGTAAATATTGCGGCAAAAAGAGCGACACGTCTCTACAGCACCAGGCCTCGGCCGGCAGTGACTGCGCAGGCGTTTATGCACATCCGTACGTATTATTTCAGAAATAAGAATATGCGATTTAAAAAAAAAAACTATTAGTTGGACTAAAAATTATAACACTATTACGTTAATATGTTTAATGTATAAAAATCTGACAAAAAATCAGAATGATTGCATGTATACTAGTATGGTTTTTACTCGTTAAAAGAAATTTTTAGAGGTATGTTTGTGATTTTTTTCTATCGTATTAAATTAGTGGTATCATGTTTTCAACACACTATCTAACTAGCATATATCCTGGACAATATCATATATTTTTCTGGGTTTGTTTACTACAGTGGATCATATACTTTGAGGCATTATAAAACTTGCATTTAGCATCATGCCTCGTCTTAAACAGATTTACATTCCATAATTTACGTTACCTATTGTGGAAAAGCGTTGCGTAAACGTTTTTATTATTTTTAAGTGATAAAGAACTGTGATTCTCACATCCGCTTGTCAGATGTCAGCCGTCGCAACTACGACAAATATCTCCTCATATGAGCAAGTCTATTTGGGGAGTTTTGTTGTATTGTTTGTTTCGCTAAATTTTAATACCATTAATGTATTTAATGTACACAGCTTTCATCCGTAATGTGGATTTTAGCTACATGCATATCGGTGGATCTAGTAAGCTCTACCTCTTACCGTTCTACTTATGTCTAACCAACTATTTCAGTATAGCTGCAACACGCTAGTTCCACGCTCCCCGACCTACACCACTGCAAGTTTCTTTGATCCCAGTACGATGCAATGTACACAAGTGTTTATATATGCAACGGATCGCTAGACCGGTTCTAATGTAGACGCCGAGCCGAGTACGCTTGTGCGATTCCTTTCCAAATTGAGAAAATTTAATTTCGTTTGTAACTAGTTCTACGCATTTACAGAATAGCTTTCACGTTAGAGTTAAGTCAAGAAATTTCGTATATAACGTTGCGCAATCACAGTTTGTTATGAATGTCAAATCGTATGCGTGGTTTGGCGATTAATATGTCAAGTCAGTTTATGTATACTTATAATACGTTACTGTTATAATTATTAAAAGAAAATGAGGTTGAAAGTGAGCTTAGGTATTTTGTTGGATGTCACACTGTCTTTACCAATAAAACTCCCTGTTTTTGATCACAGACATTATTTTCATATATAATAGAACTTTGGTTTTCCCCCGGCTTTGTAAGATTGTAATCTTGGTTGCTTATTTCGTGAAATTAACTGGTAAAGATAAAATATGTAGATATGAATTTAAAAAATTAAATAAAATTTAAAAAACACACGTTATTTGTAAACCACAAAGTTACAGCCTCTACACGTATCTAACACCGCTGGACACAATTTAAAATTATTTCTGCGAGCATTATGGAGCAGTAACTTCACATATTCTCGAAACATTTTATTTTCCAGTCGTACAGTTGTAAACTAAAACAATACAAAGCATAGGGAATATTAATAATACAATGTAAAAATAATGTTTGTGTGCACATTTTCATCAAGCTAACACTAAGTTTTCCCTTTATTGTTTTAACAAGAACATTCTTGCTGTTGGTTTTTTCAGTTTGCTTATTTAATTGCATTCGAGTGCTCGAGGTTTTTTATTATTGCATTGTGCTTTATGAATATTACTTGCGGGCTTACTTTTAGTTCTTTTATTTATTAAAAAAGTTAAGTATGTCCTAATTGCAGGGTGTTTTAACGTAAATAACGTTGTCCGTGCACTCACTTTAATTTTAAATATAACTTGACGTTTTTACTTTTTTTTGTTAGCACTAAATTTAATTCTGATTTATCGTTATGTGATGATCAAGGAGTAACAAAGACTAATTTATATATGTGTGATTTGGACCTGACCAGGGTGGATATACAATATACTTACATAGCCTGACATAAATATAAAGATGCCTGACATAATAAAAAAATAAGCCTGATGTGAATATATGACAAACTAGTGCTTGTGTCTTTCCATATCACAAATGAAAAAGAAGGTAAAATTATCGCAAGTATACGTTATAATTTATATATGTCAGCGTTTAAATAGCCCTCGAAACTGGTCGCAGATTTAGTAGTGCCAGTGAAGTGTTTAACCTTCCCTAAATTTTTATCCAAAAGTTATCTATTGTTTACAGGGACTTATTACACGACGGGATCAGGACTTATACTACTGCGTATGGACATGTTACCGGGTCATTGAATAAACAAAATGGCACCGACTCATTGGTGCGAAAATGTTTATGAAGCACCAACGCGATCTCATATTCGTGCCGTGCAATGTTTCCACTCTCATAGATATTTTGCAATATTTTAGGATAAATCTATTAATATAGGTAGGGCTTTAGGCGTTTCTCTTCAAGTTGACAGGGTTCTAGATCACTGGGAGTGAAGTCGAACTTCAGGTAATCCTGTTTTCTATATTCATGCAATGTAATTTTTTTTAAACATTGATCGAAGGGGATAGGGTCAAAAGAGCTAGAAAAGTGTAGAATGAAATAGTTTCTCATTGGAATAATGGTATAATATTTTACTTACTTACATATTCGTAATTCCTATGAGACTAAGTGTTATTACAATTTGAAAATGAGAACGTCTTATTAAAACTTGCAACGATGTTGTTCTTTAATACATTCAAAATAAGGTGCAATAAATAATAATAATATAATTTTTTACGATAATTTAGGGAGTATTTCTTCAGATTCTAGGGTAAAACCTAAATCATTAGTAGAAACACTGGTTCCGTGGTAGTTCATGAGTATTTAAAAGATTGCGCAGATTTATTCTATGCTTAAACCGTGAAAAAATTTTGTTCCCATAGCCATATCTTGTCATTTATATCGATGATTGTTTATATTACTTTTCATTAGAAGTGCGTTAGGTACGCATTAACATAGAGCCAATTTATACGCAATACACAATACATAATGAAACTAGTAACATATTCTAAGCTTTGCGGCATCCATATTGTAAGATAAAAGTAAATCAAGAAAGACCACTGCAAGAGTTTCATTTCGTGAAATGTTTCGTGCGCCACACCCGTCTGTTAAACTGCTGCATCTCTCCGACCCGTGGCATTTGCGCGATCGTGGCTTGTGCTATCTCTGGATGCCGTGGGAAAGTAGCCTCCAACTCCTTTAATGCCTTATTATGCTGAGGCCGATTGACCTTTCACGCCTCATTGATTGAGCCACGCAGAGGAACGGCATATATTTTTTTTAATGGACTATTTGTTAATACTCTATATACGTTAGTTTACCATCTCGAGCTTAACACTTACCACCAGGTATGATTGTAGTCAAGTAACGTGTTGTAATTTGTAAAAAAAATGCGTTTATTGCATCTATTTTTTATAAGTAGGTAAAGACATGACGGGGTGGTTAACTTTTCTTTGTAAGTCCTTTAGTTTAACAAAGAATTAAATATTTATTTAAAGTTTTAAATATATTAAATCAACAAATACCAAAAAAGTCCTTTCCCCCATCTTGCACCACCGTGGGGCAAGACAGGGTACGACCGAGGCCAAAATGGGGTACCAAACAACCAACAGGTATATCTAATTATTTATTTATTGCCTTTACAGTGGAGTATGACTTCGTCGTCGCCATCTTCTACATCGGCACACGAAAAATGAGCCCATCTACCACATACCTGACAATTTACCTATCCTTCCACTGATTCCAAATATAGTGCAGCGCAATACAAACATACAGGATTCACCTTTTCTTTTGCTGTATAGTTTCTTTCTGATGAAGACTATTTTTCTGATTTTTGTACAAACCTTAATTTTGATTTTTAAATTTATGAAGGGGCGGGCAAGAGAGGGTACGGTCTATTTTCCAAAACCCCGTCATGTCCCTTCTTGTTGCACTCAAATGATTTAAAAACATAACATATCATAGATATCATAAACAATATTAAAAAAGCGGCCAAGAGCGTGTCGGGCCACGCTCAGTGTAGGGTTCCGTAGTTTCCCGTCCGTCACAGTAAGTGTTTCCACTTATGAATTTAAAGGTGGGTATCCATTATGTTCGCGCTCCAGCAGCGCTCCGCGCTCCTGCAACTGCTCCCGGTAGTGGGTACTGTTGTTTCCATCCAAGTTCAAAATGATTTTCCTAGAAAGTCCTTATAAAGTTCCACTTTTCATATTTTTTTCAGATTTTTTAAACTTGTGGTTCAAAAGATAGAGGGGGGGGGACACATTGTTTTTTACTTTTGGAGCGATTATTTCCGAAATTATTGACATCGTCAAAAAATGATCTTATTAAACCCCTATTCATTTTTAAATACCTTTCCAACAATATATCACACGTTAGGTTTGAAATTAAAAAAAATCACTTCCTACTTTACATATAGGGGGGCTACCCTAATAAAACATTTTTTTCCAATTTTTATTTTACCACTTTGTCGGCGTGATTGATACACATATTGGTACCAAATTTCATTCTATTGCTAACGGTCACAGAGATTAAGCGAGGACGGACAGACAGACATGGCGAAACTATAAGGGTTCCTAGTTGACTACGGAACCCTAAAAAAGGTATTAAATAAAATATGTACCTTATAAATAGCTAAAGTCTGCCTCAGAAACACTCACAGTACTACGATATTTTATGAAATTGAGCTAATTTCGCGCGTAATAAAAAAATATAAGATTATCGTGCATATGGCATACTCTTGTTATTTAAGATAACCTAGTGAAAATAATTAACAGAACATAAATTTCATTAAATTTCCCTTTTGGTCAGCGTTGCAGTCACCTTCGTCACCGCCTAGAAATAAATGACAATCGGTTAAGCGTTATATAAATGTTTTGTTAGACGAAGAGTAATTCACTCATAGTTAAAAACGCATTTTAAAAGAACTTGTGTCGTTGACACAAACAAGAGCTAGAGCTGTGCAAACCGAGCGCACCTTATCAGCCAGCCAACCTGTATCAAGGCAATCGCCGGCCGGTAAGCAAACATAGCTATATGGGTAAATAGTAGAAAAATCAACTTGGCTCTAGTTCAAAGCGTTAGCGCCGTTTCATTTAGTGCCAAGTGCAATATTTTAGGCGGGCTGTTATATGTATAGGGCTATGAAAAACTCAGTAATATATTTCTTCTTTTGTTTTGCGTTAGTGGATGGCGAAAATCATTAATTTTATATTGTTTCATTAGACTACTATTTTGCAAGAACGCACTTTTACCCGACTGCAGCCTTAATGGATTTGAACATTTAATTTTTAATTAAATTTATTATTCATTAAATTTGGTGTCTTTTGATTCATCTTATTTGTGGAAGTGATATAGATTATATAAGTTTTGTTTGAAACACGATCGTGTAAACATAATGATCTATGGCTTGTACGACTTTCATTAAAATGTTCTTTTTCAGCATAATGTACCTACCGCTTATCCTTTGGCCATCCATCCCACAGGTTGATCTGATGTTTTAAATAGTGTTAGTAGTAGTAGCAGATACGGTTATTTAACTTACATTAAAGTGAATTAACAATCACTATTATCTACGTTTTTTATGCGATAAGCGTATTTAGTACATAATTGCCAGACCAGGTAACTAACTTCTTTATACACTAATAATGGACTCTTATATTAAACTTACTCTTATATTAAATAATACGTTTCACTGTCAAATTTTATGATCGTGTAAACAAAAACTCGAAAGAGCGCGGCCGGTGAGCGTAGTCGCCATACGACCTCAGTAAAGGCCGTGCCCAAAACTTATTGATTTTTTTATGCGCATTGTCCATTTCGTTCGTACCTACTGTAACGCCCCCGATGACGTACACTGTAATATAATATAACTGTAATATACTGTAATATAATAAAATTATTATTTTGTTCATAAATAAATTTAAAAAAACCGTCCGTTTAAAAAGTCAGTACTGCAACCAGAAATTTATTTACGAAACGCTGTCATAACAGCGCTCTTACGGGTTGTTTTCAGAAGAGAATACGTGGTTTTATACGTGGTAGAGCCATTTTGAATTACAATTGATAATAAATGTAGGTGATGTCTGTGAGTCAAAGTATTAATCCATTTACTCTCAGGTGAACTGTGTGATAATTTGTCGTATAAGACGACCTTATGTACGTACTCATTCACTTTTGTTGCGTAATTAATATTTTAAGTATACCTTTTTTTTACCAAAAACCCTCATATTTAAACAAGTTTATTACATCGCTTTTAGCACTACTTTCGATAGCCGCTACTGTTCCTCGATAGGCTTACTGTTGAGCGGATATGCAAATTGCTTGATTCTTGTTTAGTCCTTGTACATGCAAATATTAAAGATAATATATATTACTCGTTACTATCATGTTTTCAGCATATAATAAACAAGAAAACACTAAATGTAAGATACAATAAAATGAGCTGAACAAGCGCTGAATTTGGGCGATTTAATGACAATTTTCGACTGGCAATATCTTCAAATTTGTCATTAAATTACATATTTAAAATATTTGTTATCTAGCTTTGTCTATCAAAACAAGCCTTGCAAGAGTGTATGTATGTAATAACAGCTGTCTAATATGTATCTGTCTAACAGCTATGAGATTAAGAGCAAAATCAGAATCACAGAGTTTTTGGGGTTCTTCTGCCATTGGTCCCGCAGAACTTAGCTCGGATCGTATGGGGGCGATTTCCACAAACTTTCATTCATATCGTTTACTGTATTGTACTCTTCTAGGTACTTAGGACAATTCTTTCAATTCGAGCTGAAAGTTTTCTGGGCTTTGGATTAGATCACAAGGGGACGGAGCGTTGACTTCATTATATGTGACCTCTCCAACTTAAAGTTTCAGCGTGCCTCCTACAAGGCTAATAAATACGTGGTAGAGCCATGCTAACAGACAGCTATGTTATGGTTGTAGAACGAATGGGTCAGCTCGACCGGGGAAGAAACACGCTCTTACAGAATTCTAGCGTAAAATAGCAGTTCATTGCTGCTGTGTTACGTATAGTGAGTGTAGAGAACTGTAGACCCTTTTTACTGGAAAATGAGGCATTCCATCTTAGTCCTCAAGACTAGTTCACTAACCATCAGGTGGACTGTGTGGCTCGTTTGTTACCGTTTTTCTATAAAAAGAAGAAGAGGTAGAAGTTAAGGGTATGTAATAACTTATGGAAGTGTGTGCTAAGAGATAGTGCTAGAAGAATTAAATCGGTTCAGAATAGCTTCTGATTATGTGGAAATACATTTTTTAGGTCCGCCTCTACTTGTTTTAAAATTAAGTTAAACATACATAAAAATAACATGGTCGATGTAAAAAAAATTTTTAATTGTTTGCTAACTGATTATTTTGTGTTTTTGTCAATTATAAATAGTAAAATTAATGATAATTTGCAGAAATTCAGCATATTGAAGTATGTTTATGTGTAGCAAAAAAGCACCATAAAATTTTTTGAGTAAGTTATTTAACACATTTATGTTTAAAATTATTCATTATTGGTTGCTTAGCTGTGACATTTATGTAATAATTACATTATTAAAACTGTAGTAAAGTTATTACATATAAAAAGTGTCACATTTATATATTTAAAAAAATATCCCATGCATGATCAATAGTTGCTCTAACTCTCTTCTTGTTCATCATTAACTATTCTCTACTCTCTTAAATATTTTTAAAATGAACTACTACATATCGTCAATAATGTTTATTCATGTTATTATTGCGAATCACTACATGTCCAGTGTTGTTAGTGTTAGTAGTTAATTAGAGTCTCTCTTATTACGCGTACTTAAAAGTCTGTAAAAGAAATCCCGATTAGCTGTTACTGTGCACTTGAAACCAGTTTCGAGTCGTGCTATTGACGGTGTGTAATTTTAAGTATGCTTAAACATTTATTATCAAGGATCTTTATAAGGTGGTTATCGAATTGCAATAATTGGTACCTAACCTATACAGAGCTTTTATAACACCTTAACAGAGAACAAACTGCCTTTAACATAATATAATGGTAAAATATTACAATAATGATTTCATGTCTGCTTGTTTCAGGTTGCAGACGGCGATTAACACTACTTGGACGCAAAAGTAAGACAATTTTATATAATGTGTCATGTAGTGCTATAGCGTTACCGTTACAGCCTAACGTCCACCGCTAACTATAGGCCTCCCCCATAGCTTGCCTCATAGGAGGGATAATTTCCATTATTGCCACGATTGGCAAGTGGTTTGGCAACCGCAGTATATATTTTATTTTTAGTCGTAATTAGGAAGACGCTGCTTCCCCTCATGACAACTACGGGATGTTATGGAGTAGTGGGTATTCAGATATGCTGCTGGCCGTCGCGTTAAAGGTGCTCATGTCTGGATCAGTCTGGATATTATTTTAAATGTGGCATATTATACGAGATAGTTATAATGCTATCTACTGGAAACAGTAAGATTTTCTGCCATTTACCAAAGAAGCTTATTAGCTATAGCTTTACAAATCCACCAACAAAACGGGATGATGAAATATTGTTCAAACAATTTAAATAAGATAAAAACACACATTTTATAACATTTTTATTTATTTATTTCCAATTGTAAATTCAAAACGCGTTGGGCTCCCTGTCGTTTTATTTTTCTAAATATGAGGTACATCCGTTAGATACGTCCGTTCACGATCCATTGGAATGTTTAATCGTTAAGTTGTCGTTATCTCGCGGCCATCTGTGTTTGTTCGCATGAATTATGTTCCCGTGTCGTTTGTTCTGCTACATGAGCTCTTACTGCGATACAAAAAAGTTCTAGTGAGGATTAATTTTGTTTTGGCTTTACTAAAGGACATTATTATGTTAGTCGTAGACTTAGTTTAGTTTTTCATCAAAACTGTTTACTAATTTAACTAATTGAACTATTCATATTAAACTATATTTAATAAAATCATGATGTCAAGACTTACTTTCGACTTGTTCATTAAAAGTATATAGTTTATGGGAAACCTTAACTTACTTCGCATTTCATAAGAACGTGGCTCTCGCGCCACACACCCGCCCATTATCAACCGTCGCCTTCCAACTAATTAACGCACTAAAACGATACATCAGACGTTATCCAATAAGCAACTCTCAAATTAAATGCGTATGATATAAACACTGGAATCGCTTAGCTTGTAACTCTGTTGAAATTACACCGGGCCACTCGAGCGGCATACACGATCATTAAACGTATCTGTTAATAATAATAATTGCGATTGTCTGGTTGTACGTGCGCGGAGAGTTATGGCGCAGTTGCCTGGCGAATCGACCTCCCCCGCTCGCGCCTCATGCCTCTCTCGCTCCCAGGCGCATCTTGAGATAAAATGGCATTCAGAATCGCTTTGTGATGGTTGAATGGATCTGGGACTGCACGCGCCTGTATGCGTGTGACGTGAATGATTACCGGGCACATGTCTCGTGCAAAAATGTTTATTACAGATATATTATACCCTTAAATGTCACATTGCAAATAGTTTGAGATGAGCTTGTTTTCGTTGCAGGTGGGTAGATGATGAGTTCTTTAGGTTATACTGTAGCCTTGCTGTATTTAAGGGCACCACGACAACACCAGTATTTGCATATTTTTTTTGGTATATGAAGCTTTTTATGTCCTTTTAGACACTAGGTAGTAATACTGTTTAGCCTAGGAGTCTGTTTATGTTAAAACTTTCTCAAGTAGTGGTGCTTGCTGTATAATTATTAGGTAGTAGGTATTTTTTATATATTATTATAATTATATATTTCTTCTATAAATTATGTTCACGCCACATATGATTTTTAGCTAAAATGTTGCTATGTTGATTTTTGTGGGTATACTAAAATATTGTTGAGCAGGTGTTAATGTAGCTAGTGCAGATAAAATGAAAGAATTAAGATGTATAACAACCCTGGATTAAGTACAACCCAAACACCCAAAGATTCTTTGGAAAATTAAATTTCAAACATATAAAAAAGAGAGTATAAAAAGGCTTGTGATTTTTGTAAGAACACGTAAATTTTCACACGTTTTATTTAAAAAAATATATATTAACATTTTGTCATTGCTGTTATAATTTAAAGGTTTGGCACAGATTGAAATTGTTATATTTCGAGTGCGTTGAAATTTTTATAGGTTATGATAAGATGAAATTGTAGTTAACCTATAAATTATTAATATTTTTTTTGTTTCTCCATTGTATATTTTACAGCGTAACTTCACGGCTATTACTCTGTCATAAATTGTTTATATACCACTAGAGATTCTCTTTGTGTTAAAGGTCACATGAGCGACTCACGGAGCTTGATAAGAAATATCTTCTAACCACAAGTAATATTTATTTCCTTTTTATTTCATTCATATTACAGTTCGCAACATTCAGAATGACTTGAGTTATAAAAATTTAAAAACATTTGATTTTATTATTTATTCAGTATCTACCGCACCGTTTGCACTATTGTCTTTTGTGTTTAAGAAAGTAGCTTAATAGCAGCAAGTTCTTTTGCTGTAAACCATAATTCTCAGCGCTAAATATTCTATCTAAGCTTAGTTTAAGCTTAAATGCACGAAGCACATAAGTAATTTTAATTTTATTTTTTATTAAGTTAACATGGATCTGCACTACCGACCAGTTTCAGCTGCTTTATAAACAAACTATTAAATACATCACCTATGTAAACCTTTGGGGTTGAAAGCGTAGTAGCAGTATGAAATTGAACGTATTTTATAGTATACTACGTTGTTAATTTTCTATCTTAGCGGATGGTAATTTTTTCGCCAACCGTACATGAAGTGCATCCTGCAGGCTGACTGACACCGACCGAGTTATAACAGATAATTCAAGCATTACTAACTGGTGATGGAGGCAGCGTTTCTAGTGAGAGTATCGGTTTATTTATTTATTTATTTATTCTTTTTTGTACACCACAATACAGAAACATCAATATAGTTAAAACTAATTAAAGTATGTACAATAGGCGGTCTTATCACTGAAAGTGATTTCTTCCAGACAACCTTTGCGTAGAGGAATGATGCAAACAAAAGTTACAAATAGAGGGGGGCATACAAAATAATAAAAAAATACAATAATACATACAAATAAAAGTAAGTGAAAGTTATATATAAAATATCATATAATAGATTAAATGAAAAGAGTAAGAGAAAGGTAAAGTAATTTATCTAATATCGTTCTAAATAATATGATTTAACAAGAATTTTGAAAGAGTGAAGAGATTTAGCACGACGAATATGGAGAGGTAAGGAGTTCCACAATCGCACAGCGGTTACGGTGAAGGATTTCTTGAAAAAGGAAGAAGAGTGCAAAGGTGTAGAGAGAGAAAGATTGATGGAGGATCGAAGGAACCGATTATGGGTAAGAGAAAGATACTGGAAACGGTTTTTTAAATAAAGAGGAGTAGAAGGATTAAACAGCACACTATACAACGCGGAGAGAATGTGAGTATTCCTGCGAAGGCGGATCGGGAGCCATTTGAGCTGTTTGCGAAATTCGGAGATATGATCATATTTGCGAAGCCCAAATATAAATCCAATGCATAAATTTTGAATGCGCTCAAGCTTATTAAGCTGCTCCTCGGTAATGTCAAGATAGCAAATATCAGCATAGTCAAGGATAGGCAGAAGAAGAGACTGGGCGAGCGTAACTTTAGTTGCTGTGGGAAGGAAATTACGTAATCTACGTAAAGAGCTTAACGTAGCAAACATTTTTCTACTGACCTCATTAACCTGTGAGGTCCAAGACATACAGGAGTCAAGATACAACCCCAGATTTTTAACCTTGTTACTGTAAGGGATTAGAGTGCAGTCTAGTATAATAGGGGGTAGGGAAGACCAGTCAATTTTATCAATTAATGACCTGAGTTTTTTTTAGGATTAATCGTTAAACCATAACATTTACTCCAATTCGAAATACAAGTCAGATCAGCGTTAATAGTGTCAACTGCTTTAGATAGATCTTCAAGAGAGGACTGAGTATAGATTTGGAGATCATCAGCGTACAAGTGGTAGGAAGAGGACAAATTATGACTTATAGAGTTAATGAAAATTGCAGAAAGGAGAGGAGACAACACGCCACCTTGTGGTACACCAGCAGCTGTAGTAATACAGGTGGAAAAAACCTCTTGCACCTGAATTCGCTGTCGGTGACTAAACAAGTAACTTCGAAACCAGTCAACTACAGTTGGAGATATGTTGAGAGAGCGTAGGATGCTTAACAAGATATCAAAATCTACAGTATTAAATGCGTTACTAAAATCAAGCAACGTGAGAATAGTAAGCTTTTGTTTCTCCATACCATTCCGAATATCATAGTGATTTATAAAAGTGCAGTAGTCGTACTATGGCCAGGACGGAAACCGGATTGCAAGGGATTTAAAAGATTGTGTTTTAACCCTTAAATGCATGATTTTTTAATTTTATTTGAAAAAATATGTAATTGATGTCTGAGGGTATGTAAATGAATGGAAAAATAATTAAAAAATATTTGAGAAAGTTCAGTCCATGTTTTACTGGTTTTTGTCTCTGTAGGATGTAGCCTACATTATGCACTCCAAGCAAAACGTTTATATGTACTAAGAAGCTTTACGCAGGAAGATTTTACTTAAAATTAAAAAGACAAAATGTATGAATTAAACTTATTTATTATGATATTCTCTAAAACAATTATTTCTTTTATTATAACAAAGTGATATATTGCATTTTTCACATACTGTTTGTGTAAAACCAGTGCAGTTAGGCATCTTACACCTGTTACTTTTGTCACAAAAAACTGGCCAATGTGCCACTTGGTCAAGTCGAACATTTTTTACTGGTGCAACTTGGGAAACGGCTTTCCTCTTTTTCGCCTGAATTTCCTGCTCTAGGGCTGAACTTGGCCTTCCTCTTTTTATATCATTTTTTTTTCCCATAAGGCAAAGGGTTTCAGCTACTTCTAGACGAAAGACACCCAGGTTGCACAGTTTTTCATTTGAACTAGTTTTTTGTGACATAAGTTTTTTGTAAGCTAACCATGAATTAATCATGGCCAGGTCCAAGCAGTGATGGAACAATCGCATATACCATTTTCTATTTTTTATGGTTATATGGTATCTTCCTATATAACTATCCATCAAATCTACGCCTCCCATGTGGGAGTTGTAATCTTTGACTATCCGTGGGCAGTCGATTAGAATTTTTTCTTTTTTAGACTTATCATATCTATTTATTTTTTGGACTGGCTGAGCCCCCACATAGGTTGATAACAATGTAACCACTTTGTTGTCTTTCCACATGGTAACGGATAAATCTGTTCCATCGTAAGTTGTCATGTGTTCTTCATACGATCCTCTTGCTATAGTTTTCTTCATGTATGATTTTGGATTGGGTAACTTATTATTTGGCAGTCGGTTAGTTAGCACTGTACCCAGACAAAGAATTTTTTGCTTATGTAAGTAGCAAGCCAATGGAATAGAAGTATAATAATTATCGAAGTAGATAATATGGTTGATGTTCCGAGGTACACCAGCCTTGCAAGTCTCACCACAACATTTCCAGTTACGCCCAAGTCTGGTTCACTAGGTTCTTGAAGATTATTTTCTCCTACATACACTTCAAATTTGTGAGCATATCCAGAAATGCTGCATAACAAAAATATCTTGAATCCCCACTTGTGGGGCTTTTTGGGAAGATATTGTTTTAGATAGTGTGATATTTTTGTTGCACATATCTGTTCGTCTATTGATAGGCGTTGTTCAATAGGAAAGAGTGCAAAGCGGTTATTCAAATGGTCTATGATTGGTCTAATCTTGTGTAGTTTATTATGTCTGCGATGATCAGATGGGAGAAGAGAGTCATTGTTGTTGAAGTGCAGTAAGCTTTTTATTTTTTCAAATCTGTTTAGAGTCATGCAATTGTATATATGAGCAAATCCATACTTAGGTGGCCAATACATTCTGACATTAGGGTATTTTATAACAGACATAAAGTACAATATGCCAATGTAATTTCTGATCTCTGAGATGTTAGTTGTGAAAGTGGAAGCAGGATCCTTCTGTATAGCATACAAGTTGGTTTCTTGAACAATCTTGTCTAAAATGTCGTCAGTTAAGAAAAAAGAAAAAAAGTCATACTTTGTGTCAAAAGACGCCAGATCACCATAATCTAAACTGCCCAAAAAAGCCACATCATCTTCAGACGTCCACATACTCTGCTTTTTCCACAATAATTTTCTCATTTCTTGACGCCGAGCTTGCACACTGTGAACACCAGGTTCCTGCTCAGTTTGTGGGTCTTCCAATAGAGAAGGATCCTCTTCAGCGGGATCAGGACCTGGACCTTCTTGTTCCAGGGTAGCACTTTCTTCATCTTCTTCTCGTTCATCTTCAAGAATCCTTAGCAGATCCGCTCGCTCTCTGCAAGTTTGCACCTCCTCATCATTTTCCTCGCTTTCATCTTCTTCAGCACCATCTTCTGACTCATTTCCATCTAAGTAAGCTATGTAGGCACTTATTTGGTCATCACTACCAGTCCACCTGCGATTAGCCATCTGAAACATCAATTTATACCTCTGTAATAATATATCATAAATTGTACCAAATTTTAGTACTAAATGCATAATGTAGGATACGGCCTACACAAAGAAAAATTGAAGATGTAGTGGTTATTCCGATTCGAAATGCGATTTCTACTAACTCGCCTCAATATTCACTGTATCTTCAAACGAAATACAAATAAAATAGCATCACTTACCTTGAAAAATCCAACAAAATCTGTTTACACATTAACTTTGCCAACAAACTTTTTCTAACCGGTTCTCACCAAAAAATTTACAGCTGTCAATTTTAAATTCAAATGACATTTACGTTTTGCCAACATGACAATAGAAAAACTAGTATGTCGCCGACACAATACAATAAGATTTGTTTTTTTTTAGGCAAAGGCTTACTAGATACAGCCACCAGAATATTACGTAGGCTGCATCCAACACTATGAATTTAAGGGTTAAAAGATAGGTGCTTAATTGATTGTGCACAAGACGTTCTAGAACTTTGGAAAAGAAAGGCAAAATAGAGATAGGTCTATAATCGGAAAAACAAGACGGATTTGACTTTTTTTAGGAACTACAAATGCGTCTTTCCAAGCTGAAGGGAAAAAAGCAGAATTCAGTGATTTATTTAGGATAGACGTGATTATAGGTAAAAGGAGATCAATGAGAGGGATGACAATTTTCCGACTAATGCAGTCACTACCAATCGAATTTGAATGGTTGGACATTATGGCTCTCTTAACATCACAACTGTTAAATTGGCTAAAATTGAAAGCAGGGGTGTCCGGAGTGGGAGCTTTTGAAAGATAATCTAAAGTATTATGTTTTGCTTTATCGTTAATGCAAGACGAAGATGAGAAATGCAAATTAAGTTGATTGAGATCAAGGTTATGGTGTGTGAGATTTTGTCGTAATTTCCCAACTCCTAAGGACTTAAGAACTTTCCAGACCCTAGCAGGATCAGGATCTTGTACTGATTCATGGATATAGCGTCGTTGTGCTTTTTTACACAGATTGTTGCAACGATTCTGTACTAATCTATACTTCTCTCTATTCAAATCACTAGGAACAGACTTGTATTTAGGGCACAATTTTTAATGTGGATGATTTTTTTTATATCATCGGTCAGCCAAGGAGAGGGAGGATGCTTTACACGCACTGGACGAACAGGAGCATGAACGTCGTAAAGCTGAATTAACAGAGAGTTGAACAAAGCAACCTGTTCATCAACAGTAGACGCATTGACGACTACACTCCAATCAATCTTTACAGCGTCATTTAAAAGCTGCTCCAAATCCAAGTCACTAAAGTTACGCTGAAGTAGTATCCTTGACTTAGCTCTAGGGGGACGGATTTTGTACGACAAGTATAAAAGGTCATGATAGGAAAAAGAATCAGCAGCATGTTGCCCAAATTTAAGAACATGGTCAGGTAAAGACACAAACATTGTGTCGAGAAGAGATGGGGCGCAGTTCGGGAAAAAGTGTGTGGCAGAAGTAGGAAGAAGTTTTAAATTTGCTGCTTCAATAATAGATTTAAGTTTAATTGATCTAGCGTTGTTTTTTTAAAAGACAGGTATTAAAATCACCCATAATAATACTGTGACAATAGATAGGTCTAAGATTGTCAAGAATATTTTCTAACGTGGCGAAGTATTCGACAGTGAGAGAGGGACTGTAAAAAACTCCAAGAAGTAATTTTGTATGACCAAGAAGAACTTCGATAAAGAGAAATTCAGCTTCGTTTCCAGTCTGCGAACCATTTGAAACTTGAATTACTGAAAAAGGTATATGTGAGCGCAGATAAATAGCAACACCACCACCGCCCCGATCGGTACGGTCGTTACGAATCAAATGAAAACCTGGAAGCGAGTAGGAAGTTGATGGAAGACATGGTTTTAACCACGACTCCGAAACATGGATAGCGTGTATGTTTTTGCTATTAAAACTTGACAACATGTCGGGGTAATGAGCAGGAATACTTTGAGCATTTATGTGAATAGCGTTAAAGTTTTTGTTCGGTTGTTGTGTGTTCGGTTCTGTCTCACCGACTGCCCAGTATAGAAATATCTTCAATTGCTACTGCCGCGTTATTGGAAATGTCTTTGTGTGAAGGTGTGATCTGATAAAAGGTGTGATTTTCTCTTAAAATACACCTAGAAAAATAAACAAACAAACAATTTCAAGCTTTGATAATAGAACAATAACAAATGCTTTTAATTAGTCAGAGATATGCTATATTTAAAATAAATATCGAATTGATACATTAGAATAACTCTATTTTTATTACTTTTCTAGTTTCGAAATAGTTATCATATCATTGAATAAATGTTTTAAATTATCGTTGCTTATTCTATCGCCTATATCGAATTTAAAATCCGTACATGAGTGGTTCAGGGTTAATGATGATTTAATAGAGAACTTCAGTACCTACTGTTTTTCATATCGCGAAACTACAGAAGATTTTCCGTTATGTTGAACATTTTTTTCGATAGCGCGGAGCGAATGGCGGCAATTAAACACACGACTGGCTGGAGCGAGGCGGATTCTGCGACCGACCGGTCCCCTACGTGATCTCCGGCTACGCGTGCTGACTTACTAATAATATAAGGGTGTTACACATTTGTGTTCTGGTCCACTAACCATAATATTATATATTTATAAGGTTATTTTTACTAGATAATACGTAAATAATTTTTAACCATCCTTTTTTTAAAAGCATATTGGCAGGCAGAATTATCTTAAGTTATCTTAAATTTAAATACTATTTTTTATGATTTGTTTATCATATCCTATACCTTTAAAGCGTATAGAAATAACTTAAAAAAAACACATTAAAAAAATTAATTTTAATGAAAAAAATGAAAATTAATTTTAAAATATGAAAATTTTAATTAAACTAATTACACTCATGATTTTTTATTCAAATAACCAGTTTAGTTTTTTCTATTATGTCAATAAGATCAATATTATTCATCAGTATGTAATTTCAAAAAAAAAAAACAGAGCAAAGCTCGGTCATCCGGGTACTTTATCATTTATTTATATTAATTACTTAATAAGTGAAATGTAGGCTATATTTATTTGACTTGCCGATCGGATAGGACTCATTCGAATTCAAAAATTGTTAATTTTTTTATTCATTTACACATAAAATGGTATCAATAGCGTTTACATACATTCGCACAAACGTATTACGCCTTACAACATTCTTGCCATTCGTCTTTCGCAAGAACGAGCGCCTGTATTTATGCGCTTGTCGATAACGTCTCGAGCAAGGCCGGCGGAATTCGACTCTACGTGTGTGCTCGTGCGTTTATGTTATATATGTGTACAGAAGTGTGAGTGGGTGATAGCAACTTGTCCTAAATAGGGTTGTCAAAATGTGCATGCAGTATTATTCTTATGTTATAAGCGAATATAGTCTCCAGTTTTAGTCATTTATTACAATATATCCAAAGTCCATTGTAGACCCTAAGCCTGTCCTGTAGAATGACTTATAGGTAGGATATTTGTCATACTTAGTAATCGCGTTGGTATCCGCAGTTTGTTTATTGTTTAAAGTTATTGTCAGAGAGACGCTGATGCTGACTGATTCCTGCTCCACACTCGTGAGCCAATATGATCAAAATTAAATTTACTGATAAATTCCTTATAAAATCCTGCTCTATATGATGAATAACAAGTTAGCTTCGCAAAAACAGTCTTTAAAAATAAAATGTTACGTGCACTACCTACCTAATGCAAAGTATAAGCCATAAAAGTATGACATTCTAAATTAAAAATCAGTAATAATAAAAATGTCTTTCACGTTTCGTAAATTTTGCTACCTTAGTATTTAACGTTGTAGTCAGATAATGTTATAAACATATGGGTTTTTTACGATTACGAGTCTAATTTTGTGCATAGGGAAATTGCCCATTTTTATGTACTGGCAACCCTAATATTGCGCTATTTATCTGAATGCGTCATTTTACGGATCGTTTGATGTGATACGTATAGAGCCTCGTCGCGATAAATCCGTTACATTAGCATGATTCCTCGGAATTCTTTAATTTTATGTCGTTATAAAATCATAGAATTTTATATAAATGCAAAGAAGTACTATTTAGTTCTAGTAATTTTATTACTGCTGTTGAATTAATATAGAATGGAAACAATGAGAAGGCTCTATAAAGTTCGCAAAGTTACAGGTGTTTTAAATTTACCGATGAAGTTATTAGTAATTATAAGATTTTATAATTATATTATCCTTCGTCAAGTTCTTTATTATAAAATAATTAAATTGTCAACTTTCCACAATGTCAGCCACAATTATGCACTACAATCAAGTTCAATTTACGCAACAATATCAAAGCGTTTCTGCGCTAAATAACTGAGAAATGAACAATAGCTTTAAAAGCCGGTAACACATATAAATTTACTACATCTTGTACAGACTGAGGACTCGCAATTTGTTGTTAGGTTTATTTTCATTTTACTCTAGAACCAAATAATGAACAAAGATATCATATAAGAGGTATATAGGCTTGTCGCGGCCTTACGCCTCGATGCACGCAGTCTTGTGTTACCACTTAAAAAGATTCGATCAACAGGAAAATGGTTGAAGTATAGCCATTGGCCGCAATATACATAATATATAATATACAATATACATGCAAATATCAACTTTAGTTATCTATTCGAAAGTGCCATATTAAATATTTTCACACCAGCGTCTCGTAAAGTAGAAGCTCAAGATATTTAGGACGTGTTCATGCGCTTGGAAAATAAAATCGAGTCCGGACATTGGTGGATTTTTCTCAAATTTCGTGGAATAAAATTTCTGCGAAGTCCTTCAATTTCGATATATGTAACGTATTTTATGACGTACAAAACATGTAGTGACAATAAGTGCTTTATAATATTTAAATTGAATGCGTTGAAGATTTTGTGACTATAACTAAATTCGTACATTTAAATTTCTCCGGTGGTAGTCACGCTGTTGCCATGTTATGGTAAATGGCAGGAATGGGTTGGCTCGGCCAGGAAAGAGGACCACGCTTATAGAATAGGGGCCATGCATTATATAAGTAAGGGTCGAGAGAGGGGATGGGGTTAAAAATATCAAAATAAAAGCGTAGCTAGCTAGCCTTATCTTGGGGGAGGGGTAAAATATATATAATTTTACGCCTCTCCGACTTTTTCAAAATAACCCTGTTTTGAAAAAGTCGGTCAAAAATTTCAGTTTATGGTTTCTCTTCGTTTAAATAAACCCCCCTGCCATATTCCTCAAAAGGCGAAGCATTATTATATTTAGAACGTTAGTTTCGTTTGTTTCAAACTTTTGATAACACTCAGGTCAACAATCCGTGCTTAGGCACAGACGTGGCGATCGGCTTTCTCTGCACCCTTCTGGACTTGTGTATACTGGTCTAGTCTACATACACAGCGGTAACAACTAAAGCTAAACGACTGATACAGTTCGTCGATTGTTGTATTTATTGCGCTTTGCTGTAATACAATATATATAATGTTTAGCGTAGCTAGCAACCACTCTAAAATTGAATGGATTTATTGACTGCATAAGTTTTGTTAGGCACAGAAAGATCTTATATTCTTTGTAGGACGATGTACAGATTCTTATTGTTATTCTATATAAGAATTCTTTTTTTAACCCTTAACCAGGCCCAAGAGAACTACACAACTTACATAACTTTCAACTATTGATTCTATATACTATTATAATTGTTATGGCATACGAACAAAGAAAATTGGAAAATGACTTGGAAAATTAAAGGAAAAACATGTGGGACAACATATTCCCATTGCCTGGAAAGAAATTACAAAAACTAAGTGCGACTACTTAATATTCGAACATAATTTTCTTGGATTTTTTTCTTGTTAGGTTAGTAATTGACTCTAAATGCAGGGGTTACTTCGCTGAGATAGGGCGGGGTATTATAAATATATGATGTACTGTAATGAAAGTGGTTTTATTTTGAGGACTATTTTACTTTCAAATATATAAAAAAAGTAATGAAAGTGTTTTTGATAAATATTCATCTATCAACATTGTTGTTCTGAGGTTTGGTGAAAATGTATCATGCAGGGGTACACACAAAGAGTCACCTTACATATTTGGCACATGTACTTCGAACGGGTATCCTTCTGTCTCGTACTACAGAATTTGCACCTCTTTCTAGTGGTCATGGGTTCCAAGTAATGCTGCCCTTTGTAACCCAGTCTTAACTCATCTGGGACGCCAAACACTCCTCCTTTTTTATTTTTCCAAATTATTGGGTTGCCTTTTTGAATATTTATGTACTCAGACTTTAATTTTCTGGCCAAACGCAAACGAAAATCTCGATGTATGTTTTTCCTTGTTTCATTTTCATGTTGATATATGATATAAGCATTTATTACAGCACACTCAAATAAAAACCAAAACAATCTTGGCCATGTTTTTTTGGATCTGCATCCAATGGAGTATGAGCTACGGTAATGATCAAAATGATCAACTCCACCCATGTTTCGGGTGTAATCAGCAATAGCAGATGGGCAATACATTTTCTTCTTTTCGCCATTCTTTTGTCTTCTTTCTATTAGTTCTATTTTTCTAGGGTTTACGGCTGTTGTAAGGACGGTCACGTCTTTAGTATCTTTCCACTTAACTACCCCAACAGGGTGACAGTATCTGTATGTGAATTCTCCTGGTTGTAGTTGTTCTTTCTTACTTTCTTTTTTGACAAAATCTTCAGGAAGTCCTTTTCGTGATAGTCTAACAGTACCAATGGCAAATATTCCTTTGTAATATAAATATTCCAAAAGAGCGACAGAGGAAAAAAAATTGTCAAAGACTATCAATGTGTCCTTTGGTACGTTAACACACAGATTTTTCACCACTCTGTAACCCAGTCCTTCACTGTCGGCATTTTTATCTTTACCTGTATAGATGTCACATTGGTAAAGGTATCCTGTTTTCGCATCACATCTACACCACGCCTTGTACCCTCGTTTAATCGGTTTACCCGGCATATACTGTTTTTTGGAATCACGACCTTTAAACTTTATCATGCTTTCATCAATTGATTGTGATTGAGAATTGGTAGCGTTTTCTTGAAAAGTTTTATTTAAAATTTTCAACATTGGCCTTATTTTTTGAAGTTTATCATGATCTTTATGATTTTGTGGTAAATGAGTAGTAATATCGCAAACGTGTATATTCTCTAATATTTTTTTAAATCTTTTACAAGGCATTGTTCCAGATATTTCCTGATTATTGTAAAATGGGTCTGAATTCCAGTATAATTCGATATCTGATTGTGGGGCAATTCCCATAAGAATCACTATAGCCAAGAATGCCTTAATTTCATTACTGTCTACATCCTTCCAAAACTGGCTGCCTTTTAAGATCGCATACTTGTTGGTGTTTTCGACAATGAGCTGAAATAATTCATCAGGGAACATATCCATAAAATGGTCAAATGGGGTACCTCTGTTGTCGTGTTTTGTAGTAGGTTGTAACTGTCTACTAAAATCACGATCTTCAAAGTAACCTACTTTTGTACTCCACTTTCTTTGCTTCGTCTGTAATTCAGCATAAGTTGGCTCAAGTAGCACACAAAGTTGATCATCGTCGGGAGCTAAGGAAATGGCCATCTCTTCTTGTTCAACTATAACCTCAGGAGTTTGCTCACAATCTCCCAGACTCTGAGACACACTTTCTTTGTTGGTATGTGGAAACTTAGATTTCGGCAGATGTTGAGATGAAGTTGTCGCGGTGTTATACGGAAATGTATATTCTGGTGAAGCATCGGGTGAGATTGTCCTGGCACCAGGTAGCGTTGGTGAAAGCTGGGAAGGGCCAAAAACAGCATTTTCCAGATGTGCCGGTGTCTGCAAAAACTGGGACGTTCTGGCCACAGGTTCTGGTGTGTCGTGTGCTGGTGGACGCTGAGACATAGGTGAAAGCTGGGAATGACCAGAAACAGCATTGTCCAGATGTACCGGTGTCTTCAAAAACTGTGATGTGCTGGCCACAGGTTCTGGTGTGTCGTGTGCTGGTGGACGCTGAGACAAGCAATCTCTGCACCTGCATATTAAAGTAGATAGTGTGCGCTTTGGTGGACACTTAGATGAAGCTTCTGTGTCGCCCTGTGATGGACCTAGCATTGCATCAGCAAGTAAAGATTTCGATAAAAGATGTGATTTATATTTCTTGTCGACATGCCGAACCTCCTGGTCTGAATTTGAGAAATAGTGGTCATTTTCTTGTAACAGTTGTGCTTGTGCAGGACTACTCTCAAGTATATGCAACAAATCGTCATTCGAAATACCTTGCATGTTGTCCAAAGCAGTGTCCATAACTTGAGAATAGTAATCTTTAAGACTCGCCTCGCAATCGTCATCCTCGCTACTCTCTTCCGACGACTGCCAATATTGGAGGATGTTTTCAATTTCGTGGTCTTTAACGGTTTTCTAAAATAATATAATCATAATCAGGCAAAGGAAGCATAAGTCCCACAAAACAAAAACGTTAACAGGCAACGGTCACATTTGTCCCACAACATTTGGGAAGATATTGTGACAAATATTTACAATAATCTACAAAAAAATATGTTAAATCCACAAGAAAAACAAATAATCTACAACATATCCAAAAGTTACACGACTTACCTTTTGTTTTTTCGACATTATTAATAAAAATGTTCACTGTGCTACGAAAACAGAGGCGCGCAACTGACTCACGAAATCAAATGGCTGTCACTTTGACAATTGCGTTCGGATGCACAGTTTTTTATTCTGGACCCATAGATAATATATTTAGGGTAGCCATTTTTATAAATTGTGGAGTTTATATTACCAGAGCCTGGAAAGGACAACGAAAAAAGATGTGGGACCGAATCGTACCGGGGCCTGGTTAAGGGTTAAGTTAGTAATTTTACAATGTTTTTTTTATTAATTTCTAGATCTTGAGTAGACGAAGAATAGCATTATTATTGTTGCAGTTTATACTTAAACATTTTCTCTAAAATATTTTAAACATAACGTAATGAAACACAACTTAAGTTTATTTTGTAGAAATCTATTTTCATTGCATAAGGGTTTTCATTTTACAGCGTAAACATGACTATAAAAGAACTACCAATTACTTGTATTGTTTAATACGTATTATAAACAATTTAATAGGTGAAGTTATCACTAAAATGTGTGTTGTCAGTTCTTAAAGTCTTAGACAAAGTCGACTGAATATTGGTAAATGGCATACCACAGAGGAGCATTTTTGGCGAACTTTTTTTTTTTTTTTTTTTATAGGATAGGGTGACAAACCAGCACACAGTCCACCTGATGGTAAGTGGTTACTGTGGCCCATAGACATCTACATCTATCCTCGATTACGAATCAAAATGCAGATGCGTTGTCACCCGTGAGGACTAAGATGGAATGCCTCGTTTCCAGTAAAAAGGGTCTCCGGTTCTCTACACTCACCATACGAAATACAGAAGCATTAAGCTACTATTTCACGCTGGTATTCTGTGAGAGCGTGGTCCTTCCCCGGTCGAGCCGACCCATTCGTGCTACAACTATACTACTAATATAACTGTAGCATAGCTCTACCACTTCTTCAGGCCTGGGAGTCCGTCTGGGTAGATAGCACCTTTCTTAAGTATTTCTGCCACCAAACAGAAGTGCGTAGTGCGCCTGTGTTCCGGTGTAAAGGAAGTAGGGAGCCATTGTTGTTACGGGCTGTGAACGAGGCATAATCCTCTAAAGTGACATCGAATCTGGAACACCTACTTTGTTGTCGGTTGCAAGCTTGCAAGTATCAATGGGCTCTAGCCGGTGACCATTCAGTTTTTTTTAAATTCAGTGGACTATAAGTTCTTTAGACATTACAATTTTATTAAAAAAAATATACAAAAGTTTCAAAAACTGAATTTCAAATCAAGTAATTTATGTTTTAACATACAATAACTCAATCAACCATAAACTACGCTAAAGCTAAGCTAAGGCTTAGACTTACATTGAATAAAACGTGTAACAAGAAATGAATAATAGAATAATACAAAATAATGAAATTAATAAATATCCGAGAAAACGTATAAGTTTCATCAAATTTTTATTTAGGTAGTTTTTTAAGTTTAAAAGGAACGGACAGACTCATTTAGATTATTATTTAATACTAGCAGTTTCGCCTGGAATACATCTCTCAATTGACGTTATTTAGATTTGAAGTAATTAAGGATTATTTATTTTATTTATTTCTTTTTCAAAATAATCTTTCAGATTTTCGTATAAAATATAGAATTATGGTGAACGTCTATTATACAATAAAAAATTATAAAAAGTACATTAAAATTTAGACTGTAGCTGCAGTGGCGCCACAGTCTGTACAAAAAGTCCTTACTTCTACACTCCACTCTACACCCCTGAGCTAAATAGAAGCCTGTTATTTTGATATTACAGACAGATAAATCAATTTTATGTATATGTATAAATCGTAAAGTGTAATAAGTTTAATATTTAAGATTCGAGAAAAAGAATTTGGTTAATTTAATGCAGAATAAATACAGACGCAACTATTTTATTTGTTGCAGATGTAGATTAAGTTGGCACGGAATTTCAATCAAATTTCATTGTAATGACAAGCTTTCGGGCTTGATGAGCCGTCTATTCAATATGTCGTCTGCAATCAAATATACATGAGGCGCCGCTAGCGTTAATGCATATAATACAGTTGTAGTCGTAGGCGGTTATATACCTATAGATTGATTAATGTATGTAACGAATGTGTGCAGCATTCCTATGTAAGACAGGTTAATTTATGTAAGACAGGATAATGTCGTAAACCTCATAGTCTCCTTATATCCCAGGCTACATTAGTATAAAAATAAAATTCGGATTCGAATGTGTTGCGATTGTCCTCGAGTATCTGACACTGAGTTCTATCCCTCTTCCGATATGGCAAGGTTGTATACTGGTTGCCTATTTTGGTAGTGGGACTCCGTTTCGGTCAAGGAGTTTGTCTGAGTAGATATCTCAATATTTCTGTCGCCAAATAGCCACAAAGTAAAGATTGCTCCGATCCAGTCTGAATGTTTTAGGCATAGAATACTATAATACACAGTAGAATGTCTGTCAACTGTTGTACGAGGATTGGTGTCGCCGGGAGCACACATACAAGCAATTACGTCGTATTATTACTACTACAATCCCGATTCGCTGTATTGACAGACTGAGCGAATTCACACATTTTAGACTTTTGATTAATGTTTTTGACACATCAATATCTTTATTTTTGTTTCTAATATTCACAAAATATAAATAGTTTCCACTTACTGGTTGTAGGATATGTCTCATTTATTTAAATTCCATCTCCCGCTGTTCTTTCGACACGTAATTATTGCACAATTGGCCATATTTTTTTAATAATTTGCATGCAGCGACGCTTGTCACAAAAATTGGAGACGATTGATTGTGTTGACATTTATAGGTGTGAATTGACATCATATTGACATTTTGGTGGCTACACGAGCTCCGCCTACTCCCCCGTTCTATCATGGATGTATTATAGTATTCTATGGTTTTAGGCATATCATTCTATCACAACTCTCAAAGGTGACAAGTGACAGTGCATCTGCAGCCTTCTTTGTTTGAAGTTGGCTGCGGGTGTTCATGAGCTGTACCACCATGGTAACCACCTACCATGGGGTGGACGGTATGTTCGTTTGTCACTTCAATATTATATTTAAAAAAATACTTCTACGCACTTCTTATTGGTTGACAGTGTTTCGGAGTTGTCACCCTGCCAGGGGGATCATTAACCGCATGGTGGCCTGTGATCCTTACCCGGAAAGAAGCTAACTCTATGATTGCTATTTTAAGGGGTATCTTCTAAACTATTCCTGTGTTCTACACAGGCTAGTGGGCTCTACTCGGCATTTTAGTATCTAATGACAAACGCATTAAGCGGAATACATATGTAAATGCTTTAACATTAAATAGTTACAGTCTTTAAATTAGGCGTTAAGGATAGACATTGGATATGTTAGTTTAAAGTGTGTATATATTGTATATATTTATATATCAACATCAGAAATTTAGAAATTTATAAATGTAATATATTTAAACATTTCATAATAAAATAGGTCGGGGTAAATGTTTCTTCGTATTTAGGTTGTATAAAATTGAAGAAAAATCTCCTTTGTTATACTGTTTTTATCTTTTGTTTTAATATCAATACATATATAGGAAAATAAGAAAAAGAATAATAAAAGGTGAAAAACACTTCCGTGTGGTGAAAACGAAAATGAAATGAAAATGAGGGAATCTAACGAATAAGTTTGATACATTCAAAATTTTTTTTCCAAAAAAATTAAAATGAGACTATTCGCGAAAAAAATTTATGACGTTTGTGGACTTAATGTAGAGTAGCACAAAGTTGGTTCAAGCGTTTTCAGTTCGCGGAAATTTCGATGTCAAAAATGCAGCTCGCTCTGGTCGCCCTCATACGGATTATGTCAATGCCATTTTTGAAAAACTGGAGCAATCATATTTGTAGTTACGACATAGTCGGGGAATTGAGGATTCTGTCTGTATAAGGAGTCTGGCTAAAAAGTTCGATATTTGGGTACCACACGAGCTCACTGAAAGAAACCTAATGAATCGTGTACTCATTTGCGATTCTCCATTGAAACGTAGTGAAACCGGACCATTTTTGAAAAATTGATCACTGGTGATGAAAGGTGGATCGCCTACGACGGTTAAGTCCGAAAAAGATCAAGCCCAAAGGATAGTCAAGCTCCGCGACTGTAGCGAAACCTGGATTACACGCAATTAGGTAATGCTGTGGTATGGTGGGATTACGAGCTTTTATCGCCAGCTAAAGCTATCGATCGATTCGCTTCTTTACTGCCAAATACTAATGATACCCAAGCAAGAAATTGAGTAAAAACGGCCGGAATTGATCAACAGGAAAGGAGTGATCTTTCATCATGATAACGCCCATACCACACATCTTAGGCCACTAAACAAAAATTGAGAGCTTGGTTGGGTTATTCTGTTAAATGTTAATGCATCCACCATACAATCCTTGTACCCTCAGATTTTCACCTGTTACGGTCTCTTCAGAATTCTTTGGGTAGTGTTAGGTTAACATTGAGAGAGGACTGTTAAAACTACTTCTCGCATATTTTTGATCGAAAATCCTAAGGTTTCTACAGCCACGGGATTATGTCACTACCTACAAGATGGTAACCAGTTATAAAACAAAATGGCATATATATTACAATTAAATGTAAAAAAATGCCTTAGAGAATCATGTCCATTATTGACCTGAAAATTTTCTAATGCGTGTAGTGATGTAAAATCTTATATATTATATAAAGTACGTGTCACGTTGTTTGTCCGCGATAGGCTCCTAAACTACTTAACCGATTTTAATGAAATTTGCACACCGTGTGCAGTTTGGTCCAACTTGAGAGATAAGATAGTTTTTTTGCCCATGAGTAACCCACAATTTATTTTATGCGAATTTAAGGATTCTTAATAGGACATGACAGGGTCGTAGAAAAGGGCAGAACAACGTCTGCCTGGCAGGCTAGTAACCCAGGAATACTAATGTTAATTTATTTATCATTCTCAATAAATTTTTGGAGATGGAACTTTAGCTCAAAGGCCCAGAAGCCATGTGAAAATATTTTAAAAACGTGTTTTCCACGTTCCATTTCAGCCTACGAAAAACTTGTTCATTCGTCATGTGTTTTATGAATTTTCAAAATAAAGAATTTATTTTTTATACCTTATTAATTTATAATAATAATAATTTATTAAAAACTTTAACTTGTAGTACATATTAAAAAAATCTTACATGAGATACATTACAAAAATACCAATAAATTTATGATGATACGATTTTTAATGGTATACTATGGTTTGGAAAGAAAAATAAGTGTACAGACTTCATCTAACAGCCGTTATAACCTCAAAATTTTATTTACCTAATAGCATTTTTCGTTGGCCTCTAAAGGAAAAGATGATAAGTTATTATGTTATTATAAACAATAATTGTTTTTATACAACTGTAGTTGTAGGTTGATACGACCTGTTAAAGGAATCAAGTGACAGATGAATCAATGTGTGGAAAGTGGGCAATGATACTTTGTATATAAAATACGAAGAAACTAGTGATGCAACGAATACTACTATTTTTATGAATACGAATACGAATATCAAACCTACTATTCGGCGAATACGAATATCTCGCCATGGTATTAAAAAACTGATTTACTTGATAATTTTCTATTGTTCTCATAATTAAAATTTACAACACTTATTTAAAAGACAAAATTTAGTATTTAGTAGATTAGTAGTAGATTTAGTAGATTTTCTGGTTTTAGGCGATTTATTTCTTCAGTCTAGATGTTCCCAGCCATTGAAATAAGCCTTTCCGAGGCGACTGTACATGGTTTCAGTGAAAAATATTTGTGGGCGAGTTTTTTCAGCCTTGGAAAATGGTCATCTCGCCAAATGAAAGACCAATGGATCAGCAGTCGGCGATACATTTGGGAGCCTTAGGTAAGGCTTTCTCGTCATTAGTTTGCAAATCTACTGTAAAAACATTTTGTAATAAAATTTTACTTTTACTATGTAGTTGACAATGAGTACCTATTAAAAATTAATAACATTCCTAATTTTTTTTAATACAACCACTCACCGTAGATGTTCTTCTGGAGGTCCCCCATCGTTACGGCTTAGGGCCTAGATATAGATACGTATTAGTAAGGCAGCTTACGGATACAAATCCCAGCGGCTACTAAGCCGCATGCGCCCCCCTTGCACACAAGTCGGGGTCGCTTCCGATAAGGCTTAGATAAGAGATCTCTCGCCAGGTCAAAGCCAGTCTCTTCAAGGTGGTGTTGAGGGAGTAAAAGTCTCCACATAACCATGCAGCCAGCTATGCAATGAGCATTCACCACACCCTTCCCCGCTTTCCGGAGGGAAAAAAAGGCGAGGCTGTTACGCGCCGACGACGCGCGTTTCCAGTCTGCCAGTAATTAGATTTGCGTATATTATATTAGTTTTTAGATATTCGTGATTAGTATTCGGCGAATACGAATATTCGTATTCGTTGCATCACTGGAAGAAACCTTTCCGCGACCTTATTGGGTATAGTAAAATTTAAGTAACATCACGTATTTATATTTATTTGTACATAATATAACTAAATTGTAACAAATTCTGAAGAAAAAGATGTAATAATATATATACAAAATGATTCAAGATAGACACACTTAGTGTCCAATTTTAAGACAATAGTGTACTGTAATCTATAATAATATGAATATAACTATTATTGGAAACGACTCTCATATTTATAAACCAAAAGCTATTGAATTTTCGATATTGCTTTCGTGCGAAATGTAAATCCTACCTTATTCCTAAATCTTGCTTGAATATTTTAGAACAAAAGATAAAGTTTCGTGAATCGCTTACGTAACTAGAGTTTTCTCGTTTCATAACACGAATCCAGAGGATGAAAATGACGGACTCGTTTGAATTTCACGTCACACCGCAATGTTTGCGGATTCAAATAGAAATTTTCAATGCGCAACCGTTGGGACGTCACGAGCTCTACGAACAATAAAAGCGGACGCGTCGCTCCACAATTACAAACAAAAAAGCACACAGACGACTCCCAAACGTAACCGTTTCGTTCAGTGCAGCGAGCGGATAGAGGCGGTCGATGACATTGCGCTAGGATGCCAAATCGACACATGTCATACACAGTGGAAAACGTAGACAGAGAAACTTATAGACAAATTGACTCCTTCTTTCGCATTCGCACACGAAAAAGATATGCATACGTCTTGCATAGAAATTAGACAGAGCAGTGTGATTGTTTGTCCCTTTCTCCGTGCCAGTTTTTTTTGTTTAGCAAACTACACTCTGCTAAACAACTTTGACAGCTCGTAGAGATCTAAGGAGTTTACAAGTTGGTTTAAGTGAGAAAAGGATGTTTCGTGAGCTTAAGATTGGTGAATCTTGTTCAGTTCAGTTCTTAGAACAATAAAAAAATTTATATAAATATGTTTAAAAGTCATAAAGATTATTGTATAACCTAAAAGTACGTTATCGTCCTTTCTCATTCGAGGCCACGCTAATCATTAGTCTATAGGTTTCTCTGTCTACGGTGGAAAATGAGTGGCCGTTTGGCATCTAATTTTCGGGTAAAATGTAATGACAATTATGTAACATGTAATATAATAATTATTTCGTCAGCTATATAAAATAACTGACGAAATAAAAGTAGTGTATTGTGTGTGTATGATGTTTGGGTTAAAAAATGTACATATTTCTATTTTTCATCGTACATTGTACACATGTATACAGCACATACATAAATGGTTCGTGCCAGAGTTAAGTCATTCTATCTAAGCTAAAGTTATCGACGTTAAAAGCGCGGCTTGATGCCAGTGTTGCACTATAGAGTAGAGAGAAGCGGTCGCTGGCCGAACGTTAGGTGGCACTTTTCTTGCGAGTGCCACTTGGGCACGCGTCGACGGTCCGTCGACATGTTGGAAGTGCACGAAGTAATTTAGCGATACTGTTGCTAGGGCGTTTACCTCTCGCTTGAGGCGACATAATTTGAATCGCTTCTCAATTCGCATACGATTGCTGCTACCTACCATATTAATAAGTTTTACTTGAAATACCTTAGGGCTTAATTTTGTGTTCTTAAGATTATTTAAGCCAATTTTTCAGAGATCTAATAATTGTGTTTAATGCGTCGTTCTTCAAATAACATTAGTATTATGACATGTAGAAGACTTCACCATTGCCACAAGGGCTTAGACTAAAATAAAACTAAGACCTTTAAATGATTTTTTAGGAGTTACAAGCAGCATTAAATTTTTTTGGCTGTGAAATTCGTGTCAATGGTGAAGCGTGATGTTGCACTTGCTATTAGTCATAATACTAATGTGATCCTCGAACGATGAATATTACACAATTACTTACAGTCGAACTTCACATACCAGATAAATTGATTTGATTATTATACATATTGAACTAAAGCCAGAGTTGGCCAGCGAATAGCGCTTGTTACCAAATAACAGTTGTTTGAATATAGGAACCGGGCATATGTGACGTGCTATCGGATAAATATTCTACATAATATATACACTGGCTATTTGAAATTTATGTCGCGCATGTTTATTCTTATGTTGTGATGCAACATTAAGATTTCCATTGACTTCTGGTCCAATGACCTATTTAACTTCGTTGTCTTTCTAATATTTTTCATAAATATTATATATTATGTGTGGTTTTGCGTAATAATATACTATAAAATTTAATTTAAGTACTACATATCAATGATCTCTTCCATTCAAAATTGCCTTCGCAAAACATTTAGAAAACTACTTAGCGGTAATTAAATAAGCATCAAAGTTGGACATCACACTCTGTAAAAAATTGGTTGACCCTGCAGGCCGTCCTTGGAACTTCCCGCTAATTTCAAATGCAAAGCGCTCCAAATTTCACCAAATTTTTTGCGAAATCTCGAAGTTATGTTAAAAAAAAAACGTTTTTTTTATTCGTTCTCCTTCGATATTACACGAACGAATTAACCGATTTTTATTTTCTAAACGGCATTCGACGTCATTTTTTGAGGTTAAGAGCTGATTAGTTTTTGAAATCGATCGGTAAAGCCATTTAAAAATTATTAAAAAAAAATTCAAAATTTTTAATTTTGAGATTTCTCAAAATCTACTCGCCCGAATCAGTTTATATTATAACCAAATCTATTTGCAAAAAACCGCATCTTCATCAAGACGTTCAAAAGTTATGAAAGGTTTACACACATACACACACACACACACACACACACACACACACACACACACACACACACACACACACACACACACACACACACACACACGAGCGAGCGCGCACGCACGCACGCACGCACACCCGCACACACACCCGCACACACACCCGCACACACACCCGCACATCCGTATGGACGTCCACGTGAAATTAGTTAGAATAGCTTCCTGGGATCTCAAAACGTCGAGATCTGATAAAAATTCGATATTCGAAAATCGGGGTGAAACCAACTTCCCTATTTTTGAAAAATTTCGATTTTTTAGCGGGAAGTTAAGAATGTACCGTTTCTCAATGTAACCGGGGATATTGAGTGACAACTGAATCAATGAATAAATGCAACGTTACAGGGTGACTTTGCAATTTATCTCGTGGCGTATACAAGTTCTTAACTTACAATTTCAATGAAGTTGCTTTGAAAATATCAACAATAAAACTCAAAGGTGGCAGCCGATATGCCTACGATCTATTTGACATATTCTGCCCTATTTCAATCGTAACATTAATATTATATATTAATGACGTGATTCCATGTCAGTATTCAATGATAATTAAAAAAAAATGTTATGAATATTATGTCAGCTTAATTTATAGGGCTGTTGTTCATCGTGCGAAAATGGATGAAATAAATATTGAAGTGCTATAAGAATGTACTTCAGAAGTGCCGTATCTTTGTCTCCATTGCTGATGTCACGAAATAGATGTTTTCTTATTTTTGTTAAGGTTAATATTGTAAGAACGTTTCAATTATTCACATGGAAATGATAAGGCATATAACTTTGCCAATTACAAACATATTAATCGTCAATATATATTTATCCGACGAATAATACTAATTTATTAGTCCTATTGTCACACGAATTGGTAGACACTTCCAATTGTTAAGTGATTGCGTAACTGACTTTGTATAATTTCCTTGCTGCAGTTTCGCTTCTTAAAATACATATCTACTGTGGGAATTGTTGGCCAACCTACTTGGAAACCAACCGGGTAGCAAGCAATGTGTGGCAACGCGTGGAAACCGATCCGCTTTCGTTAGCTTTCTCGTACGACCGCGTGCGACTAGACACGCCGCAGTATCGGTTGTCGAGCGCGGCGAGAAAATGACGCCACCCAATGTGTTTTTTTGGTCTTGCCTGCTGAACTCACATTTACAAGAATAATCCGTTTAAAAAAATAATAAAATGTTTATTTTATTATTATTTTTTATGTATTATTGTGGTATTTTAACAAAATATAGTTTAGTTTGTTTAGATATTAGAATGTAAGTGTAACATAAAACGCACCTCCTCCTACTGTTCTTAATTCCAGTTTCTCCTTAGCCCAAAGGTTGTCTAGAAGACATCGCTCTTTAGCGATAAGACTGCGTTATTGTACATACTACGTTTTCTCTGTAATGTATTTATTCGTTGTATATGTGTGGTGTACAATAAAAAAGTATATACTACTACTACTACTACTAACTCTTGCCTCGCGAGAACTACCAAAATTGTTTCGATGAGTTGGTTTTAATTAGTTGTGACAAAGCTACATGTTTATAACTCTTCCTTCTGAGACATCATTTATTTATTTCTTATTCTCCTATCGAAGTTCCTCCTAAAATTAAATAGTAAGTACTCGTTAATGTAACTTTACTTAGTGATAAAATGTTCGTTGTGCTGCCTATTTTGTACAGGCTGTAACGAGGAATATCGCTCCAAAGAATTACGCTCCATCTGTCTTATTAATAAAAATTGCTTATTCCAAGCTTAATTCGAAGTTACACTTGGACTAGCTAATCTCAGAGTAACTGACTATTTACTTCGTTATTACAATGTTATTAATAAACATGGAGTAACCTCGGACTAACTATACATTCCTTACGCCGGGATTAACGCTTGCGGTATGGCAACCCACATATTTTAAAAGTAAAAAGAGTGAGTCAGTGAATGATTAGTGAATGAACTCAATGCTTGATGATGACATTAATGACAGTGACAGGCAATATTTTGAGTTTGACAAGAGATAAGTGTTACGTGTTGTTCCTTTTCCTCGTGTTGTTTTCGGGCTCGGTGGAAAAACTAAGTTCTAAATATAATCATTTTTAATATTATTTGTAACGAAATTTTAGAATTAAGAAAAGAGCGTGAAGGGCAAAATTATTTAAATAACCACTTTTGTTTTGTTTCTTGTGGTAAAATAAAATCTTTTGTACATGTAATTTTTTATATTTATTTTAAAAAAATCGTTAATAAATGCTGCCCGAACAGAATTTCCTCTAACGGAGTTATTTACTAATTGTGTGACTGGTACATTTTCATCATCTTCTTATACTACATCCTCAAGCAGATCTTGCTTTTGCATTGCAATGTATATAGTTTTGTATGCTCTTATTTGGTATTTAGTCCTCGCAGTAAACACCGAAACCTTTGCTTCCTTCCAAAGCATTATTCTACAGTGTTACGGACCCAGACGTGCGACCGACTGTACATTCCTTCCTTTTGTTTATTAGGACGCAAGATAGGAGTGAATAAATAAGGAGTACAAGCATAACCAGAAACTCCGAGAAGTCTGCCTTTAAATTCTGACTGCTCAAAAGTTTGTTTTAATGCGACTTTCATTAAATATTCTTGAGTCATGTGTGCTGCCTTACCAATGTGCCATGCCACTGTATTCATGAACTCTAAATTTGCATTTGACATAACCTGGAACAAAGCACTTATAACGTCTTTAATATGAAAGTACCCGGTTGACCGAGCTTTGCTCGGTATTTTTCGCTCGGTTTTTTTAATTCGTGTGTTTTGGAAATTATATTTAGATACAAATTACATACTGATGAAATACGAATAATATTTTTTGATCTTAGCGACATAATAGAAAGAACTGAACTGGTTATTTGAATAAAAAATCATGAGTGCAATTAGTTTAATTTAAATTTTCGTGTTTTTAAAAAATACTAAAAAAGGGCTCGAAAAAATAGATTTTCTCAAAAAAGAAAGGAACATGAAAAAAAAATTAAAAAAAGTCGTTCGGTCGGTCTAGGCTCGAACCGGGGTTTTAAGATTCTGTGACCGACCATTATACCAATTAAGCTATTTATAATCACTAACAATCCGTCAAAATTTACCTTCTTATTCTAACGATATTGTAGCAGTTTTTCATTGCCTAAAAACACGGACAAAAAGACATTTTCTGAAAATAAATCCTAGCTAGATCGATTTATTATCCCCGAAACTCCCTGGACACTAAATTATATGAAAATCGTTGGAGCCGTTTCCGAGATCCCGATTATATATATATATATATATATATATATATATATATATATATATATATATATATATATATATATATACAAGAATTGCTCGTTTAATAGTATAGGATAATAGATTGAGGTGATTGTATTGAATGTAAGAAAATAACTAAGTACGTATATGGCAAAGATGGGCTAGCTAGGTGCTATAAAACTTACTTGTACATTTATTGAACTGTATCTTTTCCTGTTTATGTAGTATTGTCCGATGTTTCCAGCGACTTTCGGGATTAGAATATGTGGCAATCAATAGCCTCAATCACTTATCTGAATCCATATAATGAATAAAAACCTGCAATCACTTTGTTCTGCTCCACATCACTTCTTGGCATTTTAATCCATTATGCTGTTTTGTTACTAGTCAAAATACGCGACTAGTCTATGCTTACTCAGTCGTTAAACTAGGTACCACCAAGGATTAACTTTTATTCCGAGAGTAGATTCGGATTAGTTTACTCCTTCCTTACTCTACGTTTATTAATACTGAAATTAGATATTTTAAGCTTTAAACTAGGAGTAAAGTTAAACTCGATCAAGTCTGTGTTTATTAATAGGGCTGCATAAGTTTAGGTGTATATAACACTCATTATAGCTGATTAATACTAGAACTTCTATTATCAACAAATTTCGTTTTTCGAACGTAAGTGTGTAAGATTGTTTCTCGATCTTCCGTTTCGGAACACGAAATTATGTTGCTATGAATGTACCTCGCCTTCTATTTATGTACTACGGCGAATCAAATGATAAAAAATTTGTAATTTTATTAATAATATGAGGTTATTTGAAACTAAAAATTTAAAAATCGTCTGCATTATCAAAATAAATATAAACGTACACCAATTACTTAGTCGCCCACTTAACGTCCCTTAGCAAAATACACTTCCAAAAAAGTTTTAGAATGATCATTAATCGTTTTGTGCTAAAAAGTAGTTTTTTTGTCTGTTTGTTACTTTTTTTGGTGTTATCGCGTGTCAAAAAAATATTCACATAAGTTCATATTTATAGCGGTCAAAGTATATTATCTATTGGGTATCGATATGAACATTTATATTTAGCCATTATTCCTGGGAAATTAATTTGATAGAAATTTTATCGCAAAATTGTGACATGTGCAATTTTATCTTTCTTATTTAATTTACTGAACCGCACTAATTAAAATATTTTATCTATTGAGTATCGATATGAAAATTTATATTTAGCTATTATCCCTGGGAAATTAACTTGACATAGTTTGTGTCGCAAAATTGTGACTTGTGGGATTTGAAGTTTGCCTTATGTAATTAACTGAACACTACTAGAAGACAACCCATGCACGCCATGACCCGCGCATCGCTGCCTGCGTGACCCGTACGTCGACCCGTGACCCGTACGTACAGCTCCGAACGCTGAATGCGGTCTTTGCACTCGGATTCATCTTACAGCCTTTACTTTGTGTCCGTATACTTCTCAACTTAGATGGACTCATGCCGGGCGGTAGCGTCCCCTTGCGCTGTTGATGGTTATGACGTCGTAATTCAGCATTTGCACTGTGCAATACAAAGTATTGTTTATACTGTTTGGTTCTACCGGTTTCGTTCCGTGTCAGTTGTTACACATGTGTGGATAATTCAAAAACCTTGATAAATAAATGAGTTGAATAAAATATATCAAACTTAAAACTTGTTATTTCTTGACATAACAAAAAGAAATTATATATAATGTTATATTGGGTAGAAAGTATTTTCACTCCAAAGGTATGGATTTAATTCTGCTTTTTGAAATTTCTCTAGAGAGCCCCAAACACATGGAATAAATGTTTGTTGTGCCATTCATGCATAACAACGACAAAATTTGCATTTTGAGGGCGCGATGACTCGTAAAATAGATTTAGAGTTAGAGCATTCCTCTAAATTCGTAACAAATCATGTTAATAGGCGTACTTACGCGTGCGTTTTGCGTATAAATGACAAAGCACAGTGCTTTGACTTTTGTAACTATTCCATTTGTAGCTTTTGCGGATTAATCAGCATTAATTTATAGAGCTCGGCGAACTATAACGTGTGATTTATTAATGTCAGCGAGCCCGTGTGTGTGATGTCCGTTACGTTTGCGAGAGTGTGGGCGTGGACCGGAGCTGCAGAGGGAGGTATCTAGAGCGGGGACTTTGAACTCACACTTTACACAACACTGGCTGCTGTTGACTGGGGGTAACAAAAGGGAAAAAATATTTTTTTAATTATTAGGGAAAACAAACAATTACACAATGTGGCTTACAAAATAAATTTCCTAAATGGATAGGTAATGGTGTTACCAATATCGTTCTATACGAATACAATTTGAATATATTATACAAAGAGGAATTTACCAAAACAAAAAAAAACTACCATAAAAACTACGTCTTATCTTAGTTTACTTAATTTGTTTTCATGCAAAAGCAGTTTTTATAAACTGAATAATAGATTAAAATTGGGCAGTTTAAAAAATTAACTAAAAGAAATTTCGTATTTCATATTATTTTCCTTTCTTATAGTGTGTGTGTACATTATATGCAATAGAGATTATACCGACCCCACTAGATGGAGTGACGATCTGGTAAGACATGCCAGGAAGTTGATGGATGCAGGCGGCTCAGGATCGTGCTTTGTGGCATTCCTTGGGGGAGGCCTATGTTCAGCAGTGCACTTGTGAAGGGCTGTAATGATGAATGATGATGAATACTATGATGGGTGCGAGTTGATCGAAATTACTTAGCGAAATAGCTCTTGTGTTCCGGGTAAGTTGCAACTTTAGTGCGATTTTTATAACACCAAAAATAAACTCACCGCAAAAATACAGATCACCTGTAATAATTACCTTGTTAAAAGTATATATTCGAGGTAGTTTATCATAGCAACAAATGTGACTTCCAAATTGATCTATACATATAAATAAAATTGAAATGTCTGCCTGGAATATCGAAATAACTGCCTCAAATTGAGCTGAAAAGGTTATGTGGCAGGCATAATAAAAAATATAATATATAAAGACATGAATAAGCATTTTTTTAAATGTTTGTCTGTCCGTCTGCCTGTGCGGGATACTCATTGGAACGTTTTTTTCTGTATAGTTTAATAGAATGATAAACGAGCGCACCGTCCATGTGATGGTAAGCGGATGCTGTGGCCCATATACAATGTCATCTACATTTACCCTCGACGAAGTATCAAAATGCAGACGAGTCGTCACCCGTGAGGATTAAGATGAATGCCTCGTTTTCAGTAAAAAGGGTTTTCGGTTCTCTCAACTAACCATACGAAGCACAGCAGCAATTGAGCTGCTTATTTACGTTGGTATTCTATGAGATCGTGGTCCTACCCTGTTCAAGCCATTCGTGCTACAACTATAATGTAGTTGCAGCGGGCTATATTTTATGCAAATCTTGGATATTTGTTTTAATTAGTTTGACCCCACCCGGGCGTGGTCGGGGCGGATTCCTAGTTGTTAACAAACTTAATATTAACGCTTGTTACTTATTTAATTTCGGGTTAGGTTAACACACACAACAATATTGCTTCTTGTATTCTGTTATAAATATCACAATCAGCCTTCTGAATTTGCGTGATCGCGGTTTTTGTACGTTGATCATTTTTATCTTTTTACAATTTCGTACTAAATTACTCTTGTTGCTATATGTCGTCGCGCGATACCGGTTTTGCGTTGTTGAAAATAATACTCGGGCTTTGCAGACTACACTACTGATTAATTAATGGCGTTTATTATCTGGTTTAACTTGATAATGTCCATTTCTTTTCGAGTCACGCACACAATTAAGAATTTAAATTAGATATCCGCAGTCATATGCAATGTTTTTTTTTTCTTCAAATTAATTAAATTTAACAAACTCGTTTATAATGAAATATATGATAACAAATGTAAGTTTAATTCATACTAAGTACATTGTTAGTTAATGTATGTTTATAGTTAAACTGTTTATGGATGTTTGCATCTTGAACTTGAAGGGAATAAGCAAAGATAACGTTTAATAATACATACACTCCTCGGTTTAAAAATTTCGTTACTGTATTTTTCTCCTAGATGCGTAAAATTCATGAGGTGAAATTTACGCATTATTAAGACCTTTCTAATGCTACATCTTCTTTCCATTAACTTTCCGAATAGTTTAGACTCAAAACCGTTTCACAAGAATTAGCTTCAGAATCTACAGCTTTAAAAAAGTTGAAGTAAAATTATTATCGTTAATTAAAGTGAGTAAGCTTGCTTTTAATAATATCATTTTATGTCGACAGTAGGTAATGAGTTGATGTCTGTCTTAAGAGTGACGTAATATTTAATTTTTAATGGCGATCATAAATTTTATGTTGGTTTTATCGACTCTTTGTAATATAGTATCCATTGATTGACATTAAAACGCTATCGGCCTCACTCTCCGATTACAGCGCAAAGCGACATTCACGCCACGCAAAATTGCAAACGTTCGGGATTCTAAGCAGTAATAATACTGAAAGATACTCGACGCGCTTCCGCTTAGTTCGCTGAAAAGGAATGCTGACTCGGACGGGAATAAAACCGGCCTCGAGCAACCGATAGGAGACGTTTACACGAAACGGCGACGGCAGCTCTACGACTATTCTAAACTTACTCACTGGTTTTATTGTGAAAGTTGTATACAATACATTTGTGTTTGGCAGTGGACTTGTGAACCTACTTGTGACGTACACTGTACATATATATGTACATGTAAACAGTATTATAATAAAGAATATTAACGAAAAATCTAGTACTAATTGTTACTGTGTTCATCGTTCAGTTGAAATCACTTACTTAACTGGTTGCGACTTAGTTGTAATAATTTTTTATTCAATTAATAATAGAGTTACGTGTATTGTCATTTGTCATGCGAAAGCTCTATCGTCACAGGCACAGCCTATTGAACCCACTGCCGAATATAGGCCTCCCCCATAGATTGACTCACAGGGGGGGATATCTACCATAGTTGGCACGCTTGGCAAGCCGGTTGGCAACCGCAGTACTTTTTTAGTTTTTATTAGACGCTGCTGCCCATCTCCTGATTTGTTTCCTCTGTCGCCTCTTACGACTTCGACGGGACGACACAGGTTAGTGGATGTTCTTACGCCGGTACGACCGCCACTACATGGTATACGATAGCTCAAATTGCCTAGGAATAATTTGTGTAGTTATTAGTGTATGACTGTAATAGTACTTTGACACCGTGTGTTCGAACGTATTTAAGTTTCCATCTTATAAACAGCCTTAAGAATTTATGATTGCATTAGTTTTAGACAACAAAAAAAAAAACTAGTAATTTGCGCTTTTATATATTTCATTAATCATTAAATAAGTTTGTGTCTTGGTAAACTAAATAATTGAGTCGCAAGTAGCTTTTTTTCATAAGTATGGTTTGACTGAAGCAGCCCACACGCTTCGGGATTCTTAGCGAGTCTTTAAGTTCACCGTCGTTATAGTCGTGGTCGCCTTATGTTTTTTAATTATCACTGATTAGGACTTCGGCGCGCCTTGCAGTCGATGCATTGTCGTGAGAATCATACGATACATGTTACAACATTTCAAATGCACCAACACGTTTCGAATTTGTTTGTGTCTTTGTAATTAGCTGGTGCCAGCCACTCCAATCAATTCATTGTTCGGTGGCGACTTTGTGGGGCATAATAGATAGTGTTACCATCAGCCAGCAACATTTTGGACTGTTATGGACTATCTTTGCTTTACACAAAACTTTATAGTCGTGAGTTGAATATTGTATTTAAATTGCTACAACTAATTTCTTTTTGTAATCAAATTCTTATGTGATAAAGAAAGCTGTAGAAATATCTCATCTTTTGGACGTTTACATTGAATAGTTTAGGATATTAAAAAAGAAATTAAATTAAGTTGCAAAAAAATTCAGTCAACCAATCTATGAAGGAGGTCTATGTTCGTTCGAATTTGGACTTTTGATGATCTGTCTGTCTAATCAGTTGGGGCTTGGTTACACTAAACATAACAAAGGCCGGTCGGTAAAACATCGTAGTTTCGTTTGGCTCGTTCCGGTCGCCGGCGAGCAGCGTAAAAAGTTTTACGCTGCGCCCGGCCAGTTGCCAGCTCAAGTCGCGGACCCGCGTCAACTTATTCATAACTATAACCGTATTGTTCAACCTACTCGCCTTTGTTGTTAAACGGCCGCTGGTTCCTATTGAAGGCGGGCCAAGCATAGCTAGCGCTAGTGCATTGCCAAGCGCGCCAATTAATGTAAGTAATTATCTTAGTCGTATGAAAGAAATTTGGACAAAGACCCGTTTAACGACGCTGTATTGTTATCTGCTTTTTCGGAGAATTTATCGGCTGAAATCTGTAATTTCCTTGGCTGTAGTGGTTTTACCAATATTTATTAAGCTTACATATTTTTAAACTCGATGTTGTATTCAGAAATACTCTAATTCCAAGGTTGCATTTAGTTTCTGATATTCATTTAAAAAAAATCACAGGTTTTTCAATTCATAACATAGTAGAGGAAATTTGGTAAAATTTTTCGTATGTTTGGAATTGATTACACGCTTCAAAATACTCATTGTTTCTTTGTACCAACTTCTCTTTTGGGTAATCTATCACGCCGTTTCTTTTCACGTCAATTTGTTCAGTGCGGAATGGTTTCGCTTTGATTATAATAGATTACTTACGTACATTTGTATGAAAAGTTTTTTTTATTGACATTGGAGGAAACGAGTAACACAGTCCACCTGATGGTAAGTGGATGCTGTGGCCCATAGACATTAACATTTATTCTCAATTAAGAATCAAAATGCAAATGCGTTGTCACCCCCTGAGAACTAAGATGGAATGTCTCGGTTCCAGTAAAAAGGGTCTCCGGTTCTCTACACTTGCCATACGAAACATAGCAGCATTACACTGGTATTCTGTGAGAGCGTTGTCCTGCCCCGGTCGAGCCGACCTATTAGTGCTACATCTATAATACAGCTGCAGCGTGGCTCTACCACGTAAAATGTATAACTTGTTAACAACCAAGTGCCCCGTACAGTTGATGTTTTAGTTTTTATGTATAGTTCTTGAAGTCGGTTTTTAATCTTTATTAAAAGTTATTGTTAACCCTTTTGAGTGATGAAAGTGGTATCTCAAAGTCTAGGTCTAACGAGAACAAGAATGTCGTCTAAATCTTCAGTTACTTTTAAATTTTCATCTCCTACTTTTCCATACTTTAGGATGGAGCTCTTTCTGTAAATTCATATGGGGCCATCCTTGTGGATTATGTATTCTATTTAATAAAAAGATAATTTTAACCGGTTCAGGCGTTTCCGAAAAATCGGTAGACATACATTAAAAATATTCGCGTCGATTGTTTGTTTTTTGGAACACAGTGAAAAAGAGTTGATAAGTTTTAATATGATATTAATATAGATTATTTATAATGACTTACAGAAATCTAGCTTTAGTATTAAAGCATTTTTGTATTTTTGCAAACATTACGATTTCTATGGACATGTTATTATTTAATTATTTCGGTCTTCTTTCTAACTTCTTTTAATAATAAAAATCTATTTAATTTATATCCTAGCGTTGGAAGTCACCACCTGTGTGTGTATATATCCGAACACAATGTGAAAGAGCAAATGTCGTATAATTATTTACTTAAAATGAGAGCACGAGAGGCTGGTTGTAATTAAGCACAAATGGTGAACGTAGGTGCTGCGTAAGTAAATGGAACAAAGAGAAATAAATGCTCTTTCTAGTTTGAGCGAATGAAGCATCTTCTCATTGCTGTAGAACGATTGTATATTACTATAGATATATGAGATAAAATGTAATATGTTTTGTATATTTTAATTATAAAATAAATATGTAATGGCGGCCTCGTGTAAGCTTTGGTGTAAAGCGGCCACTAGATGGAGTGAAGACCTTGTAACGAAGTCGATAGATGCAAGTTTCTCATGGCAATGCTTTGTGGCACTTCTTGGGGGAGGCCTTTGTCCAGCAGTGTAGTTCTACTTTATTATATATAAAATAATCCAACACCCAAAATAGTAGTGACAATTTTGTAGGAGCTTCTTTGTTTATTAAATCTTATTTTAGTAGTTGGGTTCCACCAGCACACCGCTTATCATCGTTCGAGAACCTACCTGACATTTAGCGGGGATTCTTCCTCAGAGGTTGTTATGAAAAATCATATTGAAAATAAAAATATAAACAAAATCGTAACCATTGAAAACATATTACTAATTATTATCAATTATCATTTATCGTTCGTTTCCTGGTCTCATCCTTTTAATCAAATATATACTCCACTTTTTCACACATCTACACAACTTTAGTTTGGTCTTATTTTTATGATGCGCTTATAGTAGTGCACATGTACGTACGTTGTTAGCGGTTCGCGGAATGGAATCGATCGAGAAAGTTTCAAGATCGACTGACTGTCTGTGGGGGCCTTTAAGAACTCCTGACCGACTCTGCTGATACCCTCATGCTTATTCGAACGAGAAGAGCTAAATGTTTTTTGTACCTAGTTTATTTATTTATTTTTGTACTCATATTTACGTCTTGTATCATAAAACTTGTAAGTTATCTGTTCGTGTAATTGTGTACACAAGTATGAAGTGAAACTTCTTTACGACATATCATTTTTCTTTTATTTTATATTTTACTTAAGTAGGTTAATTAATAGTATACTATATATAGCTCCAGGGGTGAAAAATTACAAGGAAACGTTACCTGACAATGTCACGTTTTATAAAAAACCTAACCAAATTTCTCCACTAAGTCGATAAAGAAATTTCACTTCAATAACCATTATATAAGAAGCGTCTAGCCGATATAAACTTACTTTTATAAATAAATTTTAAAGGCATTTCTTAAAACGATACCATCATAAACGAATTAGAAACGCGCTGGACAGAAAGGCGTGAATGTAGCACTTTGATTTGAACACAATTACCTCATGACACGCAAACTACAATATCACCAATAAACAATCATGTTCTTACACCTTTGATATTATAATTTTTATCATTATAACTTTTACTTTATTCATGACATCCAACTAACTGAACGCACAGTAGGCACCAAATAATAGATGCCGTTTAAACCAAATCACACGGAATTGTTACATAAGTTTGCTTCATGTCGCGCCCTTAGCATCCCTCAATAAATCCATTTGAACTTAGTATTGATTTGTCTAACATCACCCGCGGCCATCTTCAGAAAGCTTAACATTTTAAATAAATGAATGGATAAAGTGTCTTTTAGCGCCCCCTTATGACTGGGTTCTTTTGAAATGTTCGAGGAAATTTATTATTGTGGTCATATTTATTTAACCCCAACAGACTTGATGAATCATATTAAATATTATATAAAAGTTGACATTGCTATTGTAACAAACATATGAAGTATTTTTGCGTTCCGTTTTAAATTGTTATTTAAGTAGAAAGAACGTCTCTTTCTACTTCAAGTTAAATAAATTGAAATTAAATGAAAGTAAGATGTAAGAATCGAAATTTCCAACTATGTAACGAGCGAACCGTTACACTTGAAAAGATAATCTGGCAGCCCTAGCAACGGCCAGCCGGCCGGTCCAGGCGGGCGCGGGGTGAACGACCTCAGCGCGTCCCCGCGATCGAACGCTCCACGCCGCGCTCATCCTGCTCTTGCCCCACTTGTAGCGGCAAAGTATTAATCCACCAATGCACCTTATTGTGCGCTAATAAAATCGATATTTCCTATTTTTATCGTTCATTAACCCTGAATAGCGAAGAGTACACTTATACCAACTTATAGAATGAATAAGAGTTATAATCACTTGTTTTATTTGTGGTTAACCATACTATAAACCTTTTATCACAGGAATAAGATCGATGTTCGCTTGAGCTGTTGTGTCCCGCTAATACGAATGTGTAATCGCGTACACATGAACTAGTTTCGTTAAATGTACGCGGTGGGGATACTCAATGCTTTCGATTAACGAGTTGCCTTTGTCCACGGATTCTTTCCAAATTGTTTCTAGTGTAATTTTTATTTGTACCTAATTGTATTTTTATGTGGACAGGTATAAAATTGACTTGTATATTCTCTACGCGAACTTCTTTTGCACGATCGTAATTAAATTCGTTTTTCAAGATCTAGTGGACTTGACCGGCTTTTTTAAGTAGGCTGTCAGTCGTACAATTTGTTTATTTAATGAATTATTTTTGCGTAATAAGTATTGGAACAAGAATACTCCAAGTTTTATATTAAATGAATAACAAGCGGTATGTAAGTGTGTAACCTAACCTCCCGTCCACTCGGCTTTCAAAGCGCGTTTACGCAATATTTATTAGCGCCATGTCGTAACTGCTGGAATTCCGCGCTAGTCGTTGCGGTCTTTCTGCTAAGAAAGTTGGCTTTACTGTTTGGCCTTTCCTGTTCATTTTTGTTTCCCTGGTAACCGGATGCCAAATGTTGTAGCGACAGAAATGTACAAATGTGTTTTTTGTTAAAAAGTTAAAAGATTATAGATGGAAATCGTTACAAAATCATTTTCAACACGTTATTTGTATTTAAGACGTTCTTCGTTATATTCAGATAACGAAATTAAGCATATTTTTACATTGCTTAAATAATTTTGTCTCGATAACTTGTCACACATTCATGATCACATTATGTATGGTTTTTCTATAAATCTTCCATACCCTTTTTTGTTCTCTTCTTACAATATAGGTTTTGCTACTAAACATTAATTTACAGACGTTTAAAATTTAACATTTTATTAAAATGTCAGGTGATTACAGGTTACAGGCACTTCAAGCACATGTGCGTGCGTACACGTGTTTTACTATCTAAATGTACCTGTATTACATCATCAGCTGTACATGTAGGTAATGTATTTAGCTGTGTGTACGTAAATAGCAATCAAGAGCTCATTTACAAGGCATATTTCGTCGTTTCTGTACACATGTGTCTGAGTAGGCACTTTAACGCTATCGTGAGAATTTAAACTAACAACGTAACACACTGAACACGTTCATGTCACGCTGATTTTCGATTTGTCAAATCATCATTATTAATAGTTGGTGGTCGGCTGTATGTAATAGTTCTGAAACACGGCTGATTGCGGTCAAATTCACACGAAATATTTGTTTTGTCGTGACAATTTTTAAACTAATATGATTCATGTCCACAACATATTTTGGTTTAGTGCCAAAATAGAAAATCTTTAAATCTGGACAAGATAAAAATAAATGTTATATTTACACTGAAAAAAGTCAGAGAAAATTTGGAGTTAAACTCATTGCGCCATTTACTGAAAAGAACAGAACAACGTCTACCGCTTCAGCTAGTATGTAATACGTATATAAAATGTGGATGGACGGTGTTGTAAGTGAACTTGCCCTATTGAATTCCTGCTTAAACATTAAGTTAATTGAAATGTATATTTACGAAGAAATATCAGATAATTAAGTGAATAATTATATGAAGTTAGCGCCTCGTCTGTGTTTACTTTGTAGTCGCGTTTTGATGTGGCCAATTCACGAGTATCCAAAGCTCATTAAAAACATTTCTTAAGCATACCATAGCTGGCAGCGCTATCCCTAGTCATTGAGTTCAAAGAATAAAAACAAAATAGTTAAACATAACAATCTATGGGTGGAGCTATATAGTATATATTCACATTATAATATAAGAGGGAGGGTTTTACGCGGACGAGGCGTTTAACTTCATATAATTATGATTGAAGTTCACTTACAAGTAAGTTACTTTGATCACTTAATTATGCTCGTTAATGCCTCGTCTGTGTTTACTATGTAGATGTTTAAAGAATGAGATTGCAGTAATATGTTCAATTATTTAATGAAACATAATAGACAAAAAACAATTTTAAAAAAATCCATGTTGATAAAACTAAGCACTAAAGTAACATTTTACTTAAGCTGGCAAGTACTGAAATTATTTTGATCAAGATTATTTTTTTCTTATGACGTGTAACATTTATCGTATTAGTAGCCCTATCATAAAAATAAATTTTTTAAAGTTAAATAAACCATATTAAGTATAGAGTTCTACTAATTGCTACTTACCATGGGTTTAAAGTGAATACTTAACTAAAAGTTTTATTTATTATAAAATCGTAGTAATTTAACCTTATAAATGTGGAGTGGAGGGTTGTTTAGCATATTATGGTAAGCCAAAGTTGGTATCATTATCATCATCATCACAAGTCGACTGCTGAACATAAGCCTCCTCCAAGGAATGACACATAGTTAATTTCTGAGCCAACGGCATCTATCAACTTTCTGCATCTCTTACAAACGTCGTCACTTCAACCAGTGCCGTCCTACACGATGTTTTGTTTGTCGGTACGAGGCTGATACTTGAGAGTATTTCTCTCGTCGGTTGTTTTTCCTTGGAACTATGTAGCCGGTTAATTGCCAAATAACTTGCTTCTCTTCATCTGGTACTTGTACCCCTAATTCATAATAGCACATGATTTTCTAATGTTATCCTCACACTAGAATTTTCTCCTGTATCGTGGAGCAGTTTACATTAATATATTTACCGTACTTTAATTAACTAGACTTATGAAATTGTCATTGTTTCTAATCGTTGATGGACTCCTCACTGGTTCATAAAAGCAACATAATTAGTGTGCACCTTACAAAGGAGAATTTATTAAAATAGGTGTTACAATTTCAACTGCACTAAAGCCACAAGAGACCAGGACCGTAGCTGGCGCGAATATAGGTAGCTATAGCTTACCTGTATTTACAATTATTAACTATACGGACAAAGAATCCGACGGGAGTGCCTGTGATGCATTGCTCCAGGCGTTGTTCGAGTGAAAATTGCTTCTGCGTCACTTTAGAGCAAGCCGTGCATTATTTTTATGGCTCGAGAGATTGTGTTACACACTGAACTTAACTTTTACTGTGTTATAGGTACTCTTGCTTCACAGATGTTTTTACGTTATCATAGATAATTTACAAATTGCATAAGTTAGCGTA